>PVNU02002409.1:0-600000 GCA_003013855.2 Liriodendron chinense
TTAGGTTAGGTGAATAGATTTAGGAATAGGTGTAGGTTTAGCTTAGGTGACATGAGTTTAGGATTAGGTTTAGGGTATAGGTTTGGATTTTTGGGTACGGGATCGGGTTTAGGGTCGAATTTTCATGTTTGGGTCAAGGTTTAGGTTAGGTGAATGGATTTAGGAATAGGTGTAGGTTTAGGTTAGGTGACATGAGTTTAGGATTAGGTTTAGGGAATAGGTTTGGATTTTTGGGTACGGGATCGGGTTTAGGGTCGCATTTTCGTGTTTGGGTCAAGCTTTAGGTTAGGTGAATGGATTTAGTAATAGGTGTAGGTTTAGGTTAGGTGACATGAGTTTAGGATTAGGTTTAGGGCATACGTTTGGATTTTTGGGTACGGGATCGGGTTTAGGGTCGCATTTTCGTGTTTGGGTCAAGGTTTAGGTTAGGTGAATGGATTTAGGAATAGGTGTAGGTTTAGGTTAGGTGACATGAGTTTAGGATTAGGTTTAGGGCATAGGTTTGGATTTTTGGGTATGGGATCGTGTTTAGGGTCGCATTTTCATGTTTGGGTCAAGGTTTAGGTTAGGTGAATGGATTTAGGAATAGGTGTAGGTTTAGGTTAGATGACATGAGTTTAGGATTAGGTTTTGGGCATAGGTTTGGATTTGCGGGTTCGGGATCGGGTTTTGGGTCGAATTTTCGTGTTTGGGTCAAGGTTTAGGTTAGGTGAATGTATTTAGGAATAGGTGTAGGTTTAGTTTAGGTGACTTGAGTTTAGGATTAGGTTTAGGGCATAGGTTTGGATTTTTGGGTACGGGATAGGGTTTAGGGTCGCATTTTCGTGTTTGGGTCAAGGTTTAGGTTAGGTGAATGGATTTAGTAATAGGTGTAGGTTTAGGTTAGGTGACATGAGTTTAGGATTAGGTTTAGGGCATACGTTTGGATTTTTGGGTACGGGATCGGGTTTAGGGTCGCATTTTCGTGTTTGGGTCAAGGTTTCGGTTAGGTGAATGGATTTAGGAATATGTGTAGGTTTAGGTTAGGTGACATGAGTTTAGGATTAGGTTTAGGGCATAGGTTTGGATTTTTGGGTATGGGATCGTGTTTAGGGTCGCATTTTCATGTTTGGGTCATGGTTTAGGTTAGGTGAATGGATTTAGGAATAGGTGTAGGTTTAGGTTAGATGACATGAGTTTAGGATTAGGTTTAGGGCATAGGTTTGGATTTGCGGATTCGGGATCGGGTTTAGGGTCGAATTTTCGTGTTTGGGTCAAGGTTTAGGTTAGGTGAATGTATTTAGGAATAGGTGTAGGTTTAGTTTAGGTGACATGAGTTTAGGATTAGGTTTAGGGCATAGGTTTGGATTTTTGGGTACGGGATTGGGTTTAGGGTCGAATTTTCATATTTGGGTCAAGGTTTAAGTTAGGTGAATGGATTTAGGAATAGGTGTAGGTTTAGGTTAGGTGACATGAGTTTAGGATTAGGTTTAGGGTATAGGTTTGGATTTGCGGGTTCGGGATCGGGTTTAGGGTCGAATTTTCGTGTTTGGGTCAAGGTTTAGGTTAGGTGAATGGATTTAGGAATAGGTGTAGGTTTAGGTTAGGTGACATGAGTTTAGGATTAGGTTTAGGGCATACATTTGGATTTTTGGGTACGGGATCGGGTTTAGGGTCGCATTTTCGTATTTGGGTCAAGATTTAGGTTAGGTGAATGGATTTAGGAATAAGTGTTAGGTTAGATGACATGAGTTTAGGATTAGGTTTAGGGCATACGTTTGGATTTGCGGGTGCGGGTACGGGATCGGGTTTAGGGTCGCATTTTCGTGTTTGGGTCAAGGTTTAGGTTAGGTGAATGGATTTAGGAATAGGTGTAGGTTTAGGTTAGGTGACATGAGTTTAGGATTAGGTGGGGCATAGGTTTGAATTTTTGGGTACGGGATTGGGTTTAGGGTCGCATTTTCGTGTTTGGGTCAAGGTTTAGGTTAGGTGAGTGGATTTAGGAATAGGTGTAGGTTTAGGTTAGGTGACATGAGTTTAGGATTAGGTTTAGGGCATAGGTTTGGATTTTTGGGTACGGGATCGGGTTTAGGGTCGCATTTTCGTGTTTGGGTCAAGGTTTAGGTTAGGTGAATGGATTTTGGAATAGGTGTAGGTTTAGGTTAGGTGACATGAGTTTAGGATCAGGTTTAGGGCATACGTTTGAATTTTTGGGTACGGGATCGGGTTTAGGGTCGCATTTTCGTGTTTGGGTCAAGGTTTAGGTTAGGTGAATGGATTTAGGAATAGGTGTAGGTTTAGGTTAGATGACATGAGTTTAGGATTAGGTTTAGGGCGTAGGTTTGGATTTGCGGGTACGGGATCGGGTTTAGGGTCGAATTTTCGTGTTTGGGTCAAGGTTTAGGCTAGGTGAATGGATTTAGGAATAGGTGTAGGTTTAGGTTAGGTGACATGAGTTTAGGATTAGGTTTAGGGCATACGTTTGGATTTTTGGGTACGGGATCGGGTTTAGGGTTGCATTTTCGTGTTTGGGTCAAGGTTTAGGTGAGGTGAATGGATTTAGGAATAGGTGTTAGGTTAGATGACATGAGTTTAGGATTAGGTTTAGGGCATACGTTTGGATTTGCGGGTACGGGATCGGGTTTAGGGTTGCATTTTCGTGTTTGGGTCAAGGTTTAGGTTAGGTGAATGGATTTAGGAATAGGTGTAGGTTTAGGTTAGGTGACATGAGTTTAGGATTAGGTTTAGAGCATAGGTTTGGATTTTTGGGTACGGGATCGGGTTTAGGGTCGAATTTTCGTGTTTGGGTCAAGGTTTAGGTTAGGTGAATGGATTTAGGAATAGGTGTAGGTTTAGGTTAGGTGACATGAGTTTAGGAGTAGGTTTAGGGTATAGTTTTGGATTTGCGGGTTCGGGATCGGGTTTAGGGTCGAATTTTCATGTTTGGGTCAAGGTTTAGGTTAGGTGAATGGATTTAGGAATAGGTGTAGGTTTAGGTTAGGTGACATGAGTTTAGGATTAGGTTTAGGGCATAGGTTTGGATTTTTGGGTACGGGATCGGGTTTAGGGTCGCATTTTCGTGTTTGTGTCAAGGTTTAGGTTAGGTGAATGGATTTAGTAATAGGTGTAGGTTTAGGTTAGGTGACATGAGGATTAGGTTTAGGGCATAGGTTTGGATTTTTGGGTACGAGATCGTGTTTAGGGTCGCATTTTCGTGTTTGGGTCAAGGTTTATGTTAGGTGAATGGATTTAGGAATAGGTGTAGGTTTAGGTTAGATGACATGAGTTTAGGATTAGGTTTAGGGCATAGGTTTGGATTTTTGGGTACGGGATTGGGTTTAGGGTCGAATTTTCGTATTTGGGTCAAGGTTTAGGTTAGGTGAATGGATTTAGGAATAGGTGTAGGTTTAGGTTAGGTGACATGAGTTTAGGATTAGATTTAGGGTATAGGTTTGGATTTGCGGGTTCGGGATCGGGTTTAGGGTCGAGTTTTCGTGTTTGGGTCAAGGTTTAGGTTAGGTGAATGGATTTAGGAATAGGTGTAGGTTTAGGTTAGGTGACATGAGTTTAGGATTAGGTTTAGGGCATAGGTTTGGATTTTTGGGTACGGGATTGGGTTTAGGGTCGAATTTTCGTATTTGGGTCAAGGTTTAGGTTAGGTGAATGGATTTAGGAATAGGTGTAGGTTTAGGGTTGATGACATGAGTTTAGGATTAGGTTTAGGGCGTAGGTTTGGATTTGCGGGTTCGGGATCGGGTTTAGGGTCGAATTTTCGTGTTTGGGTCAAGGTTTAGGTTAGGTGAATGGATTTAGGAATAGGTGTAGATTTAGGTTAGGTGACATGAGTTTAGGATTAGGTTTAGGGCATACGTTTGGATTTTTGGGTACAGGATCGGGTTTAGGGTCGCATTTTCGTAAATGGGTCAAGATTCAGGTTAGGTGAATGGATTTAGGAATAAGTGTTAGGTTAGATGGCATGAGTTTAGGATTAGGTTTAGGGCATACGTTTGGATTTGCGGGTACGGGATCGGGTTTAGGGTCGCATTTTCATGTTTGGGTCAAGGTTTAGGTTAGGTGAATGGATTTAGGAATAGGTGTAGGTTTAGGTTAGGTGACATGAGTTTAGGATTAGGCTTAGGGCATAGGTTTGGATTTGCGGGTTCGGGATCGGGTTTAGGGTGTAGGTCTTGGAGACTCAAGCAACTTAAGGATAGCTCCGACGCACATCCGTGTCTGCTCCACACAAAGCGGGCTTGTCCAAATGGCCAGGCCACCCATATTGCTGTCCATAGGAAGTGGACAGCTTCATCATGGTCGTAACAGCGGTTCCCACCTACCAGGGACCCTCGCTCAACAACCGGATAGCTCCGACGCACATCCGGGTCTGCTCCATTAATTTCGAGCTAATACATAAACACGGGCCTGTCTAAATGGCCAGGCCACCCATATTGCTGTCCATAGGAAATGGACAGCTTCATCATCATGGTCATAACAGCGGTTCCCACCTTCCAAGGACCCCCGCTCAACACCCGGATAGCTCCGACGCACATCCGGGTTTGCTCCATTAATTTCGAGCTAATACATAAACACGGGCCTGTCCAAATGGCTAGGCCACCCATATTGCTATCCATAGGAAATGGACAGCTTCATCATCATGGTCATAACAGCGGTTCCCACCTTCCAGGGACCCCCGCTCAACACCCGGATAGCTCCGACGCACATCCGGGTCTGCTCCATTAATTTCGAGCTAATACATAAACACGGGCCTGTCCAAATGGCCAGGCCACCCATATTGCTGTCCATAGGAAATGGACAGCTTCATCATCATGGTCATAACAGCGGTTCCCACCTTCCAGGGACCCCCGCTCAACACCCGGATAGCTCCGACGCACATCCGGGTCTGCTCCATTAATTTCGAGCTAATACATAAACACGGGCCTGTCCAAATGGCCAGGCCACCCATATTACTGTCCGTAGGAACAGGACAGCTTCAGCATGGTCACAACAGCGGTTCCCACCTTCTAGGGACCCCCGCTCAACATCAACATCAATCAACTACTCTTAATCACAAGTATCATGTTCGTCATCTAATTTGCCACTAAATGATAATATAATAAAATCAGTCGCCCATCCAAGGATGGATAGATTGAAATGCTATCATTATTTCCATTTAAATGCCCAAGCCTAAATTTCGACAGCATCTCCCCCTATCTCTCCAGATATATTTATCTTACATTTCATTTCCACGTCAACTATCCACACATTGTGTGGATTAAATTGACAATGGAATTAAACATAAGAAACATATCCAGAGAGAATAGGAGAGTTACTGCATGAAACTAATGACGGAGCATGTAAATGACAAACAACGATAACATTCCAATCTATCCAACCTTGGACTGTCCAACAGGACAATTTGGCAGATTTCTATACCTCCAAAACACACTTTATCTATGCTCGGCAATATAGAAATCTCCAAATGGGCTAACTGATTCTATTATACTACCATTTGTGGACAAAAAATAATGATTAATAATAAGCCAAATACATCCACAACATACATATCCACATAAATCAACCACGGATAGCTCCGACGCACATCCGGGTTTGCTCCATCAATTCTAGATACACAAGCACATGAAAATGGCAGAATCATCAACACCATGAATCAAGTTTAATCAAATACCTAATGACTATTTTGTGAACAAATAAGTATGGGCGGCCCACCATGGGAATCGGATTGCGTGCGGAGTGTAGAGTAAACTCAGTTGGGCCCACCTAGAATGTATGTGATTTATCTATTCCGTCCTTATGTTTTTCCACCTCATTTTAGTGGTTGAGCCCAAAATTTAAGCATATCCGACTCTCAAGTGGACCATGCCATGGGAAACAGTGGGAATAATGATTTCCACCATTCCCAGGCCCTACAGTGATCTTTATTTGTCATCCAACCTGTTCATAAGATCACATGGATATGGATGAGGGAAAACACAAATATCAACTTCATCCAAAACTTCTGTGTCCTCCAAGAATTTTTCAATGATACACATTCAGTTCACACTTGTGGTGTGGTCCACTTTAGATTTTGATATGCTTCATTTTTTGGCACCATACCTAAAATTTCCTGCTAAGATGGATGGACGGAGTGGATAAAATACGTAAATCACTGTGGGCCCCACAGAGTTTACTCCACACAAATATATGCTTGATCCAAAACAGTGGACAGTGAGGGTGGGCCCCACGAGCAGTGGACAGCGACGGTGGGCCCCACATTTATTGTATATCATGATTTTTATTAATTTGTAAATCACAAATTAAAATCCCTAATTAAGGAAGGAATTAGGGGATTTTAATTTCGAAATCCCTAATTAAGGGATTTTAATTTCAAAATCCCTAATTAGGGATTTACTAAATCAGTGGGCCCCACCAAATCGTGGACAGCTAAGGCGGACCCCATGCACATGCAATGGACAGCGATAGCGACGGTGGGACCCACATGCAATGGACAGCAACGGTGGGACCCACATGCACTGGACAGAGATGGCGCATGGGACCCACATGCTTTGGATTTTGGCAGTGGGCCCCACAATGAACAACGAGGAGAGAGAGAGAGAGAGAGAGAGAGAGAGAGAGAGAGAGGAAATGGAGGAAGAAGGAAGGGGGAGACGCTTACCGGCGGAGGCGGCGGCGTACGGTGGCTGCTAGAGGTGCGGGTGGCGTCGGTGACGGCGTACAGCGGCGTCGGTGGCCGGCTAGGGGTCGGTGGTCGGGTGGCCGCCTGTGACGGAGGGCCGGTGGTTGGCAGTGAGGGAGATGGCCGCGAGAGAGAGGGAGATGGCCGCGAGAGAGAGAGAGAGAGAGAGAGAGAGAGAGAGAGAGAGAGAGAGCGAATGAGAGAAAAGATGGCGATCGGGTAACTTAAAAGACGACTTTTACTGACAAAAATTTTCGTCGGTAAAAGTCATCTCTTTTCTTGGCTGGAATCACACATTGCACATTATTACCGACGACAAGTTTCGTCGGTAAAAGTTTTCGCTTTTACCGACGGGAATTTTCGTCGGTAAAAGTAAAATTTGCTGTTTTATTTTTTAGCGACAGGTATCTTCGTCGGCAATAAACTTTTTACCGACGAAATTATAATTTCGTCGGTAAAAGTGTATGGCGGGAACCGTGGCGGGAAGCTGGAATGATTTTTACCGACGATTTCTATATTTCGTCGGGAAAAATGATTTTTCCCGATGAAAATAATTTCGTCGGTAATACTTTCGTCGGTAAAAAGCCGTTCTCTTGTAGTGCCTCTGGAAGAAAATCCTGGCTCTGCCCCTGGACGTGGTGGCCGTGGTCGTGGTTGTAGCCGTGCTCTTTCTGCGGCCTCTACTACTATGACTTCTAAGCCTCCTGCCAATGATGCTTTATCCACTAACTCTGCTATTATTTCCTCCTTGCCATTAACTTCTTAGATGCTCCAACAGATTGTACAGGCTACAGGCTTGTTAGGTACCTCCCCATCGTTTCCTTGGTTTTTTTTTATTCTGGTGCATCCAGTCATATGACCGGAGAGGTATCCGGTCTCTGTGATCTATGCCTGTATACTGGCACCCAGGTATTTCTATCATTGATGGGACTCGATTACCTATTTACTTTGTTGGATTATTGACCTTCTCTCCTTCTACTCATCGCTAGTTTGTTCTTCGTGATGTTTTTCATATGCCTAAGCTTTCCTTGAATTTAATCTTCATTGGCTAGCTTACTGATAACAATTGCTTAGTCATGTTTCTTCATGATTGTTATTTTGTGCACGATCTGGCAATAAGGAAAGTATTTGGGAAGGGTAGGAGGCAAGGACATCTCTATATGCTGAATTTTGATTCATCAGTGACTCCAGCTAGTTGTTTTTTATGCCGTTTGCTACTGATATTTTATTTGTAAATAAAAAGTGGAAGCTCTGGCACCTTCACCCAGGTCATTCGCATTTTGATCATTTACTTCAGTTATTTTCATCTACGATATTGGACAAAATTCATATAAATAAATCTTCTTTTGTTTAGCTTGTTCATCTTGTTGTCTTTCTAAAAGCATGTGTCTTCCGTTTCCTTTAAGTACAATAAGATCTGCATCCATGTTTGAGCTTGTGCATACGGATGTCTGTGGCCCGTCACCTGTTTTATCTCTCTCTAGTTTACGCTATTATATTATTTTCATTGATGATTTCACACGCTTTACATGGATCTATTTTTTGCACTCAAAGTCATAGGTCTTTGGTATATTCTATCACTTTCACTCTATGGTTAATACTCAATTTGGCGTAAAAATTAAAACTTCACGTTCTGACTCAAGGGGGAGTACCTCTCTCTTGATTTTCATACGTTTCTCAGGGATCATGAGATTATTGATCAGACCACCTGTTCTAACACTCCCCTACAGAATAGGGTGGTTGAACGTAAAAATCATCATATTATTAAGACTGCAAACACCTTGACGACAACCATAGTTGTCCCTCGTTCTTTTTGGGCTGAAGTCATGTTGCATTTAGTTTACTTAATCAATCGTATGCCTACAGAAATTCTAGATCATGCATCTTAATACTTTGTCCCGAATGGTTCACCTTCTGATTATTCTGCATTGAGTGTTTTTTGTTGTATGTGTTATATTCACCTGGCATCATGAGAATGTAACAAACTTCTCCCTAAATCTGTCAGATGTATTTAATTGAGGTTTGGAGAAACCCAAAAGGGTTTTCATTGATATGACCCTGCCTCTCGTCGTTGTCGGGTGTCTCGTCACATTGTATTCCTTAAGCACATTCCATTTCATACATCTTCTGTATTTCTTCCACACACTCCTTTTCCTCCAGGATTAACTATTTTTCTAACATTCCTTCTGCTTCAAGTGCTCCCTCTCATCCATTGTAGGTATACCCACAACAGCCATGAATAGATCCTCCTCCTATCACTCCCCCTGCAATTCTTACTGCCGATCCTAAACCTCCTATAGTATGTAGGTCTACTCACCCAAATCGGGCCTCTAATCACTTGATCCATTCTATGCCTTCCATGACTGCTACTCTGGATACTATTTCTATTCCCAACTCCTATTCTCAGGCTGCATCTCAAGGTTGTTGGAAGGAGGCTATGGCAGAAGAACTTCAAGCTTTGGATGAGAACCGTACATGCTCCCTCGTCCCCATGGGCAATAATTGATTGGTAGCAAGTGGGTATATTTAGTAAAGCTCAAGTCTAATAGATCATTGGATCACTCTAAGGCTTGGCTTGTGGCTCAGGGATAAAAATGTGAATATGACATTAACTATGAGGAGACATTCGCTCTTGCGGCCAAGATAAAAATAGTTCACACTCTTCTTGCAGTGTCCTCTACGCGTTCTTAGCCTATTGCTCAAATGGATGTAAAAAATGCTTTTCTTCATGGTAACCTCCAAGAAACAGTTTATTTGAAGCCTCCTCCTGGTTCTTCCATTCCTGATGATATGGTTTGCTGCTTGAGGAAGTCTCTGTATGGTCAGGCACCACGGGCACGGTTCCAACGCTTTTATGATGTTGTTGCCGGTGCTGGCTTTACTAAGAGTAAAAATGGTCCTTCATTATTCATATGCACCACCACTTGTGCTATCGTCATTGTTCTAGTATATTTGGATGACCTTCTCTTGATTGGTAGTGATGGTTTTAGCATTTCTGACTTAAACGAGGTTCTCCAATCATCTTTCAAGATGAAGGACCTAGGCCCTCTCACATATTTCCTTAGGCTTGAGGTTTCACAGTTAGAACGCGGGATCCTTATTAGCCAACAAAAATACATTAAGGACCTCCTCACCTTGGCAAGGTTGACAAATCAGAAGACTATTTAGACTCCCTTAGAGCGGAACGTCAGTATTGCTATGATGATGGAGATCTCCTTGAGCAACCCACTTTATACCGCCGCTTGGTGGGGAGTGTTGTTTATTTGATGGTGACTCATCCTGACATTACGTACATTGTCCAGGTTGTTAATCAGTTTATTTCTACGCTTAGGACGTTTCATATGACGGTTGTGACGCACATTCTGTGATATTTGCATGGCACTATGAACCGGGATATGTTCTTCTCTTCTACAATGCCACTGGACCTACAAGCTTATTCTAATGCTGATTGGGCTGGTTGCGCTCTCACTCCACGATATACTATTAGGTATTGTGTGTTTCTTTGCACTTCCCTCATCTCTTGGAAGTGCAAGAAACAAGCTACAATTTCGAAGTCCGGCACGAAAGCAGAATATCGAGCTATGTCGGCCACCTATAGTGAGATTGTATGGCTGCATGGCCTTCTTTCATACCTATGTGTTCATCTATAGTCTCCTACTCTTCTACATGTTGACAATATCATTGCACTTCAGATTGCTTCCAACCTTGTCTTTCATGAGAGAATGAAGCATACCGAGGTCAATTGTCACTTCATTTGAGAGAAATATCAGTTTGGCCTTATTTCTCTTCCACACGTGACGTCTCATGATCAGATTATTGATATTCTTACGAAGACGCTCACTTTTTCCTGTCACTCATTCCTCATTGGCAAATTGTTGCTTGTCGATGACCTACAACAGTTTGAAGGGAGGGGGGGGGGGGGGGGGGGGGGGGTAAGACATGATGGGACGCATGGCGGGATGGTTGTAGTATTGGGGACCACTGACCTACGAGCTTTTATTGGCCGACCATGTTTAAAGACACTCACGAATTCTATAAAGCTTGAGTGCATTTAGTCAAAAGACGAAGGGAATGAAGTAATGTGATTATTAAAAGATTGAAATCCAGTAATTAAGTGGGTTTTTAGACGAGTTCCTTTCATCATTGGATCAATAGAAAATTTAAAACATCAATGGAGTCTAGATTCACTTTACACCTTTAACATATATTCATAAGAATTAATTTGAACTTTGATGTTATCATGATAACTACTTGAAGTACTAGGAACCAAGCTTGGGGAGTTTGTCCATCATGCTCAAGAGAAAGAAAAAAAAGAAGAAAAAAAAAGGAAGAAGAAAAGAATGAATGAAGAATTGAAGAAAAAAGAGAGAAAATATTTAAAATTAGCTAAAAAAACAATTGTATGGAAAAGGGCTACCTATAACCACTAAAAATGAATGGGATTAGTATGAAAGACGTTGATGAAAAATCAAAAGTTGAAAAGAATCCTCATTGAATAGTAAGGCAAATTTTGGTTTAGGCTTGTGTTGATCTAACCACTCTAAGGTGAGCATCATTGTTAATATTATGATGAAAATATGTCTTCATTGATTGGTGAGTGAAGATGTAGTAAACATTCTAAGATTTTGATGTTTGAATAAATTCTATTAATTGATTGCTGATTGGAACTTGGGTTAAAGACTTACTAAGTTATTATATGATTAAAATCAATGACAGTTACATGGCTTGAGTCTTTGAACTTTTCTATTTATTTATCAAGTACATAGAGTTTTATTTCTAAGAGAGTAAGAATTTGAATTTGAAATAATCTTCACATGTTTTGCTCGAGGACTAGCAAAATGCTGGTTGGGGGTGTGTTGAGCTCTGAATTGTGCATCATAATCCCTAATTTCATAGCATAGTTACATGGATTATATGCATAAAGTTACTAAATTATGTATATTTCTATGTTTACAGGTAATAGGGAGAGAGCTTGTGGATTTAATGCTAAAAAGGATGATCTAGGATGCTGAGAAGATAAGCCTCTAAAATGTCAAAGAATGAAGGAATCAAGCTATTGAAGGCCAAAGCCAAAGATCAAAGTTCAAAAGAAACAGAAAAAATCGACAAGTTGATCGACCATTTGAAACCTAGGTTCGGCTGGCCGGTGGTACAAGTTGTCTGGCCTAATTAAAAAAAAAAAAACCAGATTTTTAAGCCCAAGTTGCTAGACACATTTTGGAGAAATTGGTCGGCCGATAGGATTGGTTGACTGACCAAATTTCCGCTAAAATCTGAAGATCTGAAGCCTAAACTTGCTAGACTATTTTTTACCATTTTAGCCGGCCAACAAGATTGCGTCGACCAGGCTCAAAGACGTTTTAAAATTCAATTATGTCGGTTTAACAAGGGTTGTCGGCCGGCCAATGGGCGATCTTGGTGCAAAAATTTTACTCAATTCAAGAGGTGGTGCTTGATTTTTCTTATAAATAGAGGGGTCTTTTGTGCTTCTGATCAATCCCTGAGGAGTCCTAGAAGCTAAGGAGTAAGGAGAATGTAAAGTGGAGCTTCTACTTCAAGTGTTTTTTTTAGTTTTTCTTTAGTTCTAGTTTTTGTTGTAAGAAATTTTAGTTTAATCATGTTGTTGGTTAGTTAAACCTTTTAGCTAGGGCTAAGAGGTGAAACTTGTAGTTGTTTATGATACTTAAATTCGTTTATTTCAAGTGCATTGGTTTTAATGTTGAATTTTTCGAAGAATAGTTTGAATAAAGTTGATAATTTTATATATTTCTAAAGATCTCTTATGATTAAGGTTATAGGGGATGCTTATGAGTTTCTGAGTTTAATCAGATTAGTTTTATGAGATTTTGATGATGGAAACCCTAGAGTCATTGTGATCTTCGAATACGATGAATGCTTCGAAGTTCTCCATTAGTTCAAGTTCTTTATTTTGAAGTAAAACTATTCTTCTGAGAGTTCACATTCTATATTGATTGTGATTATAGTTTAATTAAATTTATCTTTTGATTGGATATAATATGACTTTGATTCCAATTGAGTTATATGCTTGAATGACGGATTGGCATTGTGAATTGATGATAAGTAGATCCTTGGCGCTTTAGTGTTTTTAATTCTTGAATTTTATCTAGTTTACAATTGTTAATATTATTCTGAAATCTATTTTAATTCTCTTAAATGTGAATTTAGTTAGTCTAGATTGGTTTGGAATTTCTACCTTCGTTTTAGTTCCTGTGGAATGATCTCGGTCTTAATCAAATTATTACTACAGTGCAATCCTGGCACTTGGGGTTGCCTTCCCCCCCCCCCCCCCCCCCCCCTCTTTTTTCCGATAACAACACCTCTCCCTCGTCTCTCGCTTCGGCGATGCTCCTCCCTCCATTGGGAAATAGTGATGATTATTCATTAAAAATGTATGTTGGGCTACAACTTTTGGATTAAGCTAATATTTGTGTAATCCCACTGTGTATAGGAAATCCACTCCACCCATCTGTTTGGGGTGGAGCCCACCACGATCAATGTGTTTTATCCACTTATTAAGTGAACCCCACCTCATTGAACAATGCAGATAATGATGACCATCGTTGAACCTTCTATAGTGCACCATGATGTATGCATTTCATCCCCATTTTAAGCCCATTTTATGGTATGATAGCAAAAATGAAGCCAATCCAAAATCTTAAGTGGATCCCACTATAGGAAGCAGTGGTGATAAAGACACCCACTATTGAAACCGTTAAAGGGCCCACTAGTGTGGACCTCATTTGATGTATATGTTGTATGTGCACGTTGTCCTTCTAGATAGCATGCTGGGGCCCACATTGTAGGACCCCATCGTGCATGGCCCACAAATGCAACAGATCTCAATCTTAGCTTAATGACATGGATGAGAGAGAAATAGTACCTCACAGAGGAAGGGGTATCCCAGATGATGAGACGAGGGAGAGGGACTTAAGGGACAGGCGTTGTCACCGGAGAGAGAGAGAGAGAGAGAGAGAGAGAGAGAGAGAGAGAGAGAGATGTCTAGTGCCGAGAGAGATGGGTTCTCTTACGTTGATTTTTTTATCCCCAAATTTCAAAAATTCAATGGCCCTGCCTGTCGAATAACTTAACAAAAAAAATGATGTTTACCAGCCATCGAATAACTAAAAAAATTTATTCGACGAGCCTTAATCATGAATTTGGTAGTTGATTTTATAGAATTTTCACATAGTGGGTGCCATGTTTAGATTGTATGCAAACCAGTTAACATACTTGCAAAAGCTGTTCGCAAGTCTTAATCAAGTGATAATCAAGGAATGTGTACCAATCCAAAGCATCACCTTCTAAAGACTTTTAAAAGAGATAGATGAGGGCTTTGTCATTCCCTACCATGGCATTAAGCTCCCCACAAAAATCTTTTAAATATGATGTGGGATAGTCGATGCCATTATACCTCTTGAACTTAGGTACCTCAAAGTTCTAAGGCACCCATGCATCCGGAAAGGGACATAAGTCCCTAAATTTTGTAGATGGGAGATCTACTCTCTACTGCCTCTGCAGCAGACTTTACATGGAGTTGCAACTCCATTTATGTTCTTCTCATTTGAGGGGGCTTTGCCTCTAGCGGCAAGGCCTGTCTCGCTACGTCATAGTGGTATATTGCTTCGACCTTATATCTCTTGTGAGGGAGAGGCTGTTAAAATGAAATTGGGCTCCTGGTTGCAGGAGATTGCTTAAAATGACTAATACTCACATTAGGGGGAGGTTAAGAGACTAGGAAGTGAACCCGTTGTGGGTATATATATCTGTCAAAGCCTATCAATTGCTCCCATTAGGGGGATTATGTTAGACTCGATATTGGCCCCCACCAAGGGCATTTGTTTAAACCTGCCACCTCCGTTAGGGGAAGCTGTTGCTATGAATTGATTGGGAATCTTGGTTGCGGGAGGTAATTAGAATTAGCTCCCATTTATAGGAGGTTACTAAAAAATGCCCCATTGTGGAGGGCTAGTTGATGTCGGGTGTCTTATGCGGACCTTATCAGCCGTGGTTGGACTGAATTGGAGGCTAGAAGAAGTGCAAGAGCTGGTGGTTGTAGCTGTTGTGCTAGACCAGGTAGAATCCACACAAACCCCTTCAGAACCCGCACAAACCCCTTTAAAATCAGCACAAACCCCTTAAAACCCGCACAAATCCATTCAGAATCCCCACAAACCCCTCAGAATATGCACAAAAACCCTTTAGAATCCGCATAAACCCTAAAATGAACTTTTTATGCCACAACATTGGATGTCGGAACTTGCACACTTTTATCTTGCAGAAGTCGGTGAAGCATTTCTTACATGATCTTCATATTTTGTGCTAGCTATTAGATGCAGGAGACTAACACTGACTCTGTTGAATCTAATTGTGAAGGAGAGACTTTGGGCATTTCATGGGCTAGGAAAGGGAGTGCTACTTCTTCATGGGTTAACATAGTCGTTTGAGATTGGATACAAAATGGATTGCGGTGGAAGGCGATGGGGTTCACTCTGGTGCACCTTGTTTATGTAGGTGTAATGGTGTTGTGCTTTCTTTTGGGTTTTTTTTTTTTTTTTTTTTGGAGGTGGAAATGAATGGGGGATGTTGATGCTGGGATGTAGATTCTATGTGCAAGAACTATAAGCCCTAAACATCATAGCGTCTTATTTTTTAAGTTAGATTGCGACTAATGGAACTAGCATGTACCTTGATAGATGTCGGTCGCAGGTGGATCACGCTCATGGGGGCCTTTTTAAGCTTTCTTATTCAATTGTAACTTGGGGAGTTATATATTTAACTTGGAGTTGCCACCAGCCAGTTACTCAGATTTTCCTAGTCGGCTAGAGCTTGTAGAACCTATGAACCTGAGAATTTGAAGATTCCCTAGTCAAATGACTCCTGATTTGCGGCTTGAGATTCTAAGTAAGGGACCACAATGACAGAGAAAGGAGGTTTTAGGCACCCTCTCTGCTCGTATAAAATTATGGTCTCTACTTCATAGGACTTGATGAAACATAGGGGATTAGGTTAGTCTTGTGTTGGATGGTGTGATGGGTGGATGGTGTGCGGTGTGACAGTGCAATGCTTGATTCAGGAGAGGGATCGAGAGAGACTCTCTGCTCATACACTCTGTTAACGTCTGATTCTGGTAACAGGCTCCTCCAAGTGTTCACCCTCCTTCAGGTAAGCTCCCCTCTAGACCTAAAAGCCAAAGAAGAAAACTAAGGGTGGCCGGCGTTCGGCCGTTAGCCCTCCGAAGCTTAAGTCAGATGGGATTCGATAGTAAGATGAAGTGTGAGACGTGGGTTTTTAGACCTTGATTATCAGCGGGGTCATCTATTTATAAAAGTCTGAGTAGTCCAGTTTGTTACGCTAGCCATCGAGATCACTGTTGATTTTAAGGGATCAGGTGCTTATTTCATTAATCCTCATCCTTAGACAAAGGGATAACATAACCACTCTAGATGTCTATTTAATTAAGTCTAATCATGGAGATCCCTCGTGATTCGGGGTTATGAATAGAGACAAGCCTAAAACCGGCCTATAGGGGCTGCGGGTATTATAAGACGAGAGACGTCTCCACTAGAGACCAAGGATCAGGGCAGCTTGCGTCTCGGGGGTGTCATCACTCATCCCCCACTCACATCCTGCGACCAGTGACCAGTCCTCGCTCGTATATTTAGGAGTGTATAGGGACGCGTCTACGTGATATGCGAGCTGCGACCATAGAGGCTCGTTGGTCGAATGATTAGGTTGTGACTTTACGGAGTCAAAGGCGCTCATGGGTCTTTGGTCTTCAAACCTCTTCGACGACCGAATTCATTCTATAATAGATGCCCCCAAGTCCTTGTCATCAAGGAGTTTAAATAAAGGACTTGTTTGTCTGCACATGTAACTGCCTAATGCGTTTTTTTGGATGAGAAGCCGTACATGATTGAGCCCTCATTTATGAGCGCTAGCTTTTCTCAACTTTTCGACTGGGAGGAAATGAAGCGACGCCCACTGCATGTCTCCGAGGTTAATGACCGTGCCCGTTCGACTGTCGTGCCGAACGAATGGTCGCCGCTTGTCGCCCAAATCTTGAAGGTATGATTGCTTATAAATATATGAAGCCTGCGGAGGTTTCTTCATTTTGAAGTTTCATCGAGGATTTCAAAAAAGTTCTTCTTCTGTCCCTGTTCCTGTCTCTCTCTGGTGTTCCTGCCTCTCTCTGGTGTGACTTTGATTTTTTTTTTCTTTGAGATATTTCCCTTTCCTTGTTTTCTTCCTTGAATGGTAATGGCGAGAGATTCCAATGATGAAGCTGTTGAAATTGCGTCGGGTAGTCTAACACGACACCCTATGCATATACGTGCGGAAGCGTAAGGAGCAACTAGAATTATGGCTAAGTCTTAGAGGGGGGGTGATTAGGACCTTTTAAAATCTTTTCACCTACTTAACAGTTTTTTCAAATCAAACTAAGTAAGCAATTAACACTTCGGCTTCCAAGCCTAAGTGGGTCCAATCAAAAGACTAGCAAATGAAAAATGCAATCAGCAACCTAGTCTAATCAACAAATGTGGACTATAGAGGATGGATCAACAAAAGCTTAAGTCAACATGAGGTAGTGATAGTACATCTTGTGAGTGTGGAGGTGCCTATCAAGTGCCTAGTATGCATTCCTAACCAAGCATTCGTAATTAACCAATTAAACACAATGCATAAAGAGAAATGTGCTCAAGAACAATCACAAACACAAGGATGTATATTGGTTCGACTACTTGTCTACTCCACTCTCGGTTCAAGTACTCAACCCCTTTGAGCACACCGGCATTCATTGGGGAGTTTAAATCTGGTTCCTCCCAACCAAGGTGTTTTAACTCAGATCCACCCAACTGGGGAGTTTACAGGTTCCTCCCAACCTACATGTTTACACCCGTATTGGTGGCTTCCCCTTGGAGACTTTGTTTAGGCCGACTAATGAGCCAAGGAACGGCTAACGTCCCTGAATTTAGGCTCGACAAATAAGCCAAGGGGTGCCTAACAGCCCCTAGTCTTTAAGCTGACAAACAGGTCAAGGAACGGCTAACGTTCCTAGATTTTAGGCCGACTAACAGGCCAATGATCGGCAAACGACACTAGTTCAAGTTTGTCAAACAAACTCTACACTCAACTCCCACAGGGAATTGAGTGGATGAACTCCTAACAAGAGAACCTTACTTGTCGGATTGAGCCCCTTTGTAGCGCCGCTGTTGGTTGCTTCTTCTTGGTCTCCCGTGCTTGAATCGGTTCTCGTCGTGCTCACCCGATCTTTGACGCCGCTGCTTTGCTAAGGCTTTAGTTCCAAGATCAGTTACCTTGCATGTGATGCTCCATTGGAGATGCCCAAGGTGCTAGGGAATGGTGAATCCTCTACAAATGGTAGGAAATAGGTTTCCTAGAGGAATACACCTATTTGGACTCCTAAGTAATGTTTAGACAAGGGATTTAACTATCATAAAGGTGCCTAAACCCTAAGAATCAAGAGGGAACAAGTCCATTCTCAAGATGTCATTGAATGACCTAAGCTTGTGATGAAAACACAAGGAGAATGACTTACTATGGGTTTGGGATAGAACCTCTAATGGTCTCTAGCAATGGTGGCTTCTATCTCCTCAAAATCCCCTCTATTGACCCTAAAATCGAATCCCCCGCTTTTATAAAGTTCTTCCCAACGGTCAAATAACGGGTATATTCACGCAGGGTCGGGCGCCTGGTCAGATTGGGCGGGTGCCCGGAATCCGGTCCATAAAATAAATTTAAGCTCTGGATTGTTTTTGAGCTAGTCAGGCGCCCGGATAAGGTTTGGTCGGGCGTCCGATGACCATTCTTTCACTGGTCGGGCGCCGGGTGCTCATTCTGGTTGAGCGCACGGAATTGATCCAGTCTGGGTCCTGTGCTTACTGGATGGTTTTTGCACTGGTCGGGCGCACGGACAGGTTTTGGTCGGGATCCCGGTGACCCTCTGGTTTCAAGGCCAACTCACTGGACGGATTCACCTCTGGGTCGGGTGCCTGGTGGACACTGTGTCGAGCGCCCGGCTATGCATGTTTTACTGCTGTCTTCTTCTGTTTTTCAGTAGAACATGCAACCTCTTTGGCCATTCTTTTGGTGGTCTTTTGGGACACCTAAGGCCAATCTAAGATGACTAAGGGTATGCCTATTTGGTCATGGTCATCTAGAGGTTAATGGTTTTGAGTAGGTACTAGGTTCGAGCTCACTAGGGCATTACTTTTACCTGTTTCTTCTTTCTTGATGTAGCCGGTCCATCTTGACTCTTCGGTCTTCGTCTTCATTAAGCTCAACCGACACTAGACTCACTGACCTAAGTAATTGACAAACAAGGTGCACTAGTATGCCACAGAAAAGTGCACTAACAGCTGTCCCTTTGGGGGATGCAACTTTGGATTCCTCTTCCTCAAACAATGCGAGAGTCCCTGCGGGGAGATACTCTGCATCCGGGTATCCTTCGATAATGACAGAGGAATGATTAAATGAATTATGGGAAAGATACCAGATCCCTGACTCCGTCATTCTCTGGTTACCTAGAGAGGGAGAGACTCCGGATTCTCCATCTCCGGGCTGCGTGGCCTTGTACGACTATTTTTTTCATTCTTGGTGTGCGTCTTCCCCTTCACCCCTTTATCCGAAACTTACTTCGTATTTACAAAATTACCCCCTGGACAACTCATCATAAATGGCTGGAGGGTTGTTCTGAGTGCTTTTGTTCTCTAGAAACAAGCCGGAAATGAAGATTTAACAGCTGAAGAGTTCCTTAAAATGTTTCAACTCAAGAAGGCTCCTTCTAGTAAGGGTTGGTATTATCTGTGCTACTGGCACCGAGATAATTACATTTTGGAAACACCCACTTCGAATTACCCTGGGTGGAGGAAACGGTGGTTTTATGCCTCCGAAAATTGGAAATCCAACGTAGGGTCCAACCCTGGGGGCCATAACGTCAGTCACTTCTTTGGTGAAGGTGGGTAAATCTTCATTTTGCCACAATTTTCGTAGTAGTCTTGATCTTTTATTTACCCAGCTTTGCTCGTGTTCGCAGGCATTCTGATTGGAGGAAAGCCGAGCTTGAAAGGGGGGATTAACGAGAAGATTGTTAAAATCTACAAACTGTCAGTTAGCGATAGGAATATCGAGTTCGCCCTCTCAGTTCCATGACTTTCTGCTTCTGGACTGATATCTCAGGAGGAAGTCACCATGGCGAACGTTGGTGAGAAGAGAGGATTGCTGCCCCGCCTGAGGGGTACCACCTCGAAGAGACAAAAGAAGACGACGGCCAGTCCATCTCATCCATCTGATCGGTCAGATGAGCCTGCCCGAGGATCGCAACCACACGACTCTCTTCCTAAGACTACGACGAATGCTCCGGTTATTCCTCAAGAGCCGCCGGTTATTGATATCGTTGATAGCTCCTTGAGGGGCGACGACGAGGCGGGGCCGAGTCGTCCCTCGAGTGAAGAGCATCACGAGCCTGATGTTGCTAGAGAGTTGATTCCTACTCGTGAGCCATCTGTTGCTCATGATGCGAGCACTGCTAGGCTGGTCGTGGCTCAGCCATCTGGAGTTGGGACGTTCAATATCCCAAGTCACTTACATCTGATTTGTAAGTTTATATTTGATAACATCACCCCGAAAACTTTTGGTACTCTTCACGAGCCTAGTCTCGAGGATTTTTCTTTGCATGTAGGGATGGGGATGATCCAGGTAAAAATACTTCAATTTTGACTTGTTTTCTCCTTCCTCCCTTTGTTTTTTGGGATCCTTGTTCCTTTCATAACTCTTTTACTCTTTGAATAGGGACTAGACCTCATTATACGGACGAGACGTGATATCATCGCTGCTCGTCGTATCATTGATGTGGCCAAGGAGAAGATACTTGCTCTGGAGAAGGCGATCCAAGGAAGGGATCAAGTCATCAAATCTCATGAGACTCTGATCGCGAAGATGAATGAGGAAAGAAAAATCCTCATTGAAAAGATCCAGGTCTTGATCGACAGGTATCAAACCTTGGATACGAACTTCGTGAGACTCATGGAGATGAATGAGAAGATCGAGAAAGAGAGAGAGATTTTTCGCCAAGATAAAATTTCTCTGGAGGAGCAGCTCGCTGAGAGCAGGTCGCGACTAAAAGAAGTCAGCGATAGCTTGGAGAAAGAAAGGTCTATTCTTGCGTAGCTCAAAGACGATTCCATTCATTGGGATGAGGAGAGAGTGGCCTTCGTTAAAATGTTATCTGAAGAGGGACCCCAAGCTGTCAGGGAGTTTCGTACTTCACAGTTGTATGATGGCGAGCGATATGATCATACGATGCTGGTTGCTACTTTGCATTGAGAGTGGTGCAGCGGATATCTCCATCATTTAATATGGAGGAATTCGAGAGGGTCGCGGCCATCATCGCTGCTGAAGAGCGAGCAGCCGCTGAAAATGAAGCTACAGAAGCTACTCAACCTGTGAGGGTTCTCGAGGTGGGCCCTGAGGTCGAGAGTAGCGCTCCTCCAAGCGACGCTCGGGAATGAGTACCTCCTCACTATTGCAAAATATGGTCGCTCCCTTATTGTAAAAGCAATCTTGATGTTTTGCCTTTAAATGACATATAATAGAAAGAATCATTTTGACATTTTGGATTCTTCTAACAATAAATTATTTGTATGTTGAATGCATAGATACTTAACTCATGAAAAATGAGTTAGGCTAAATCCGGGGGTCTTGGTGACCATGTCCACATAGAGATAAACTGATCTATCAATTGAGACTTTGGTTCTGCAGTAAGCAGAAGATTTGGTTAAGAGAACGTTTGTCTTCTCTTCAGGGCTGCTCTGGTCCAAAGCGGAGCAGCGACCAAATTATGAGATTCATAGTTGATTAGCCGTAACGAAAGAGATGATTTTTATTCAAACGTGATTCATGTACTTAATACATGAATGTTTTATGGATAATATTGAAATAGATGCTCTACATGCCAAGGACGACGTAGTGGTCTTCCTCGCTTGTCTTCTAGATAATATGCACTTGGTCATATAATTTTGATAACTCGATAGGGGCCTTCCCAATTCGGATCCAACGAATGAGTAGGTGTTCCAAGATTTTATCTAAGCACCAAATCGCCGAGCTGAAAAGCTCTGGGTTTGACCTTTGCATTGCGGTAACGAGCTATACACTATTGGTAAGCTGCTGCTCGAAGTCGGGATACGTCCCTTCTTTCTTCTAAAAGGTCAAGATGAAGCCTTAGACCCTTTTCATAGTTTGCTGGGTCGTATTGCTCTATTCGATACAAGGGTACTTCAACTTCGACTGGAACAACTGCTTCGGTACCGAATGCCAAAGAGAAAGGGGTTTCTCCAGTTGACGTACGAGTCGTCGTTCTGTAAGCCCATAAGATTTCACGTAGAAGTTCAGGCCACATACCTTTATGTTCATCAAGTTTAGTTTTCAGGGGATGTTTGATAATCTTATTGACTGCCTCAACTTGTCCATTAGCCTGAGGATGATATGGGGAGGTTCGAATACTTCGTATCCTCCATTTTTTACAAAACTCGGAGAACGCAGCGTTGTCAAACTGTTTTTTATTGTCAGTGATTATAGTATGGGGGAGCCTATAACGGCATATGATATTTCTCCATATGAATTTAGTAGTCTGTTTTTAGTGATTGTGGTTAAAGGTTCTGCCTCGACCCATTTGGTGAAGTAATCGACTGCTACAATTGCGAACCTATTCTGGCCTTTCCCAGTGGGTAATGGTCCGATTATATCGATTCTCCACTAGGTGAAAGGACAAGGGCCATGCAATTTCAAACTTTAAGATTTCAAACAGCAAGCTATTCCCTTTTTTGGATTTTTGGCCCAGTTTTTAAGGGCCATCTTGATGATATTTGGAAATCCAACACATCCATGTCAAAGAGGAGCTCGACGCCGAAATAACCCAAGTGGTTTCATGTCGATCGGAGATACGGATTGACCGTGGTGGTCAAAACAATACGAACTATCCAGAAAGTTCTAGATTCCGCCTACTTAACTCTGGGCCGGTCCAGGTGGCCCAGCATTGACGATATGAAGAATCTACTTTGACCATCTTCTAAACCACATCTACATATGAATAACCACAAAGTTTCAGATCAAAAGGATGTGCGGTTTGATTGTACCGGTTGAAGAAAGATGGACCACCAGAAAGATTCAACTGCATAGATTTTATAATAGCCCCAAGTGTTCTAATTTTTGGACCACATTCGGGATTTTTTTGGACAATCTAATCCATTTATCATGTAGAGGATGAAGGTTTCTACCAATGTTCAAAATTTGAGATCAATCCGACCTCTGTACACTCCGAGGCGTTGAAAGCAAGATGACTGGTTCTGAAGGTACCCGAATTGCGCGATTTTGAGAGGCGGTCGCTGATCTGATTGGTGGGCCCATTCAGAAGATAATTTTGAAAATCTAAATCATCTATGAGGAAGATCATATTACAAGGAAGCTACAAATCAAATTTGAAGGCAATCCGACCATTGGTTAAGCCGTACAAAGCGAAACAAAATTTATTATGTTGCGGTACTCTTGCTGTATTATAAAAGGAGGTGCTCTCTTCTATTCCAAATAAAGCAAGGACGTGGGAAGAAAGAAGTTCAAGTCCTAAGACCTAGCCTCCTTCAGCTAATTTTTCTTCATTTTCTTAGTTCTAGTTCTAGTTTTAATATGCTTTTTCTTAGTTAACATCTTAGCTAGAGCTAGAGGTAAAATTTGTAGTTGGTTTCAATGCTTTAATTCTTTTATTTCAAGTACCCTTTTCTTAATTTTGGATTTTGAACTTCTAGTTTGAATAAAGTTTGGATTTTTAGATGAATTATGAGAGTTTGTGTACTCCGGACATGAGTTCCTTGCAATTCTCTAAGATTGCCATGATGAGTTTGTTTAGGTTCGAATTGTAGTAACCCCAGATCATGCCATAGTCTCTTGGCATGACTGTTAATTCGAAGGCTACAAGTTTGAGTTCTATGTGCTTCATTAGAACTAGAAATCTGATTTTCAGATTTAAGTGGGACTGTTTGTGTTTGAATGTTATATCCTCCAATTAGATGAGAGATAGAACTTTGATTCTAATTGTGTTGTGCTTGGATGAATGGATTAAGTATTAAACTATTACAAGTGGTTCCTTGATGCTCTAGTTCTTTCCAAATATCAGATTTTCCTAATTTATGTGAAAAACTATTTTCCTAAACTTCATAGATTTTAGTTATTAGATTAGTTTGAATTGTTTACCTCTTTCCCTATGGATTGACCTCGGTCTTACCGATAATTATTACTATATCGCAGCCTTGCACTTGAGGCGAGTGTTGAACCTCCAATTTATACATTGCATTACCCATTACATGACATGGTTTGCATGATTTTCATGATTTAAAGGCCCATCTAACACATGTTTTGTGATTATAGGAGATGAGAGCGGACTTCATTCAATTAGGGATTAAAAGAAAGCCTTTGGAGCCATTGGATGAAGGATAAAAGAGGACAAAAGAAAGAAAGAAGAACAAGTTGAAGAGGGTCCGACCGGTCTTGACCGGTCGGCCACGCACGCTGATCAAAGTGAAGACCAGACCGACCGGTCTTGACCGGTCGGCCATGCACACTGGAGGCTAGAATGAAGTCCGACCGGTCTTGACCGGTCGGCTATGCACACTGATCGTTTGTTAAAACAAGCCCGACCGGTCTTGACCGGTCGGCTGTACTCCCTGGACTGTTTAAAAGACCAGTCTGACCGGTCTAGACTGATCGGCTCTGCGTAAACAGAGTCCTTTCTAAATCGGGACTCCGAAAGCTGCTGCGCACTGCGTAACCTTTCGCAGATTCTGGATGTTTCCAACGCAAGGGAGCTTTCTTACTATAAAAGGACATTTAAGGGCTCTTCCTAGGTCATCATAGAAGCTAAGGGACGTGGTTCTAAGGAGGGGAAGTTGTCGTGGAGCATCTGCAACTCTCCTATTTCTGGTTTTTCTAGTTTTATGCTTTTATTAAGAGTTTTTAGTTGCAGCATGAATATGCTCGGCTAGAACCTCTCAGCTAAGGCTGAGAGGTGAAGCTTGTAGCCAATTCCATGTTGGGTTCAGTTTAATTCAAGTAATTTCAATTCAAGTTTGGATTTTTCTTACATATTTCAGTTCCAAAAGTGGTAGTTTGAGATGTTTTATGAGAGTTCATGTACTCCGGACATGAATTCCTTGCAATTCTCCGAGATTATCATATAATGTTTGTTTAGATTCTAATTATAGTAATCCTTGAGCAGGCCATAGTCCATAGGCATGGCTGTTACTCCGAAGGCTATGGTTTTGAATTCTATATTGATTGAATGGACTAGAACTTGGAAGTTCAACTTGATTTGGATTGAATGTGTGTGAATGCTTTATTTTCCAACTAGATGAGAGATAGGACTTCAAATCTAGTTGTGTTCTCTACTTGGATTGATTTAATTGACATGGGATTGCTACAAGTGGATCCTTAAATGCCTTAGTACTTTAAATTACTGATTTTCTATTAAAGTTACTGTTTTAGTTAATTACCAAATTGAATATGATATTCTTGCAAAATTGAGTTGCTGGAGTAGTTTGAAATTGTTTCTATTTCCCTGTGGATCGACCTCGGTCTTACCGAGTTTTATTACTACATCGTAGCCTTACACTTGAGGCGAGCGAACAAGTTTTTGACGCCGTTGCCGGGGAACTTAGATAACGGTTTTCAAATAATTTCAGTGGTTGTAGAAGTAGATATTGTTGGGGCTCAAATTTGTACCCATTATAAAATGGTATTCAACGGTCCATCTACGATGATTCGGACTGATTTTGAGATCCGAAATACTCGAAAAATGCCAGTGTCGCCCTAACATGCGCAATCGTGACTGAAACCTATGAATGCTATTTTGGGGTGGAATCGGACATGCGAATTACCGCCAAATGATCCGGAACGCCCTAAAACCCTTAACCTGCAAGTTTTGAGGTCGCACGATGCATATTTTTACCAGCGCGCTTCCAAATGCATTTTTTACCCTGACTTATCCGACTATAAGGGCCCAAAAGCCTACAGGTACCATTTCGGGCTGGAATCAGACATGCAGATTACCGCCAAATGATCCGAAATGCCCGGAAAACCTTAAGTAGCAAGTTTGAAGTCATTGCGTGCATATTTCCACATGCATTTGTTCACTCTCTCTCCACATGCATTTGTTCACTCTCTCTCCACATGCGAATGTATTAAGGAAACATGCATTCACTCTCTCACCACATGCGCATGAGAGCTCTCTCTCTCCCTTTTCAATATTCTAAATAAAATAAAAATTACAAAAATCATGAAAATATGCTAAGTGGGGCCACATGCGACCAAAACAGAGGCCACATGCGCCCATACCAGTGGCACATGCGCCCATGCTATGCCACATGCGCCTGGTGCATGGGACATGCGCATGATCCCATCACATGCGCATGACTCGTTTCTCCAAATATTTCCATGCGCATGATCCCCACAACATGCGCATGACTCGTCTCTCCAAATATTTCCATGCGCATGCCCTCCATTTTGCAAACCACATGCGCCCGGTACCCGAGTAGCTACCCGATTAAGTGCTATAAATACCCCACTCACTTGTTGAAAAAGGAAGAGAGACTTCATTATCTAGAAAGGATAGGCAGAGCAAGGTAAAATCCTTGCCGGAATCCTCAGTCGACTATCCACATGCGCCCACACTTCGCCGGATGCCTTCGCCGGAAAGGGGTTTCTCCCACCGGAGCAAAATCCTCCAAGTCACATAGTGACATGCGCTCACCCATTCTGGGGAGGGGAAATGCGCAAAAATCCCTAAGTACCATGGGACATGCGCCCATAGTTAGGATGTTGGACGCATGTGCATTCACATGCGCTTGATAACCATGCATTTGTAGCATTCACGTGCGCCTAATAACCATGCATTTGTAGCATTCACATGCGCTTGATGCATTTGTAGCATTCACATGCGCCTGGGGTGGACAACATGCATCCACTTAAGACATGCGCCCATGTCTAATGAAACATGCGCCCAACCCAACCTCCCATGCGCCTGGACGCTGATGGGAAGGTGGGGCCTTCCATGATGTGGCCCGCCTTCGACGTGGCCCGCCTTCTGATCGCGTCAGCACTCCTAGACACACATCAATGTCCTCTATCCATCCCCCGGACCGGATTCACCAACGGTCGATGTTAAGTGGGCCAAATCAGCAATTTGATCAAAATGGCCAACACTTAGCCAATATTGCAAACCTCAGAAATCCCTCCGAAAGAACCAAAAATGGCCGAAATCGAGAGGGATCGGGCGGAATTTGATTGAACCCGAGAGGGAGACTTCTCTCCGCCATAACATGATACACCATAATCATGCATTACAATGAGATTACCTGATCTCAGGATCTCCGAGAAACCTTGATTAGACCATAAACAGGTCCACTACTTAGTCGTTTTTAGCCCTGGGAAGTGCCCTGTTGGCTCAGAAATTGACCCATGCTAAACAAATCGAAATGCGATCGCACTGTGACTCTCGTGGACATAATCCGCCTCTATCCAAAGATGATCGTGACAGGTATTCACCAAATCCTCCGATCAGATCGTAAACAGGCCCTGGGAAGTGCCCTGACGGCCCAAAAATCTACTAATGCCAAATGAAATCAATCGCGATCTCAAAGACGCGAGGGTAAAACATCGATGACACAAAGATATATACGAAGCCGATTGATCAAATCAAATGCATAATTTGTCTGATACACTGAGCATCTAGCATAAATGCAATCTTCTCTTGAACATGCATGAAACATAGTTACTCTGTACTGTACTCATTTGCATCCATTGCATGAATATATTTCATCTCGGATCAAGATACGAAACTAAATCGAAGGGGATTATGGTTATCATCGGAAACCACAATGAAAGAATTCTAAACGTCTGAAATACTTCATCGTTAAGACCAGTTGATGTGCGTCCTGTCCAAGGCGGGATCCGTCAGTTGAGTGGCTAAGGGAATGAGTGCCTTCCAGTAAGTCACCCGTCCAGCTGAGACGGTCACTGGCCCTGGTTGCAGTAAGTGGACGCCGTGGAGTGTATTTCTGAAAGTCATATCGTCCATAGAGACGCGTCATGACACTGAGATATACGACTCAGTCGAAACCCTATTTGCACAAAGACCCCATGGAGTGCCCTCCAGTAAGTCACCCGTCCAGCTAAGACGGTCACTGGCCCTGGTTGCAGTAAGTGGACGCCGTGGAGTGTATTTCTGAAAGTCATATCGTCCATAGAGACGCGTCATGACACTGAGATATACGACTCGGTCGAAACCCTGTTTGCACAAAGACCCCATGGAGTGCCCTCCAGTAAGTCACCCATCCAACTGAGACGGTCACTGGCCCTGGTTGTAGTAAGTGGACGCCGTGGAGTGTATTTCTGAAAGTCATATCGTCCATAGAGACGCGTCATGACACTGAGATATACGACTCGGTCGAAACCCTGTTTGCACAAAGACCCCATGGAGTGCCTTCCAGTAAGTCACCCGTCCAGCTGAGACGGTCACTGGCCCTGGTTGCACTAAACGGAAACCGTAAAGTGTATTTCTGAAAGTCATATCGTCCATAGAGACGCATCATGACACTGAGATATACGATTCGGTTAAAATCCTGGTTGCTACTCAACTAGGAATGCCCGAAGAGTGTGGGACCAACATCTAACCGATCTTAACGGTGAAGTATTCCATAATAAATCCTAGACTTGGTCTCGGCGACCATGAACTCGAGACTATAATCCCTGACAATTTAAACTACTTGCTCGATCTATCCGAGCTTTATCCCTTTGATATTCCATCTACTGTATAACTGAAATTCATAGTGGAATCTTGTCGCTTTGTGCCGTGGTTTTCTCCCATAAGGGTTTCCACGTAAAAATCTCTGTGTGGTCTATGCTGTGCTTTATTTATATTTATGCTCCTTTAATGCTTTATTTAATTCATTTATGATACATGCATGCATTTACTTTTGCCTTTTAATCAAGGGTGATCATCCTTTGATGTAATTAAGGGTTCGTGACCAGTTCACAGCCCGGAATGTAAAAGATCTCGGAATCTCTAGAATAAAATTCACCTCTCGGTGCTTTCTCGCGTACACTTTGTGATTGCTAATGATTGTCTATGAATGTCTCTATACTCAGAATTCCCCCAGAATAAAAGAAACATGAAAGAAAGGAAGAAAGACTACTGACGAATAGATCTTTATCTTCCCGCTTTTTTTCTAAGTTCTAACAGATATAGATAGGTTTTTTCTGATTTTCTTAGAACTAACAAATTTTTTCTGTTTTGTAGGAATTCTTCTCTAGTTCAGGCGCATCAGGTGATACCTTTCTAACTTAGTTTTTTTTTTCAGAATTTTTTTCAGATTAATTTCATATTTCAGTTTTCTAGGATTTAAGATTAGTTTTAGTTTTTGGTTGAGTGGTTTATGTCCCGTTGGGAACGTAACCATTCGAATCGTCTCCAATCTGAAGGTGATTTAGTTGGACCATTGTCAGTTCATAGACGAGTCCGAAATTACCAAGAGCATTGTGAAAGTTTGGGGAGTATGGAACAAACACCTTTAAGGAATCCCCCCCCCCCCCCCCCCCCCCCCCCCCCCCCAACTCCAACTACAAACGCAAATCAGGAAGGAGTAGGAGAGAATGAGGTACATAATGTTCCTCCAATAAGATCACTACGGGACTACCTACAACCTGCCCGAGCAATTACACCCTCTTGCATGGTTCTACCAGCAAACGGTGGAAACTTTGATATAAAACCGGGTGTAATTCAACTCTTACCAAAGTTCCATGGGCTAGACTCTGACCGCCCATACTTACACTTGAAAGAATTCGAAGAAGTGTTGGCCACTTTGCATTACACCAATGTTTCCGAGGATACTATCAGACTTAAACTTTTTCCTTTCACTTTGAAAGAAAGAGCCAAAGATTGGCTTCACTCTCTTAGACCACATTCGATTGGGTCATAGGTTGAGATGAACCGGGAATTCTTGAAAAAGTTCTTCCCGGCTCATAAAACGAACACCTTTCGAAGGGCCATAATGAATTTCTCGGCTAAAGAAGGTGAATCTTTCTTTTAATGTTGGGAAAGATTTAAAGATCTCCTGCTTGCTTGCCCACATCATGGCTATGAGAGTTGGCGAATTATAAATTTTTTCAATGATGGATTAAGTTCCAATATGCGCCAATTTGTGGAGATGATGTGCAATGGCGAGTTTATGAGTAAAAATCTAGATGAGGCTTGGAGTTACTTGGACATGTTGGCTGAAAATGCCCAATCTTGGGATACATCGGATAAACCTAATAACTCCAAACCCACTCAAGAGAAAGGAGAGATCTATGTCCTTAAGGAGGAAGACGATGTGAATGCAAGGATAGCCAACCTCACAAGGAAGGTTGAGGCCATGGAACTTAGTAAAAGTGGAGTTCCCAAGTCCAATGAAGCTGTTGAAACCATATGTGGGATTTGCCTCACCGATTTACACGCTACGCAAGATTGTCCCACAATTCCTACATTTCAAGAGGTATTACATGAACATGCCAATGCCACATATGGTTATCAACGGCCTTTCAATGGACCGGTAGGTAATACATACAATGAGAGTTGGAAGAACCACCCAAATTTTAGTTGGAAGAATGCTCCTACGGGCAATCCTACCAACTTTCAAAGAGGGCCACCCATGCAAAATATGGCCCCACCTCAATTCTTAATGGAGGACACCTTGAAGGCGTTTATACAAGGGCAAACGCAAATCAATCAAACAAATCAGCAATTGTTCCAAGAGCTTAAAGTTTCGGTTGATGAGATTAAGGGACGCTTGAATGCTAGGGAAGGGACCTTTCCGGTCCAACCTCAGCCCAATCCAAAGCAAGTACATGAAGTAAGCATCCCTAATCCTTCCAACCAAAACATGGAGCAAGCCAAATCCATCACCACCCTTAGAAGTGGAAAACAAATTGACAAAACTATTCCGGTGAAGGCCGATGAGCCTAATGATCCGGTAAATTCTGAGGATGAAGATGGATCTAACTTAGCCCCACAACAACCGGAACGCATTTACAAGCCCCTAGCACCATTCCCTTCAAGATTTGTTGCCCCAAAATCTCTCCCAAATTCTCATGATATTTTAGAGATTTTCAGACAAGTCAAGATTAATATCCCTTTGCTTGATGCCATCAAACAAATTCCCTCTTATGCCAAGTTTCTAAAAGACCTATGCACAACAAAACGCAAATATAATGTGCAGCAAAAGGCCTTCTTAACTGAGCAAGTGAGTGCCATCCTCACTCAAAAGACCCCCCCAAAATTCAAAGATCCCAGTAGTCCCACCGTCTCATGTATCATTGGAGACTACCGGATTGAGCGTGCCTTGTTAGATTTGGGGGCGAGTGTGAACTTGATCCCATACTCGGTATATGAGCAATTGGGTCTTGGTGAATTAAAACCCACCAAAATCATGTTGCAACTCGCTGATAGATCTATCCGTGTACCGAGGGGGATAGTTGAGGATGTTCTAGTCCAAATTGACAAATTCTACTACCCGGTAGATTTTATCGTCTTGGACACACAATCGGTTTTGGATGCTAGCACCCAAATACCGGTAATATTAGGCCGCCCATTCCTTGCCACATCAAACGCAATCATCAATTGCCGGAATGGGGTGATGCAACTATCTTTTGGAAACATGACACTAGAGGTGAATGTGTTTCACTTGGGCAAAAGACATAGGGATGTCGAGGATGATGAGTTCTTCAATGTAAACATGCTTGAAACTTTTGAAGAAGAAGAACTCCTCCAACTTGAACCACTAGAAAGCTTGGAGACATGCTTAGCACATTTCATGGATTCTAAAGACCCCATCATTAGTGAGATTGTGTAGGCATTAAATATAGAAAGACCGGTAGTTGATACTAGCCGGTGGAGGCCCCATTTTGAAAAATTGGCACCAACCACATTAAGGCCTCTACCGTCTAACATCAAACCACCGAAGCTTGACCTTAAACCATTGCCATCCGAGCTTAAATACGTATATTTGGGTCAAGAGGAAACGTTCCCAGTTGTCATTGCCTCCCACCTTAAGAAAGACCAAGAGCTCAAGTTGATTGAGTTACTCAAAGAACATAGGGAAGCCATAGGTTGGACAATAGCGGATCTCAAGGGGATAGATCCTTCGGTTTGCACTCACCGAATAAATCTTGAAGAAAATACAAAAACGACTAGACAACCTCAAAGACGGCTAAATCCAAACATGATGGAGGTTGTCAAAGCTGAGGTGTTAAAGCTATTGGATGTGGGTATTATCTACCCCATCTCAGATAGCCAATGGGTGAGTCCTACCCAAGTTGTCCCCAAGAAATCCGGTATTACCATCATTGAAAACGCCAACAACGAGCTTGTACCGACTAGGGTGACCACCGGTTGGCGTATGTGCATTGATTATAGGAAGCTCAACATGGTTACTAGGAAAGACCACTTCCCTCTCCCATTTATGGATCAAATTTTGGAGAGGTTGGCAGGCCATTCCTATTATTGCTTCCTAGATGGCTATTCCGGATACAACCAAATTGAGATATCCCCAGAGGACTAAGAGAAAATAACATTTACATGCCCGTTTGGCACCTTCGCTTACCGAAGGATGCCATTCGGGTTATGTAATGCACCCGCCACATTCCAACGATGCATGTTGAGTATTTTCTCAGACATGGTGGGTGAGTTTCTTGAGGTGTTCATGGACGACTTTTCTGTTTTTGGTCGTACATTTGATGAGTGTCTCAAGCACTTGAAGTTGGTCTTGATGAGGTGTGAGGAGAAGAAACTTGTATTAAACTGGGAAAAGTGCCATTTCATGGTACAAAGAGGAATAGTCCTTGGACATATCATCTCGTCCAATGGAATAGAGGTAGATCGGGCAAAAATTGACATAATTTCCAATCTACCACCACCCAAAAGCATACGCGATGTGCGGTCCTTCCTTGGACACGCCGGTTTCTATAAAAGATTTATAAAGGATTTTAGTCATATCTCAAGGCCTTTATGTAACCTTCTACAAAAGGAGAACCAATTTGAGTGGGGTGCCGAATGTCAATTAGCTTTTTCAAAGCTAAAAGACATGTTGACAACCGCTCCTATCATGCAACCACCAGATTGGTCCATTCCTTTTGAGTTGATGTGCGATGCGAGCAATTTTGCTATTGGGGCTGTGTTAGGCCAAAAGAAGGATAAAAAGCCCCATGTTATATACTACGCAAGTAGGACCTTGAATCCCGCCCAAGTTAATTATTCGACTACGGAGAAAGAGCTCCTAGCTGTCATTTTTGCCTTGGACAAATTCAGGCCATACTTAATAGGATCCAAAGTTATTGTTTATACGGATCATGCGGTGCTGAAACACCTTCTTTCTAAGAAGGATGCTAAGCCCCGTTTGCTTAGATGGATCCTACTCCTTCAAGAATTCGACTTGGAGATCAAAGACAAGAAGGGGGTAGAAAATGTGGTGGCGGATCATCTATCCCGTCTAGTCCTACTAAATTCCATTGATGAGTCACCTATTGAGGACTCATTCCTTGATGAGCAACTCTTTGTTGCTATGCATCCACCATGGTATGCTGATATAGCCAATTATCTTTCCACAGGTGCGATACCGATTCATTGGACTGCGCAGGACAAATGTAAATTTCTAAGGGAAGTGTGCAGATTTTTCTAGGATGAACTTCTATTGTTTAAATATTGCCCAGACCAAATTATAAGAAGATGCGTCCCCGGTGATGAACATAATTCAGTCATCTCCTTTTGCCATGATCAAGCATGTGGGGGTCATTTTTTAGCCAAGAAAACAACTGTAAAAATTCTGCAGTGTGGTTTTTATTGGCCCACGCTATTTAAGGACACCCACGGTTTTGCAAAGCATGCGAGCGCTGCCAGAAGTTAGGAAGATTATCCCGTCGAAATATGATGCCTCTCACCCCAATTCAACATCTTGAAGTCTTTGACTGTTGGGGCATCGATTTCATGGGACCATTCCCCTCATCTTTTGGACATGTCTATATTTTGCTTGCCGTAGACTATGTGTCTAAATGGATAGAGGCTATCCCATGTAGAACCAACGATCATCGTACGGTTCTCAAGTTCCTCAAAGAAAACATACTTTCTAGATTTGGGACGCCTCGGGCCATCATTAGTGATGGTGGTTCTCACTTTTGCAATAGACCTTTCGAAACTTTAATGAAGAAATATGGTATTAGGCACAAAGTGAGTACACCATACCACCCACAAACAAGTGGGCAAGCTGAAATCTCCAATAGGGAAATCAAGCAGATTTTGAAAAAGAAGTTGAGACCGGATCGCAAGGATTGGTCCCTAAGATTAGATGATGCACTTTGGGCTCACCGTACCGCCTATAAGACACCCATTGGAATGTCCCCTTATAGACTTGTCTATAGGAAAGCATGCCACTTGCCTGTGGAGATAGAACACAAAGCCTATTGGGCAATTCGAGCTTTAAATTTTAACATGGACAAGGCTAGCTCGCTTCGCAAACTTCAATTAAATGAGCTTGATGAGATCCGGAACGATGCATATGAGAACTCGAGAATTTACAAGAGTAAAATGAAGGCTTTTCATGACAAACACATCTTTAGGGAATCTTTCCATGAAGGTCAGAAAGTACTCTTGTATAATTCCCGACTTCATCTTTTTTTGAAAAAATTACGATCTCGATGGACCGGCCCATATATTATCAAAGAAATTTTTTCTCATGGGGCTGTTGAGATTGAAAATACAGCAAATGGTAACTGTTTTAAAGTTAATGGACAACGCCTTAAACCATTTGTTGAGAAATTTGATTCAGAGGACATGTCCATCACTCTGAACGATCCTGTCTATCGGGATGATTGATCTCCTAGTCTGATGGAGGTATAGCATAGGTAGGTTTTCTTTAGTTTTACTGTTTTAGTTGTTGGGTTGGAGACTTCCATGATCGCTCTCTCAGGTACTATTGATTCTCAATCTCCCATAGTTTACCATTGCTCTCATGTCCATGCTAATTGCATATCTTTTACATTGAGGACAATGCAAGATTTGGTTGGGGGGTGAGATGAGATTCCTCATCTAGCATATTGTAACATTCCGAGCTTCATATGCGCAAAATTTTTTCAAGAATTTTCTAACATCTCAAAACTCTTTTAGAAAATCTTGTGTCTATACATTCGAGATGCTATGAGTATAAGAAGAGGAGATACGAAGTGTGTGATGTTGTAGGTCTTGAATTTCTTCCGACATAAGGGTTTTATATGTTAGTTCCCTTATTGTTGTGATTGATAGAAAATTTGAACACCTTTACACCAAGTTCACATTACACGATTTTCATGAGTTGATAGGTTTATGTGATTTGTGGATTAGCTAGACTTTGATTTAAAGGTGTTGAGCAGCCAAGCCGGGGTATTTTGTCCATCCTTGTCCATGGGAAAATAACAAAAGATATGGATTTCTAAAAATCCTATCTAATTTAAAAGAAAAAGGAAAGAAAGGATGAAATTGGGAAGGAAAGAAAAATGGTGAAAAATTCCGAAAAGGGCTACCTATTACCAACCGGGGGATGGTCGAACCGAAACCAAAGTCGGAAATGGGACGTAGTGTGAAAGCCGTCGGAAGGACGGTAAGGCAAATTCCTGTCATAGGTTTGTTGCTGCCCTGTGCACCTTAAAATCCTTGGTTTACTTAATCTATGAAGAAGATGATCCCAGGAACTAATGAGATGAACTTTCACTATGCACACTAGGTTGAATTTGTTCGAGTTCTTCTATTTATCAATCAATCAGCGGGAATTTCATGTAGACACCTCTTATGTTTTGAGAGTCCAAGGTTTCAGCTTCTATCACCTAATTTTTCCAAATCTTACACTTGTACATCTTGGAGTGGGTAGAAACATGTTTTTTGGAAGAGAGTTGGGTTTGGAGGTTTGAAATTGTTTCACGCATGTTTTGCTTGGGACTAGCAAAAAGCTAGTTGGGGGGTGTGTTGAACCTCCAATTTATACATTGCATTGCCCATTACATGACATGGTTTGCATGATTTTCATGATTTAAAGGCCCATCTAACACATGTTTTATGATTATAGGGGATGAGAGCGGACTTCATTCAATTAGGGATTAAAAGAAAGCCTTTGGAGCCATTGGATGAAGGATAAAAGAAGACAAAAGAAAGAAAGAAGAATAAGTTGAAGAGGGTCCGACCGGTCTTGACCGGTCGGCCAAAGGAGGCAGACCGGTCTTGACCGGTCGGCCACACACGCTGATCAAAGTGTAGACCAGACCGACCGGTCTTGACCGGTCGGCCATGCACACTGGAGGCTAGAATGAAGTCCGACCGATCTTGACTGGTCGGCTATGCACACTGATCGTTTGTTAAAACAAGCCCAACTGATGTTGACCGGTCGGCTGTACTCCCTGGACTGTTTAAAAGACCAGTCCGACCGGTCTAGACCGGTCGGCTCTGCGTAAACAGAGTCCTTTCTAAATCGGGACTCCAAAAGCTGCTGCGCACTGCGTAACCTTTCGCAGATTCTGGATGTTTCCAACGCAAGGGAGCTTTCTTACTATAAAAGGACAACTAGGGGCTCTTCCTAGGTTATCATAGAAGCTAAGGGACATGGTTATAAGGAGGAGAAGCTGTCGTGGAGCATCTGCAACTCTCCTATTTCCGATTTTTCTAGTTTTATGCTTTTATTAAGAGTTTTTAGTTGTAGCATGAATATGCTCGGCTAGAACCTCTCAGCTAAGGTTGAGAGGTGAAGCTTGTAGCCAATTCCATGTTGGATTCAGTTTAATTCAAGTAATTTCAATTCAAGTAATTTCAATTCAAGTTTGGATTTTTCTTGCATATTTCAGTTCTAAAAGTGGTAGTTTGAGATGTTTTATGAGAGTTCATGTACCCCGGACATGAATTCCTTGCAATTCTCTGAGATTATCATATAATGTTTGTTTAGATTCGAATTATAGTAATCCTTGAGCAGGCCATAGTCCATAGGCATGGCTGTTACTCCGAAGGCTATGGTTTTGAATTCTATATTGATTGAATGGACTAGAACTTGGAAGTTTAACTTGATTTGGATTGAATGTGTGTGAATGCTTTATTTTCCAACTAGATGAGAGATAGGACTTCAAATCTAGTTGTGTTCTCTACTTGGATTGATTTAATTGACATGGGATTGCTACAAGTGGATCCTTGAATGCCTTAGTACTTTAAATTACTGATTTTCTATTAAAGTTACTGTTTTAGTTAATTACCAAATTGAATATGATATTCTTGCAAAATTAAGTTGCTGGAGTAGTTTGAAATTGTTTCTATTTCCCTGTGGATCGACCTCGGTCTTACCGAGTTTTATTACTACATCGCAGCCTTACACTTGAGGCGAGCGAACAGTAGACCCGTGGCCTTCGCGTGTTGCTAGCTCAAGGTCCATGAGCAGAACTACCCCACACATGATCTGGAGTTAGAAGCGGTAGTCTTCGCACTAAAGGTGTGGAGGCACTATCTTTACGGGGTCAGGTTCGAGCTCTTTTTCGACCACAAGAGCCTAAAGTACCTCTTCTCGCAGTCCGAGTTGAACATGAGGCAGAGACGCTGGATGGAGCTCCTGAAGGATTATGATTTCAATCTTCAGTACCACCTTCGCAAGGCTAACGTGGTGGCAGATGCCCTTAGTTGTCAGCCACAAGGCCTGGTGGCGCATATGATGGTCCAAGAGTGAAAGATGCTCAAGGATATTGCCAAGTATGATTTTAAGTCGAGCCTGCAGTCTTCTATCGTGCAGTTATCGAGCTTGTCGATTCAACCCCTCTTATTTCTAGGGTGATCGAGGCTCAACAGGCCGATCAGACGTTGCAGGATTATCGAGCAGAGGCCGCATCAGAGGATCAGGCAGATTGGGTTCGATGGTGGACTTCGTTTCGGAGGCCGGTTGTGTTTCCCAGATATTCCACAGTTGCGCAGAGATCTTATGGATGAGGCACACCAATCGAGGTTCACGATTCACCCCAGCTCTACCAAGATGTATCGTGATATAAGGAGGCAGTATTTCTGGGCCGGAATGAAGCGTTAGATTTCCAGCGTGTTAAGGTCGATCATCGCAAACCTCCAGGTCCATTGCAGCCGTTGAGTGTCCCGTTGTGGAAATGGGAGCGCATGACCACAGACTTCATTATGGGCTTGCCAAGGACTCAGAGCAATCACGACGTCATGGAGCATGTGCGATCTGGCCATTGGACCGACTTGCAGATTTGTTTATCAAGGAGATTGTGAGACTGCACGGTGTCCCAGTTTCGATCGTTTCTGACCGAGATCCGAGATTTGCGTCGCGATTCTGGAGGAGTTTTCAGAAGGCGATGGGGCATGCCTTGAAGTTCAGCACCACATATCATCCTCAGACTGATGGACAAACCGAGAGGGTCAACTAGATCCTTGAGGACATGCTTCGAGCATGCGTGTTGGATTTCTCAGGTAGTTGGGATAAACACGTACGTTTGGCTAAGTTTGCATATAATAACAGCTACTAGGCGACTATCGGTATGGCTCCTTTTTAGGCATTGTATGGTAGACTTTATAGGTCTCCTAGTTGTTGGACTAAGGTTGGAGAGCGTCGTCTCCTAGGTCCCGAGTTGGTGCAGAGGACATCTGAGGCTATCGATATCATTAGGCAAAGGATGCACACAGCTTAGAGCAGGTAGAAGAGTTTTGCAGATCGTCAACGTCGTCCCCTAGAGTTTTCCATTGGGGATCGTGTGTATCTCAGGGTCTCACCCATGAAGGGCGTGGTTCGTTTTGGAGTTAAGGAGAAGATTGCCCCGAGATTCATTGGACCCTTTAAGATCACTGGGTGCGTTGGCGTCGTGGCCTATCAGCTTGCCTTGCCACTTCAGTTGTCTGGCGTCCACAACGTTTTTCATGTTTCTATGTTACGGAAGTGTGGGTCAGATGTGGTTCCCGTGATAGATTGGTAGTCATTAGAGGTGCGTGAGGATACTTCTTACATTGAGCAGCTGGTCCGTATCCTTGACCGGAAGGAGCAAGTCCTTTGGACCAAGGTCATTCCTTTGGTGAAGGTCCAGTGGAGTCATCATAGTGCAGATGAGGTGTCATGGGAGCGAGAGGCAGAGATTTGCGAGTCTTATCCCCATCTTTTTTATGATTGATTGTATCTATATGATTGCTCTTCGTTCGATATGCATATATAGTGATGTGATTTCTTTTCTTATGATCTTTGGCTAGTTTGGGTTTATAGTGTAAATTTCGAGGATGAAATTTTTGTTAGGAGGGGAGAGTTGTAAGGCCCATACCCTTATTTGCCCTCCGTACGCTTAGTTTTCGATGCCGGTATGTCCTGGATGGACCAGATTAGCGAGCCTTGATTGCGACCCTATTTTAGTACCGCATCGACCCAAGACCTATATAATGGCGACCGCGTAGGCACTGCGATTCCAACGTCGCGCGGCACGCCCATTGCGATACTCGATGTGAAAGTTACGATCATTTGTGCAATCTGAGGCGGGACGCGCAACACACGTGTGGCGTGGGTGTCACGCCCTAAACCCCGGGACCGGGCTCACTAAATTTTTGATCGCCGACCTTGGTGCCAACAACCTCCATAGTACCCCATTCTCGGCTCCTAGCTCTCATGTGCCAGGTTCCGATCCTGGGATCCTACCAGGAGGATTTTCAGGGTAATTTTTTTTGTACAAGAGCATAATCAAAACCATCAAACATCATCAAATATCCACTAAAATGTTTGTTGAGTCAGTGCTGGAAAGGGAAATACAACATGTAGTAGAAGTCCAAAATATTAGGTACATGCACCGCGCTCAACGCTGCTGATGTGCCCTAGTACCTGCAGTGTAAACAAACGCGCATGAGCTTCCTACGAAGCTCAGTAGAGTGCGTGTGTGCGCGTGTGATGCATATGACAAGTATACAGATATCAGAGTAAGCTAAAGTAGTAGGGCGCTAAGTTACCAAGTTCATGAATGCTATCAGCCATCCCAAGGCTATGCGATGCAAGGGCCTACATGGCCGAGTGTTACATGCTAGAGATGCAATGCAAACACATCAATCCTCAACTGATCCACATATCAAAATAGTTCTCATCTGGGACATCATTGGGGTCTAGTATACTCTAATACTGGCCGCCGCACATCGCGCGCATAACCAAGCGAGTAGAAAAGACCTCATTATCCGCCTTGTCAGTGGTATACCAATGCCCACCCGGCTCGCCGATAGCGGACCCATTCCATGAGCTGGTCAGACTCGACCTAGCTTACAGCCCACTGCACCCTGGCTGATAAGGTCACACCCCTTTCCAACCGACCTCGACACAGTGGGAGACACGGCCTACTGGTATTTGGTACACGGGCGCTCATGTTATCCACTCGGTCTCGACGCTGGAGCATCCTACTGGTACCACAGGATTTAGGAACTTTCACCCAAGGACATTCATAGCTCCCACGTACTAGAACAAGTTTCCGGTGTCCAATACTGCCAACCATGATGTGACTATGGTGGCCACCACCCCGATGTTGCTAGGGTGTGAAAGCGATCGTGACATACATAATGCGAAATGCATGAGTCATACAATCCAAATCATGCACCAAACTTACGCATACTTCGCAATCATGTGGGGCGACCCTGTCTCACATGGGTCCCCTAAGTATAACAAGCCAACTAGCATATGCTATGGTTAATCATGACCCATAACAGGCATACAAATGATGCGTATGGGCATATGAATGAGCATGGTATTCATTATACTAAGCATGTTATCAGTGTGACATATTAAGCTAAGTATACTATCATGTTACCAGATATATCATGTAATGTTGGCCTTAAAAGGCCCAATGTATATACAGAGAGTGGGACCCATTGGAAATGTAAAGGTCTTCGTGGCATAGCCCACTTGAGACCACATCGGCCCCATACTTGGGCTTGCACATACAAAGTAGGCCGACAAAATAGGTGTACGGCATGGATAAAACATATATATCAAAGGAAGGGCCAAGGTGGGCCCCGCCCACTGGTCGGATAGCAAATATACATCACCAGTCTTAGGAAGTTTCAGTGGTAGGTATTCAATCACCACCATTTTCTAAGTGAAGCCCATTCAAATCGGGCCCCACGAGTTGATCAAGACGGGTGGCATGGTATACAATACATCCATCAAGGTGGAACCCAAATATGGGCCCACAACCTCTATTCGGATGAAAAAATAAACAGTAAAGTGGCCCCAAGGAAGTTTTCAATGGTGGTCATCAGTGACCACTATTCCTTGCGGGTGTGGCCCCCCTAACATCTGGATTTGCCTCATTGTTGGGGCCATATCCTAAAATGGCATGGAAAAATAGATGGGCAGCATGAATAGAACAGATACATCATGGTGGAACTAATAGATACATCACGTTGGGACCCATAGGGTGGGCCACCTGCTGGGCAACGTGGTACCCAGCTGGTTCCAAGAAGTTTGAATCAAGCAGATATTTGTGTTTTCTCCTTCATCCATATCCATGTGATCTTATGAACAGGTTGGATGACAAATGAACATTACTGTAGAGCCTGGAAAGGTTTCAACAGTAGAGATCATTATTCCCACTGTTGTCCCGTGGCATGTTCCACTTGACATTTGGACATGCTTAAATTTTGGGCCCAGCCACTTATGAATAGGTTGGGTGACAAATAAACATCATTGTAGGACTGGGAAGGTTTCAACGGTGGAGATCATTATTTCCACTGTTGTCCCGTGGCATGGCCCACTTGCCATTTGGATATGCTTAAATTTTGGGCTCAGCCACTAAGATGAGCTGGAAAAACATATGGAGGGAATAGATAAGGCACATACATTCTAGGTGGGCCCAACGAGTGGGGCCCATGGTCACGCCCAGAGGGCTGCGCTGCTGGGCAGCAGCGTCCCATGGACGCTGTCTGTCCAGCGGCCAGCGTTTGTTTTTATATATATATTTTTTTGTTATGTTCTTATCAAGTGGGGCCCACAGAAGTTTTCGATCAAGCTGATATTTTTACCCTCCATTCTCCCATGCATGTGTGAAATTATGAACAGGTTGGATCTCAAATAAACATCATGGTGGGCCATAGGAAGGTTTCAATGGTAGGGTCACTGTCCCTACTGTTTTCTGTGGTGGGGCCCCCTTGAGACTTAGATCTGTCTCATTCTTGGGATCATGCCCTAAAATAATCTCCCCAAATGGATGGACGGTGTGGATATAGCACATGCATCATGGTGGGACCCACGAGTGGGCCACCAGCTGGCCTCACGAGCTAGCGTCCGTGGACGCTGGTACGCTCAGCGTCAGAGACGCCTGCTTCTTCTTTCCTTTCTTTTTTTTTTTATTGTGCTTATATCAAGTGGGGCCCACATGGGTCTGATCCACTCCGTTCATCAGGTTCCCCATCTTATGGGGGACCCAATAAGCCCAATATTGGGTATGTAAATCCGTCTAGAAACATTAAAGTGGGCCGAAGAATTTACAGCAGTAGACATCATTATTTCCACTGTTTTTTATGGTGTGGGCCACCTGAGATCTGGATCTTCTTCATTTTTTGCGTCCAGCCCTAAAATGGGTTGGAGAAACAGATGGATGGTGAGGATTGGATACATGCATCAAGGTGGGTCCCACGAGTGGGGACCCCACGGTAAATGCCCAAATGGGCTTTCAGCCAAGGCGCTGCTGGGCAGCAGCGTCCTCTAGACGCTGTCTATCCAGTGGCCTACTTTCCTTCTTTTCTTTTTCTCTTTTTTTTTATTATTAGTTGGTGGGGCCCATTCATGGATGATCCAGTCCATCCATCTCATTGCCCATCACAGGGTGGGCCTAAAAGAAAACAAAGAAAATGAAAGGAAATTAAGAAAATGGGGGGTTTATGTCCCCCTTGCACTCACCTTGATGGTTGGACGGTTGGATTGGATCCAGTTGACGATCGGACGATCCGGACGGTCCGGATGATGGTTGGGGCCCTTCAAGCTTGGATCTCCTCCTTCAATTCCCCTAACCTCTCTCTTTCTCTCTCTTGATCACTCAAACCTCTTCTTCTCTCTCTCTCTCTCTCAAATCTCTTTCTCTCTTTCTCTCTCCTTTCTCTTCTTGCAAATATGGGGAAGTGAGAAGGACACACCCCCCCTCTACGTATGTTAATGTATGGGTAGAGAGGAGGGAGCATGGGGTGATGATGGTGATGATGATGGCTAGCATGGGAGATGGGTATGGGAGGTATGGGTCTTGGTTCACTTTGGAGGTGAGAGAGGGATGGGGGGTATGAGGTGAGTAGAGTAGGGGTAATGAGAGGGGTATGGGTGAGGTGATGGTGATGGATTTGATTGATTTGACATGATCTTGGGATTTGTACAAGTGGGGCCCACGCCACACTTACGTTGTGTGGCCCACGCCACACTTACGTTGTGCGGCCCACCTCGGATTACGCAAATGACACAACTTACCAGGTATCGTAATGGGGCGTGCCGCGTGGCATTGGAATCACAGCGCCTACGCGGTTGCCGGGGTATAGGTCTTGGGTTGATGCGGTACTAAAACAGGGTCGCGATCAAGGCTTGCTAATCTGGTCCATCCGGGACGTACCTGGCACCAAAAATTAAGCGTACGGAGGGCAAATAAGGGTACGGGTCTTACAGAGGGGCCTACTTGCATAAATTCATAGAAAGTCTAACAAATCAATCAATCACTCTATCTATCCATTAATCAATCCCCCATCACCTTTTTCCATTAATCCATCATATGTCATGCCAAAAACCCCTAAAGTCAACACCTACCCTACCCTATAGCTATTAACGATCATTTCCCTCACTTTTTTCTTTCCCTATCTACTCCTCTTTCCCCTTTTAATCCCTCCTCTAGCCCCAAAATCACTACCCATATAAAGGCCATACGTATGGGGCCTTCTCATTTCCCATTTACAAAAGAGAGAGAGAGAGAGAGAGAGAGAGAGAGAGAGAGAGAGAGAGAGAGAGAGATTAAGAAGAAAGAAAGAGAGAGATTAAGAGAGAGCTTAGGGAGTTGGGAGAGTTAGAGGAGTTAGGAGTGGAGAGGAGCTCATCTGAGCCGTCCAATCAACGACCCAACCCGATCCAACCATCCATTCTTCAAGTGAGTGCAAGGGAGATGAAAGTCTCTCTTTATCATTGTTTCCTTTCATTTTCGTGGGCCCACAAGGGTAGGACCCACCTTGTGCATGTATAGTATGTGCGGTGGACCCATAGTGGCTGGGGACCCACCCAACGGTCGTTTCTCACCTCTTCTTCCCTACCTTTCCCTCAATTTATTTCCTTACTCCCTTTTTTTGGATTGTTGTGGGGCCCACAAGTGGGCCATGCTGTGAGACAGCATGCCCCGCACGCCGCCACAGAGTGGACCACCCTGTGTGGCCCACCATGATGCTTATTTTCCATCTCGCCCCATTCTTTAAATCACAAAGATTTGGATGAAAGAAAAATACAAAGATTAGCTTGATTCAGAATTTTTTGAAGCCCACCTTGTGCTGGCTAAACTAATGGACGGATTGGATCGTCCATGTATGGACCCCACCAGCTGATAATAATAATAATAATAATAATAAGGAAAAGAGTCCAGACGCTGGACGTCCTCAACGTCAGAGACGCTGGAACTGTTTAGCGTCAGGGACGCTGGAATGCATGAGTGGGGTCCCCACTCATGGGACCCACCTTGATGTTTGTGTTGGATCCACACCTTCCATCTGTTTTCCCGGATCATCTTAGGTCTAGGGCCTAAATATGAAGAAGTTCCAGATCTTAACCAGACCACAACACATGAAACAGTGGAGATAATGATGTCTATTGTTAAACTTTCCTTGGCCTGCCTTGATGTATGTAGCCAACGAAACATCCCCAATATAGGGCTCTTTGGGTCCCCCATGAGCTGAGAAACCTAATAGACGGAGTGGATCATCCTCATGTGGGGCCCACTTGATGATAACAAAAAAAAAGGAAAAAAAAAGGAAACAAAACTCGAGGGTTAGAGATGCTGGGAGTAACCAGCGACCACGGACACTGTACTCGTTAGGCTGCGCAGCAGGTGGCCCACTCGTGGGACCCACCATGATGTATATGTATCATCCACACCACCCATCTTGCTTTCCAGATCATTTTAGGACACGGGCCCATATCTGAGCCGGATCCAAATAGTAGATGGGCCACAACATAGGAAGCAGTGGGAGACATTGATGTCCACCGTTGGAACCATCCAAGGCTCACATAATGTTTATCTTCCATCCATTAGATGAAAGAGAAAACACAAATATTAGCTTGATTCACAACTCATGTGCCCCAGGGGGGTCCCACGCTTGCAGACAGCGTGCGTGCGCACGCTCGCTACCCGGCAGGTGGACCACCCTGTGGGTCCCACCATGATGTACTTGTTTTATCCACGCTGCCCATCTATTTTTCCATGCCATTTTAGGACATGGCCCCAAAAATGAGGCAGATCCAAACGCCAGGTGGACCACACCCGCCTGGAATAGTGATCATTGATGCCCACCATTGAAAACTTTCTTGGGGCTACTTTGATGATTATTTTTCATCCAACTAGAGGTTGTGGGCCCATCTTTGGGTTCCACCTTGATGGATGTATTGTGTATCATGCCATCAGTCTTGACCGATGCGTGGGGCCCAATTTTGAGTGGGCTTCACTTAGGAAATGGTGGTGATTGAATACCTACCACTGAAACTTCATAAGACCTACGATGATGTGTATTTGCTATCCAACCGGTAGGCAAGGCCCGCCATGGTCCCCCCTTTTTTATATATATGTTTTATCCATGTCGTACACCTATTTTGTCAGCCTATTTTGAATGTGCAGGCCTAAGTATGGGGCCGATGTGGTCTCAAGTGGGCTATGCCACGAAGTCCTTTACATTTCCAATGGGGCCCACAGTCTGGGTCCCACTCTCTACATATATTGGGCCATTTAAGGCCAACATCACATGATATGTTTGGTAACATGCTAGTATGCTTAGCTTGATAGGTCACACTGATAATATGCTTAGTATAATGAATACCATACTCATTCATATGCCCATACGCATCATTTGTGTGCCTGTTATGGATCACGATTAATAATAGCATATGCTATTTTGGCTCGTTATACTTAGGGGACCCGTGCGACACAGGGTCGCCCCACTTGATTGCGTAGTATGCGTAGGTTTGGTGCATGACTTGGATTGTATGACTCATCCATCCTGCATTATGTATGTCACGATTGCCTTCACACCCTAGCAACATCAGGGTGGTGGCCACCATTGTCACATCGTGGTTGGTAGTAATGGACACCGGAAACATGTTCTAGCATGTGGGTGTTATGGATGTCCTTTGGTGAAAGTCCCTAAACCCTGTGGTACCAGTAGGATGCTCCAATGTCGAGACCGAGTGCATAACATGAGTGGCCGAGTGCCAAATACCAGTAGGCCGCGTCTCCCACTGTGTCAAGGTCGGTTGGAAAGGGGTGTGACCTTATCCGCCCGGGTGTAGTGGGCTATAAGCTAGGTCGAGTCTGACCAGCTCGTGCAATGGGTCCGCTATCGGCGAGCCGGGTGGGCATTGGTATACCACTAACGAGGCAAATAGTGAGGTCTTTTCTACTTTCTTGGTTATGCGCGCGATGTGCGGCGGCTAGTATCAGAGTGTACTAGACCCTGGTAATGTCTCAGATGCGAACCATTTTGATATGTGGATTAGTCGAGGATTGACATGTTTGCATTGCATCTCTAGCATGTAACACTCGGCCATGTAGGCCCTTGCATCGCATAACCTTGAGATGGCTGATAGCATTCATGAGCTTGGTAACTTAGCCCTCTATCACTTTCGCTTACTCTGATATCTGTATACTTGTCATATGCATCACACAAGCACACACGCACTCTACTGAGCTTCTTAGGAAGCTTATGCGCGTTTGTTTACGCTGCAGGTACTAGGGCACATCAGCAACGTTGAGCTCGATTCATGTACCTAATATTTTGAACTTTTACTACATTTTGTACTTTCCCTTTTCAGCACGTACTCAACAAACTATATAGTAGATATCTGATGATGTTTTATGGTTTTAGTTATGCTCATTTACAAAAAAAAAATCTACCCTGAAAATCCTCCTAGTGGGATCCCAGGATCGGAACCTGACATAAGAAAGCTAGGAGCCGAGAACGGGGTACTACGGAGGCTGTTGGCACCAAGGTCGGCGATCGGGAATTTAGTGAGCCCGGTCCCTGGGTTTGGGCTGTGACACTATATCCAACATAATACGATGAGTTAAATAGTTTGATACCTTTAATGCGACCACAATGGAGTCTTCGTGAGGGAAATGAATTCCTTCAACATCTTCAAGAGAAAAAGAGATTGGGTGATGGCTAGGATTTGGCGTATCAGATGATTTTTTCGGCCAATAAATGTGTTGAGGCTTCTGAGACGCCTTCTGAGCATATGCTTTCCTTGAAGCTTAAGAATCTCCCCCGCAAGCTGGACCTCCAGCAATGGTCCGAATTTTACCAGTGGGTTCCGCATCTTCCTGTGGAGGATGATGCTGAGGTGACCTTTTTCTTCGTGATGAGGTATCGGTTCTCTTAGGCTACCGATCCTGTTGCACAACATAATCCCGAAGATGTCCCTTCCGAATGAAAGCTTTAATTTAATCTTTCAGAGATATGCAATCTTGGGTATTATGCCCATGATCTTTGTGAAAATAGCAGAACTTCTTCTTGTCTCTTTTTTCAGGATCTAATTTGATCCTTAGAGGCCATTTTACATAAGATTTATGGTTTATCTCCATTAATACCTTCTCAGGAGACTGATTGAGAGGCGTATAGTTGTGATATTTACCGGAGTAAGGCTTCTTAGGGGAGCGATCCCACCAGTCGCGCCGATAGTTCTTGTCGGAGGAAGAGATCTCCTTAGACTTACGCTTCTTCCCTTGTATACCGTGATGAGCCAAAGCAACCACTTCAGTATTAATGTGTTTTTGAGCCTTGGCCTGGAATTCAGTCATGGTTTTAAGAGGGTTTTTATCCAGGGTGAATCGGAATTTCTTGCTTGTGATTCCTGCTATAAGGGCAGTGAGGTCTTTGTCTTCAGTATAACCTTCAGTTTGGATGGCTTCTGCTGTAAACAAAACTGTGAACTCCTTAATTGTTTCTCCATGTTGTTGCTTTAGATCCGATATATGAGATGCGAGCTTTTTTGTATGGATACTTCCCATGAACTGAGAGAGGAAGAGATCTGATAATTGGGAAAAAGATTCTATAGATCGAGGTTTTAGGCCTCGAAACCATGTACGCGTTGCATCTTTTAGAGTTAATGAAAAAGCCTTGCACATAATTTTTGAACTATATCCTTCTAACTCCATGAGAGACCTATTTTTCTCCAAATGTTCGAGAGGATCACCGATACCAGTATATCGAACGATGTTAGGCGTTCGATATTTTCTAGGCAAAGGGGCTTCCATTACCTCACGGGTGAAGGGGGGTTTAGCTCGATGGATTGATGTAAAGGCAGCAGGTGGGAGGTTAGATCGATACCGTTGTTCCATATTGGCGAAACGATCTTCGATTCTCCTGAGATCTCCTTCCCAAGGTAAAGTATAACTCGACGTTTCGACACCAGATCCTTAAGGTCGTTGTTGCCGAGAGGTGCTGGAGTGGATAAATTGTGGAGGTTGAGCTGAAATTTGATTTCCGAGAGGCATGCGACTTGAATGGGGATTTCGCTGAGCTCGTGGCTCATCTGCGGAATGTCTGGAAGCTACTGGTGCAGATTGTAGTGGCAGTCCTTCTAGAGGTTTTCGCGATTAGAGAAAATGCTGATCAAACTGATTAGATAAGGTTTGAAGTCTAGCTTTAAGGGTAAGGAGTGTATCTCCAACGAAACACATAACACCATTGTAGCCACCAGATATATCGTGAAATGGATTTTATGACGGTAGGTTAGGCTCTTCCGGGGGAATCCCCATTGAAGCGGTCTGAGGGAGATTGGGCGTTGGTTCAGGGATGTCTGATGGGGGTAACATCTGCCTTGAGGTAGAAGGATGAGTCGTCTTCTTAGGAGGCATAGTGCGAGGTGACAATCGGTGATGAGAGCGGATTGAATTCCGAGAAGTTCCCACAGACGGCGCCAATCTGTTAACATCTGATTCTAGTAACAGGCTCTTCCAAGCGTTCACCCTCCTTCAGGCGAGCTCCCCTCTAGACCTAAAAGCCAAAGAAGAAAACTAAGGGTGGCTGGCGTTCAGCCGTTAACCCTCTGAAGCTTAAGTCAGATGGGATTCGATAGTAAGATGAAGTGCTGAGACGTGGATTTTTAGATTGCATACCTTGATCATCAGTGGGGTCATCTATTTATACAGGTCTTAGTAGTTCAGTTTGTTATGCTAGCCATCAAAATCACTGTTGATTTTAAGGAATCAAGTGCTTATTTCGTTAATCCTCATCCTTAGACAAAGGGATAACATAACTACTCTAGATGTCTAGTTAATTACGTCTAATCATGGAGATCCCTCGTTATTCGGGGTTATGAATAAAGACAAAGCCCAAAACTGGCCTATAGGGGCTGCTGGTACTATAAGACGAGAGACGTCTCCACCAGAGACCAAGGATCAAGGCGGCTCGCATCTCGGGGGTGTCATCACTCATCCCCCACTCACATCCTGCGACCAGTCCTCACTCGTATATTTAGGAGTGTGTAGGGACACGTCTACGCGATATGCGACCTGCGACCATAGAGGCTCATTGGTCGAATGATTAGGTCGTGACTTTATGAAGTCAAAGGCGCTCGTGGGTCTTTGGTCTTCAAATCTCTTCAACGACCAGCTTCATTCTATAACACACTCATATAGACTAGCATGTTGGAGGCAAGATATATTGATGTATAGAATGCAGGGGTGATGCAAATGCAACGTCCTGATTCTAAATTATTTGAGCTTTAAATGAAAAAGATCTAAAATTTTGGTAAGCCACAAAGTACACACTCAAGTAGACTCGAGGAGCAAGGGGGTTGGAGATGAAGTGATGACGCATAATGCTAATGTAGGTATGAATGAAGTTTATCTAAGCCGAGCAAGTGGGTGAATAGGTTGTCACAAGGATTAACTGGAGTGGGTTAGATTGGCCTTTTAATTGCTCAAGTGCTTAGAATTCGGGCTTAACTAGGCTAACCTAAGACTGGAAGGGCTTCCTCTCCTTTCACTCTCCTTTTCTCCTTGGTGGATGGATGAGTTAGACCCACTTTCCCTCTCTTCTTCTCTTCTTTAAGATGGATGATCTTAGGATTCTTAGTGGTGGAAGATGGTTTGAAAATGAAGAGGGGGTATTTATAGGTGCATGGGATGGCATTTTCGTGATTTTTTGTAAGTTTGGGTGATTAGAAAGGGGTTGGAAAGTTATGATTGGCTGAGAATGGGTGTGCCATATGGTGCTTTGTGATCGGTTAACGGGCCTGATATGGGGTGTAATTTGATGAAAAATAGGTGTAAGAAGGTCATTTCAGCTTGAGTAGGATTCCCGAGGTGTGGTTTCGTTTCTCCCCTTCGACTACCATGCAATAAAATATCATGAAAATCCATGTAGCGGGCAATGCATCATGCGCTATCCACCTCATAGATATTGCCCAGATTTCATTGGGGGCATTGGTGAGGTCTGGGTATCCTTTTGTTTTGGTCCCTTTTGCTTTATTATGGTCCTTATGCTAAATGGGCTTGACTTTAGGTTTAGGCTTGGGTTTGGAATTAGGTTTTGAGGCCCCACTTGTTTAGATAAGCTCTTTTGCCCTTGGTGGGGTGTCTACAAGGAGGAGAGATAATTACACTTGTACGGGGGGTGGAGAGAAAGACAAAGAGATTCTTCTTGTTCTTAAATCTTAAACTTGTAACTTGTATAGGCTTGTATCTTTACCCCCCCTGTACTTGTGTCTTGTACCTTGTAACTTGAAACTTTAACTGGTTGTAAGTTATAACTCTTGCGAATTGTGACTTGTTACTTCTTTTTCTTAAAACAAAAATAATCAAACTCCAAAGAGATTATGAATTTATTAAGCAATTAAACATATAGAAAATGAGATTATGAAATGTGAATTTATGATTTATGAATTATATATGACATGGGAGAGTTAGGGAAAAGGAGACAAGAGTTAGAAAAGAATAAGATAGAGAGAGAATGTTAAGAGAATGAGTGAGAGAGTAAGAGAGTGAGAGAATGAGTGAGAGAGAGAGTGAGTAAGAGAGAATGAATGAGTGAGTCTCTTAAAGAATAATCTTGTTCTATTTATAAAAAAATGAAGAAGAATCAGTTCTTGAAACTTAATTGTTAAAAGGTGAAAGTTGAAGCTTTATTATTGCTATGAATCTTCAATTCTTGAATCCTTAATTGTTCAAACTTGAAATTTGGAAGAGTCAAGCTTGAAACATGACACTTGTTCAAACTTAAACTTTAAAGAGAATTTGAGAAAGGAGAATAATATTAGAAGAGAGATTATAAATTCAAGAGAGTTTAGAGTGAGAAAGAAAGAGCATTAAAATATAAATGGGGGGGGGGGGGGGGGGGGGGGGGGGTATGAGTACCTATTTATAGGAGAAATGTGTTAAATTGCACAAAAAGAGAAGTCCTAATGGTATAAAATTATGACCGTTGGGCAGTATGTATGCGATGGTATAATCGCATAAGCCATCCCATAGTTGTCGCATTCAAAAGTATGAGTGCAAAAATAAGAATTTGGACATGAATTTCATTGAGTGAAAAAATAAAATAAAAGTAAATAAAAAAGAGATTAATGCATAAGGGTACTCACATGTGTGTCTACAAGTGTGGGTTCCTAGCTCTTTTCTTCTTTTCTCTTTCGGGATGGAGGAGGGAGGTCCTTTATTTGTAGTGGAGGAGGGAGGGAGTAGATTGGAGGATGAATTATAAGAGTGTGGTGGTATACTTGGCAAAGGGAGGGAATTTGGGATTAGTTTATGGAGTGAGTACGGAGTGAGAGGGGATGTGGAGGTATTTAAGGAAGAATGAGAGATAAGCTTGGTGGAGGGGGCATGTGGATTGTGTGTGTGTGTGTGTGGTGCATGTGTGGGAGTACAGTCGATGCATACTTGCATATCTTACATTACACACATATTTTGAAAAGGCTTAGTTTAATGTTCTTTGGATTTAAATACTCAATGTCTCATATTTTGTGAAAATCTACTCATGCAATGTTATAACTCTAATTACACGTGTTAAACTTTATAAGGCTATCTCATTGGGCTTTTATAGCTGACCCTTTTATTGTGAAAAAAAAATAGTTTCAAATGATGACATTGAAGAGAACTTTCTAAAAGAGGACAAATTCTAGAAGGCGTACTTAGTAGATAATTTATAGTTTAATTTTAACTTGAAGTAGAAAGGATTAATGTAATAAGGTCAATCTGGATGACCATTAGATTGATTATTAAGACGTTGATTAGTAGAGTAGAGTGTAGTAATTAGGAACTTAAACTTGGATGTTGGGATTGTGATATTGATTTAATATAGATTAGTTATTGGTTTAATTGATGGTGTATATGTTGATGTGAATCTGAATGTGAGTAGAAAGTGAATCGAAAATGAAAAAAATACACTATTTATCTCATACTCTCGAATTCAGGATTATAGTCCCCATACTTGGGTGCTAGATTTTGGGGCATGACAGGTACACTCAGCTATGCGTCTTTCGGTTGGGTTCGTAATCTATACTTATTCAATTGTATATTCAATTGTATTTTATATGTTATTCAACTATATACAAAAGTTATACAACTAGGAACTGAAATATATTTCTTTCAACGTTCCCCCTTAAGTTGGAGAATATAAACCAAACATATCTAACTTACTACTAATGAATGATCCTTGTGAATGTGGCAGCGGCTTGATAAATATGTTGGTTAATTTGGCCTAGGATGAGATGTGTTGGGAAAGAACTTTGGATGTTATTTTTCTTTGATGAAGTGGTAGTTCAACTCTATATGCTTTGTTCATTAGATTACTGGCTATGTGAACCTACCTAATTATTTCAATATAGAATAATTGGTTTTTCACTAAAGAGTTGAAGTTCTTGTAACAGTGATCATACCCACAACAACTCATACACTAGATGACCCATATCCTTGTACTCAACTTCTACACTTGACCTAGTGATAATTATTTATTTCTTACTTTTCTAGGTAACAAAGTTCCCCGTAACAAAGTTAAAATATTTAAATGTGGACTTCCTAATTGTGAAAGATTTAGCCCAAGTAGCATCTATATAAGATTCAATTTGAGATGCTTATGAGATTTGAAGAGAAGACTAAGGCTCGTTGTTAAAGGTTACACTCAAACTACAAGACTAGATTGCAAAGATACCTTTTTCTTTGTAGCTAAACTCAACTCTATATTTGTTTTATTCTTTGTTGCTATACAAAAAGGTCTTAGCCTGTGTATTACCTAGATGTTAAGAATGCCTTCCTGCATGGCGACCTCACTAAGAAAGTAAGTATGGAGGAACCCTTAGCTAGGTTTGTTGCTTAGGCAGAGAATAAGAGCTTGCAAATTTAAAAAGGCTATCTATGAGTTTAAGTAGTCTTCAAAAGCCGTGGTTCGAGAAATTTAACTGATTTCTAGTGGAATTTGATTTTCACATATGTCACATGGACCACTCCATGTTCATGAAGTAGACAACCAAAGAAATAGAGTCATTAATTGTCAAAGTAAACTGTTATCATATGTCAAGTGCAAAAGTAGAGTATAATGTTATGGGTCATGCAGTGTATGAGCTATTTTGAATACCATCACTCATACAAGAACTTCAACTCATGAATGGATCGAACTAATATTGTAATAATCAAGTAGCTTCATATAGCTAATAATTTAGTTTTTTTCATGAATAGACGAAGCACATAAATGTGGATTGCCACTTCATCAGAGAAAAGATAGCATCTAAAGTTCTCACTTAATACATCCCATCCAAGGAACAATTAGATAACATATTCACCAAGCTGCTACCGTGTTTACAAGGATCGCTTATTAGTAGCAAGCCAAACATATTTGATTTTTATGCTCTAGCTTGAGGGGGACTGTTGAGAGAAACATATTTCAGTGGCTAGTTGAATAACATCAAAATATAATTGAATAAAATGTAAAATATACTTAAACAAGTAGGATATTGGGTGCAACCCACATTAAAATGCCCAATAGGCCCTCTACATGGTCTATTGTATTATAAAGAAGAGAAAGGCTTAGGGTTTGCTCATTTAAAACCCTAAGCTCTCTCTCTCTCTCTCTCTCTCTCTCTCTCTCATTATCTTGTTTCTTCTCTTTCTCTACTCCATCTTCATAGAAAACTACCTCCACATGTTGCTTTTAATGATATGAACAACATTCATTATTTGGTATTAGAGCAGAATCATGACCAGCATGATCGATCCAAATAACTTTTCTCCATCTGAACACTGTCGTCATCTTCATCTCCACCATCGTTCATCATCCTCATCTCCTCTCATTATGTTTATCCTCTAAAATGTTCAAGCAAATCTTCATTTTCTATATAATTTGTTTTCATCTAACAAAGTTACAGATGGTGAGCTCATGGTTTGCCGTAAAGGTTGTTAGAGGGCCATAAAGGTAGTTACATAATGGTAACAGTGGCAACCATTACATGTTACAGGGTCGTAATAGCCGTAACAACTGTTACCCAAAAAAAGATTTGTAACTGCCATTAACGGCTCGTTACGTCCCCTTTAAAGGCCATAACAACCTTGTAATGGTTTGTTATGAGGCAGACACAAGTTTTTTTGTTTTATTTTTCAACATTATGGGGTAGATACGAGTTTTTTGGGTTTTTTCTTTTAATAAAAAAAGAGCCCGTTATGGCCGTTACGGGGGCCGTAACAGTCGTTACGACCCATATCGTAAAAGTAATGGTGGTGACCATTATGGCCACCATTACCATTACAAAATGTTGGGAGAGGAGCCTTCAAACTACCCTGGACTGTGCACCGACTGGTCGGACAGTGGGGGTTGACTGCTCTTGACCGGTCGGCCAGTGTAGAGGTTGTGTGTATTTTGCCCCTGGACAGTTTTTTGGACCAGTCCGACCGGTCATCCATGGGGTCCGTCCAGTCAAGATCGGTCGGTCAGTCATGCGTGAATTGTGCAGCAAGTAATCTCTTGCACTATTGTGCGGATTTATGCAAGACGTTTCTAATTCGGGGTTGCTTGCTATATATATGGCATAAATCCGGGATTAGGATGTATTCTATGGTGTTTAAGGTTTCCTAATCGTGTTAGGAAGAGGGGAGAGGTGTGTGTGAGAGAGAACTTGGGGTTTTCTTTGTTTTTCCTTGCTTGTGGGCTGTCAATCTCTGTAATCTTCTGATATTCATAGTGGATCATTTTGTGCTGTGGTTTTTTTACCCCTTGAGGGGTTTTTCCACGTAAAATCGGATTCTCTTGCGGTGAATGCTTGTGTGTAGCTTGATTGCATATTTTTTCTTGTTTGATCTCGCATTATTCCACGCGTTTCGACTTCCGCTTCCGCTATCGATTTTCCCAACAAGTGGTATCAAAAGCTATTGTTGGGGTGGAGTAGATTCGAATTTAAGATGAGAAGATGGGATCGGGTGCAAGGTTCGAGGTAGATAAGTTCTTCAAAAAAAATAACTTTGAGCTATGGAAGGTGAAGGTTGAATCCTTCCTATTTCAGCAAGGGCTAAATGAAGCTCTTGGAAAGCAACCCGAAGCTATGAAAGATGATGAGTGGACCAGGCTCGACAAGAAGGCTAGAACCTCAATCCTGATAAACCTTATATATGATGTTCTCTATCATGTCTTGAAGGAGAAGACTGTAACTGAAACGATGGCGAAGCTAGAGAAGGTTTATGCCTAGAAGTCTTTAGAGAACGCATGTGCGTGTTGATGGAGTTATTCACCTTGAGGATGACTGAGGGAACGGAGGTGGAAGACCACCTGAGCACGTTCAATAAGCTGGTTTGCAAGTTGGTGGAGATTGATGAACTGATGAAGGATGAATACCAAGCATGCATCCTGTTGAATTCTCTTCCAGATTCATATGAGTCGTTCAGGGACTCTGTGTGCACAGGGAGGGAAACCATAAGCATCGAGACCATTATCTCAGCCCTCCAATCGAAGGCGATGAGAAATAAAAGCAGTGACGTGGCTTCCCGTTATTCCTCAGAGGCACTGGTTATGAGGGGAAGTTCTGAGCATGGAGGATATTCAAAATCAGAATCTAAGACCAAGGGCAAAGGGAAGGCTAAGGTGAAGTGCTGGAATTGTCGTTAGGAGGACCACATAAGAGGGGATTGTCAAAATCCCATGATGAAGCAAGAGAGGTATGGAAATTCTTTTGGAGAGGGAGCCAACACCGTAGAGGAAGGTGATGATCTATGTGAAGTTCTAACTGTATCTGGCAAGGGATCTCACGGTAGTAGGTGGATCCTAGATTGAGGGGCTTCATGCCATGTATGTCTTGACCGGAGTTCATTCACGACATACAGGGAGTATGGTAGTGAATCAGTGTTTGTGGGTGATGGCTACGCTCATAAGGTTGTGGGTATTGGTACGGTGTACATCAGGATATTCGATGGGGTCGAACGAGTCCTGGAAGATGTGAAGCACGTCCCCAAGATGAAGATGAATGTGATTTCTCTTGGTGCACTTGAGGCGAAAGGGTGCATGTTTATCGGCCCCGATCGTTGTTGTGAAGTATTAAAAGGGGCACACATGTGTACGAAGGCATAGAGGTGTGATCATCTTTACAAGTTGATCGGGAGCACAATTCACGGTGGAGCTGTTGGATTAACAACGAAATCCACGGTTGCTCGTATGTGGTAAGTGCCCAAGGGCCACATGAGAAGAGCGGTTAAGGGCGTTGATGTGCAAAGTTAGGGTTGATGGTGGCACGAGAAGAGGTGGAGCTATGATTGAAGATGAGATGACGTTGCAAGGATAGTGGTTGATTCTTCGTTTGAAGCCTCAGTGGAGTTTGTTGGGAGAGGAGCCTTCAAACTGCCCTGGACTGTGCACCGATCGAGCTTGATCGGTCGGCCAGTGTAAAGACTGTGTGTATTTTTCCCCTAGACAGTTTTTTGGGCCGGTCCGACCGGTCGGCCATGGGGTCCGACCGGTTAAGACCAGTCAGCCAGTCATGCGTGAATTGCGTAGCAAGTTATCTCTTGCGCTATTGCGCGGATTTGCCCAAGATGTTTCTAATTCGGGGTTGCTTGCTGTATATATGGCATAAATCCGAGATTAAGATGTATTTTAAGGTGTCTAAGGTTTCCTAATCGTGTTAGGAAGAGGGAAGAGGTGTGTGTGAGAGAGAACTTGGGGTTTTCTCTGTTTTTACTTGCTTGTGGGCTGTCAAACTTTGTAATCTTCTGATATTCATAGTGGATCATTTTGTGCCATGGTTTTTTTACCCCTTGAGGGGTTTTTCCACATAAAATCAGATTCTCTTGTGGTGAATGCTTGTGTGCAGCTTGATTGCGTATTGTTTCTCGTTTGATCTCGCATTACTCCGCGCGTTTCGGCTTCCGCCTCCGCTGCCGGTTTTCCCAACACGGAATACCTTGAGCTTCCACTATTATGAGAAAAAGAGTGTTCTTAATACATGGTGGAGAACTAGACCTTAGCAAATGACTAATGACCAATTTCTTAAGAGGAGCCCGAAGAACTAACCTAGCCTTCACCAGACTAAGAATGCCATCATCATCATAGGTGATGTGTGTTTAAGGTTTTTCTCTATCCTTGTGATTCGATTAATGTCCCACCGTATGAATCAATCTTTTGGCGTGCATCACATGCCATTCATGGACTCTTGAGGACAACAAAAGGCTCTAAGGACAAAAGACTCAAGGGTTAGTTTTCTCAACCCAGAGAGTCAACGCATCAAGCATATAACTAAGTAAATTCCCACTGTTGGACTTCAAAGGGCATGTGATCTTACCATTCAAAGGCCCATGTTTTAAATCCATTACATGGGCTTCCTTATCATTGACTTAGACATGCTGTTGTTTAGATCATCTAGATTGAGCCAAGGTTAAATCGTACAGTTTTAATAAAAATCTACATCGTTGCATTTACAGCAGGCCTATGTGGTTGTTTCCATATCCAGATTAGTGAATGCCTTGGCTGGTTATTTGGTGGGTGTTTTGGTAAGGTCTGTGGCCTTCAAACAAATCATCCGGAGATTGTTTTGTTTCTCTGCTAGCTGAAGCTTCTTATAGGTTCAAGGAACTCCGGTTAATTGGCTCATCTGGATGTATGCTCGTCCTCTGGTGTGGTTGTTTCCTCGCCTTCTCGGTTGCTTGTGCAGCTTTTTTTTTTTTTGCTGGAAGGCTTCCTTTTGGTCTCTTTTGTTTTGATCTCGTGCAGGAATCGTCTTGTACTGGTCTCGCTATTTTTTCTTTTTTCTTTTCCATTTTTCTACAGCTTTTGCTATTTTGAGGTAGCTTTGATGTTTCTAAATTGGTATAGATCTGGTTTGTCATGGTTATACGATAGGTGAGGCCTGACTCTTCTTGTGGTGTCGCCCGAATGTTGTATAATAAAGGGAGTACGTTTAAGAGATCTAAGAAAAAAAGACGTTGGATGGACATATTCAATGATTTGGATTTTTTTGAGCATTTGGGGCCACTTGGGCTAATCAAATATGAAAATGAAGATCATCGCGTGTTGGGTCATGTTCCCACACACCGGGATCCACTTTCACCTTGATTGGACTTAAAATTAAATCTATGGGCCCAACACCATACTATCTATTCAAATCCTATCCAGAAACCTGAGGCCTACATTTAGCAATCATGTCGGGTGATATTTCTGATGAGCCCCAGAAAATATAAATCCAATACCGAATGACCAAGTTACCATTAATTTAAGTGGATAACTTTCAAGATGAGGCGTTTTTGTAAATTCCACACACTCTCCTTCCTCTACTTAATTAAGTTGAATTCTGTATGGACAGGCATGTTTGAGCATCTCCACACATTTGAAAATGATACATGCAAAAGTGGATTGGTTTGGTAAGATGGCAAGCCCTACATAAAGCCAAAAACCTCCCAAAACTAGGATTTAAATACACCGTGTTTTTCTTATGCAGTTGTCATCTTTATTTGTATTGATACATAGTTTAGAAATTTAATTGTTATGATTGGCTGATAAAGTTAGAAGTCCTTTATCATTGAATGAAGTTATATAAAAGGATGCTAATGGTTATTTATTAATAAATAACCCTCTCACATATGAGAGCCATTACTGTTAATTTTGAAAAACTATTACCATTAAGGATCATGGGCCACTTTAATTTTTCGAAAGTATTCGCTCGTAGGAATCTATGACCTAAACCACTTAAGCATAGTGCATGTTGATAATATAATAATCAGGAAGTCTTTTAAAATGATAACCTAGCATGGATAGGATATAGTAGAATGGAACCATTATTTCATGGGGCAATAACATCATTTTTTTTGTGCCTTAGGTCTAGCCGTATGTATGTGCCTCTTGTATAGCTCCCTCTCGTTTAATAAAATTTATTCTCTTCAAAAAAATAAAAAAATAAAATAACATCATTTCTAGTTGGACTTGGTTGATTGCAATGTTTCCATTGTCTTTGATTATTATAGACTAATCTATCATGTATTTACCTATTCATTTGTTTGAGTGATGATCTCTTACTATCAGAAGCTCAATTCCATGGTGATTTTCATTGAAATTCACATCTGACTCTTGTTGACAATGATCTAATTGGTCATAACTTTCGATATACCTTTTTCTTGGATGACTAAGAAAATGAACTTTATAATCTTCTCATTAAGCTTCTCATATATATATATATATATATATATATATATATATATATATATATATATCCAAATACACGTAGATGTGTCAAATATGGCTTCTCATAAATAATTTAATATAGGGCCTTCATACCTTGTGTAGTAACATAGAATTTATCAAATACATTGTTGTACGCATGGCTTCATCACAATCAAACATTGGAAAAGGTTTCCCATACATCATAGCCTATGAGTCCTTGATTATAACAAAGTTTTTCTTCTTTGTAATTCCATTTTGCTAAGGTTTTCCTAGGTAGTTCAATTGCTTTTTTATTCCATATGATTTTTGTAAATCATTAAATCATGAGAAACATTAACTCCACAATTATTAGTTCATAAAATTCTTATCTTTTGATTGAAGTAATTACCCACTAGTGCTTTGAACTCTTTAAAATATTAAAATTATTTGATTTCTTAGCATATAAATTAATGAAATTATGGTATAAATACTCATAAATGAAGTATACATAATACCTTAGGTGCATGTACGCTTCCATTGGACTTCAACATAATATCTTTCTTTAAAAAAAAAAAAAAAAGGGCGCATGTACGCTTCCATTGGACTTCGACATAATATCTTTCTTAAAAAAAAAAAAAAATAGATTCATTGAAAAGGCAAGCAAGCGTACACCAAAATCGGGCGAGGCCGCTTCGACAAAAATAAGAGTGAACACCCTAGCCTATCATGTACTCTAAAAATAAAGATTAGCCCACCCATAGACTACCGAAATCCACTCTGTTTAGAAGAAGGTGCGCTTTAATGATAGTAGGCAAATCCCTAGCATCTTTGAACACCTCCGGGATTGGGACTCACTTCCCCACCTTGCAAGGCCATTCGCCACCAAATACACATCCCGAGGCATGTGAGATATCTTGAAGTCCAACCAACGCCTAAGGTGGCTGACCCCGGCCCACTAGTACCACAAGGTCCACATCTCAGGGGCTCCATTGTTGAGAAGCTCCACGCCAATCTTAGAGTTGTTTACGGCCTCCACCTTGGTGAAGCCCAAGCTAATGCACAAGGAGAGGCCTTCCACCATGGCCTTTGCTTTCGCTCGGATATTGGAACCATAGCCAGAACCCGAGGAGAAGGCAAAAAATATGGGTCCGGTCCTGCCTTTGCACAGCCCCCCTCCTCCTAACAAGCCCAGGTTTCCCCTCGTCGAGCCATCAACATTGATCTTGACCCAACCTTCTTCTCTAGGTCTAATAATAATTTGAATTGGACACCAGGAGGTCATTGGGGGAGTGATCCCCTTGAAGGAAGCGAGCCCTTAGCGCTCTGATCTCACTGTGGATTGGAATAAAGGGGGTGATCTAGTGGATCCATCGTTCAAACCAGCCAATGACAGAGGGCACATGCATACGGGCCCCATCAAAACTGGACGCATTCCTAGCCAGCCATAATTCTAAAAAAACAAGGCATCCATATTGTTGTGGTGATATGCACGATCATCTCTGATGGTGGAGAAGATCGATACCGATGATCATTGTTGGATAACCAACATTATGATTTGATGAGTAACTCAATGACAAATCACATTAATTGATGTGGGCAATATGGTCACGTAACGCTCCGGATTTTCCTTAGGTGGCTTTGAAAGTATAGTATAACATATTATGTGTAAAATTCCCAATTAACGATAATTTTAATTTGTTTTGTGAATAAGTAATGATTCGTGATTAATTCGATATAGATTCTTTTGTAAGATATGCTTAGGATCATGCATAGAACCTTGTAAAACGATTAGGTTTCTCAAAAGTTTCAGATTAAAAATAACTATGATAATGCCCTTAGCCCACCCATATTCGACGTTTCTGATCAATCGGGTAAGTAATTTTTGAATCTATCTGTAAGGTAGGCGTAGTTTTAGGTGTGTATCGACGCCATAAAGTTAGATTTTTTAAATGACAATTAGATCATGGAGATCTTAACCTAGGAGCATCTGTGGTCGTTGATCGAGAAAGCTAGTCGGGAAAGCAACCATTCCAAACTGATCATCTTAGTGGTAAACACTTATCTTAAAATTTTTGTGATGATCCAATGAGTATAATATGAAAATTTGAGTGCTAAAAATGTGAATGGCTTATATTAACCTAAACTCTTGATATCTAGTTCATATAGTTCGCATGATCTGATTGATGTGAAATTTTATATCATGCCTATCTATCATAAATGAACCACATATGTCGAATCTCAGCCTTTAAATCATAGTATAAATGGTCTAATTAAAAAATCATCCCCTTAACCCTTGATTTTAATGTCCATCAAGTGAGGAAAGTGGATGGTTAGTAGTAGTTGAATATTTTTCTTCGTGTGAGTGACTTAGATTGTCCATATCATGGACCAATAGTGTGATTGAAGTGCCCCTCCTTGATAAGCCTCTTTCTTAGGTGCAAAGTTATTTTGTTTTAGGAAATAACCGAGTACCAACTCCTTTCAGATCTGGGCCTTTCAATTAACCCATTTCTCACTGTCAATCGTAACTCAATTTTGGAATATATCTTAGCATCATATGACTACGAGACTCTACAAAATTTAGACCCCGATTTATAATCCTACACCGTGGAACCACCAAGTGAGCTCCTTCATTTTCCATTAAAAGTTGGAATTTTAGATCTAGGTCATTCCCACCATCAATCAACCACCACACTTTATACAATAATTTACCTATCATAACTACACATTTCTTCTAAATTTGGGCCCTGATCATCAAGTGTGGACCGTTAATTGAGATTAAGTCCATTTTAGCACCCACCGGGCCATTTTTCAATATCAATCAATCTAGATTTCGGATTACCATGAAAATTATATATTCTGACTCTACTCTTTGTGCTTAACACGATGAAAGGCTTAGAAATAATTAAAAATCATCCTTTAATCATGTTTTGATGGTGTCATAGTGAGATTGGAAGGTGTGCACACTCACTTCATGTAAAGGAGTGGTGCGCACGTCCTTACTCCTCCCTTCCAAAAAACTCACGCCCAACCCTAATTTTTCAGCCCTACACGTCTAAGAGAGAGAAAGAGAGAGAGAGAGAGAGAGAGAGAGAGAGAGAGAGAGAACTCACCCGCCCGCCGATCATCTTTTTTTCCTTCTTCATCAACACAGGTAGTCATCTCCAACCCTTCATCGTGTCACCACAGTTTATGTAAAGATCTTCCTCATCAATTCTATTTAGGATTTTCATCTAAGGTGAAGGTGAGGATTTCCTTTAAGCCTAGTTACAATAATATCATGTTTCTTGTCGATTACATGCTTAGATACTAGGGTATGTTGTGTGATTTCTTGAAACTGTGCTTGTTGAAATCTCTTCATGTGATTATGATTTGTATGATATTCCTTGATGTGTACTATGAATTTTGATGTATGTGAACCATGATTTATGCTTATGTGTTTGAAAAATGAACCATGATGATGTATATGCTTATATGGAGACTATGCTTAATTTACGTTCGGTATATGCTCATGATAAACATGATGATGGATTTATTGTATGATTCAGAATTCTATATATGGATGTTACGTTAATGAACGTCCCTTAACCCCGTACTAATATAATCGTTTGATGTTAAGAGATGAAGCCCGTATGAGGTCTTGTTATGTTGGCATTATCATGTGGATGCTTTTTTATGAATACGCCTTATTGGTTGTTGTAAGAATTGACATCACCACGTGTATTATTGAATGATATGCCTTGATATTGAGGATTAAGTGTTGGCATTACCGTAGATGTGTTGGTGGTCGTATATGCCATGATGTTGAGTTTGACACTACTGTGTGCATTGTTGGATACGTGCCAAAGGATCCTTGTTTGATATATTACCTATGGTGGACCCTTTGAGGAATAAAATTGATGAATATGAGAAGCTCCATGAGCCAGGGTTAGTGATATGGGACACTAAGCCTGAGCTATCAGCCTATGTTGGGTGACAAGCCCCCCAAAGTCACCTTAAGCTTCTTTAAACTAATTAGGATAAGGAGTGGTCATTAATTAGTCGTGAACATCGTTTAATTGGCTGGATGTTAAACTACTTAATTAAAGGTGAAACTAATCATGCATTCACTGGACCCGACTTGGTGGGTCAGCCCTGCCGGCGCTGCGGCGCTAGCTTGTGGTGGGGGATGGGTGGCCATCACTTACATTGGTTAGGTTTGTTGACATGGAGTTGTGAAATTACCCACTTCATCGTGGACTCTGGTAACTAGTGGCTGGTGAGAAGAGTTGGAATAAGTCTCGTCTCATTTAGTCAGGGTACCTTAGTTAGAGCATGCATATCATACATTGCATTAAATAAGATTTTCTCATGTATGTTTTGGTTGGGTATGCTTATGTTTAGATATTATTGTGCTAATCTTAAGGGGTAACCCTCACTGAGTTGATCACAAGAAACTCACTCCCTCCTGGGACGGTGTTATAAAACACCACCAGTTTGTTGCAGGTGACGATCCATTAGACGAACCCGACTTACAGGTTGAAGAGTATACAATTTCATGGCGGTCAATGACGGACGATGAAGTTGTATCGGTTTGAAGACGAATAATGTTTATTGTTTCCATTTTCGTAGAATAAATTTATTTTCATGTAAATCGAATTAAGTCTCCCAGGGAGACAGAAAGTGAAATATTATATATTTTGTATGATTTAAGGACATTATGTTCATAATGCAGAGTAGAAAAACATCGAATAAGAACCTTTAATTCCGTTATTATGATATGAATGCCATGAATGTGGGAAATAAAGATGAATGTATGAAAATATATCCCTAATACATTTTAGTTAACACTCGAAAACTTGGTCCATCGTGTTGTCCACGAGAGCCGAAATTTTGGGGCGTTACAGGTCACCCCGAGAGCAACTCAGCAATGGGAAAAATAAAGATTGAAAAACTGAAGGGATATAAAGCCATCTCTCTCTCTCTCTCTCTCTCTCTCTCTCTCTCTCTCTCTCCTGTTGTTTTCCTAGTTCATAACTCAAGCATATATTATTTTTAAATTCGATAAAGGATAAAACATCTGCCAAATTTTTCTGCTTCATTAATTTTAAGCCATGAAAGTTCAAATGCCCTAGTCTTTCATGCCAAAGCTAAGTTTCATCCAATGTCTCGTCTTTCATAGCATAATTGACTACTTATCAAAATTAAATAGGAAATTAATTTTTATTTTTCTCCATATTCACTTTAGCGATCACTTGATCTATGCCATTCTTGTCATAAAATCATGTAAGAATAATTTTGAAAGGACACCTTGTACCCATTTTGAACATACTATCTAAGAATTCACAAGTTTTGATCTAACGTCAGCAACACGTAAGACATCTTTTATATACTCCATTTCCATTGGCTTGTACGTACAATGACACCATTTTCTAAATGGACTAGCAATTTGATGGATTAGTTGATATTCGTGAATATCCCATCATCACCTATAATATTATTTGTTACTCCAATATCGAAGTACAATGTGTATTTATTTTGAGGGAGTGAAAATTGGCACATGAAAAACATATTTTCTTCAACTTTTTGTTCAATGAATTTTGTGGCTTGTTGATTGTATTTGAACCAAAATCCTTCATATGCATAAATATTTTACAGTTAAGACATTGAGGTTTACCTCAATTCTAACACTTACTTTTAACTTCACCAGTCTTTTGTAAAAATCACAGGTAACATTAGGAGATTTACCTTCAGTTCTTTCCATTTCGATTTTTCCCTTTTCCTTGCACTAACTTTCTACCTTTCTTGTGATTGCCTTGGTTCTTTTCAGGACCAACTTGTGTGTGTTAGTGCACTTTTCCGTGGCATACTAGTGCACCTTGTTTGTCAATCACTTACGTCAGTGAGTCTAGTGTCGGTTGAGCCCAATGAAGACGAAGACCAAAGACTCAGATGGCCTCGCTGCATCAAGGAAGAAGAATCAGGTAAAACATGATGCCTTGGTACCTTAACCTTGACCAAAACTCATCCCCTTTGCTTCTTTGATGACCTTGACCATCTTAGGAAACCTTTAGTCATCTTAGATTGGCCCTAGGTGTCCCAAAAGAGCACCTAAAACATGGCCTAAAGGGAGAGGGTTGTACAGCTCTTGGGACAAGCAAACTGCAGGGCTGTCCGACCGGTCAAGACCGGTTGGCTGGACTGGTCCGACCGGTCAAGACCAGTCGGCCAGACCAAACAGCAATGTGTTGTGATGAATGAAGATTAGGCAGCCGACCGGTCAAGACCGGTCGGCCAGCAATAATCAAGCTGTACAGCAAGCATTGCCGAATGGACTTGACCAGTCGGCCTGGGTTCCTCTAGGCATTTAGCAAGCATTGCCGACCGGTCAAGACCGGTCGGCCTGTATTCATCAGGCTGTCCAGCAAGGGGATACGACCGGTCGGGACTGGTCGGGACAGGTCGGCACAGAGCAGTATTCTGGCCGTTTTATGACCGTTGGAGCTCTCCTTTCTTACATATGGAGCTCGGTTTTTGGGCATTGTAGAGGGGATTTTTTGAGGAGTGAAACAACCATTGTAGGAGACCATTTGAGGCTCATTCCCAACCTATGCAAGGCATCTTCCTTGTGCTTTAACAAAAGATTAGAGCATTCCAAGCTCATGAAGAAGATGACCTTCATCCCCTCTTGATTTCTAGAGTTTGGAGCCTTCTTGATTGGCATATTCTTGTCCAAAACTCTATGATGAGATCATAGTAGGAGGGAGACTCTAGGCAACCCATTCCCACTAAGTTGTAGAGCTCTCAAACCTATCCTCCTAACACCTTGGGCATCTCAAAGGCATCGCATGCAAGGTGTTTGATCAAGTGTGGCTGAGGCATTGGCGACGTAACGGCAACACGATCGAGGGAGCAAGGGAAGCTGATTGAAGCACGGGAGAGTGGAGATCAAGTAACCCAAATCGGCGCTAAACAAGGGGCTCATCCGACAAGTAGGTTGTCTTTATTGAGAGTCCATTTAGAGTTTGTTTGTCGAACTCGACCTAGGGACGTTAGCCGTTCCTTGGCCCATTAGCCGGGCCTAAACTAAGTCTCCAAGGGGGAGCCTCCGACACGGGAGTAAACGTGCGTTGGGTTGAGAGTTAGCCTATGTCTAAAACTCCGATTATGGTTGAGAGGTGAACCAGTAAAACCTCTGTGTAAAGATTGAGAGGTGAACCTCATTTAAAACCTCCGATAGTGAATACCGGTGTGCTCAAAGAGGTTGAGTACTTGAACCGGGAGTGGAGTAGACAAGTAGTCGAACCACTATACATCCTTGTGTTTGTGATTGTTCTTAAGCACATTTATATGTTAGCATTGTTAGTTTAATTGTTTAATTATGAATGCTTGATAGGAATGTTTGCTAGGCACTTATTAGGCTCATCCACACACAAGATGTACCTTCACTAGTTGTGTAGACTTGAGCTCATTGATCCACTCTCATAAGTCTACACAAGTTGCATAGGTTAGGATCTTGATTAGTTGAATCTTTTATTTACCTATGCATGTTTTAGACTAGGATTGCTTATTGTTTAACCTTATGCTAGTCTTGTGATTGGACCCACTTTGGCTTGGAAGCCTAAGTGTTATTGCTTAGTTTGTTTATTTGATAAAATATATTAGTAGGCGAAAAGAATTTGATAAGGTCCTAATCCCCCCCCCCCCCCCCCCCCCCCCCCCCCCTCTAGGTCCTTAGACATATCTCCGAGTATCTCTGTAAGCGGTAAAATCCGCAATTTCAATTGGTATCAAAGCGGGTTCCTCTTTAAGGGCATAATTGTCTAGAGGTAGATCCTGAAGAGAAACTTGAAAACATGTCTAGAGAGGACTCTTCATCCGTCACTAAGCCTCCCTTCTTTGATGGGTCAAACTATCCATATTGGAAAGCCCGAATGCGCATCTTCTTGGAATCTATCGATTCGAATGTGAGGGACATGGTTGATATTGGATATGAACCCCCAATGGACATTATTCATAAGGAAGGTGAACCGGATGTTCTCAGGCCTAAAAGATAAGGCAATGTGGACTAATCATGATAAAGCTCAACGTATCCATAATGCCAAAGGCCTGAATGCCATTTTTTGTTCAGTATCTAGAGAAGAATTTGGTCGGATTCAAAACTACACAACCAGTAAACAAGCATGGGATATTCTTGAAGTTACCCATGAAGGTACAAATGTTGTTAAAAACTCTAAACTTCAACGCCTCTCTACTCTATTTGAAATATTACTATGGAGGAGGATGAAACATTTACTAAATTTTTTACCAAGCTGAACAAAATCACAAATGATATGTGGGGCTTAGGGGATCCTGTTCCGAAAAATAAACTTTGTAGGAAAATTCTGAGATCTCTTCCGGAACGGTTCTCTTCTAAAGTCACCACCATTGAAGAATGTAGGGATCTAAATACCATGAAAGTTGAAGAACTCATAGGTTCCCTACAAACTTTTGAACTAGGCCTTAAGGCCCCCTCTAGAAAGAAAAGCATCGCTCTTAAGTCCTCTCACAAACCTAAGAAAATTAAGAGTGAATCGGAAGAAGATAGTGATGATGAGGATGATGAGGAAGAGAAATTAAACAAAAAATTCAAGAGATTCCTCAAATTTGATAGAGGGAATAGCCGTGACAAGAAGGACAAGAAGGGTGATAAACATAAAGGAAAATCATCCATATCTTCATCCGTCCGATGTTACGGTTGCGGTCGTCATGGCCATATTGCCCCGGAATGTCCGAAAGGGCCTAAACCGAAAGGTAAAAAGGCAATGGCTGCCACTTGGGATAATACGGAGGAGTCCGAATCTGGTGACTCCGCTTGTGATGAGAGCCAACATAAAGATCTTGCTCTCTCGGCCTCCACCACAACCCCTCTACCAGCTTATCTAAGAGGGGATCCCAACCGCTATCCCTTCTAGGAGAAGAAGGAGTTCCCAACCCCTCACCTCATGCTACATTCTATGAGGGTGTTGAGGAATTAGCTACCCTTTGGCTTATCAAACTCAACATGGTTAGTGAGGGTAGCTGGTAATGCTTAAATAGGAAAATCTGAGGATTTCAGCCTCATTTTTTGGTATATGGGCAAATCAGAGGATTCAAGCCTCATTAGCCCAATTTTCGATAATTTAGCCTTGCTTTTAATTAATACATTTGCTTGCTAGATTATCATCATACTTAGATTAGCTGATCATCTTGAGTTTTATACTTCATTGTATGCTAATCTTTGCTTAATATTGGTCTTGATATACCAATAGGGGAGGATGGTTGATTGGGCTATAAGCCCTTTGTGGTTTTATTGCCAATGTATATCCTTGACCAATGTTGCATGATTAACTATGTCTAGATAGTTACATTTCTTGTTAATCATGTTCCTTAGCATGCTCCATGTTTTTATGATTCATGCACCCTATACTCTCCTTGTTAGCATGTGTTTATAGTTATAACTGCGACACACTATCTCCTCTTGCCTTAACCTTATTGGTATATCATTAAGGGGGAGAGAATAGTTTGTCAATTGCTAACAAAAAGGGGGAGAAAGATCAAGTCCCACCAAAACTGGTTTGCTATGTTTTGTGATGCAGGGGTTACCAGGTTATGGGGGAGCAAACTGAAGAGGAGCAGCTTAGTTTAGGCATGTCAAGAGTCTTGTATTTAATGATTTATCTATGTAATATCTTGAACATGTAATTTGTTTTGGTAGGTTAAGTTTTTGTAAGTAATTGACAAAGGGGGAGATTGTTAGTGCACTTTTCCGTGGCATACTAGTGCACCTTGTTTGTCAATCACTTACGTCAGTGAGTCTAGTGTCGGTTGAGCCCAATGAAGACGAAGACCGAAGACTCAGATGGCCTCGTTGCATCAAGGAAGAAGAATCAGGTAAAACATGATGCCTTAGTACCTTAACCTTGACCAAAACTCATCCCCTTTGCTTCTTTGATGACCTTGACCATCTTAGGAAACCTTTAGTCATCTTAGATTGGCCCTAGGTGTCCCAAAAGAGCACCCAAAACATGGCCTAAAGGGAGAGGGTTGTACAGCTCTTGGGACAAGCAAACTGCAGGGCTGTCCGACCGGTCAAGACCGGTCGGCCAGACCAAACAGCAATGTGCTGTGATGAATGAAGACTGGGCAGCCGACCGGTCAAGACCGGTCGGCCAGCAATAATCAAGCTGTACAGCAAGCATTGCCGACCGGTCTTGACCGGTCGGCTTGGGTTCCTCTAGGCATTCAGCAAGCATTGCCGACCGGTCAAGACCGGTCGACCTGTATTCATCAGGCTATCCAGCAAGGGGATACGACCGGTCGGGACCGGTCGGGACAGGTCGGCACAGAGCAGTTTTCTGCCCATTTTATGACCGTTGGAGCTCTCCTTTCTTACATATAGAGCTCGGTTTTTGGGCATTATAGAGGGGATTTTTTGAGGAGTGAAGCCACTATTGTAGGAGACCATTTGAGGCTCATTCCCAACCTATGCAAGGCATCTTCCTTGTGCTTTAACACAAGATTAGAGCATTCCAAGCTCATGAAGAAGATGACCTTCATCCCCTCTTGATCTCTAGAGTTTGGAGCCTTCTTGATTGGCATATTCTTGTCCAAAACTCTAAGATGAGATCATAGTAGGAGGGAGACTCTAGGCAACCCATTCCCACTAAGTTGTAGAGCTCTCAAACCTATCCTCCTAGCACCTTGGGCATCTCAAAGGCATCGCATGCAAGGTGTTTGATCAAGTGTGGCTGAGGCATTGGCGACGTAACGGCAACACTATCGAGGGAGCAAGGGAAGCTGATTGAAGCACGGGAGAGTGGATATCAAGCAACCCAAATCGGCGCTAAACAAGGGGCTCATCCGACAAGTAGGTTGTCTTTATTGAGAGTCCATTTAGAGTTTGTTTGTCGAACTCGACCTAGGGACGTTAGCCGTTCCTTGGCCCGTTAGCCGGGCCTAAACTAAGTCTCCAAGGGGGAGCCTCCGACACGGGAGTAAACGTGCGTTGGGTTGAGAGTTGGTCTATGTCTAAAACTCCAGTTATGGTTGAGAGGTGAACCAGTAAAACCTCCATGTAAAGGTTGAGAGGTGAACTTCATTTAAAACCTCCGATAGTGAATGCCCGTGTGCTCAAAGGGGTTGAGTACTTGAACCGGGAGTGGAGTAGACAAGTAGTCGAACCACTATACATCCTTGTGTTTGTGATTTTTCTTGAGCACATTTATATCTTAGCATTGTTAGTTTAATTGTTTAATTACGAACGCTTGATAGGAATGTTTGCTAGGCACTTATTAGGCTCATCCACACACAAGATGTACCTTCACTAGTTGTGTAGACTTGAGCTCATTGATCCACTCTCATAAGTCTACACAAGTTGCATAGGTTAGGATCTTGATTAGTTGAATCTTTTATTTACCTATACATGTTTTAGACTAGGATTGCTTATTGTTTAACCTTATGCTAGTCTTGTGATTGGACCCATTTTGGCTTGGAAGCCTAAGTGTTATTGCTTAGTTTGTTTATTTGATAAAAAATATTAGTAGGCGAAAAGAATTTGATAAGGTCCTAATCCCCCCCCCCCCCCCCTGGTCCTTAGCCATATCTCCGAGTATCTTTATAAGCGGTAAAACCGCAATTTCAATTGGTATCAAAGCGGGTTCCTCTTTAAGGGCATAATTGTCTAGAGGTAGATCCTGAAGAGAAACTTGAAAACATGTCTAGAGAGGACTCTTCATCCGTCACTAAGCCTCCCTTCTTTGATGGGTCAAACTATCCATATTGGAAAGCCCGAATGCGCATCTTCTTGGAATCTATCGATTCGAATGTGAGGGACATGGTTGATATTGGATATGAACCCCCAATGGACATTATTCATAAGGAAGGTGAACCGGATGTTCTCAAGCCAAAAGATAAGGCAATGTGGACTAATCATGATAAAGCTCAACGTATCCATAATGCCAAAGGCCTGAATGCCATTTTTTGTTCAGTATCTAGAGAAGAATTTGGTCGGATTCAAAACTGCACAACCAGTAAACAAGCATGGGATATTCTTGAAGTTACCCATGAAGGTACAAATGTTGTTAAAAACTCTAAACTTTAACGCCTCTCTACTCTATTTGAAAATATTACTATGGAGGAGGATGAAACATTTACTGAATTTTATACCAAGGTGAACAAAATCACAAATGATATGTGGGGCTTAGGGGATCCTGTTCCGAAAAATAAACTTTGTAGGAAAATTCTGAGATCTCTTCCAGAACGGTTCTCTTCTAAAGTCACCACCATTGAAGAATGTAGGGATCTAAATACCATGAAAGTTGAAGAACTCATAGGTTCCCTACAAACTTTTGAACTAGGCCTTAAGGCCCCCTCTAGAAAGAAAAGCATCGCTCTTAAGTCCTCTCACAAACCTAAGAAAATTAAGAGTGAATCGGAAGAAGATAGTGATGATGAGGATGATGAGGAAGAGAAATTAAACAAAAAATTCAAGAGATTCCTCAAATTTGATAGAGGGAATAGCCGTGACAAGAAGGACAAGAAGGGTGATAAACATAAAGGAAAATCATCCATATCTTCATCCGTCCGATGTTACGGTTGCGGTCGTCGTGGCCATATTGCCCCGGAATGTCCGAAAGGGCATAAACCGAAAGGTAAAAAGGCAATGGCTGCCACTTGGGATAATACGGAGGAGTCCGAATCTGGTGACTCCGCTTGTGATGAGAGCCAACATAAAGATCTTGCTCTCTCGGCCTCGACCACAACCCCTCTACCAGCTTATCTAAGAGGGGATCCCAACCGCTATCCCTTCTAGGAGAAGAAGGAGTTCCCAACCCCTCACCTCATGCTACATTCTATGAGGGTGTTGAGGAATTAGCTACCCTTTGGCTTATCAAACTCAACATGGTTAGTGAGGGTAGCTGGTAATGCTTAAATAGGAAAATCTGAGGATTTCAGCCTCATTTTTTGGTATATGGGCAAATCAGAGGATTCAAGCCTCATTAGCCCAATTTTCGATAATTTAGCCTTGCTTTTAATTAATACATTTGCTTGCTAGATTATCATCATACTTAGATTAGCTGATCATCTTGAGTTTTATACTTCATTGTATGCTAATCTTTGCTTAATATTGGTCTTGATATACCAATAGGGGAGGATGGTTGATTGGGCTATAAGCCCTTTGCGCTTTTATTGCAAATGTATATCCTTGACCAATGTTGCATGATTAACTATGTCTAGATAGTTACATTTCTTGTTAATCATGTTCCTTAGCATGCTCCATGTTTTTATGATTCATGCACCCTATACTCTCCTTGTTAGCATGTGTTTATAGTTATAACTGCGACACACTATCTCCTCTTGCCTTAACCTTATTGGTATATCATTAAGGGGGAGAGAATAGTTTGTCAATTGCTAACAAAAAGGGGGAGAAAGATCAAGTCCCACCAAAACTGGTTTGCTATGTTTTGTGATGCAGGGATTGACAGGTTATGGGGGAGCAAACTGAAGAGGAGCAGCTTAGTTTAGGCATGTCAAGAGTCTTGTATTTAATGATTTATCTATGTAATATCTTGAACATGTAATTTGTTTTGGTAGGTTAAGTTTTTGTAAGTAATTGACAAAGGGGAAGATTGTTAGTGCACTTTTCCGTGGCATACTAGTGCACCTTGTTTGTCAATCACTTGCGTCAGTGAGTCTAGTGTCGGTTGAGCCCAATGAAGACGAAGACCGAAGACTCAGATGGCCTCGTTGCATCAAGGAAGAAGAATCAGGTAAAACATGATGCCTTAGTACCTTAACCTTGACCAAAACTCATCCCCTTTGCTTCTTTGATGACCTTGACCATCTTAGGAAACCTTTAGTCATCTTAGATTGGCCCTAGGTGTCCCAAAAGAGCACCCAAAACATGGCCTAAAGGGAGAGGGTTGTACAGCTCTTGGGACAAGCAAACTGCAGGGCTGTCCGACCGGTCAAGACCGGTCGGCCAGACCAAACAGCAATGTGCTGTGATGAATGAAGACTGGGCAGCCGACCGGTCAAGACCGGTCGGCCAGCAATAATCAAGCTGTACAGCAAGCATTGCCGACCGGTCTTGACCGGTCGGCTTGGGTTCCTCTAGGCATTCAGCAAGCATTGCCGACCGGTCAAGACCGGTCGACCTGTATTCATCAGGCTATCCAGCAAGGGGATACGACCGGTCGGGACCGGTCGGGACAGGTCGGCACAGAGCAGTTTTCTGCCCATTTTATGACCGTTGGAGCTCTCCTTTCTTACATATAGAGCTCGGTTTTTGGGCATTATAGAGGGGATTTTTTGAGGAGTGAAGCCACTATTGTAGGAGACCATTTGAGGCTCATTCCCAACCTATGCAAGGCATCTTCCTTGTGCTTTAACACAAGATTAGAGCATTCCAAGCTCATGAAGAAGATGACCTTCATCCCCTCTTGATCTCTAGAGTTTGGAGCCTTCTTGATTGGCATATTCTTGTCCAAAACTCTAAGATGAGATCATAGTAGGAGGGAGACTCTAGGCAACCCATTCCCACTAAGTTGTAGAGCTCTCAAACCTATCCTCCTAGCACCTTGGGCATCTCAAAGGCATCGCATGCAAGGTGTTTGATCAAGTGTGGCTGAGGCATTGGCGACGTAACGGCAACACTATCGAGGGAGCAAGGGAAGCTGATTGAAGCACGGGAGAGTGGATATCAAGCAACCCAAATCGGCGCTAAACAAGGGGCTCATCCGACAAGTAGGTTGTCTTTATTGAGAGTCCATTTAGAGTTTGTTTGTCGAACTCGACCTAGGGACGTTAGCCGTTCCTTGGCCCGTTAGCCGGGCCTAAACTAAGTCTCCAAGGGGGAGCCTCCGACACGGGAGTAAACGTGCGTTGGGTTGAGAGTTGGTCTATGTCTAAAACTCCAGTTATGGTTGAGAGGTGAACCAGTAAAACCTCCATGTAAAGGTTGAGAGGTGAACCTCATTTAAAACCTCCGATAGTGAATGCCCGTGTGCTCAAAGGGGTTGAGTACTTGAACCGGGAGTGGAGTAGACAAGTAGTCGAACCACTATACATCCTTGTGTTTGTGATTTTTCTTGAGCACATTTATATCTTAGCATTGTTAGTTTAATTGTTTAATTATGAACGCTTGATAGGAATGTTTGCTAGGCACTTATTAGGCTCATCCACACACAAGATGTACCTTCACTAGTTGTGTAGACTTAAGCTCATTGATCCACTCTCATAAGTCTACACAAGTTGCATAGGTTAGGATCTTGATTAGTTGAATCTTTTATTTACCTATACATGTTTTAGACTAGGATTGCTTATTGTTTAACCTTATGCTAGTCTTGTGATTGGACCCATTTTGGCTTGGAAGCCTAAGTGTTATTGCTTAGTTTGTTTATTTGATAAAATATATTAGTAGGCGAAAAGAATTTGATAAGGTCCTAATCCCCCCCCCCCCCCCTGGTCCTTAGCCATATCTCCGAGTATCTTTATAAGCGGTAAAACCGCAATTTCAATTGGTATCAAAGCGGGTTCCTCTTTAACGGCATAATTGTCTAGAGGTAGATCCTGAAGAGAAACTTGAAAACATGTCTAGAGAGGACTCTTCATCCGTCACTAAGCCTCCCTTCTTTGATGGGTCAAACTATCCATATTGGAAAGCCCGAATGCGCATCTTCTTGGAATCTATCGATTCGGATGTGAGGGACATGGTTGATATTGGATATGTACCCCCAATGGACATTATTCATAAGGAAGGTGAACCGGATGTTCTCAGGCCAAAAGATAAGGCAATGTGGACTAATCATGATAAAGCTCAACGTATCCATAATGCCAAAGGCCTGAATGCCATTTTTTGTTCAGTATCTAGTGAAGAATTTGGTCGGATTCAAAACTGCACAACCAGTAAACAAGCATGGGATATTCTTGAAGTTACCCATGAAGGTACAAATGTTGTTAAAAACTCTAAACTTCAACGCCTCTCTACTCTATTTGAAAATATTACTATGGAGGAGGATGAAACATTTACTGAATTTTATACCAAGCTGAACAAAATCACAAGTGATATGTGGGGCTTAGGGGATCCTGTTCCGAAAAATAAACTTTGTAGGAAAATTCTGAGATCTCTTCCGGAACGGTTCTCTTCTAAAGTCACCACCATTGAAGAATGTAGGGATCTAAATACCATGAAAGTTGAAGAACTCATAGGTTCCCTACAAACTTTTGAACTAGGCCTTAAGGCCCCCTCTAGAAAGAAAAGCATCGCTCTTAAGTCCTCTCACAAACCTAAGAAAATTAAGAGTGAATCGGAAGAAGATAGTGATGATGAGGATGATGAGGAAGAGAAATTAAACAAAAAATTCAAGAGATTCCTCAAATTTGATAGAGGGAATAGCCGTGACAAGAAGGACAAGAAGGGTGATAAACATAAAGGAAAATCATCCACATCTTCATCCGTCCGATGTTACGGTTGTGGTCGTCGTGGCTATATTGCCCCGGAATGTCCGGAAGGGCCTAAACCGAAAGGTAAAAAGGCAATGGCTGCCACTTGGGATAATACGGAGGAGTCCGAATCTGGTGACTCCGCTTGTGATGAGAGCCAACATAAAGATCTTGCTCTCGCGGCCTCCACCACAACCCCTCTACCAGCTTATCTAAGAGGGGATCCCAACCGCTATCCCTTCTAGGAGAAGAAGGAGTTCCCAACCCCTCACCTCATGCTACATTCTATGAGGGTGTTGAGGAATTAGCTACCCTTTGGCTTATCAAACTCAACATGGTTAGTGAGGGTAGCTGGTAATGCTTAAATAGGAAAATCTGAGGATTTCAGCCTCATTTTTTGGTATATGGGCAAATCAGAGGATTCAAGCCTCATTAGCCCAATTTTCGATAATTTAGCCTTGCTTTTAATTAATACATTTGCTTGCTAGATTATCATCATACTTAGATTAGCTGATCATCTTGAGTTTTATACTTCATTGTATGCTAATCTTTGCTTAATATTGGTCTTGATATACCAATAGGGGAGGATGGTTGATTGGGCTATAAGCCCTTTGCGCTTTTATTGCAAATGTATATCCTTGACCAATGTTGCATGATTAACTATGTCTAGATAGTTACATTTCTTGTTAATCATGTTCCTTAGCATGCTCCATGTTTTTATGATCCATGCACCCTATACTCTCCTTGTTAGCATGTGTTTATAGTTATAACTGCGACACACTATCTCCTCTTGCCTTAACCTTATTGGTATATCATTAAGGGGGAGAGAATAGTTTGTCAATTGCTAACAAAAAGGGGGAGAAAGATCAAGTCCCACCAAAACTGGTTTGCTATGTTTTGTGATGCAGGGATTGACAGGTTATGGGGGAGCAAACTGAAGAGGAGCAGCTTAGTTTAGGCATGTCAAGAGTCTTGTATTTAATGATTTATCTATGTAATATCTTGAACATGTAATTTGTTTTGGTAGGTTAAGTTTTTGTAAGTAATTGACAAAGGGGGAGATTGTTAGTGCACTTTTCCGTGGCATACTAGTGCACCTTGTTTGTCAATCACTTACGTCAGTGAGTCTAGTGTCGGTTGAGCCCAATGAAGACGAAGACCGAAGACTCAGATGGCCTCGTTGCATCAAGGAAGAAGAATCAGGTAAAACATGATGCCTTGGTACCTTAACCTTGACCAAAACTCATCCCCTTTGCTTCTTTGATGACCTTGACCATCTTAGGAAACCTTTAGTCATCTTAGATTGGCCCTAGGTGTCCCAAAAGAGCACCCAAAACATGGCCTAACGGGAGAGGGTTGTACAGCTCTTGGGACAAGCAAACTGCAGGGCTGTCCGACCGGTCAAGACCGGTCGGCCAGACCAAACAGCAATGTGCTGTGATGAATGAAGACTGGGCAGCCGACCGGTCAAGACCGGTCGGCCAGCAATAATCAAGCCGTACAGCAAGCATTGCCGACCGGTCTTGACCGGTCGGCTTGGGTTCCTCTAGGCATTCAGCAAGCATTACCGACCGGTCAAGATCGGTCGACCTGCATTCATCAGGCTGTCCAGCAAGGGGATACGACCGGTCGGGACCGGTCGGGACAGGTCGGCACAGAGCAGTTTTCTGCTCCTTTTATGACCGTTGGAGCTCTCCTTTCTTACATATAGAGCTCGGTTTTTGGGCATTGTAGAGGGGATTTTTTTAGGAGTGAAGCCACCATTGTAGGAGACCATTTGAGGCTCATTCCCAACCTATGCAAGGCATCTTCCTTGTGCTTTAACACAAGATTAGAGCATTGCAAGCTCATGAAGAAGATGACCTTCATCCCCTCTTGATCTCTAGAGTTTGGAGCCTTCTTGATTGGCATATTCTTGTCCAAAACTCTAAGATAAGATCATAGTAGGAGATAGACTCTAGGCAACCCATTCCCACTAAGTTGTAGAGCTCTCAAACCTATTCTCCTAGCACCTTGGGCATCTCAAAGGCATCGCATGCAAGGTGTTTGATCAAGTGTGACTGAGGCATTGGCGACGTAACGGCAACACGATCGAGGGAGCAAGGGAAGCTGATTGAAGCACGGGAGAGTGGAGATCAATTAACCCAAATCTGCGCTAAACAAGGGGCTCATCCGACAAGTAGGTTGTCTTTATTGAGAGTCCATTTAGAGTTTGTTTGTCGAACTCGACCTAGGGACGTTAGCCGTTCCTTGGCCCGTTAGCCGGGCCTAAACTAAGTCTCCAAGGGGGAGCCTCCGACACGGGAGTAAACGTGCGTTGGGTTGAGAGTTAGCCTATGTCTAAAACTCCGGTTATGGTTGAGAGGTGAACCAGTAAAACCTCCGTGTAAAGGTTGAGAGGTGAACCTCATTTAAAACCTCCGATAGTGAATGCCGGTGTGCTCAAAGGGGTTGAGTACTTGAACCGGGAGTAGAGTAGACAAGTAGTCGAACCACTTACATCCTTGTGTTTGTGATTGTTCTTGAGCACATTTATATCTTAGCATTGTTAGTTTCATTGTTTAATTATGAATGCTTGATAGGAATGTTTGCTAGGCACTTATTAGGCTCATCCACACACAAGATGTACCTTCACTAGTTGTGTAGACTTGAGCTCATTGATCCACTCTCATAAGTCTACACAAGTTACATAGGTTAGGATCTTGATTAGCTGAATCTTTTATTTACCTATGCATGTTTTAGACTAGGATTGCTTATTGTTTAACCTTATGCTAATCTTGTGATTGGACCCACTTTGGCTTGGAAGCCTAAGTGTTATTGCTTAGTTTGTTTATTTGATAAAATATATTAGTAGGCGAAAAGAATTTGATAAGGTCCTAATCACCCCCCCTCTAGGTCCTTAGACATATCTCCGAGTATCTCTATATGCAGTAAAACCGCAATTTCAGTGTGTTCTCAGAAAAACTTTATTAACCAATTGAAAGCTTTGTTTGAAATGCAATTTCATTTTTCCACATGTCATAACAATCTCTGTGCATAAGATTCTAAAGAACTCATTAGCTCAACCAAAGATAAGGTTAAAAGGTTCTTAGATTCTTTTATTGAAAGGTCCATGAATTCTTCTATGGCAGCAACCAAAACATTTGCAAGGAGACCAATTAAGAACTTTTGAACCACTTCTTCCTAAAGAATCTATATGTACCCATAGATTCTAATATGATTTATCACTTTCGTAACTAGAGAAAGATAATCCTTCATCTTTTCCGAGTCCATCTTTAGCTTTTCTTACTCTCTCTGTAGAGTTTGTAACTTGATCATCATCACTTTTTTTTTAATCTGAAATACACACACACACACACACACACACACACACACACACACACACACACACACACACACTAAAAAAGAGCTAAAGGCTCGCTATACAACTTTTTTTACCGTTTAAAGACATTCACTAGGCCTACTTTATCAAGGAAAATAGAACCTCGAATAATCCTAGGAAGGCCCGACACTTCTTGAAAAAACCTCACCTCCTGCGATGCACTCCCCAGCCTGGCTAAGGTGTCCGCCACACCGTTGGCCTCCCGTGGAATATGATTCACTCTAACTTCAGCCTGCTTCAGGAGGTTGGAGATCCTAGCCATCCAGTACCATATCTTTCAGGCGGATGATCATCACTTTAGATGTGCATTTGAACTCATTTTGCAAAGTTTTCCCAAGCATACTTTGGGATTTGAGATGGAATGATTCTAAAAAAGATCGAATCAGAGATGCCTTGTTAGATGAAGAAGATGGCCATCGGATCTTTCTCCTTATTCTTCTTTAATTGATCTTTTTGTGTAGCTAAGAGAGATGTAAGATTGGTTGCAATTTGATAACCAGTTTCGATTATCTCCCACAACCATTGAAATTGGAATAAGGTTTTCATTTTAATGCTTCAATGATCAAAATTATCCCCTCCAAAAATGAGAATTGTAGGCTGAATCATTTCGTTGGTTATAGCCATCGATTCTACTTCCTTAGAAGTTTTTAACTCCTAGTCGAGACCCTAAAGCGTGGCTCTGATAGCACTTTATAGACTCTTGTAGCCTTCTACTAGTATTGTTAAGAGGGAAAAAGAAGAAAATAATAGAAGAGAAAAAAATGATGCTGGAATTTGTTCTTTTCTTTAGTAGTATTCATTCTTCATGTTTACAAAATGGACCTCTCAAACCCACTTATAGATTTTTCCATACATTCTTCTGCAGCACTCATGCATGTATCTTCTCATATCAACATTTAACATCTACTGATTTCTAAGCAATCCCTTTATCTTCCCTATGAAATATATTGATGAGGACACAAGACCATTTAAAGTCTATTAGCGAAGAAAACGCACGCCACAAGCACATTCCTTATGGGTAGGCGACTATTGAGGAGCATTGAAGAGTCTACACACGTGATTTGATACATAGAAGACCCCACGTTAGGAAGACACATGTTTAGGATGAGGGAGACTTGAGTAGAAGTCATCGGGCGCCCGACCGTAGGTCATCGGGCGCCCGAAATCCACCAAAACTGAAGGAAAGCTCACTAGACAGTTTTCACTATTGTCGGGCACCCGACCCCAATTCACCAAGTGCCTGAAATTCCTGAATTAAGCATCTGAGCCCTCTGGACATTTTTGGCCTTCATCGAGCCCTTGATCAAGTGGTCGTCGGGCGCCCGACCACCGCGCAGATTACTTTTTTTGCTTGATTTTTTTACTTAAACAGTGTCTTTTAGTACTTTTATGTCTTTCTATTGCTTATTTAAGTGGGCTAAGCCCTAAAAATGAAATTGGTTGTTGATTAATGAAAAAGAGTAAACATTTGGCTGCCTCCCTCCTCTCTCTCTCTCTCTCTCTCATGGTATTTCTTCTTCTTCCTTGATCTCCTTCTTCTCTTTTCTTCTTGTGCCCCTCCAATTTCTTCCAGGTAATCTATTTCCTATCCGCATTACTTCATATCCTTATTTGTTTATTTTCCATGGTCAAAATCTGAGAATTGATCCCCAACTCTAATCCCTCAGATTTTCGAATCCCTAATTCGAGAAACCCTTTGATTCCTCAGACTAATGATCCCTATTGATTGATTGAGTTAAGACCATGCAAGATCGGGAGGTTCCATCCCTCACCGGATTAACTATAGTAATAATTGAATCTCATACTTCATGGTTGTGATGAATGGCCCACTCCATTGCATGTCTCCTTGTGATTTTCTTAGTTCATGATGATTGATGCGAGATTTTATATTATTATTGTCTTTTATTTCCGCTGGATTATATGAGTTCATGAGCATGCATCATAATTATCACATCCTACATCAAATTTGGTATCAGAGAATAGGCTTGCATGGTTTTGTTTAGATCGAGTTATCAAATTAGGGTTTTGATTTTTAGGTTAGTTTTAAGAAATTTCTAGATTTAGAAATTTTCCAATTTTAGAAACTTTCCAATTTTAGAAAGTTTCCTAATTTGGAAAATTTCTAAATTTCAGTAATCTTCTGTTTTAATTCAGTAGTTGTCAGTACATCATAGTTTACATCCATCGCATTCATCTTGTGAGTTGCATATCCATAGTGGTCAAGTTGAGTAGAATTAGTTCAAGGTTTTACTTGTATGCCCACGAGAAGAGGTAGAGGTTTTGGACTTCAACCCACCATGAATAACGACTAACTATCTAAGCAATTGGCTTAATTGATACAAAAGATAACTGCTCTAGAAACGAGCCAAAGGTGTGAGTTCGCTCACATGGATAACCAAATCGCAACCACCATGACTAAAGTTGAGCAATTAGAGGTGTTTCAAAGGGAGAACCCCGCTGTTGGGGATGATGCACATTCCCAAGTGAGATGGATTATTGAAAAACGCGCTCCTACATGTGGAGACAATAGTGGTAGAGATCGTGGAACCGGTCGTGGTGTTGTGCGAGAAGCACAAGCCACATATGATCATCAAGACCGCTACGATCTAGATGAGCGTGCAATGAAGAATATGAGAGTTGAGGCCCCAAGTTTTAATGGGCGTTTGGATCCCAAGGCATTCCTTGATTGGATTGCTAACATGGATCACTATTTCGAGTGGTATGGCATGTCAGAAAATCGTCAAATGCAGTTTGCAAAGATAAAACTTGTGGGCCAGGCCAAACTATTTTGGACCAACATTGAGTGAAAGATAGAAAGAATTGGTAAAGCCCCTATCATAGACTAGTATGAAATGAAAGAGAAGTTGAAGGGAAATATCTTCCTCTTTCATACCGACAAAAGCTCCTTGACCAATTGCAATCCTTACGCCAAGGGTCAATGTCTGTCATTAATTACATTGCCAAATTCGAGGAGTATATGATGCAGTGTGATATCCATGAGTACCCTCTAGTAACGCTCTCGAGTTTCAAGATGGGCCTTCGAGTGGATCTTCAGCGTGAGCTTATGACTCGACCCTTAATGGACTTGGATGAAGCATATCAAGTTATGCAGGAGTTAGAGCAATACTTGAAAGCTCCTGTCATTAGACGTTTTGAGTCTCAAGACCCTAATGCTAGATTTGGTTCCCAGGGAACTAGACCTAACATTAGTAATCAACCCAGGGTGTAAACAACTGTTCCACCTAGGCCTAGGGAGGACAAGGGCAAAGGGGTTCTTGGGGCCGGTCCTAGTGGGAGTAACCAAGTGAGGTGTTATGAGTGTGGGAATCTCGATCACATATCCAATTAGTTTCCCACAAAGAATCGTGGAAAAGCCTTAGTTATAGGCGAGTCCCCTGAGGGTGTTGATGACTAGGTAATTATGAAGTAGAAGAATATCACCCTGAAGGAGGTCGTAATGATGAAGACAAAGTGGGCGATGAAGCAACACTTGCACTAGTCAGGCGTATGCTATCTCATCTAGGAGTAATGTCGATTGGCGCCAAAACACTATCTTTTACATTCTCTCTAAGTGAGGAGAAAAGAATTGCAGGGCGATAGTGGACAGTGGAAGTTGTCAAAATGTGATTTTCGCTAACACCCTAGATCAGTTGAAGTTGAAACCCACACCTCATCCTGACCCATGCAAAGTTTCTTGGGTTGATAAAACATCTCTTCCTGTCACCCATCAATGCTTAGTTCCTATCAAGTTTGGGTCATACAAGGAGTCCTTATGGTGTGATGTGATACCTATAGATGTTGGACATATTATCCTAGGTAGGCCATGGCTATTTGACGATGATGTCACGATATTTGGCGGTTCGAATGCTTGTACCTTCATGCATAACGGTAAAAAGATCAAACTTAATCCTATGCCACTTGAAAGCACACTATGGAAGAAAAAGGATGAGAAGGCGAGTGAACCTAAGGAAGTGAGGAAACCCAAACCTAAGTCTCTTCACATAATCAATGTAAGAGAGTTTGAGAAAGAGACTAAGGAGGATTCCATGGTATATGCCCTTGTGGCAAGAGAGATTACACCTGAGGTTCCATCAGAGTTACCCCATGAGGTAACGACGATTCTAAAGGAATACAATGACGTATTTCCTGAAGATTTACCGAATGAGTCACCACCTATGAGGGGCATTCAGCATGCCATTGATCTCATCCCAAGGTCGACTCTACCGAACTTTACTCACTACAGGATGAACCCTGCAGAGCATGGAGAGTTGAAGAGGCAAATTGATGAGCTTTTACAAAAGGATTTTATCCAGGAGAGTATGAGCCCGTGTACTATGCCCGCATTGTTGATGCTAAAGAAAGACGGCACGTGGCGCATGTGTGTGGACGGCTGTGCCATAAATAAAATTACCGTCAAGTATAGGTTTCACATTCCTAGACTTGATGATATGCTTGACATGATGGCGAGGTCCACCATATTCTCCAAAATTGATCTCAAGAGTGGATATCACCAAATCCGCATACGCCTAGGAGATGAGTGGAAGACTGCGTTCAAAACGAAAGACGGGTTGTATGAGTGGATGGTCATGCCTTTCAGCTTAACCAATGCACTTAGTACTTTTATGAGGGTGATGACACAAATCTTGAGACCGTTCATGGGTAAATTCCTAGTGGTGTACTTTGATGACATTCTTATCTATAGTACCACCAAGGAATTACACCTTGAACATCTGAAGCAGATCTGTAGCGTCCTTAGGACTGAGAAGTTGTACGCTAATTTTAAGAAATGCACGTTCATGTCTAGTCAAGTCGTGTTCTTAGGATTATAGCGTCATCAGAAGAAATGCCCGCAGACCCTGAAAAGATCAGGGCCATAGTTGAGTGGCTTGAACCGAAGAACATTCACGAGGTGAGAAGCTTTTATGTCTTAAAAACTTTTTATCGTCGGTTCATTAGGGGTTTTAGCACGATCATGGCTCCCATTACTAAATGCATGAAAAAAGGAGAGTTCGTGTGGTCTAAATCCACAGTCAAGGCTTTTAGGGAAATTAATGGCAAAATGGTAGGAGTTCCTGTCATGCGTCTACCTGACTTTTCTAAAGTCTTTAAGGTGGCGTGTGATGCGTCTGGTGTTGTTATAGGTGGTGTTGAGCCAGGAGGGCCACCCAGTAGCCTATTTCAGTGAGAAATTGAATGAAACAAAATAGACGTACTCCACCTATGATAAAGAATTCTATGCGGTAGTGCAATCCCTGAGACATTGGTGTCACTATCTCTTACCGCAAGAATTCATCTTGTTTTCTGATCATGAAGCCTTGAGATATTTATATTCTCAGAAGAAACTCAACCCAAGGCATGCTAAGTGGGTAGTATTTCTTCAGGAATATTCCTTCGTCTTGAAACATGAGGCCGGGGTCGAAAACAAACCAGCAGATGCCCTTAGTAGAAAAGTGACGTTGCTCAATTCCTTGAGTGTAGAGGTAGTATTATTTGAGCAATTAAAAGATGAATACCCCACATGTCCTAATTTTGAGAGTACTTACGCGTCACTCTCTAGTGATTAGTGTACTACGGGTGATTATGTCCTTAAAGATGGCTTCCTTTTTAATGGGGACCGACTTTGTATTCCCCATATGTCCATTCGTGAATTCCTCGTTTGGGAGCTTCATTCAAGGAGGATAGCTGGCCACTTTGGTCGAGATAAGACCATTTTCCTTTTAGATGATTGTTTTTATTGTCCAAGTCTCAAGCGACATGTAGCTAAAGTTTTAGGGCAGTGTCGTACGTGTCAGCTGGTAAAGCAACGAAAGCAAAATACTGGGCTATATACGCCATTGCTAGTGCCACATGCTCCGTGGCAAGACATTAGTATGGATTTCATGCTGGGACTTCCCAAGACGATAAAAAACACGATTCCATCTTTGTTGTTGTGGATCGCTTCTCTAAAATGGCGCATTTTTTTTCATGTTTGAAAACGTCGGACACGTCTCATATTACTTTTGTCTTTTTTTATGGTGTGGTGCATCTTCATGATTTGCCTAAGACCATAGTGTCTGACTGTGATGTCAGATTTACTAGCTATTTTTGGAAGCCACTATGACACATGATGGGTACTCGTTTATAATTTTCTACTGCCTACCACCCTCAAACAGATGGGCAAATAGAGGTGGTAAATCGAAGTCTTGAAAATCTTTTACGTTGTCTAGTAGGTGAACATGTTAAAACTTAATTCTACCTATCACTGAATTTGCTTATAATGGGTCAGTCAATAAATAAACAGGGATGAGTCCTTTTGAAATTGTCAGTGGTTACAAACCTAGAATGCTCATAGATCTTTTGCCCATGTCTGTCACCCAGAGATCTTCAGAGTCGGCTGATGCATTTACACGACATATTTATGAATTGCGTACATATATTAGACATCAGATTAATAAGAGCAATGATAGTTATAAATATTCAGCTAACTCTCATCATAGATCACAAGATTTTCAGGAAGGAGACTACGTAATGGTGAGCATAAGGCCAGAGCGGTTCTCACAGGGTTCCGCTAAGAAATTACAAGCCCGTACTACTGGACCATCCAAGATATTGCAAAGAATTGGGTCCAACATATATCAGATTGACCTTCCACCTGAAATGGGCATTAATCCAACATTTAATGTAGAAGATCTAGTCTGTTTCCCTAATCCTACCATTGATCTCGCGCCCCTTTCATGGGCATTCTTTAAATTTTCTTCACAACCTTCTCCACCCCTTCCACCACCTATTATTTGTAAAGAAGAGACTAAAGAAATCGTGGACGAAGAGATAGTTTTTATGAGAGTCAAGGGGTTTTCAAAGATACCTTGTTAAATGGAAGAACAAGCTACCATCAGAATCTATGTGGTTGACTGAAGCAGAGCTACAGAGTATTGATTCAGATTTACTAGAGCGTCACAAAGGTTTTAACTCGCCGGAGCCGAGTTTTTCTCACTCGAGGGAGTTGATGAGGACACAAGATCATTTAAAGTCTATTAGCGAAGAAAACGCACGCCACAAGCACCTTCCTTGCAGCTAGGCGACTATTAAGGAGCATTGAAGACCCTATACACATGGTTTGACACATAGAAGACCCCACATTGGGAAGACACTTGTTTAAGATGAGGGAAGACCTGACTGGAAGTCATCGAGCGCCCGACCGTAAGTCATCTGGCACTCGAAATCCACCAAAACTGAAGGAAAGCTCACTGGACAGTTTTCACTGTCGTCGTGCACCCAAAATTCCTGAATTAGGCATCCAAGCCCTCTAGACGTTTTTGGCCTTCGTCGAGCACCCGACCAAGTGGTCATCGGGCGCCTAACCACCGTGCAGATTATTTTTTTTACTTAGTTTTTTTACTTAAACAATAAGGGTATTTTAGTATTTTTATGTCTTCTATTGCTTATTTAAGTGGGCTAAGGCCTAAAAATGAGATTAGTTGTTGATTAATGAAAAAAAGTAAACTTTGGTTGCCTCCCTCCTCTCTCTCTCTCTCTCTCATGGTATTTCTTCTTCTTCCTTGATCTCCTTCTCCTCTTTTCTTCTTGTGCCCCTCCAATTTCTTCTAGGTAATCTATTTCCTATTCGAATTACTTCAAATCCTTATTTGTTTAATTTCCATGATCAAAATTTGAGAATTGATCCCCAACCTTAATCCCTCAGATTTTGGAATCCTTAATCCGAGAAACCTTTTGATTCCTCGGACTAGTGATCCCCATTGATCGATTGGGTTAAGACCATGCAAGATTGGGAGGTTTCATCCCTCGCCGGATCCAACCATAGTAATAACTAAATCTCATACTTCATGGTTGTGATGAATGGCCCACTCCATTGCATGTCTCCTTGTGATTTTCTTAGTTCAGATGATTAATGCTAGATTTTATATTATTATTATCTTTTATTTCCGCTGGATTATATGAGTTCATGAGCGTGCATCATAATCAGGGCATCCTACGTCACATATGGTATTTTCAAAACACATCTTAATGCGTCCATAAAAAAAACTAAGAGACTCATGCATCATTTTTAACTCTATCACAAAACTCTCAACATGAATGCATGCATGCTCAAGACCCTAAGTATTCTACAAATGCATATATTATTTCAAGTTACATTTGCATATATGCATGTATGCATTAATTCAACAAAAGAATGGAATGTGTGACCTTCTTTAGTTTTCATATAGGAAGAAAGCTACTAGTTCCAAGTAGATATATATACCTAAATTAAAATGAAGCACCACTGAAGAATTAAAGCATTACGAGGCACATTTTTATAGCTAAAGGATTTTCTCGAAACCGTAGAGAGGACTGCAACGAAATTTCTAGTCTCGTAGCTAAAATCTCAACTAATAAAGTAGCAAATGTTTTTACCAAAGCACTAAGCGCAGGCATATTTGATCTGCTCATGCGAAGCTTAGGACAGATATATGCAAGCATGACTTGACAATTGAGGGAGAGTACTAGGAATGTGTTTCTAGGTAAGATGTTTTAGCTGTTAGCTGGTTAGTCAAGTATGCTTATGTTGTGTTTGTTTAATAATCTGTGCCTTGATGAGTAAGAAATACTGATAAATTTGCTACACAATCTCAGTGTGATTAGGATCCTAGTTTCTTAGTAATCCTAGCTTTTTAAGTAAGATGTTTTGGTTGTTAACTGGGTTTTGTTCTTTCGTTCCACCCCTTGGATCAAGTATCAACTAATGGAAGAGTGATTTTGAACCACCAAAACCATCTGGCCCACAAAAAATATTGGCAAGACGGCACTATACACCTATCTCACTCTAAAAGTTACAAGCCCCAACTTATATGTAGAAGCTATCTCCCTAACCTCTTTTGCAACTCCGCTCCCCTCCAAAGCCTCCTGTCTTCCCTGGAGACCGAAAACTAACAAAGTGAAAACCTGAAGTTGTCATTTCCTGCATATTCATATTGAGGTTTTGGACTCCAAATTGTAATTAGATTGGCTAAAAATGGGTTGGTTTTTACTAAGTGCCCATCAGGCTTTTGAGTTGGAACTGTTGAGAATAATTCAAACCTGTTGAACGTTGCAGTCCAACGGTCATAAGAACGTTTGAACTTCCACTGCTTTCTCTCAGTCAGTTGTAACCAAATTGAATGTGGTCAAGCCACATGTCAGTTTCTGATTAATTCTTTTAGCAAGAATCTCTCAACTATTAGTTTAGGTATCTACTCATTATGTCTATAAAAAAGTCTTCTATGTAGTGTAGAAGAACAGAAAAATTTCAACATACTCTGTTATCCTACATTTTAAGAAAACAACCCTTATTGTTTTATGTGTGTTATTTGTCAAATGTGTGTTGTTTGTGATTGAGTTGTTGTTACTCCAACAAATTTGGTATCAGAGCTTGGTTCTGTAGCAATTTGGAACAAGGTAAAAGGTAATGGCAACCACAAGTAGCACGGTGAGTGTTAATCAACATTTTGTTCCTATTTTCAAAGGAGAAAATTATCCATTATGGGCTATTAAAATGAGAATAATATTTATGTCTCATGATTTATGGGAATTAGTAGAGGCTGGTTTTACAGAGTATAATGATCAAGAAGAAAGGGTGACCGCAGCTCAAAAAGCGGAGGTGAAAGTAAATAGAAAAAAAGATGCAAAGGCCCTGTCATATATCCAACAAGCTCTGGATGACACAATCTTCTCAAGAATAATGGGAGCTAAAATATCTAAAGAAGCATGGGACTTGCTTCGAAATGAATTCCAAGGGTCAGGTAAAGTAATCACTATAAGATTACAATTTCTCCGTCGTGAATTTGAAACCTTATTGATGAAAAATTCAGAATCGGTTCAAGAATTTTTCACTCAAGTCACCTCAATAGTAAATCAAGCTAGGTCTCTTGGTGAAGACCTATTTGAACAAAAAATTGTTAAAAAGGTGCTTCGGAGTCTTAATTCAAAATTTGATTCCATTGTTCCTGCAATAGAGGAATCTAAAGATCTAAGCACTTTGCCTTTAACTCAATTAATGGGATCTCTTTAAGCTTATGAATAGAGGCTACAAAAAGACACAGAAAATTCTGTTGAGCAGGCATTGTAGACAAACTCAATTTGAAGGAAAGGTGGAGTGAAGGTGTTGCAACTCACCCATTTAAAAAGGGTCATGGTGGTGAAGCTCGGTCAAATCAATCCTTTAAAGGGAAAGGAAAAGGCCACTACAACAACTCTAGAAACTCCAATCGAGGTAACCATGAATCACCTATTCAATGTTATAAGTGCAAAAGGAAAGAGCATATTGAAAGAGACTGTTGGTATAAAAATAAAGATTCCAATGTGCCTCATTGCTCAATTTGTAAAAAAATTGGGCATGCTAGAAAAGATTGTTGGTATAAGCCGAAAGATAGGGCAAATTTCCATGAAGAAAAACGAGATGATGAAAAAACTGATGAAGAAAGCCTGTTTCTTTCATGTTTTACTGCATGTATTGAAAATGTTTGGTATCTAGATAGTGGTTGCAATAACCATATGACAGGTGATAAATCTTTATTTGTTGAGATGGATGAGACTATTAGGTCTCAAGTATGAATGGGAGATGATAATCAAGTTCAAGTGCGAGGTAAGGGAACTATTTCCATAGACACCAAATCTAGTAAGAAACTTATTCATGATGTTATGTATGTTCCTGGCATTGCTCAAAATTTAATCAGCTTGGGACAATTGATGAAAAGAGGACTTTATGATATTTTTTCTGAAAATAAATGCATGATATTTAATGAGAAAAATAAGGAATTGATAGTTTCAGTTGAAATGACTGATACTAAAATGTGCCCTCTTAAATTTTCTGATCTCACCATCAATGCTTTTAATGTTGAATCTAGTGATGCCTCTAGGCTATGACATAAATGATATGGGCATCTAAACTTTGGTGGGCTAAATTTACTACATAAAAATGTAATGGTTGCTGGTTTACCCACGGTGATAAATGATGGAAAGTTGTGTGAAACATGTGTATCTGGAAAACATCATAGAACTCCCTTTCAAGTGGGTAAATCTTAGAGGGCAACTGAACCTTTGATGCTTGTACATGCTGATATCTGTGGTCCTATGAGTACGTCCTCTTTTGGTGGATGTAGATATTTTTTAATATTTGTTGATGACTTTACTAGAATGTCATGGGTGTATTTTCTTGAAAAAAAGTCTGAAGCTCTTTCATTTTTCCTACAATTTCGGGCTTCTATTGAAAAACAAAGTGGCTATTCTATTAAAAAAATTACGTACTAACCAGGGTGGTGAATTTACATCCAAAAAATTCTTTATGATATGTAAAAGTGCAGGTATAAGCAGAGAACTCACAACAAGCTTTACCCCACAACAAAATGGGGTCGTGGAACGAAAAAATCGAATAATCGTTGAAACCGCAATGTGCATGCTAAAAGAAAAGGAACTACCAAAGACTTTTTGGGCTGAAGCCATAGCAACTTCGATTTATTTGTTAAACCGATTTCCTGCCAAGGCTGTCACTGGAAAAACCCCATATGAAGCTTGGTTTAGGAGAAAACCAAATGTGAGCCATTTTAAAGTATTTGGATCTATAGACTATGCTCATATTCTTTCGTAAAAAAGGCAAAAATTAGATGATAAGAGCAAAAAGTATATTTTTATTGGTTATAGCGATGAAACAAAATGCTATAGGCTCTATGATCCAACAAATAAGATTTTGAACATCAGTCGAGATGTCATCTTTAATGAAAATGGTGCCTGGAATTGGGAAAGTAATGCTGAAAATACTCATTTGGTTCTTGATCATGAAGAAATCACATCTTGTATGCCACCAAGTATGCCACAAATGAGTTTCAACCACCACCTTTACTGCATATTGAATCAAGTGAATCGCCTCCAAGTAGGGTAAGAAGCTTACTGATATTTATCAATCATGTGATTTTGCATTCTTTTCTTCACAACCCATATGTTTTGAAGATGCAGTGACAAAAGAAGAGTGACATAATGCAATGATGGAAGAAATTAATGCTATTGAAAAAAATAAAACATGGGTATTGGTTGATTTTCCCCCGTGAAAAGAAGCCATTGGACTGAAATGGATTTATAAATCCAAATTCAATCCTTATGGATCTTTGAAAAGGCATAAAGCTCGTTTAGTAGCAAAAGGTTATGCTCAAATTTCAGGTGTTGATTTTTTTAAAACCTTTTCTCCTATTTCTCGATTAGAAACCATTAGAACTGTTTTATCTTTGGCATCTCAAGAAAGTTGGCATGTTTATAATTTGATGTCAAATCAGCTTTCTTAAATGATGATTTACAAGAAAATGTATATGTAGAACAACCTACAGGATTCAAACTCAATGAGATGGAAAGTAAAGTTTACAAATTAGAGAAAGCTTTGTATGGACTCAAACAAGCTCCAACAACATGGTATAGTAAAATCGACAAGTACTTCCTTGACACTAATTTTAAGAGGAGTGAAAGTGAACCTACTCTTTATGTGAAAATCCAAGGTATGGAAATCCTTATAATTTGTTTATATGTTGATGATATGATATATACAGGCAATACTATAGGTTTGATGAAGGAATTTAAAGAAAAAAATGATGTCTAAATTCAAAATGACAGACTTGGGCCTTTTACATTATTTTTAGGCATGCAAGTTATTCAAGATTCCAAAGGTATTTTTGTATGTCAAGAAAAATATGCTCATGATATATTAAAAAGATTTTATATGACTAATTGTAATCCTACAAAAACTCCCATGAATACAAACGATAAACTTATGTTAGAAGATGGAATAAATAAAACTAATGGAAAAGACTACAGAAGCTTGATTGGTGGACTAATTTATCTCACTCATACAAGGCCAGATATAATGTTTGCAGTGAGCCTTCTATTTAGATTCATGCAAAATCCAAGTAAACAACATATGGGAGCAGTAAAAAGAGTCCTACGATATATTCGTGGCAAATTAAATTTTGGAATCAGGTATCGCAAGGTGAGTGATTTTAAACTTGTGACTTATACTGATAGTGATTGGGCTGGTTGTGCAAATGACAAAAAAAGCACTTCAGGATTTTCGCTTAGTCTTGGATCCGGAATGATATCATGGGCAACTAAGAAGCAGGAAACTACCGCACTATCAAGTTCGGAAACCGAATATATTGCTACCACAAGCGCCGCTTGCCAAATAGTATGGCTTAGAAGGATCTTATCCAATTTGAAGGCAAAACAAGAAGAAGCCACAGTGATTTACTGCAACAACAAATCTACCATTGCAATGACAAAAAATCCAGCATTTCATGCAAGGACTAAACACATAGAAGTACTTCATCACTTCATAAGAGAACTCGTGGCGAAAAGAGAAATCAAGTTGGAATACTGCAACACCGAGGATTAAATTGCAGACATTTTCACCAAAGCGCTTTCCTGGCAGAAATTTGTCAAGTTACAAGAAATGCTCAGAGTTGAGGTGTTTGAATTAAGGGGGCGTGTTGAGAATAATTCAAACCTGTTGAACGTTGCAATCCAACGGTCATAAGAACGTTTGAACTTCCACTGCTTTCTCTCAGTTAGTTGTAACTAAATTGAATGTGGTCAAGCCACATGTCAGTTTCTGATTAATTCTTTTAGCAAGAATCTCTCAACTGTTAGTTTAGGTGTCTATTAATTATGTCTATAAAAAAGTCTTCTATGTAGTGTAGAAGAACAGAAAAATTTCAACATACTCTGCTATTATACATTTTAAGAAAACATCCCTTATTGTTTTATGTGTGTTATTTGTGAAATGTGTGTTGTTTGTGATTGAATTGCTATTACTCCAACAGGAACACTAAGCAAATAGAACCAGAACCAGAAAGACCTTTTCCAGTCCTGCCGAGAACCACAACCATTAAACTGTTCATGTTATTTGTTCTAGGTCCCTCTTTAAACTCTGTCAAACCTTTCTAGTGTCAAGGCTTGGGAAAGAAATCAGATTTTGTTCATTCGATGGTTCAGGAAGACCCGGGATTACAAATAGCTAGGCCATACTACTTTCAAGTTGGACTTGAAAGAAATAGAGAACGAGAAGTTCCTCTTCATTGAGGGATGTATAATATAAAGAAAGAAGCCAGCTCTGCGGTGAATTTGCATGCATGAAATGACATATCTTGCCATCGACGTGTAAAATGGGTAACTCAGCACCTAGAGGTGACTGCATCATGACTAGCCATGCATTCTCATCTTCCCCAGCAATGTGTAACTTGTGCAGGACATCAAATCTATGTACGATGATCACCTTTCTTTCAAAAACCAGACTGATCTACTCATAACCACATCTCTATATTGGGTCAATACTGTCCGTTGTCCATTGTCCATTGATTACGATGGTGTGGCCCACCTGATAATAAGATCAGCTTGATCTTTGATGCCAGTTGACCTTCTTCCCGGGCCTAATGTTTGTATGGTTCGGATAAGTTTTCATGTAAGCATGAGAGAGAGAGAGGTGTTTGTGGTTATCCTACTTGTCAGTGCAGTCTTCATAGCGATAATAACCCAAATCCCAGTTTCCATCATTGAGAGAGTGGAGGTTTTGTAGTTATCCTGTGTGTCAGTGCTGTTTTCATAGAAATAATAACCCAAATCCCAATTTCCATCATTTTTCTATTGGAGGTTACAAACCAAAGCATTCATTCCAACAACTGTTAGAAATGGCTTTAAAGAAATTGATGTTTGGTTCTCAAATGGGCACATTGAAATATCCATAACATCAGAAATTTAAGGAGAATAGAGTTAAATCTTTATTTATTACTATTTGTTTACGATCATGTATGGAACCTATAAAAGGAGTTCTAAGTAGTCATGTTATATACACTCGATCAGAAATACAACAATAAAGATATTTTAATTTCCTTCTTGTGTAGTTGGTTTGAATTATCTCCCAAGGCTTTGTAAAGCCAACAAAGTGGTATCAGAGCTTGACGATCTTGCTGGACCTGCTGGAGTTCATAGGAGAAATTCGTGCCAATAATGTGTTGCCGCTACTACGTTAAAAAAGGGTGTTGTTACTATTACTTCAAATTTGTGGAGTATGAAGAAGAGATGGCAACATCGTTCCAGCCACAGATTCCAAGGTTGTCAAAGGACAACTGTGAAAATTGGTGTATCCAGATGAAGGCTTTGTTCAGATCACAGGATCTATGGGAGATTGTCATTGATGGGTATGTAGAGCCCACTCCGCAACAAGAAGCCGCCTACACCGTCGATCAAAAGAACATCCTCAAAGATCAAAGAAAGAAGGACAAGAAGGCTCTGTTTCTTGTCTATCAAGGGTTGGATGAGTCCACTTTTAAACGGATCGCTGAAGCGACAACATGCAAGCAAGCATGGGAGATTCTTAGCACCATCTTTAAAGGAATTGATCGTGTGGAGAAGGTTCGTCTCCAAACCTTTAAAGTCGAGTTCGAGACCTCTCACATGAAGGAAGGTGAGTCCATTTCAAATTATTTTTCAAAGTTACTTGTTATCGTTAACAACTTAAAAAGAAATGGCAAAAAGATTGAGGATGTGCGGGTGGTCAAAAAGGTATTGCGATCCCTTACATCCAAATTTGAGCATGTGGTTGTGGCCATAGAAGAATCAAAGGATGGAAAAATTATCCATTAAAGAATTGATGGGATCGTTGCAAGTACATGAGCAACGAATGCAAACGAATGCTGGTTCGATGCTTGAATATGCCTTAGAGTCTAAGTTGACTCTAAATGAATAAAAGAATGGCCATACACAACGAGGGGGTCGTGGCACTAGCAATCGTGTAAGAGGTAGAGTGCGTTGATATCATCCAAGCTAATCATAAAATCAACAAAAGTTTACCAATTTTCGTGGAAGAGGAAATGATAGAGGCAAATCCATGCGTGGACGTGGAAATACAAAAAATATCCTTGTAACATGTTCGGCCATTATGCTTCAGACTACTGGAGCAAACCAGTAGATTAACATGAGCATTCTGATTATGCAGAAGCATCAAATCATGAAAAGGAAGACTTTACACTTCTTCTTACATAAGAAGAAGCATGTGATCAACATGGCGTGTGGTATCTCGATCTAGTGCGAGTAACCACATGTGTGGAAAGGAGCTGTTCATGGAACTGGCAGAAGATGCTCGTGGCAATGTGAGTCTTAGAGACTCATCAAAAGTTCCTGTGAAAGGTAAAGAAAAAGTTAAAATCTATCAGAAGAATGGTGTGCCGAATTTTATCTCCAATGTGTATTACGTACCAAACATGAAAAGTAACATCCTCAGTATTGTGTTCGCTCGCCTCAAGTGTAAGGCTGCGATGTAGTAATAAATCTCGGTAAGACCGAGGTCGATCCACAGGGAAATAGAAACAATCTCCAAACTACTCCAGCAACTCAGTTTTTGGAAGAAAATCAGATTAATTGGGTAATTAACTAAACAGTAACTTTAATAGGAAATCAGTAATTCAAAGTACTAAGGCATTCAAGGATCCACTTGTAGCAATCCCATGTCAATTCAATCAATCCAAGTAGAGAACACAACTAGATTCAAAGTCCTATCTCTCATCTAGTTGGAAAATTAAGCATTCACACACATTCAATCCAAATCAAGTTGAACTTCCAAGTTCTAGTCCCATTCAATCAATATAGAATTCAAAACCATAGCCTGCAGAGTAACAGCCATGCCTATGGACTATGGCCTGCTCAAGGGTTACTATAATTCGAATCTAAACAAGCATTATATGATAATCTCAGAGAATTGTAAGGAACTAATGTCCGGAGCACATGAACTCTCATAAAACATCTCAAACTACCACTTTTGGAAACTAGAACATAAGAAAAATTCAAACTTGAATTAAAATTACTTGAATTAAAATGAATCCAACATAGAATTGGCTACAAGCTTCACCTCTCAGCCTTAGCTGAGAGGTTCTAGCCGAGCATATTCATGCTACAACTAAAAACTCTTAATGAAAGCATAAAATTAGAAAAATCGAAAATATAAGAGTTGCAGACGCTCCACAGCTTCCTCTCTCCAAAACCACGTCCCTTAGCTTCTCTCATGACCTAGGAAGAGCCCCTAGGTGTCCTTTTATAGTAAGAAACCTCCCTTGCGTCGAAAACATCCAGAATCTGCGAAAGGTTACGCAGTGCGCAGCAGTTTTTGGAGTTCTGATTTAGAAAGAACTCGACTTACGCAGAGCCGACCGGTCTAGACCGGTCGGACTGGGCTTTTAAACAGTCCAGGGAGTGCAGCCGACCGGTCAAGACCGGTCGGGCTTTGTTTTGGGAGCTTCCAGCGTGCATAGCCGACCGGTCAAGACCGGTCGGGCTTCATTCTTGCTTCCAGTACGCATGGCCGACTGGTCAAGACCGGTCGGTCTGGCTTTCTTCTTTGGTCAGTGCACATGGCCGACCGGTCAAGACCGGTCTGGCTCCTCTGGCCGACCGGTCAAGACCGGTCAGCTCTCTTTATTTTGTTCTTCTTTCTTTCTTTTCTCCTCTCTTTGCTTTATTCTTTCTTCGGTCCTGTTTCATCCTTCATCTACTGGCTTCAAAGGCTTCCTTTTAAACCCTAATTGAATGAAGTCCGCTCTCATCCCCTATAATCACAAAACATGTGTTAGATGGGCCTTTCAATCATGAAAATCATGCAAACCATGTCATGTAATGGGCAATGTAATGTATAAATTGGAGGTTCAACACACCCCCCAACCAGCTTTTTGCTAGTCCCGAGCAAAACATGCGTGAAACAATTTCAAACCTCCAAACCCAACTCTCCTTCAGAACCCATGATTCTATCCATTCCAAGGTGTATAAGTATAAAATTTGGAAAAATTAGGTGATAGAAGCTGAAACCTTGGACTCTCAAAACATAAAAGGTGTCTACATGAAATTCCCGCTGACTGATTGATAAATAGAAGAACTCGAACAAATTCAACCTAGTGTGCATAGTGAAAGTTCATCTCATGAGTTCCTGGGATCATCTTCTTCATAGATTAAGTAAACCAAGGATTTTAAGGTGCACAGAGCAACAACAAGCCTATGACAGGAATTTGCCTTACCGTCCTTCCGACGGCTTTCACACTACGTCCCATTTCCGACTTTGGTTACGGTTCGACCATCCCCCGGTTGGTAATAGGTAGCCCTTTTCAGAATTTTCCACAATTTTTCTTTCCTTCCCGATTTCATCCTTTCTTTCCTTTTTCTTTTAAATTAGATAGGATTTTTAGAAATCCATATCTTCTGTTATTTTCCCATGGACAAGGATGGACAAAATACCCCGGCTTGGCTGCTCAACACCTTTAAATCAAAGTCTAGCTAATCCACAAATCACATAACCCTATCAACTCATGAAAATCGTGTAATGTGAACTTGGTGTAAAGGTGTTCAAATTTTCTATCAATCACAACAATAGGGGAACTAACATATAAAACCATTATGTCGGGAGAAAATCAAGACCTACAACATCACACACTTCGTATCTCCTCTTCTTATACTCATAGCATCTCAAATGTATAGAAACAAGATTTTCTAAAAGAGTTTTGAGATGTTAGAAAATTCGAAAAAATTTTGCGCATATGAAGCTCGGAATGTTGCAATATGCTAGATGAGGAATCTCATCTCACCCCCCAACCAAATCTTGCATTGTCCTCAATGTAAAAAGATATTCAAGTAGCATGAACATGAGAGCAATGATAAAATATGAGAGAGTGAGAATCAATAGTACCTGAGAGAGCGATCATGGAAGTCTCCAACCCAACAACTAAAACTTACTAAAACAGTAAAACTAAAGAAAACCTACCTATGCTATACCTCCATCAGACTAGGAGATCAATCATCCTGATAGACAGGATCATTCAGAGTGATGGACACGTCCTCTGAATCAAATTTCTCAACAAATGGTTTAAGGCGTTGTCCATTAACTTTAAAACAGTTACCATTTGCTGCATTTTCAATCTCAACAGCCCCATGAGGAAAATTTTCTTTGATAATATATGGGCCGGTCCATCGAGATCGTAATTTTCCCGGAAAAAGGTGAAGTCGGGAATTATACAAGAGTACTTTCTGTCCTTCATGGAAAGATTTCCTGAAGATGTGTTTATCATGGAAAGCCTTCATCTTACTCTTGTAAATTCTCGAGTTCTCATATGCATCGTTTCGGATTTCATCAAGCTCATTTAATTGGAGTTTGCGAAGCGAGCTAGCCTTGTCCATGTCAAAATTTAAAGCCCGAATTGCCCAATAGGCTTTGTGTTCTATTTCCACCGGCAAGTGGCAAGCTTTCCCATAGACAAGTCTATAAGGGGACATTCCAATGGGTGTCTTGTAGGCAGTACGGTGAGCCCAAAGTGCATCATCTAATCTTAGGGACCAATCCTTGCGATCCGGTCTCACCGTCTTTTCCAAAATCTGCTTGATTTCCCTATTGGAGATTTCAGCTTGCCCACTTGTTTGTGGGTGGTATGGGGTACTCACTTTGTGCCTAATACCATATTTCTTCATTAAAGTTTCGAAAGGTCTATTGCAAAAGTGAGAACCACCATCACTAATGATGGCCCGAGGGGTCCCAAATCTAGAAAGTATGTTTTCTTTGAGGAACTTGAGAACCGTACGATAATCGTTGGTTCTACATGGGATAGCATCTATCCATTTAGACACATAGTCTACGGCAAGCAAAATATAGACATATCCAAAAGATGAGGGGAATGGTCCCATGAAATCGATGCCCCAACAGTCAAAGACTTCAAGATGTTGAATTTGGGGTGAGAGGCATCATATTTCGACGGGATAATCCTCCTAACTTCTGGCAGCGCTCGCACGCTTTGCAAAACTCGTGGGTGTCCTTAAATAACGTAGGCCAATAAAAACCACACTGCAGAATTTTCGCAGTTGTTTTCTTGGCTGAAAAATGACCCCCACATGCTTGATCATGACAAAAGGAGATGACTGAATTGTGTTCATCATCAGGGACACATCTCCTTATAATTTGGTCTAGGCAATATTTAAACAATAGAGGTTCATCCCAGAAAAATCTGCGCACTTCCCTTAGAAATTTATGTTTGTCTTGCGCAGTCCAATGAATCGGCATCGCACCTGTGGAAAGATAATTAGCTATATCAGCGTACCATGGTGGATGCATATCAACAAAGAGTTTCTCATCAGGGAATAAGTCCTCAATAGGTGACTCGTCAATGGAATTTGGTAGGACTAGGCGGGATAGATGGTCCGCCACCACATTTTCTACCCCCTTCTTGTCTTTGATTTTCAAGTCGAATTCTTGAAGGAGTAGGATCCATCTAAGCAGACGGGGCTTAGCATCCTTCTTAGAAAGAAGGTATTTCAGCGCCGCATGATCCGTATAAACAATGACTTTGGATCCTATTAAGTATGGCCTGAATTTGTCCAAGGCAAAAATGACAGCTAGGAGTTCTTTCTCCATAGTCGAATAATTAACTTGGGCGGGATTCAAGGTCCTACTTGCGTACTAGATAACATGGGGCTTCTTATCCTTCTTTTGGCCTAACACCGCCCCAATAGCAAAATCGCTCGCATCGCACATCAACTCAAAAGGAATGGACCAATCTGGTGGTTGCATGATAGGAGCGGTTGTCAACATGTCCTTTTGCTTTGAAAAAAGCTAATTGACATTCGGCACTCCACTCAAATTGGTTCTCCTTTTGTAGAAGGTTGCATAAAGGCCTTGAGATATGACTAAAATCCTTTATAAACCTTCTATAGAAACCGGCGTGTCCAAGGAAGGACCGCACATCGCGTATACTTTTGGGTGGTGGTAGATTGGAAATTATGTCAATTTTTGCCCAGTCTACCTCTATTCCATTAGACGAGATGATATGTCCAAGGACTATTCCTCTTTGTACCATGAAATGGCACTTTTCCCAGTTTAATACAAGTTGCTTCTCCTCACACCTCATCAAGACCAACTTCAAGTGCTTGAGACACTCATCAAATGTACTACCAAAAACAGAAAAGTCATCCATGAATACCTTAAGAAACTCACCCACCATGTCCGAGAAAATACTCAACATGCATCGTTGGAATGTGGCGGGTGCATTACATAACCCAAATGGCATCCTTCGATAAGCGAAGGTGCCAAATGGGCATGTAAATGTGGTTTTCTCTTGGTCTTCTGGAGCTATCTCAATTTGGTTGTATCCGGAATAACCATCTAGGAAGCAATAATAGGAATGGCCTGCCAACCTCTCTAAAATTTGATCCATAAATGGGAGAGGGAAGTGGTCTTTCCTAGTAACCGTGTTGAGCTTCCTATAATCAATGCACATACGCCAACCGATGGTCACCCTAGTTGGTATAAGTTCGTTGTTGACGTTTTCAATGATGGTAATACCGGATTTCTTGGGGAAAACTTGTGTAGGACTCACCCATTGGCTATCTGAGATAGGGTAGATAATACCCACATCCAATAGCTTTAACACCTCGGCTTTGACAACCTCCATCATGTTTGGATTTAGCCGTCTTTGAGGTTGTCTAGTCGTTTTTGCATTTTCTTCAAGGTGTATTCGGTGAGTGCAAACCGAAGGATCTATCCCTTTGAGATCCGCTATGGTCCAACCTATGGCTTCCCTATGTTCTTTGAGTAACTCAATCAACTTGAGCTCTTGGTCTTTCTCAAGGTGGGAGGCAATGACAACTGGGAACGTTTCCTCTTGACCCAAATATACGTATTTAAGCTCTGATGGCAATGGTTTGAGGTCAAGCTTCAGTGGTTTGATTTTAGACGGTAGAGGGCTTGATGTGGTTGGTGGCAATTTTTCAAAATGGGGCCTCCACCGGCTAGTACCAACTACCGGTCTTTCTATATTCAATGCTTGCACAATTTCACTAATGATGGGGTCTTCAGAATCCATGAAATGTGCTAAGCATGTCACCAAGCTTTCTAGTGGTTCAAGTTGGAGGAGTTCTTCTTCTTCAAAAGTTTCAAGCATGTTTACCTCAAAGAACTCATCATCATCGACATCCCTATGCCTTTTGCCCAAGTGAAACACATTTACCTCTAGTGTCATGTTTCCAAAAGATAGTTGCATCACCCCATTCCTGCAATTGATGATTGCGTTTGATGTGGCAAGGAATGGGCGGCCTAATATTACCGGTATTTGGGTGCTAGCATCCAAAACCGGTTGTGTGTCCAAGACGATAAAATCTACCGGGTAGTAGAATTTGTCAACTTGGACTAGAACATCCTCAACTATCCCCCTCGGTACACGGATAGATCTATCAGCGAGTTGCAACGTGGTTTTGGTGGGTTTTAATTCACTAAGACCCAATTGCTCATATACCGAGTATGGGATCAAGTTTACACTCGCCCCCAAATCTAACAAGGCACGTTCAATCCGGTAGTCTCCAATGATACATGAGACGGTTGGACTACCGGGATCTTTGAATTTTGGGGGGGGTCTTTTGAGTGAGGATGGCACTCACTTGCTCAGTTAAGAAGGCCTTCTGCTGCACATTATATTTGCGTTTTGTTGTGCATAGGTCTTTTAGAAACTTGGCATAAGAGGGAATTTGTTTGATGGCATCAAGCAAAGGGATATTAATCTTGACTTGTCTGAAAATCTCTAGAATATCATGAGAATTTGGGAGAGATTTTGGGGCAACCAATCTTGAAGGGAATAGTGCTACGGGCTTGTAAATGCGTTCTGGTTGTTGTGGGGCTAAGTTAGATCCATCTTCATCCTCAGAATTTACCGGATCATTAGGCTCATCGGCCTTCACCGGAATAGTTTTGTCAATTTGTTTACTACTTCTAAGGGTGGTGATGGATTTAGCTTGCTCCATGTTTTGGTTAGGAGGATTAGGGATGCTCACTTCATGTACTTGCTTTGGATTAGGCTGAGGTTGGGCCGGAAAGGTCCCTTCCCTAGCATTCAAGCGTCCCTTAATCTCATCAACCGAGGCTTTAAGCTCTTGGAACATTTGTTGATTCGATTGATTGATTTGTGTTTGCCCTTGCATAAACGCCTTCAAAGTATCCTCCATTGAGAATTGAGGTGGGGCCATATTTTGCATGGGTGGCCCTCTTTGAGAATTGGTTGGATTGCTTGTAGGAGCATTCTTCCAACTAAAATTTGGGTGGTTCTTCCAACTCTCATTGTACGTATTACCTACCGGTCCATTGAAAGGCCGCTGATAACCATATGTGGCATTGGCGTGTTCATGTAATACCTCTTGGAATGCAGGAATTGTGGGACAATCCTGCGTAGCGTGTAAATCGGTGAGGCAAATCCCACATATGGTTTCAACAGCTTCATTGGACTTGGGAACTCCACTTTTACTAAGTTCCATGGCTTCAACCCTCCTTGTGAGGTTGGCTATCCTTGCATTCACATCGTCTTCCTCCTTAAGGACATAGATCCCACCTTTCTCTTGAGTGGGCTTGGAGTTATTGGGTTTATCCGATATATCCCAAGATTGTGCATTTTCAGCCAACATGTCCAAGTAACTCCAAGCCTCATCTGGATTTTTACTCATAAACTCGCCATTGCACATCATCTCCACAAATTGGCGCATATTAGAACTTAATCCATCATTGAAAAAGTTTATAATTCGCCAACTCTCATAGCCATGATGTGGGCAAGCAAGCAAGAGATCTTTAAATCTTTCCCAACATTGAAAGAAAGATTCACCTTCTTTGGCCGAGAAATTCATTATGGCCCTTCGAAGGGTGTTCGTTTTATGAGCCGGGAAGAACTTTTTCAAGAATTCCCGGTTCATCTCAACCCATGACCCAATCGAATGTGGTCTGAGAGAGTGAAGCCAATCCTTGGCTCTTTCTTTCAAAGTGAAAGGAAAAAGTTTAAGTCTGATAGTATCCTCGGAAACATTGGTGTAATGCAAGGTGGCCAACACTTCTCCAAATTCTTTCAAGTGTAAGTATGGGCAATCAGAATCTAGCCCATGGAACTTTGGTAAGAGTTGAATTACACCCAGTTTTATGTCAAAATTTCCACCGTTTGCTGGTAGAACCACGCAAGAGGGTGTAATTGTTCGGGCAGGTTGTAGGTAGTCCCGTAGTGATCTCATTGGGGGAACATTATGTACCTCATTCTCTCCTACTCCTTCCTGATTTACGTTTGTCGTTGGGGGGGGGGGGGGGGGGGGGGGGGAGGATTCCTTAAAGGTGTTTGTTCCTAACTTCCCAAACTTTCACAATGCTCTTGATAATTTCGAACTCGTCTATGAACTGACAATGGTTCAACTAAACCACCTTCAGATTGGAGACGATTTGAGTGATTACGTTCCCAACGGGACATAAACCACTCAACCAAAAATCAAAACTAATCCTAAATCCTAGAAAACTGAAATCTGAAATTAATCTGAAAAAATTCTGCAAAGAGCTAAGTTAGAAAGGTATCACCTGATGCGCTTGAACTAGAGAGGAATTCCTACAAAACAGAAAAGTTTGTTAGTTCTAAGAAAATCAGAAAAACCTGTCTATTTCTACTTCTACAGCCACTGAACTATTTAAAAACCGTTATTTATATCCCCGGCAGCGGCGCCAAAAACTTGTTCGCTCGCCTCAAGTGTAAGGCTGCGATGTAATAATAAATCTCGGTAAGACCGAGGTCGATCCACAGGGAAATAGAAACAATCTCCAAACTACTCCAGCAACTCAGTTTTTGGAAGAAAATCAGATTAATTGGGTAATTAACTAAACAGTAACTTTAATAGGAAATCAGTAATTCAAAGTACTAAGGCATTCAAGGATCCACTTGTAGCAATCCCATGTCAATTCAATCAATCCAAGTAGAGAACACAACTAGATTCAAAGTCCTATCTCTCATCTAGTTGGAAAATTAAGCATTCACACACATTCAATCCAAATCAAGTTGAACTTCCAAGTTCTAGTCCCATTCAATCAATATAGAATTCAAAACCATAGCCTGCGGAGTAACAGCCATGCCTATGGACTATGGCCTGCTCAAGGGTTACTATAATTCGAATCTAAACAAGCATTATATGATAATCTCAGAGAATTGCAAGGAACTCATGTCCGGAGTACATGAACTCTCATAAAACATCTCAAACTACCACTTTTGGAAACTAGAACATAAGAAAAATTAAAACTTGAATTAAAATTACTTGAATTAAAATGAATCCAACATAGAATTGGCTACAAGCTTCACCTCTCAGCCTTAGCTGAGAGGTTCTAACCGAGCATATTCATGCTACAACTAAAAACTTTTAATGAAAGCATAAAACTAGAAAAACCGGAAATAGAAGAGTTGCAGACGCTCCACGACAGCTTCCTCTCTCCAAATTAACCATGTCCCTTAGCTTCTCTCATGACCTAGGAAGAGCCCCTAGGTGTCCTTTTATAGTAAGAAACCTCCCTTGCGTCGGAAACATCCAGAATCTGCGAAAGGTTATGCAGTGCGCAGCAGTTTTCGGAGTCCTGATTTAGAAAGAACTCGACTTACGCAGAGCTGACCGGTCTAGACCGGTCGGACTGGGCTTTTAAACAGTCCAGGGAGTGCAGCCGACCGGTCAAGACCGGTCGGGCTTTGTTTTGGGAGCTTCCAGCGTGCATAGCCGACCGGTCAAGACCGGTCGGGCTTCATTCTTGCTTCCAGTACGCATGGCCGACCGGTCAAGACCGGTCGGTTTGGCTTTCTTCTTTGGTCAGTGCACATGGCCGACCGGTCAAGACCGGTCTGGCTCCTCTGGCCGACCGGTCAAGACCGGTCAGCTCTCTTTATTTTGTTCTTCTTTCTTTCTTTTCTCCTCTCTTTGCTTTATTCTTTCTTCGGTCCTGTTTCATCCTTCATCTACTGGCTTCAAAGGCTTCCTTTTAAACCCTAATTGAATGAAGTCCGCTCTCATCCCCTATAATCACAAAACATGTGTTAGATGGGCCTTTCAATCATGAAAATCATGCAAACCATGTCATGTAATGGGCAATGCAATGTATAAATTGGAGGTTCAACATATTGGCCAACTCCTTGAGAAGGGGTATGTCATACACATGGAAAACTATTCTCTCTCTATAAGAAACGCACAAGGGAGACATGTGGCTAAAGTCCAAATGGCGAAGAATCGCATGTTTCCGCTCCAAATCAACACAAAAGCTGAAAAGTGTCTCTATGGAATCGTGAAGAATGATTCGTGTAGATGGCATCTTGTAACGTCCCCAAAATTCGACACTCGAGTATATAAATTCAAATCCCGAAATCAAGGGTGTTATGTAGATAATGAATGAATCCTTACAATCACAACTGATATTTTTCTTTTCCATTCACATGGTACCAAATATATAGAATCAAAATAAACCAAACTTTGAAAATTAAACCATAAATCAATGAGTTCACTAGATTATTCCAAACTATCTAAACTAGTGGCCATCTAATGGGCCTTATTACATTAAACTTTCAATACTGAAAATAATGAAATCTAAAAGATCTCCTAAAGTCCTTCATCTGGAATCACTTCCTCGTAGTCTTCTAAATCATCACCTGTCACTACGGTTAATCGCATAACACTACGTCAGCTATAAAAGCTGGTGAGTATTCTCGTACAGTTTAGCACATATAATTCAATATAGAAAATCGCGTAACCATTAAAATACAAACCATTTCAAATCCGATGATACTTTCACCAAAATAAAATCTTTTAAACATGCACGTGATGCATATGCAAGTATATCTCAACAATCTCAGTACAGTTATTAGTCGAACGTCCAGTTGGTTAACACTATCATCCTGGGGCATCGGTCCCTAGCGGCATAGCCAGCTCGGATGACGAACTATCCCACACCTTCGCCTGGCCTGCGTAGCTAGTCTGTTACACACACTTGGGTGCTCACCCAACCGCCTCGATCAACGGAGCCTCTACCTGGCCTACGTAGCTGGTCTGTTGCACACACTTGGGTGCTCACCTAACCGGCCTCGATCAATGGAGCAACGGTTTATTGCAACACTCACGTGTGCTCAACCCAAACTAACTCAAGTAATCAACCACATACTGGAGTCCTAAATCTCATGGAATGCATGGTTTATGTCACTCCCTTTTCCAAACAATTCAGAAAATTCATACATCCTTCCAACCTTTCCCAAGCAAATCCGATTTCAATTAACACACATGTACAACACAATTTAATCGGAAACTCTACATAAAATACTAAAATTAACACGGAACATAATTGCAAAATAACCAATTCAAACCTAAGGCACGATGTCAAATATTTTCCAAATAAAAAAACATAAATAGTCGAGTTATAAAAGTCCAAACTATGAATTATAATTTCTAAATAAATCAATATAAAATTGAATTTATCATGTGGAAAAGAATACGAGAAAGAACTCACCTATTCCTTTCTTCTTCTTCTTTTTCTTTCTTCTTTCCTTCTTTCTTTCTTTCTTTCTTTCTTTCTTTTTTCTTCTTCTTTCTTTCTTTCCTTCTTCTTTTTCTTTCTTTTCCTTTTCTTTCTCTTTCTTCTTCTTACTCTTCTGGAATGTTGCCCCAACAACAGGAGCAGCAGCAGCAATGGGAATTCTCCCCCCTACGTTAACGCTCCCTCTTCTCTCTTTCTCTCTCTCTCTAACGGTTCTCTCTCTCTCTCTACATTTTTCTGGGGAGGCAACAGATGTCTAGGGAGGCTTTATATCAGACGGATACATCGGAGGTGGCGTTTTGCGGATGGAAGAACCGAACCGGTGTGGTTGAGTTTGAGTGGGAGAAGGAAACTTCCTTCTAGAAACTCTTGGATAGTAAGAGCCGTTGGAGACCTAGGTGGGGTCCACATGAATGCCCGGAATAAGTCTGGCCCGTCCATGCAAAGCAACAGACCGGATCTTGGGATCTTTTAATTTAGACGGTAAATTAGAAAAGATCGAATGCGCGACTGTTGATCAAGAAACTTAAGAGGATTATTAGCGTTGGAGAGATAAATCGGATGGACGGTTTGGATGTATCATATGGGTTCCATAGATGGACGGTGCTGGAGTGTCTGACGGACAGCGAACGTTGCTGTCGCATCGGGCGGAGAAGAAAATCTCCTTACGTGACCCGCACCGTGCGCAGTTTGTACGTGTGATGCACACGGTCCCCTCCTGTGCTGCATGTGGGAAATCCAATCCACTCATCAGATGGGCAGCATAATTTTAGGATATGTCACCAAAAATGATGCAGATCCGAGTTCGATGGCCCACTTATGGCCCGATTTCTAAGTAGGGCATTTGTAGGATGGTTGGAGGGCTGAAACTCGATGTGTACGGCTGCCCCTAAACTCTTATATAAAGTTTTACATGAAACTGATAGTCAGAAACTAGCATACTTAAAATTGTCAGTTTAACTTAAGTTTAACTAATGGCATTTTCGTAATTATTGTAAATTTGTGAGTTTTGTGAAATCTGACACTTCTATACTGTTTTAAGGTTTATTTTGAGAAACTTTAATAAAAATGTCCTACACTAATTCCTTACAGATTATTTATTATTAATTTATCAATATAATAAATCACATAATTTATTAAATAATTAATTAAATTCTTATTTTAATTCTTTCGAAAACCTGGGTCATTACACATCTTCGCTTTGAGCATCTCCATTTCAGTGGCTTAAAGTTATTGTCTTCATCAAGCATGGTACAGGGCTTACCTACTATTGAAGCTCCAGAACATGCATGTGATGCGTGCACACGTGGCAAGCAACAAAGAAACCCCTTTCCAAGTGGAGTCTCCAGAAGAGCAAAGTAACCACTTCAATTGGTTCATACTGATATCTGTGGACCATTTGAAACATCCTCTCTTGGAGGTAATAAATACTTTATTACCTTCATTGATGATTTCAATAGAAGACTTTGGGTGTATTGCATCAAAGAAAAATCTTCCGCTTTCTCTATCTTTAAAACTTTCAAAGCTCGTGTTGAAGTTGAAAGTGGTTATAAAATTAAAGTACTTAGGTTTGACAGAGGTGGAGAGTACACCTCAAATGCATTTCGAGATTATTGCAGGGAACAAGGCATCAAGCAGCAACACACTACAGCCTACATGCCACAGCAGAATGGTATTGCAGAATGAAAGAACCGCACCATCCTCGACATGACAAGAACCATGCTAAAAGAGAAAGGCTTGCCAAAGAACTTCTGGGCAGAGGCAGTTGCATGTACTACCTACTTGCTTAATCGGTGTCCAACCAAGAGCGTTAAAAACATGACACCACAGGAGGCATGGAGTGGCTACAAACCGAGCGTGGTGCACCTAAGGATCTTTGGGTGTGTCGCCTATGCTCAAGTTCCAAAAGCAAGAAGAAAGAAGCTTGATGATCGTGGTGAGAAGTGCATCTTTGTCGACTATAGTGAAGAGACAAAGGCATACAAACTCTACAACCCACTAACCAATAAAGTGGTGGTGAGTAGAGATGTAGTATTCTGCGAGGAAGAAGCTTGGAAATGGAACGAGGAAGATTCGACCAAAGAAAATCAAGTCGAGGTTGAATAACATGAAGAAGAGAAGTATGAGAACCAGGAGCAGACACCTACAACACCCTCTTCTGTCGAACCGTCTGCACGTAGAAGTCCAGCGATACGTTCCATTTCCTCTGGAAGTATTCCATCAAATCAAAATTCAACTAGTACGTCTTCATCCAGTTCTCCTTCACCCTTAGCACCTATCAAAATAAGGAGCCTTAACGATATCTACGCCAAAACTGAGGAAGTAAATTTGTTATGCTTGTATGCGGACCACGAGCCTCTTACATTTGAGGAGGCTGTAGAAGAAGAATGCTGGAGGATAGCTATGGAAGAGGAGATCCAGGCCATTGAGAAGAACCATACATGGGATATGACTTTACTTCCTCAAGGCCAAAGAACTATTGGTGTCAAATGAGTGTATAAGATCAAGCGAAATGCTGATGGTGAGATTGATCGCTACAAGGCAAGGCTTGTAGCAAAGGGTTACAAACAGAAATACGGGGTGGATTATGAAGAAGTCTTCGCTCCTGTTCTTCGCCTTGACACTGTGAGGATGATTATCTCCCTTGCAGCCCATTACAGTTGGATGATCTACCAACTGGATGTGAAATCTGCATTCCTGAATGGAATTCTGAAAGAAGAGGTCCATGTTAACCATCTCGAAGGTTTTGTTGTTCAAGGGGAGGAACACAAAGTGTATCAGCTGAAGAAAGCCCTTTATGAATTGAAGCAGGCTCCTCGTGCCTGGAATGCACGCATCGACAACTATTTGTAAGAGAATGGTTTCGTCCAATGTCCGTATGAGCATGCGATCTATGTTAAGATGAATAATCAAGGCGATATACTTATAGCATGCCTATATGTTGATGATTTGCTATTTACAGGGAACAGTCAGCTGATGTTTGATGAATTCAAGAAGGTCATATTTAAGGAGTTCGAGATGACCGATGATGGACTTATGTCTTTCTTTCTAGGCATCGAAGTGAAGCAATAAAATGGAGGCATCCATATATCTCAGAAAAAGTATGATAAGGAGTTACTTGAAAAGTTCAAGATGGCAGACTACAATGCCGTGAATACGCCTGTAGCAACGGGTCTGAAGCTAACAAAAGAAGGAGAAGGAAGAAGCATGGACTCGACTCTGTTCAAGAGTCTGATTGGAAGCCTAAGGTATCTCACAACCATAAGGCTGGATATTGCCTACAGTGTTGGGCTTCTAAGTAGGTACATGGAAGTGTCAAAAGAATCACACTGGCTTGGTGCAAAAAGGATCCTCAGATATATCAAAGGATCTATGGAATTTGGTCTTTTCTATCCATACGAAGATGAAGCAATGCTATCTGGATACTCAAATAGTGATTGGGGAGGCGACCAAGATGAAAGAAAGAGCACCACTGGCTATGTATTCTATCTTGGGTCGACTGCTTTCACATGGAACTCAAAGAAGCAAAGTGTGGTCGCTTTGTCCACATGTGAAGTAGAGTACGCGGCAGCATCATCTACAGTCTGTGAGGCGATTTGGTTGAGAAACCTACTAAAGGAGATGAAGCATCCGCAAGAAGGATCCACAGTCATATATGTGGATAACAAGTCGGCAATGGAGCTCGCCAAAGATCCAGTGCAACATGGAAGGAGTAAGCACATCGATACCCGATATCTAAGAGATCAAGTGAAGAAGAAAGCAATGAAATTGGAGTACTGTCATACTAATGAACAGGTGGCAGATATTTTCACCAAGGCACTACCGACTGATGCATTCAGATGACTAAGATCAATGCTCGGAATGAAGCCGATTTTGGTTTGAAGGAGTGTTGGAGGTTGTAAACCAAAGCATTCATTCCAACAACTGTTACAAATGACTTAAAAGAAATTGACGTTTGGTTCTCAAATGGGCACATTGAAATATCCGTAACACCAGAAATTTAAGGAAAATAGAGTTAAATGTAACACCCTGTATTTTCTCTTTATTTTCTCCTATTTAATTTTGATTTTTTTTTATAGAAATATAGCCGTTGATCTTGAGAAATTCATATCTAATCAACCGTGGGGAATCTAAGGCGGGCCCATTTATAAAAGTTGCTCAAATTAACCCCCAAAACAGTCTAGAATTGCTGGATCTTGTTAAACTCACCTTTTTTAGAAATTACAAAAATGCCACTACCTAAATCCTACCATTTAAGTAACCTAGTTTTCCACAATCAGTTTGGACCTTAAACTTCGTGTATGGCCTATCTAACATAAAATAACCGTACATGTCGAAAATCAACTCCCTGATCATTGTGCAAGTGCCCTAATTAGAAAATGGTCAATAGACGGCCCACCACAACTTGGATTCGACTCGAATTTCATGTCGATGGTTAATTTTATGTTGTTGACACATCTAGTGAGCCGGATCAACTCGATCCACCTTAGTGGACCTCACCTGCAGAGAATGCAAGTCACCAAGTGTGCACAACGCCGCACCCCCCCCCCCCCCCCCCCCCCCCCCTTTTCTGTCTTCTTCGTTTCGCGTCAACAGTGGACGACGCTGTCCGTCTATGCATGTGCTGCACGTTGCCCCTCGCAGTGGACCCCACTGCCAAATCCACTCCGTCCATTCGAATCATGGGCCAGCCAAATGTAGTCCGTTCGAAAATTTCCTCCGACCGTCACCTGTATGGCCCGTTCCAAACTACTGTCCGAAAGAAGAAGGATCAAGATCCGATCCACCACTCCGTATGGGCACACAAGACCACTTCTAAAACATTTTTGTGGACCCTACCTAGTCTTTGAACAGTCCTCATGCGTAAGGAGTCAATATGTAGAGAGATCCGATCTTTCCACCGTCTCCTTGTTGAACTACGAAACCAGAACCATGAAACTTCCTCCAAACCCTAGCCACCGGATAGAGAGAGTTATAAAAAACCCTCTATTCGTCCCTGCCGTCTCCAAGATCATCAGAAAGAGAGAGAGAGAGAGAGAGAGAGAGAGAGAGAGAGAGAGAGAGAGAGAGAGAGAGGCCGTGAGGAGAGAGAAGGAGAGAGAGAAAGAGAAAGAGAAAGAGAGAGAGAGAGAGAGAGAGAGAGAGTGAAAGATCAAGAGAGGGAAGGGGCAACCTTGCTGCTGGAACTCCTTCTAGGGAAGGAGAAAGACGAGAAAAAGAGAAGAAAGAGAAAGGAAAAACGAAGGAAGAAGAAAGGAAGAAGAAAGAGAGGAAGAGAAGAAGAACTTGACCAAACCGAGTCGAATCGAGTCGACTCAGCCGGGATCCGAATTCCTAAGAGGTAAGCCTTATCTACTATGGTATTTATCCCCTATATCCAACTTATACCTTAACCTTATAATGGACCTAATCTTAGATAATCATAATAATGAATATCATGCTGAAATAATTCTTAACTATGTGTTTCCACAATCATATTAGGTTTAGGATCTATAAGAGGTGCACCCTATCAATAACTCAAATCATCCGAACTCTAAGGTGAGGATTCCTTTTAAGCCTAACTACAACAATATCGAATGGTATGTTAAAATTGTGCCTTGTTGTTATGGTTTGTTATATGTCACTTAAAAACATGAATGGTTGTGAATCCTCTATGAAACTGTGTATTGATGAATATGTTTGACATTAACTCACTGAAATTTTGTTTTATATAGATTATATGTTACATGTGATGGTTAAGGAAAGAATGATGATTGGTTACATGTGTATATGAGATTATGTACGCACCATGCTTCAATATGTTTGTTCACATGTATAAGATGAATATTATGATTCATGTGTGAGAATGTACATATGTATGGATGTCGTCTTAATGGAAGCCCTTGCCTCATGGATAGTATAACTGTATGTGTGGAGAATAATTGATTCGTAAGAAGCCCATGTGAAGTATTTTGGCAAGACCATGAACGTGATATTAATGAATTGCCAAGGATCTATGTAAATGTGCAAATGATGGACTCTTGAGACAGATACAAGTGTTTTGGGTGCCATGTGTCTCATCTTGACTAAGATGTGTACGCCTTTTCATGGTTTTTTTTTAAAGAAGGAAATTTTATTCACAGCGAAAAGGAATACACATACGGGTGGGAAGCCGGGAGAAAAGACCCCAGCAAGCCACCTATCATAACACAAACACAAGAAGGAACATCACCCCTATCATCCCACTACTACCTTAAAACCCCCAGCCCAACTTTATCTAGGAAAAGCTTCCCCCTGATGTCCCTAGGAAGATCCCTAGGCGAGGAGAAAATCCTGGAACTTTGATGAGAGCTTTCGAGCCGCGCCAAGCTATCCGCGACACCGTTCATCTCTCTAGGCATGAAGCTAACCTTAGCCTCCACTTGCCTGAAGAGGCTGGAAATGTGGGCCCACCAATACCAAAAAACTGAGCTCGATGGGCGCTCCCTAGATAGGACGGACATTCGTGGTTGGCTCCTATTGAGAGGAAACGACTATTCTACGTCATGACGGACCATGGATGGGGTAAAGAGCGACTTTGGGATGTGGACATCATTAAAACTGCTGGATGATAAACTACTTAAATAAATGTGGAACTAAATCATGCATTCATCACCTGTTAGTGAAAGTGCGCATGGGCCCGTTTCACTAACTGGATATTGGTGTATGGGAAGAGTGGAGTGATCTCGTCCTAACTAGAACCTTTGGTAACTAGTGGCTTGTGAGAAGAGTGGAGTGATCCCGTCTCATTTGATTAGGGTGCCTGAGTCAGAGCATGCATTTCATGTATCGCATTAATCAATATATTTTCTTTTTGCGTGTTTTGTTTGATATATGCATTGTGTTTGGATATTATTGTACTAGTCTTAGTGGGTGATCTTTACTGAATTGATCGCGAGCAACTCACGTCCTCCTGGAATGGTATTTTTAAAACACCACCAAACATTGCAGGTAACAATCCATTAGATGAGCCCGATCTGCAGGGCAAAGAATATGAAGGCTCATGACAGCAAATGACGGACGATGAAGCCTACGTAACTTGATGATGATTCATTTACTTCTTTTAATAGAATAAATTTATTTTCTTGAATTCGTAATAAGCTTTCTTTTATGGAGAGATTAAGTGAAACTTTTGTTAGACATGTTTTATATTTGATTTTGAACTTAGAGTAGAAGATTATGGAATAAGATCTTTAATTTCTGTTATTATGCTTGAATGCCATGGATATATGTAAATACAGTATGAGTGTGTGGAATAGTGATGTTAACACACAGAAGTTAATACCTGAAAACTCGACCGATCGTGTTGTCCACTAGAGTCGAAATTTCGGGGCATTACAAGTTGGTATCAGAGCGTAAATGGGACCTTGGGCGTGAAGCCCAACCCACTGCATAATAAATTCACACTAGGACTTAGATCCCTTGATAACTAATTACAATCAGCCTAGGTACACCACAAATGGTTGTGTGAAGTGTTCAAACTTAGAAACCCACACTAGGATTCCCTTGGAATCAATAAGGTAGTCATTAAACATAGAAACTTGAATCTAGGACTTCTAGAAGGAGAAATCCTACCAAAAAAAATAAAAAAAAATCTAAATTAAATAGGAGAGAATAAAGAGAAAATACGGGGTGTTACATTAAATCTCTATTTATTACTATTTGTTTACGTTCATGTATAGAACCTATAAAAGGAGTTCTAAGTAGTCATGTTATATACACTTGATCATAAATACAACAACAAAGGTATTTTAATTTTTTTCTTATGTAGTTGGTTTGAATTATCTCCCAAGGCTTTGTAAAGCCAACATTTTCTTCCCAAACAAGCACCTATTCAAATTTCAAATGGGAAGGACCTAGAAACAAAAGAGAAAAACAGGGAAAAAGAAAAAAAGAAAACCCACTTGCATTATTACTTTTATGACAACAAAGAATGACAATGCGAACTCCATTCAAAGATCGGAAATAAAAAATCATACCTTAAGAAAAAGAGAGTATGCTTGTAAGCCTTTTAAGTCTGTATGGCATGTGTGGGCTGCAGAATCTTCGTGTCTTCGGTCACACGTGTACAGTTATATATGGACAGAGAGAAGCCAAGATGGTATTCATCTGCAGGTTTACCAGAGAGAGAGAGAGAGTGAGTTAGAGAGTGTCAGGTGCAGGCGCAGGCGCAGGTGCAAATGCAGATTCATGCAGCATCTTTGTGTATCAGAGACAAGATTTCCAAGGAGCAAGGGAAGGAGAGAAAGGAAGGAAGGAGAGAGGGCGACGGAAGAAAGGAGGCTGAGCTTGCCTTGCTTTAATGGATGGAAGGAGTGGTGGTTGATGAAAGAGACAGGACCAAGACAGTTACAGTATCCTCAGGCCTTATGTCAATATAACTTCGAAGGATCCTTGTCCCAAGAGAATTCACACTACACACGTATTTTTCATCTGTACTCCGTAGAAACGTTGCTATGGCTGGATGATCTGGACCGGAGACCTGATGGGCCCACCATGAATGAATCTTACTATAGAGCTTTCCTGATTGGAGATCATGGCCGACCCACGTTAGCATTTTGGTTTCTCGAATCCGACGGCTGCTTCTGCTTTTTAGTCCTCGATTTTCATGCGCATTTGCTTCTTCTTCTGCTTCTGCTTCTGCTTCTTCTTCTGCTTCTGCTTCTGCTTTGCTTCATGAAGGGTTGGGACTTTGTCTGACTGATGTCACAGATCATAGCTAATAGATGTTTCGGGCTTGTTTCGATACAGGAATTCGGTAGCGGATTGCGTACTGAGTAAACTTTGTGGGGCCCACTGTGATTAGAATAGTGTATTCACTCCGTCCATCCATATTAAAAGATAAGTTTAGGCCTTCATCCCAAGAATAAAGCATATCGAAATCTCAAGTTGACCACACCATAGGAAACAGTGTAAATTGAATGTCTACCGTTGAAAAATTTTTCGGGGCTACAGAAGTTTTTGGATTAAGCTGATATTTGTGTTTTCCCTTCATCCATTTCTCTGTGATCTTATGACCAGGTTGGATGACAAATAAACATCAATGTGGGCCCTTCATCACAGTGAGGATTGAGCAAGTTGGATGACAAATAGTTACAACCATTCAAGATTGCAATCTTCTTTTCTTTCATCAGTCTGGGAAATCTCCTATCTAACGCAGGGGGCCAATGGGCCATGATTCCAGCAGTCTTGTTCACTCATGCATTTGGTGGGGAGATGCGGGCGCGGATTGCCTACGCAAGGAATCTGGGTGGGGCCCACCGTGAGGTTTGTGAGAAATGTAAGCAGTCCAACCGTTTTGTGAGATCATTTCACGCGTTGCGACAAAAATGAACTTATCCAAAACTCAAGTGGGTGTAGGGACATTCTTACCGTTGAAACCTCTATGGGTCCACATTGATGTTTATATACCATCCATACCGTTTATAATGTCATTTCTATTGAGATGAACTGAAAACACAAATATTATCCCGATTCGAAACTTCTGTGGCCCCACGAATATTTCAACTGTGGAAGTTCAATCGTCATTTTTTGGCCCACTTAAATCTTGGATCCCGTTCAATTTTGGCCGCAAAGTCTAAAATGATCTCAAAAAAACAGTTGGACGGTGTAGATGTCTCACAAACCTCACGGTGGGCCCCACCCAGATTCCTTGGCAGGAGATGCCTGGGAAAGGCTTTCGTAGGCAATCCGCGCCCGCGCCCGCGCCCGGGAGATGCGCTGGGCTATTGTACTGTGCGTGTCAGGAGTTCGTTTCGCCTGCAATCCGGATCCCAGCGCATGTTACTCAATCTAGGACGCCGGATGGCATGCGAAAGCCTCTCTCGCAAGGAATCTGGGTGGGGCCTACAGTGATGTTTGTGATAAATCTACGTCGTCCAATCATTTTGTGAGATCATTTTATGCGTTGCAATAAAAAATGAATGGAATCCAAGACTCAAGTGGGCCGTCATAGAGCAAAAGGTGTGTAGGGAAATTCCTACCGTTGAAACCCCTATGGGGTCCACAGTGATGTTTATATGCCATTCATACCGTTCATAATGTCATTCCTAATGAGATGAACTGAAAACACAAATATTATCTTGATTTGAAACTTCTATGGCCCCATGAATATTTCAATTGTGGAAGTTCAATCGTCATGTTTTCAGCCCAATTCAATTTTGATCCCAACGCTTAAAATGACCTCAAAAAATGGTTGGACAGCATAGATTTATCACAAACATCACTGTGGGCCCCACCCAGATTCCTTGCGCAGGAGATGCGGGCGAAAGGCTTTCGCAGGCAATCCGCGCCCCTCAATTTAGTTGAATACAGACTATGGACGCTTCTGATCATCGTAATGTCCAAGCATGTGCACAGAAATGGAGAGATATATGTTGATTGTTAGTTGCGACGGAGGCAACATTTCCTCAGGAGGAAAATGCCCAGGGACGCCATCTCGTGTCCTGAGCCGAAGGTTCATCCAGTGACAGCGAGGGACAGAGGAGCGTCCTATTCTCTTATCTGTTTCCAGCGCGTGAGAAAAACCAGTAGGTGAAGGCCACGTGGGGAGCGGATTAGGTGTCACCCGGGTAATAGTTAGTTGGTGTTAGCCATACCATGCAGAGCCTACCTTGATGAATGTATTATCCATCCACGCCGTCCATCCGTTTTCCAGATCATTTTAAGGGTAACTAAAAATTAAGAAGATTTAAATCTCTGACGGACCACACCACGGAAAATGTTGGAAAATTACCATTAAAAACTTAACGTAGGCCACATAAATCTTTGGATCAGACTGATATTTGTATTTTCTCTTCATCAAGTTCTGTTTGACCATATCAACGGGTTGGATGGAAAATAAATATTACTGATCTGCTTATGGTGGGCCCTGGGAAGTTTTTATTGATGGGCATTCAATCCCCACTGTTTCCTCAGGTGTGGTCCACCTAAAATTTGGATCTGATTAAAATTTTGTAACAGGAACTAAAATGAGCTGGAAAAACGGATGGAAGTTGTGGATATACAACACATCATGAAAATGGGCCCCACGGTACCACTAAGGTGTTGGCTGGGTAACACCTAGTCCGCTCCCGCCCACGTGCCACGAAGTAATGGCCACGTGCAGCGTGATAAGGTGGGGCAATGAGAGAAGAGTCACTTGATATGACCGTCTGTCGCGTGGTTACTCAACGTTCTACTCCCTTACTAGCCAGTGCCATTGAAATAACGCTATCCCATTCATTTGATGTGTGGCCCCACGGCAGCTCACGGACCATCAAATCACGGATAAGGTGGGATCACGGATGAGCCATAAATGATATGGTTATAATTATCAGATCACAGCGTTACTTTAGAATAATAAGAAATGCAGGATGAAATTTATCTACTAGATGCACTAAGATGATGATTGGAACTGTTTTATTTAACAGTGCATTTTCTAGCTGTTGATGAGAGGCTTAGGATCTACAATAATAACTTATTTGGACTTACAATTGGTCGCCCGCGTGTGCTGTTTTAAAGGCTTGAGGACATATCTAAATTTCTCACCAAGATGGTGAGATCGCTAAAAACCCACTTAGATAAAGTTAAAGTAAATTTATTTATTTATTTATTATTTTTTTTAACGCTTGAAAATGGTAAACAGATAAAGATTAAGGATCAACGGTGGATTTTCATTTTTCGGTGGCAAAAGAATGTACAATGCTGATTGATTGACTTGTGGTTACAAAAGAAGATCATGAGGAGCGCCGGCCATGTCAGCTAAGGACCCTCTGATGCTTAAATTAGTATGAGATTTGGTTTAGCTTAAGGACTTTGGATTGCGTCTATGATATCGTACGTTTACATTATGTGTAGGTATCCTTTTAAAGATAATGATTCAAGTCAGTGGATTTGTAGATCTCATATACAGATACAATGTCCAAATTATTTGGGATAATCCTTATCATGTTCGGCGGTTTTATAACGTCCGACGGGATAATCCTTATTAAGTCTGAATCCCATAGATTTCGGTTGCTAGTTGTTATTTTCATATGATAGGGTGGGATGTGCTCAGTTCTAAGGATGTCTGGTGCAGATATGATGCAAGGAGGACATGGGAGGTCGATCACCGTCTTCCTCACTGATTGGTTCCCGTTTTCATGAGAGAAAATAAGAGATAAAAAAGAAAATAATTCTGAATAATGGTTGAATAATTGATTAAAATTCTAAAATGAAATTATAATGCATATAAATAGGAAACTAAATCCTAGGTAAAGTATTAGACTCCTACTCAAACTCAAACTCCTAGAAAATCCGACTTACTATAAATAGTAAACTTACTATTTATAGAAGTCTCTCAATCCAACTAGAACTCATGATTTTCGGCCAAAAATAGAAAGTTTTCAAATGGACCCAACCATGTTGTCTACTAATTAGTTTAAGCCCTTTTCATGTTTGGGCACTAACTCTAAAACCCTATGGATCAAAAGTTACGATCAAACTAAAATTTACTATAAATAGTAAAATTGAAAATAAACTAACCTAATGACCATCGATTCGGTCGAATCTCGTGATTCTAGCATAGGAAACCTAGAATAGTGGGGTTGGGTGGATAAAGTAGCTCGAGCTACCCCAAAATCATATATTATATGTCCAGAAACTCATTTCGGATTGCGAGATACGACCGTTTTACAGTCTGTATCACCTCTGACCCCAACCAGTCTTCTTTTAGTCCATCTGGACCATGTAATAATCAGCGATCCGCTCTAAATCAAGATAGCACTTGACATTCTCGATTGAGTTGTCAGGATGAGATGGTTACAATGTGGCGCCTACTTTAGGCCAATGCCTAAGCAATATCGCTGAGGTCTCAGTACTATCGAGGCCTCAAAACTATGTCTGTAATGCGAGGCTGAAGTCGAGGTCTTAGGACTTCGTCTGCAATGTCCCTAGCTGAGGACAATGCCGAGGCCCTATAACTATATCTGAGACTCCATGTTGAATACGGGAACTCTCTGCCTTGACAAGCTTAGATCCATCTATGTCACACATGATGAGCTGGCCTTTGCAGGAGATATATCGACGGTTATGCATCTTTTGAACCATGATCGAATTTTCCCATAACAATTGGCCCCCAAGTTCCGTGGTAAAAAAAGTTGAGCATGAAACTTGAAATGTGTTCTCGGCTCATTTGAAGAGAACTTCTTGCGCTTGAATTACAGCAATGGTCGTACGCAAATGGCATAAATTTCGGAGCATCGCCACAATAAATAGGCGAGAAACGAAAAAGTCGTAATCATTCCTTTCCTTACGAAACAACGCAACTAATTAAATGCAGCGTGCCACGTCTTATGTTAGAACGAATGGGAATCAACCAAGTGTCACCGCCTGGGGGAGAGGAAGAAAGGAGGCATGATTGCTTATAAATAGTCCTTCACCTTCTTCATTAAGGCATCGAGTGCTGAAACTCTACCTTTTTGTTCTCTTGTTCCGCACTTAGAAATCTTCAGGCCATTACATCACTTTCTCCGGTAGGTATTTCCCTTCTCCATCTTCACCGTCGATCGACAATTAGCCAGCGTCAAGGGTTTTTCATCTTTACTTATCTCTACCTGTTTAATGTTTTCTTTGTTTCCATGGCCAATCGTCTCGAAACCTCTGAATCTGAAGTGGAAGCGCTTGGGGATGAAACCCCTTAATCATCTTCTTCAAATAATCCATGTCTTAGAGTCACCAATCAACCTTCTTCTTCCGCCGGAGTAAAATATTCCACTGACAGCCATCCATCCACCCTTTCTGAATTGGATCTGAAAAAGTTTCGATCTGAGTTTCATATCCCAAACTCTGTAGTAATGCGTTTGCCTCGAGCAGGTGAAGCCCTAAGTAAGCCACCTCTAGAGGAAGTGACAATTTACACATATTTGTTTCTGGTAGGGCTTAAGCTTCCTTTACATCTTTTTGTGAGGGAGGTCTTGATTTGATTGGGCATTGCCCCTGGGCAACTCAATTGAACGGTTGGAGAGTGCTACTAGGCTCCTACGTCCCTTGGAAGATATATAGTTGACAATAGGGAGCTTAGAGCCGAGGAGTTCCTCAAAATGTTCCAACTGAAGAAGAATCCCCATTCTAATGGGTGGTATTACCTTGGGTATTGGCATGGATGGGGCATTATCCTCGAGAACCCATCGTCTAACAAGTACTGAAAAGATGGATGGTTCTTCACTTCGGGTGTATGAGAGATAACTAAGGCCGAGGAGGCTCCAAGTCAAGGCTCCATCCCTCGTGCCTTTCTCCCAAGTCAGAGTCTTTAGAGATTTTTCTCTTTTGTCAAGCGCTCTGACTGAGGGCTCAATACTGACCCTTTTACTTGTCTTGTACTTTGCAGGAGTATCGATTGAAAAGCTAAGGCTAAAAGGAGGGATCCAGGAGAAATTTCAGAAAGCTATGCGAGTGGGCGAACACTCCTGGAACATAAAAGTTCTTCTCGATCCTTCTTCTCTTCTGAGTAATGGTCTTATCCCTGGTAAATCTTTGATTTTCTTTTCTTCATGTTGATTCCGAAAGGGTGACGATTCCTTTCGTATTTTTTACTTAGGTCTCTGTCTTGCAGAGATGACTTCTGGGGAATCTAATAGGAGAAACATAACCTCCGACCTTCTGTGAGCATACCCCATAAGAAGGCCAAATGGGCAGGGCCCTCCTCTTCATCTCATCCTCCTTATTGCATCACATCTTCCGCCTCCACCACCACCCCACGGGGTAGCTAGGCCTATGCCATCTTCATCTCGAGACTATGGGCAGGAGGTTTCTCCTGCTTGAATTTCTTCTAGGCAAAGGTTAATCCTTGCCCCACTTCCAGTAGGTTGGTGGTTATTCAATCCCTAACCATCTAATACTGATGTGTAGATTTATGGTTGAGAACGTCGGGAGGGATAACCTGGAGCCAGTTCGTCAATTGTCAACTGAGGATTCCCCTACTCTTTTGGGAGTTAAATGCATCCAGGTGAGGAATTCTTTTTGTAATTCTTCAGACTGAAGATCTGAAGGTTGTTCGCTTCCCCAAGTGCAGGGTTGCGATGTAGTAATAATCTTGGTAAGACCGAGGTCGATCCATAGGGACTTATGTAGGAATCCATAAAACACTTCTAATAGTTCTACTAAAGAGCTAACAAACAGATTTGTAGAAGATTGTAATGTTGACTTAAACTGAAGGTAATCAATTAATAAGAAGGCACTAGGGGTTCAAGGATCCACTTGTAGCAATCTTTGATGCTCAATTCGCTGTGGTTTTTTCACTTTCTCAACTAGAATCGAAATTAAAATCTATCTAGTTGGATGATAGAGCAGTTAGACCAAACAATCTATCATATGTAAGATCCATGTATATAATTCACTCAATGCAAGCTAGGACGAGCATACTCAATTGCATAGGTCAGTCCCAATTCCAATAGGCAAAGATCACAATCATAACCATCGTTAAATCCTGTCACAAGACAAAACTAGATCATGATTTGAACTTGATTCAAATCACATACACAGTCTCACATACTTCAGAATTTTCAGAAAAGTAGACTTTTGGTAAGAAGTTCCCACATGAAAATCATAAATCTAGAGCGTATTCTAATTCCTCAGATCATACAGGTCTAGACTAGTTCACAACAATTAAGAACTCAAGCAATTTTTCCAAAATCCATGAGTCATCATAAGACTAAGAAAAACTACTTAGTACTTGAATTAAACTTCAAACCATTGTTCTTCAATAGAAATCCAACTTAAAACTAAATTAAACGAATCGAAACATCTTAGATTCACTACAAGCTTCACCTCTTAGCCTTAGCTAAGAGGTTTAGTCGTTCATGATCCAAGGAAACATGAAACAACTAAAAAAAACATAAAAACTAGAAAGCAAACTAGGAGGAGTTGTAGAACTCCGAAATCGACTTCCGCCGTCTCCCTCCATGCTCAATCCCTTCTAAGATACCCTAGGAACGATCCCTAGGTATTCTTTTATAGTGGGGAAGCTTCGCAGCGTTGGAATCTTCCAGAATTTGAGTAAGGTTAACAGTGCGCAGACAAATCCAGAGCAGAATAGGAAACTTTGATGTCTTACGTAGAGCCGACCGGTCATGACCGGTCAGACTGGCTTAGCCGACCGGTCATGACCTGTCGGACTGCCTATCCCATCAGTCTAGCGTGCACAGGGGACCATCAGACCTGTTGGCCGACCGGTCACGACCGGTCGGACCATATAGATTAACTATCCAAAGAGTTCAGTTGGGTCACCGACCCGTTGGCCGACCGGTCAAGACCGGTCGGACCAACTGGTCCTTTGTCTTGTAACCTTCACAGGGGCCGGCAAGTCGGCCGACCGGTCCAGATCGGTCGGCCCTTGATTATTTTCTTCATTTTCTTCTTTTCTTCCTCTTTCTTCTTTGGTCCACCTTGGGCCTTCATTCAAATGGTCCTAATGTATTCTTTTTGGTCTCCAATTGGGTGAAGTCCCTCTCATTCCTACAATCATAACATCATGCATTAGATTAGTCTTTAAATCATGAAAACCTTACATAATGAGTGATGAATTGAGGTTAGAATATGCACAATTAAGAGCTCAACACACCCCCCAAACCAGCATTTTGCTAGTCTTGAGCAAAACATGAGTGAAACAAGTTTCATTCTCCAAATCCAACTCTCCTTTAGAAACCATTCTTCTACACATCCCAAGACATACAAGTGTACGATTCAGAAAAATTTAGTGACAGAGGTTGAAAGCGTAAACTCTCAAAACATAATAAGTGTCCATATGAAATTCCCGCTGATTGTTTGATAAATAGAAGAACTTGAACAAATTCAACCTAGTGGGCATCGTGAAAGTTCATCTCATGAGTTTTCAGGATTATCTTCTTCCTAGATCAACTAGACTATAGATCTCAAGGTATATAGAGCAACAACAAGCCAAAGATAGAAATTTACCTTACTATCCTTCCGACGGCTTTCACACTACGTCCCATTTCCGGCTTTGGTTACGGGTAGACCATCCCCCGGTTGGTAATAAGTAGCCCTAATCGGAATTTTCTACCATTTTTCCATCATTTCCAATTTCATCCTTCCTTTTCCTTTTTCTTTTAAATTAGATAGGATTTTTAGAAATCCATTTCTTTCGTTGTTTTCCCATGGACAAGAATGGACAAAGTACCCCGGCTTAATTTCTCAACACCTTAAAAGCAAAGTCTAGCTAATCCAGAAATCACAGTCTTTTCAACCCATGAAAATCGTGTAATGTGAACTAGGTGTAAGAGAGTTCAAATTTTCTATCAATCACATAAATAAGGGAATTCACATATAAAACCATTATGCTAAGAGAAGTTCAAGACTTACAACTTCGTACACTTCGTATCTCCTCTTCTTATACTCATATCATCTCGAATGCATAGAAATAAAGTTTTCCATAAGAGTTTTGAATTTTAGAGAAATAAAAAAATTTCTCCATAATTACTCGAAATGTTACAAAACGCTGGATTCATCCAAGTGATCCTACACCCCCCAACCAAGTCTTGCATTGTCTTCAATGTAAAAGATGTTCAATGAGCAAAACATGAGAGCAATTCTAAAAATAAAAGGGAGTGAGGAATGATAGTACCTGAGAGAATGAAAAGTGGAATTCTACCTCCTTCTGACAAACCTAAGCAAAAGAAAACAAAAGCAACAAAATCTTAATCCTAACTACTCTATACCTCCATCAGACTAGGAGATCAATCATCCTGATACACGGGATCAGTCAGAGGTATGGACATACCTTCTGAAGGAAACTTCTTAAAGAACGGCTTTAATCGTTGACCATTCGCCTTAAAGATGTTGCCGTTCCTTGGATTTAACAACTCGACGATCCTATATGGGTAGCCAGTTTGCACAATGTAGGGACCGGTCCATCGAGATCTCAATTTTCTCGAAAATAAATGTAGACGAGAATTATCTAAAAGGACTTTTTGATTAATCGTGAATGTCTCACGAAGAATGTTCTTATCATGGAACACCTTCGTCTTGTCCTTGTAAATTCTCGCATTTTCATAAGCTTCGTTCCGGAGTTCCGCAAGTTCATTCAATTGTAGTTTGCACAATGAGCTTGCCTTGTTAGAATCAAAATTTATCTTCTTTATTGCCCAATACGCCTTATGTTCCAACTCCACAGGTAAGTGACAAGCCTTCCCATAGACAAGTCTATAGGGAGACATTCCAATAGAGGTCTTAAAAGCGGTACGGTAAGCCCAAAGCGCATTGGTAAGTCGAAGTGACCAATCCTTGCGATCGGGATTCACCGTTTTCTCCAAAATATGTTTAATCTCCCTATTGGATATCTCAGCTTGTCCACTAGTTTGTGGGTGATAGGGAGTGCTCACTTTGTGTGTTACGCCATATTTCTTCATTAAGGTTTCAAATGGGCGATTACAAAAGTGAGACCCTCCATCACTTATGATGACTCGAGGTGTTTCAAACCGGGAAAGAATATTCTCTTTTAAGAAACGAATGACTATTTTATGGTCATTATTCCGACATGGGATCGCCTCGACCCATTTGGACACATAGTCAACTGCAAGAAAGATATATACGTTTTCAAAAGAAGATAGGTATGGACCCATGAAATCGATGCCCCAACAATCAAAATTTTCGATTATTAAGATGGGATTGAGTGACATCATATTTCTACGGGAGATTCCTCCCAATTTCTGACAAGGCTCACATGTTTTACAAAACTCATGTGTGTCCTTGAACATAGTGGGCCAATAAAACCCACATTGCAGAATTTTGGCTGTGGTCTTCTTAGCCGAAAAGTGGCCACCACATGCCTGAGAATGACAAAAGGAGATGATACTTTGTTGTTCATCATCTGGCACACATCTCCTTATGATTTAATCGGGACAATACTTAAATAAGTATGGGTCGTTCCATAGGAATTTTCGCAACTCATTGAAGCACTTATCCTTATCTTGCTTTTTCCAATGTGTAGGAATCGTACCTGTAGCAAGATAGTTAGCAATGTTCGCATACCATGGCAATTGGGAGACTTTAAAAAGTTGTTCATCAGGGAACATGTCATTGGTTGCGGTCGTCTCAGGGGAATCGGTGAGAACAAGTCGAGAGAGATGGTCAACCACTACATTTTCTACTCCTTTCTTATCACGTATCTCTATGTTAAATTCCTAGAGTAGAAGGATCCATCTTAACAACAGTGGTTTAGCATCCTTCTTAGAGAGAAGGTACTTAAGCACAGCATGGTCAGTGAATATGATGATCTTGGATCCAATCAAGTAGGACCTAAACTTGTCCAAGGCAAAAACTACGGCTAAAAATTCTTTTTCTGTAGTAGTGTAGTTTGCTTGGGCTGAGTTTAAGGTTCTACTTGCATAGTAGATAATACATGGCTTCTTCTCTTTTCTTTGGCCTAGCACGGCCCCAATAGCATAGTCGCTGGCATCGCACATAATTTCAAAAGGAAGGCTCCAATTGGGTGGTTGCATTATGGGAGCACATGTCAACATACCTTTAAGTGTGGTAAAGGCCTTTTGAAAATTTTCATTCCACTCGAATGAGTTTTCCTTTTGAAGTAGGTTACATAAAGGACGAGAGAGTGAACTGAAGTCCTTTATGAACCTTCTATAAAATCCCGCGTGTCCCAAAAAGGACCGAACATCTCGTATGCTCTTGGGTGGTGGAAGGTTAGAGATCAGATCGATTTTCACTTTGTCCACCTCGATTCCGTTTTGTGAAACGATGTGACCAAGTACAATTTCCTTTTGAACCATGAAGTGGCATTTCTCCCAATTCAACACAAGGTTCTTCTCTTCACATCTTTTCAACATAGATTTCAAGTGCATAAGGTAATCATCAAAGCTACAACCAAATACTGAGAAATCATCCATGAAGACTTCGAGAATTGTCCCCACCATATCAGAAAAGATATTCATCATACAACGCTGAAAAGTGGCAGGGGCATTGCATAGTCCAAACGGCATCCGTCGATAAGCGAAAGTGCTGAATGGACATGTGAATGTAGTCTTTTCATGGTCTTCAAGGGCGATCTCTATTTGGTTGTACCCTGAATAGCCATCAAGGAAGCAAAAATAGGAATGACCCACCAACCTTTCTAAAATTTGATCAACAAACGGTAGGGGAAAGTGGTCTTTCCTTGTGACTGTGTTTAGCTTCCTATAGTCAATGCACATTCTCCAACCGGTAGTGACTCTGGTTGGTACGAGTTCATTATTGCAATTGGCTACGATGGTTATTCCGAATTTCTTAGGCACCACTTGAGTTGGGCTCACCCATTGACTATCGGATATTGGGTAAATGATACCCACATCCAATAGTTTCACCACTTCGGCCTTAACCACATCCTTCATGTTTGGATTGAGTCGTCTTTGTGGTTGCCTAGATGTCTTCGCATTCTCCTCAAGGTGTATGCGATGAGTACAAATCAGTGGGTCTATGCCTTTAAGATCTGCAATCGACAAACCAATGGCACTCTTGTGCTCTATTAGAGTGGCAATTAGCCTACTCTCTTGTTCCTCATCCAAGTGGGAAGAAATCACCACCGGATATATCTCATCTTGACCTAAATAGACATATTTCAACTCACTTGGTAATGGTTTTAGGTCGAGGGTTGGTGCCTTAATATTGGATGGGACGGGCTTGTTCTCGTTTACGGGAAAATGCTCAAATGGGGCCCTCCATCTTTTGTTATCAAGCACCGGCATCACATCTAAAATGGCATCCATCTCTCGTATTGTGTCATCATTTATCTCATAAGAGTGGGCCACACATGCCTCCAAAGGGTCGGAATATAATGTCAGGGGGAATGTATTCTCCACAAATGATTCAATCACATTTATCTCGTGGATCTCATCATCAACTTCCCGTGGTTGTTTGCATAAATCAAATATATTCAGCTCAAGTGTCATATTTCCAAAGGACATTTGTACAAGCCCGTTTTTACAATTGATAATTGCATTTGAAGTAGCTAAAAAAGGGCGGCCAAGTATGATGGGAATTTAAGCACCGGCACCTATCACGGGATGTGTATCCAAGACAATAAAGTCTACTGGGTAGTAGAATTTATCAACTTGGACTAAAACATCCTCAATCACTCCTCTCCGTATACGAATAGATCTATCAGCAAGTTGGAGTGTGGTTTTGGTGGGTTTCAATTCACCTCACCCAAGTTGTTCATAAACCGAGTACGGAATGAGGTTCACACTTGCCCCTAAATCGAGTAAGGCTTATTTAATGCAGTAGTCTCCTATGATGCATGAGATGGTTGGACTACCCGGATCCTTGTAGTTTTGGGGCACCTCTTGTTTGATAATAGCGCTCAAATTCTCAGTCAAAAGTACTTTGTTGTGAACATTGTGTTTCCTTTTGACTGTGCACAATTCCTTTAGAAATTTGGCATAGGATGGTATTTGCTTTATAGCACCCAACAACGGAATGTTGATCTTCACCTGCTCGAAAACCTCTAAAATTTTCAGGTTTTTGTCTAAAGGTTTGTCTAATAGAGCACAAGGTGATCCAAGATGGTAGAGCCGACCAATAGGAATCAAGGCAACACAAGGCCAACCTATCAGAGATCCAAAAGGAGTCTTCACCCACTCTACAAGAGACGAATATGATAGGAATGAATAGGGGAAGAAGAAGAGTAAGGTTAGAAAGATAGAACCTGATTTGAGACTTTATGATTCTTAACTTCTTCTTCAACTTCCTAGAAATCCCTGCAAAAGAAAAAAAATCAAAATAAAACAAACTAAGTTAGTATTAGAATCCTAAGAATCCTAAATAGATACTATTCTCAGAAATTTTGTGAGAAATCATCAAAATCCCCAGCAATGGTGCCAAAAACTTGTTCGCTTCCCCAAGTGCAGGGTTTCAATGTAGTAATAATCTCGATAAGACTGAGGTCGATCCACAGGGACTTATGTAGGAATCCACAAAACACTTCCAATGGTTCTACTAAAGAGTTAACAAACAGATTTGTAGAAGATTGTAATGTTGAATTAAACTGAATGTAATCAATTAATAAGAAGGCACTAGGGGTTTAAGGATCCACTTGTAGTAACCCTTGATGCTCAATTCGCTGTGGTTTTTTCACTTTCTCAACTAGAATCGAAATTAAGATCTATCTAGTCGGATGATAGAGCAGTTAGACCAAACAATCTGTCATATGTAAGATTCATGTATATAATTCACTCAATGCAAGCTAGGACGAGCATACTCAATTACATAGGTCAGTCCCAATTCCAATAGGCTAAGATCACAATCATAACCATCATTAAATCCTGTCACAAGACAAAATTAGATCATGATTTGAACTTGATTCAAATCACATACACAGTCTCACATACTTCAGAATTTCCAGAAAAGTAGACTTTTGGTAAGAAGTTCCCACATAAAAATCATAAATCTAGAGCGATTCCAATTCCTTAGATCATATAGGTCTAGACTAGTTCAGAACAATTAATAACTCAAGCAATTCTTCCAAACATCCATGAGTCATCATAAGACTAAGAAAACTACTTAGTACTTGAATTAAACTTCAAACCATTGTTCTTCAATAGAAATCCAACTTAAAACCAAATCAAACAAATTGAAACATCTTAGATTCACTACATGCTTCACCTCTTAGCCCTAGCTAAGAGGTTTAGCCATTCATGATCTAAGGAAGTATGAAACAACTAAAAAAAATATAAAAACTAGAAAGCAAACTAGAAGGAGTTGTAGAACTTCGAAATCAACTTCCCTCGTCTCCCACCATGCTCAATCCCTTCTAAGATACCCTAAGAACGATCCCTATGTGTCCTTTTATAGTGGGGAAGCTCCGCAACGTTAGAATCTTCCAGAATTTGCGTAAGGTTACAGAGTGCGCAGAGAAATCCGAAGCATAATAGGAAACTTTGATGTCTTACGAAGAGTCGACCGGTCGTGACCCGTCGGACTGGCTTGGCCGACCGGTCACGACCGGTCGGACTGCCTCTCCCATCAGTCCAGCGTGCACAAGGGACCATCAGACCTGTTGGCCGACCGGTCGTGACCATATAGATTAACTGTCCAGAGAGTTCAGTTGGGTCACCGACCTGTTGGCCGACCGGTCAAGACCGGTTGGACCATCTGGTCCTTTGTCTTGTAACCTTCACAGGGGCCGGTAGGTCGGCCGACTGGTCTGGACCGGTTGGCCCTTGATTATTTTCTTCCTTTTCTTCTTTTCTTTCTTCTCTTTTCTTCCTCTTTCTTCTTTGGTCCACCTTGGGCCTTCATTCAAAGGGTCCTAATGTATTCTTTTTAGTCTCCAGTTAGGTGAAGTCCCTCTCATTCCTACAATCATAGCATCATGCATTAGATTAGTCTTTAAATCATGAAAACCTTGCATAATGAGTGATGAATTGAGGTTAGAATATGCACAATTAAGAGCTCAACAAAGGTCATGTGTTTGATCCATGCTCACCACATTTTTTCTCTAACTTCATTTCTTTTTATGTGGGCAGGCACTGGATGTAGCTCTCAAAGTTATAAAGGATATCATTGATCCTGGGAGACTCCTAAATGAGAAGGATCACCTTAGAGGCTGAAGTTCGAGACTCCACCAACTCTTCCCAATAATTCTGCTCATGTTTGAGAGATTGGAGAGGCAATTTATATGACTCCGGAAGGCTAAGGAAGAGCTGGAGTTGGAGAAGGCCACCTTTGAGTTTGAGATCACTCGGCTGAAGGGAGCCTGGGAAGAGAAAAGTTTTATTTGCTAGCAGAGACAGTCTCGTTGGAAGAGAGGCCCCAAGGTGAAGGGAGTAAGGCAGTGGAGACCTTTAAAGAGTCTGAAGCCTTCACCGACGACCGGTTCTTGGTTTACACCACTATAAGGAGAAGGGCTCTAAAGGTGATTTAAAGGCTGCACCCCGGCCTTGACTTCATGAGCTTTGACAGCTTAGAGGAGAAGATTGTTGAGGAGGAAGAAATGACGGATATCACTGAGGCCCCTGATCTTGGGCAAGAGGTTACTATTGAAGTCATGGACCCAGTTGCTAAAGCTTTTGCCCTGGAAACTGAGACCTCTTAGCCCGTCACTGCGCAAGCTTTTCCAATTGCTGAAGACTCACACCCAGTGGTTATTAAGTAGCAGTTACAATATATTTTCGTCTTTCTTTTATTTTTTTCATGAATGTACTGCTTTCGGGCTTCTTTTGATGATTAATAGAAAAGCCATTTCTTTACTTTGCCTTCTCTCATGGATGTGATACTCTGCTAACTTCTTTCGATGGTAAACTGCTTTATTGACTGTTAAGATTGATGCTCAGTCCTCAACTATTAAGGGGCCTTTTAGGCTTTATTAGCCCATCCATTTAACAGGTAAGAATTTATTTCACAGTTGGTAAACTTTAAATCAGTTAATGGCTCGTTGATCTTTTGAACATACTCGTTCATCGAGCAATTCTTCAGTCTGTCTAAGAAGGTTGTGCTCAGTTGAAGAGTGTCATAGGTGGCATCTTCTTCCATACAAGCAAATTGATTTGCCCACTGAGTCTTTTAGGACTATGTCCTTTGAGGACAAGGTACTCAGCTGGAAATGTCTTGCATTCCTCCCTGAGGCCTTTTATCCTCGAAGAGTAAGGGAGGTTGAGCATCAGATTTAAGCGCACACTTGAGGAGAATAACAGAGACTTTATTAATTTTAATTAGGCATAAGATGTTCCATTACAATGAATTTAGCTGTCTAGCAACTTTTTGAATTACTGATAATATTTCCACAAATGTGATACATTCCACGGGCGGCGAAGGATTATGCGTTACATGTTTTCCAAGTAATATATAAGTCCCTAGTCAGACTATCTTTGAAATTTTGTAGGGAACTTCCCAATTTGGTTCGAGGCCTTGAGGCCCTAGATCTCTCGTGCTCGGGATGACTTTCCTGAGGACGAGGTCCCCGACTTAGAATGTTCCAGCATTGAAGGTAAGTGAGAAGGGAGTTTCACCTGTAGTGGTCCGAGCAGTCGTCCTATATTGCCCATAAGACTTCTGAAAAGTTCTCAGGCCAAGCGCCCTTATGATCTTCTAACTTTGTCTTCAGATGGTGTTTGATGATCTTGTTGACTGCTTTAACTTGGCCATTGGCTTGAGGATGGTATGGGGAGGTGAACACATTCCATATCTTCAGCTCTTAGTAAAATTTCCTGAATTTTGCATTATCAAACTATCGTCCATTGTCGGTGATGAGTGTATGTGGGATACCTCGGTAAATGATTGGGGAGGTAAACGCATTCTGTATCCTTAGCTCTTGACAGTGCTTTTTGAATTTTGCATTATCAAACTATCGTCCGTTGTTGGTGATGATTGTATATGGGACTCCATATCGGAGGTGAACACGTTCCATATCTTCAACTCCTGGTAAAACTTTATGAATTTTGTATTATCAAACCTACGTTCGTTGTCAGTGACGATTGTATGTGGGACTCCATATCGGCAAATGATTGATTTTCAGATAAATTTCATCATCTGTTGTTCGATGATGGTTGCAAGGGCTTCAACTTTGACCCACTTGGTGAAGTAATCAATCGCTAATATCGCGAACTTTGTATGCCCTTTTCCCTTTGGCAAGGGACCAATGATGTCAATCTCCTATTGAGCAAAAGGCCAAGGACCCATCATGGGATTGATCTCCTCAAGTGCTTGCCGAGGAATGGGGGAAAACCACTGACATTTATCACAATTTTCTACAAATTATATTGCATTTGCTTTCATGGTGGGCCAGTAATAACCTTGCTTGACCGCTTTGTAGACCATTGCTCACCCTTCAGAATGATTCTCGCATAATCCTTTGTGAATTTCTTTAAGAACGTAATCTACTTCCTCTAGATAGAGACAACTCAGGTATGGCATAGAGTAGCTTCGTTTGAATAGGACTCCCTCTTATAGAAAGTATCTTGATGCACGATACTTGAGGTTTTGGGCCTCTTTCTCGTCTTCATGCAGTTGCCCAGCTTGAAGAAACTGGATAATAGGATCCATCCATCATGGGGTCAGATCCATGGGGAGCATCTCCATTGACTCGTTCTGAGTAATACTGGGCTCAGCCAAGTATTCAATAGGAATGGTTTGTACGAGGTCGTTATCTGACGCTGATGCCAATCTAGCCAAAGAATCGGCCAGCCTATTCTCTAATCTGGGGACTTGCATAAGCTCATGTTTCTTAAAATCTTCAAGTAATTCGATTACTCTAGCTCTGTAGGCTGTCATCTTTTCTCCTCTTGCTTCACATTCATCCGTGACCTGATTCACTACTAGTTGTGAATCGCTGTGTATCTTTAAGTTATAGACTCCTAACGTTCTAGCCAGTCAGAGACCAGCTAAGAGGGCTTTGTATTCTTCTTCGTTATTAGAGGCTGAGAACCTAACATGAAGTGCATATTCATACTTTGACTCATCAGGGGCGATTAGGATCAACCCAGCCCCACTTCCATGGGAACTGGAAGAACCATCTATATATAGTGTCCATGGCAGTTGCTTAGAAGAGGAAGGCTCTTCCTGTTGGACAGGAGCGGTATATGTAAATTCTACGATGAAACCAGCCATTGCTTACCCTTTTATCATAGTACAAGGGTAGAACTTTATGTCATACTCGCTTAGCTCGATAGCCCACTTGGTCAATCTTCCAAAGGCTTCAGGTTTTTGTAGCACTTGCTTCAATGACTGATTGGTTTAAACCATGATAGTGTGTGCTTGAAAATATGGTCGAAGCCTCTTGGTTGAGACCCCCAAAGCCAACGCCAATTTTTCTATCTTAGGATACCATGTTTCAGTGCCAACCATCGCTCGACTAATGTAATAAACTAACCTTTGTGTACCTTTGTTATCTCGTATCAATGCGGAGCCGATAATTGTGGGAGACACTACCAGATACAATATAAGTTCCTCATCAGGAACAGGCTTCGAAAGTACTGGAGGAGCTCCCATATATTCCTTGTAGTAGAGGAAGGCTTGCTCGCATTCTTCTTTCCAATTCATCTTCTAAGACCCTTTCAAAAGCTTGAAGAAGGGAAAACATATGTCCGATGCCCTAGAGATAAAGTTGCTTGGGGAAGCCACATGACCAGCTAACAGTTGTACCTCCTTAGTCGTTCTCGGAGAACTCATCTCAAGAAAGGCTTTGATTTTCTCTATATTGACCTCAATTCCTCGCTGATCGACCATTAAGCCGAGAAATTTATCTGAGGACATACCAAATGCACACTTAGACGAATTCAACTTCATTTAATTCCTATGTAGGATTTAAAACTTCTCCCGAAGATCCGATAAGTGTTCTTCGGCCCTTGATGCTCTTGATGAGCATATCATCCACGTACACCTCCATGGTTTCCCCGATCTGGTTGGCAAATATCTTGTTCACCAGGTGATGATATGTAGCGCCAGCGTTCTTCAGGACAAAAGGCATAACCTTATATCAGTAGAGGCCTCTATCAGTGACAAAGGAAGTCTTTTCTCTATCAGTGGGATGCATGGTGATTTGATTATAGCCAGAATACACATCCATAAAGTTGAGAAATGCATATCTGGCCGTTGCGTTTACCAACTGATCAATCCTTGGCGTAAGAAAACTATCTTTCGGGCATGCTTTGTTGAGATCAGTATAACCGACGCACATCTACCATTTGCCATTGGCCTTTTTACTAGCAACACATTGGCCACCTATTTTGGCTAGTCAATTTCTTCAATAAAACTGACCTAGAGGAGCTTTTCGACTTCGTATTTTATTACCTTATGTCTCTCCAAATTGAATGGTCGCCGCTTCTACTATACAAGTTTGAAACAAGGCTCCACCTTTAGGCAATGGACAGCCACGCTGGGATCAACGCCAAGCATGTCTTTGTGTGACCAGGGGAAGACATCTTGGTGCTCGGCAAGGAACTCAGTGAACTGAGTTTGTATATCGAGGTCAAGGGCAGACCCTATCTGTACACTTCTCATTGGGTCTACCGCAGATATCCAAATTGAGATTAAGTCCTCTACTAGGGACCCTCTTCCAATATTCTCCTCCCTAGGATCAAAAGAGGAAATTGCCTCCGATTCTTGCTCTTATTGATGGGTCATCAAGGCTATGATGGGAACAACTTACTTTCCTTTGTCTTCTCGAAGCACCAAGTCATAGCACATGTGGGGTTCAGTACTCTGATTTCCCCTGACCACTTTGACTCAAGTTAGAGTGGGGGATTTGACGCAGATATAATAAGGGGACAAAGTGGCTCTTAACTTCGTTAGGGAAGGACGCCCCAGGATCACATTATATGCTGACCTATGATCCACTACCAAAAAGTTAATTATAAGGGTGATTTTGTTAGGAGCCTCACCTAGGGTGATCGGAAGGTCAACGCTCCATTAAGGAATAACAACTTCTCCTCCAAAACCAACTAGCGGGGTCTTCACTAGATGGAGGAAGTTTCTCGTCAGAACCATCTAGTCATAAGCAACAATATACAGGATATTTGCCAAGCTTTTGGTGTCCAGCATTATCCTGTGAGTCTTGATGTTCGCCACCTTCAACATTACCATGATAGCATCATCATAAGGTAAGTGAATTCCCTTTGCATCTTCTTTAGAAAAAGTTTATACTAAGAAACAAAATCAATTTGGTTGCTCAAGTGGTAGAGTTAGTTTTAGTCTTAGGAGAGGTCACAGGATCGATACCTGTCTTCATGAGAGAAAACCCTAGCATTTGAGAAAACCTTAGCATTAGAGAAAAAAAGAGGTAAAAAGAGAGTGAGAAAGAGAAGGAACCAGAAAGAAAGGCTCCATTCGATAAGTGATCTGATCATTTCCTTTTTCTTTTCTTTTTATATAATTCATAGTAATTAACATGAACAACAATGATTAGCTAACCGTTCATTATAAAGATCAGATTTTGGTACGCAGTAAAGAGATGCCTTTTATGCCCATTACCTTGACGCACAGATTGGTGTTGGCCACCTCGATGTGTGGGGTAGGATTTGAATGGATCAAATTATTCTTGTGGGCAAAATTTACTAGGACCCTGAGTTTCATTTTAATTCAACCATTGGATAGGCCACATTGGTCAAATGAAATATAAGCCATCCAATAGAAAAATGTTTCTTTTGTTGGACCATTAGATGAATCAAATCTGATCTACTCCATTGATTTGACTTTTAGGATCTAGTTATATCTAAATCCAGAGTATTTGATCGGTTCGATCATCCAGTAGGCCACACTAATCAAGAGATGATGGATATATAAACTTGCAATGATGTACATGTGGATCAGACTAGTCTTATCTAACCAATCCATTTATCTCTCTAGATTAAAAATTGAGAGAGGATGATTATTGGATGTTTTGGATCTGATTAATTAGGGTTAGTCATGTATTAAATATTTAAAAAGAAAAGTTTCAATGTTCAATAATTGGTGTATTGATGTATGTTATTGTAATCTTAAATATATGTATGTTATGCATGACTTAGTCAAAATGAATATAGATGATCAATGTTTAAACACTTGATTTGATCAAGTGGGCCCCACATTGGATTGTGAGGTTTCTAATCAAATATAGGAGACATGATCAAAAGCGATTACATTAAAAAAGATGTGATCTGTTGTGGGAACATAATATCTGATTGATCAGAAGTGGGCCATACTATTATCTTATGATAAATCAGAGATTTATTAATAATTATAAATTGTCTAAGGGAAGCATAGCATTATCAATGTTGTTTTATCGTTTCAGCGAAGTTCATCTCACCCAATCATGTAGGTGAGTGATCTCAATGTGTTTCTATCCATTTAAGTTTAATATAGTATTTTTTTTGTATTTGGTTGATTGCAATGATTATGATAGTTGTAGTGATTGCTATGAATTAATGTAACTAATTGTTTATAATCTTGTTATTATCCATTATATGCGCAACTACTATTAATGCATTACCTGCTTTACATGTAAGAATATCATGTGTCAATCTAAAAGCACCATCATGTGTCAATCTTTCTTAGGGACCACCCAGATGAGTTTTTCCTACCAAATGGTAGATGAGCTATACCCACCAAATCGGTAGAGGATACTACCTACTAATGGGTAATGGACTATACCCACCAAATCGGTGGAGGATACTACCTACTAATGAGTGGAGGGCTATGTCCACCAAATTGGTGGTGGATATTGCCTACTAATAAGTAAAGGACATGGCCCACCAATAAGTGAAGGTCTCTTAAAATGGGGAATTATAGGCTGGCTAAATTCCAATCCAAGCGAATGGATGTACACTCTCATTTGATGCGTTGCATTTTATTTTTCGATGTGTAACTCTAAGGGCTTGTTTGACATCTCTACTCTAATTCAATAAGAGTTTTTTGAATAAGAGCTACTTCAATAAGTCCTTTTTTGTTATAGCTCTTGTTTTAAATAAGCTCGTTTGTTAAAATCTCCAAAAAAAAGCTCTTATTTAAAATAAGCACGTTTGGTAAAACTTTCAAGTGAGAGCTTTTTTTAAGGGTAGTTGATGTCATTTTTAAAGATTACAACAACTTTAATATAAGAGCAATCTGAATGGTTGTTTTGGTGGACCGTCTATCATGTGGGGCCTAACATCATTACTAATTGTTCTTTATGCGGAGCCCCTCAATGTCCACTACCGATCACCCATCATGTGGGGCCCACTTTTGATATCCACTATTCATCATGTAGGGTGCACCTTCTATGTGGATCATCCATCATATAACCCACTTTGGATATGGGTCATCCATCATGAGAGACCTTGGATGTGGAGTACCATCCATTAGGTGGGGCCCACTTTATGTGAACTGTCCATTATGAGGGGCCACACTTTTATGTGGGCCATCCGTCATGTGAAGCCCACTTCGTCCATTATGTGGGCCCACCTTGATGTAGAACATTCATTGTGTGGGGCCCCACCATCATTATGAGTCATTCATCATGTGGGCCCATCTTTGATATCAATTGACCATCATGTGGGCCCACCTTTAATGTCCATCATCCATCATGTGGGTCCCACCTTTGACGTGGATTGTCCATTAAATGGGACCCACTTGATGCGCATGTTCTGTCATGTTGGGCCACACTTTGATGCAGGTCGTCTATCATTTGGGGCCCACCTGTGATGTGAACCTTTCATTACGTCGGCCCACCTTGATGTGGGACCCCACTTTAATATGAGTAATTCATCATGAGGGGCCCATCTTTGATGTTCACTATCCATCATGTGGGTCCCAACTTTGTTGTTGACCACTATCATGTGGGGCCCACTTGATGTGGATAGTTCATCATATGGGACCCACCTTTAATGTACACCATCCATCATGTAGGTCCAACCTTGGCTGTGGATCCTCTATCATGTGGGGCCCAACCTATAATATGGATCATTCATCATGTAGGACCACCTTGAATGTCAACCTTCCATCATGTGGTCTCACATTCAATATCCACCATCCATCATGTGGGTCCCACCTTTGTTGTGGACCATCTGTCATGTGGGGCCCACTTGATGTGGATAGTCCATCATGTGGGACCCACCTTTAATGTCCACCATCCATCATGTAGTTCGCACCTTTGCTATGGACCGCCCATCACATGAGGTCCAACCTTCAATATGGGTCATTCATCATGTGGGCCCACCTTTATTGTCAATCTTCCATCATGTGGTCCCACATGCCACACTTTAAAGCATGCCATCCATCATGTAGGGCTCACCTTTGATGTGACCGTGCAATTTGTAGGCCCACCTTTGACTGTGGGCCATTCATCATGTGAGGCTCACCTTCACTATGGGTCGTTCATCATGTGGGCCCTTCTTGAAGAAATTGTAAAGAGAAAAGAAGAGGGTAAGATGGGAATTACTAGAAAAGTTTAAGGGAAATTAAGCTTGTCAAAAAATTAGTCCAAAATGTCTACCTGCTTAAGCCAAATAAGCTCCCTTTCAAAAAGTAACCGCTCCCCAACTTATTAAATCGGACCTTATTTGCTACTTTCTAAACAAATAAGCACTTCATTAGACTTTTACCAAATGGTCTAAAAGCTTATTATTTTAGAAATAAGCCAATAAGCTCATATTTGTAGAGATGCCCAATGCCCCCTGAGTGTCATTGTTTGTTCTATATTATCCTTATTTAGATTTTTATGTCCTGGGGCAACCCGAATGTTTTATGGCCTTGTACAATTCCCCACTATGAATGAAATATGTTTTCTAAAAAAATTATGCTTATTTTGACGAACCACGTTGGGTTTACTTATAAGGCTTGGTCAGCTGACACTTGATCGATAAATTATACAAATCTAAATCAAATAGACGTGTCAGCTCAAGATCAGGAAGAAGCAATTGAGCCTATGAATGATCCATAGGATACGGGGTAGTATCTGATCGAGGAGTTGGCTTCTCTGGAATGATTTTACTTTTGTTTTTAGATTTGATAAATTATTAGTAATTATTTCATTTTTTAGTATTTTTTTCAGTTGGGACATGATATTTGGTTGAGTTAATTTAGATATTCGAGAAACCATTTTGTTATTTGTTCATGTATTATAGTTTGACATTAGAATAAGGACCCAAATGATGTCCCATTAAACCAGTTGGAATGTCAATTATGTTTGTATGTTTGATGGTGTATGTGGTGAATGGAGACTTAGAGTGGACAGTACATAAGTGTGCACATAATGATACGCTCTGATTGAACTGTACTTATTGTTGGGTTAAGTATATTTGATGTACAAGTTGCATTGCGAATATCGGGGATGAGATGCGCGCTATCGGTGCTCGATCTTTGGGGTGTGACAGGGACACTTGAATGTATGATGAAGTTTTCTTCTATATATATTTCCCAAAGGATTTACTGTTCATCCTATTGGCACAAGTGGTTCTTTAATGATTGGTCCTACAATTTTTACTATATGGGATGTATGAAAATGTGGTGGAGAAGGGGCCATAAAGTACTGCATTATTTTTTAGTAAAACATGGCTCTATATTTTTTGAGTTTTGGGCTAATGCCTCATCAAAACTTAGAATTTGTTCTCAATGAACTTGATTGTGGATCATGCATCAAGATCCTATGTCCTTTAATAGAGACTATTTAACTATAGTTGAACATAGTTTCATATCAAGATCCAGTTGATTTAGCCAATAAATTAATAAAATTTCAGTATAAAAGCTACCATCATTAAGAAGCACAGGAAGATAACCAAATTCTTCTATAATCATGCATGGGCTGAAAAAGGATTTATGCGTTATAAAGGTTCAACTCCCCCTTACGAGGTTAGATATAGATTTGTTGAGCTTGTGTTGATTGTACATGCATAGGTGATCAGGTTCTTTTGGGACTCACTTGCAGCTGAAACTTATCTTTAGGCTTCAATAAGATGAGGGCATTTTATAGGGCATGCCTCCTCATTTCCTTCCCGAGTGCTCTTCTCTTACTTCCTGGCATTCAAAACTTTATGAAGGGCCTCCTCTATTTTGTAGCCTGATAACATAGACTTGGATGAAGGGAAAACACAAATATTAGCTTGCTCAAAGCCTTATATGGCCCAAGAAGTTTTCAATAGTTGGTGCCCAATTCCCACGCTTTCTAGAGCCTTAAATCTGCCTCTTTTTTTTTTATCCTATGCTCTAAAATGGTATGGAAAAATGGATGGACGGTGGATAAAACATTACATCATGGTAAGCCCCACAGCCCCTGACAGCATCGTCCATCTCCAACCAAGTCCTCATGGGAGTAGTACCCAATCCCCGTTGGAAGCGGATTGCATCCTACCCTTGTTAGTGCACTATTTTGTTCCCCTTGTTTGTCAATCACGTAAGTGTATGTGCCAGTGAGTCGATTAAGCCCTTGGAAGTTGAAGAATGAAGACAAGAAGCATTGAGGAGAGAAGAACAAGTAAATCAGAGGTGCCTTGGTGCACTACGTGAAAAAGTGCTAAATTCGACGGTCCGTGCCGTTGAAAAAAACCGTCGTAGATCAGCCAGTGTAGAAAAAAATTCGACGGTCCATAACCGTCGGTTAATATTCGACGGTCTCTAACCGTCAGTTAAAATTCTACGGTCCGTCGGTTAATATTTCGACGGTCCGTGACGCTCGAAAACTTTCGACGGTCCACACACGTCGAACTCGTATTTGCATAATCGGCGGTAGTGAACCGTCGAAAATAATTCAACGGTCCATAACCGTCGTTTACGGTTCGAATATAATAGAATCTTTCGACGCTACTAGCCGTCGGAAAAAATTAGACGGTCCTAACCCGCCGTTTCTGGGAAAAAATTATAGGAAATTTTGACGATCCGGGACAGTCGAGAAATAAATTCGACGGTCGTAAGCCGCCGTTCTGGGTAAAATTTATAGGAAATTTCGACGGTCATGGACAGTCGAGAAATAAATTCGACGGTCCTAAGCCGCCGTTCTGGGCAAAAATTGAAGGATATTTCGACTGTCTAAGATCGTCGAGAAATAATTCGACGGTCCTGGACCGTCGAATTTTTGTCTACACGGAAAAAATAACCTGTATTTTGGTAGGGGTTGTGCCCCAATACATCCTGTAAACCCTGTAATTCATAAATAATTTAGAAAACTACAACATTTGCTAACACAATGTACAAGTACAATCCTCCACATACATAACACAATACATCCACAATCCTCCACAGTCACATTACATAAGCAACACAATACAACCACAATCCTCCACAATCACATTACATAACCAACACAATACAACACAATCCTCCACAATCACATTACATAACCAACACAATATAACCACAATCACATTACATAACCAACACAATCCTCCACAATCACATTTCATAACCAACACAATACAACCACAATCACATTACATAACCAACACAGTCCTCCACAATCACATTACATAACCAACACAATCCTCCACAATCACATTACATGACCAACACAATACAACCACAATCACATTACATAACCAACACAATCCTCCACAATCACATTACATAACCAACACAATACAACCACAATCACATTACATAACCAACACAATCCTCGACAATCACATTACATAACCAACACAATACAACCACAATCCTCCACAATCACATTACATAACCAACACAATACAACCACAATCACATTACATAACCAACACAATCCTCCACAATCACATTACATAACCAACACAATACAACCACAATCCTCCACAACTACAAACCTCCGCAACCACAATCCTCCACACCCACAATCCTCCTCAAGTACAAACAATCCACAACCACGTTCTCCACATGTACCAAAGAGTACAATCAACTTACAATATACCATCAACCAATCAAATTTATGTCTGCATGAAAAAAAAATAACCTGATTTAATGAGGATTGTGCCCCAATACATCCTGTAAATCTGTAATTCATAAATAATTTAGAAAACTACAACATTTACTAACACAATATACAAGTACAATCCTCTAGAATTACATTACGTAACCAACACAATACAACCACAATCCTCCAGAATTACATTACAGCGTGTGTGATTCTTAGAGTTCCATCAAGTGCACACCAAAGCATCTCTACTGTAGACGTGCCACTTGTATATGGTGATTGGGACTGTTGATTTGGCGGCTCACCATGCCAATGGGCCATAGCCCAAAAAAGCAACTCAATGACACAATGGTAGGCTGGTAGCCATCTATTCCATGGCCTGTAAACAGACATTGAACCCAAATATACGAGCTAAAGCGATGGTCCACATTTGACAAAAAAAATTCACACCAATCTGACAGTCAAGAGTTGTTAGATCATTAGGAGTCTTGGGTTGTGGCCCATCGACATGCCAGGCTCCCAAATTAATAGTTCTGATCACCATAAATGTATGCAACATGCACGGTGGGATTGACACCTCATCAACATTGACCTATGAAGAGCACTACATCGTACTAGCATTTAGTAATTTGGAAGACTAGAAAATGGAAAGGATGCAGAGATTTGACTAAGATCAAATAGCCATGTACCTCGTCTGCAAAAAGAGCCAAGCCTTCCTTAATGCAGAATTCTACAATTTCACGCTGGTTTTCCTCTGCAAGAACCTGAAGGCATTGAATTGCACAAGGCACTTACAAATCAGAGAAAAGGCTAACTTGTCAGATTCCTAAAGCTAAAATACCAGACACCAAAAGCATTGCTTGTTCTTTCACAAACCCATTTGATTGAGCCTACATGCATAAGGACACGATATGATCGGCACAGTAACTTTCGCAACAAAATATCCGTGATATGCATACAGTTATACAGTAATACTAAAAGGTATAGTATTGTATCAATACCAGGGTTTTAAATATTGTCCGGAACAACTTGGTATCATCCGAGTTGTATAGGTTTCGGTCCACAACAAAACAAGCCACCGGTCAGCACAGGACTAACAAGACAGAAACCAACCAATACAGGTGAGTCTTACGGGTTTCGGTCCCCAGGTGAGTTGCACTCAGATTTTGTGATTTAAATCCTTGAGTTTACATGCGTGCATAAAAGCGGAATGATCACCTACAACCTATTGCATGTGAACTTCATGTGTAACCCAGCTCACATGCTTAAATGTGGGGGGGGGGGGGGGGGGGTTGGTAGGGGACAAGGACGTTAAAAAATTATTTCTGAATGGCGGGTTTCCCTTCACTATGAGCATTGAATGCACGGACAACCATACAGAAAATCTGGACATTACTGTCCTATCCTGGCAATCACAGGTAGTCTCAGTCATCTTCAAAATGGTATACTCTCACAGAAAATGCCTAAGGCCTATTTGGGAACAAGAAAATGAAATGTGAATTTGGTAAATCCATGAACTAGTCAAATTCATGGATTTGCATTGGATTTAGATTTGGCAAATTCCAAAGTCCACTATTTGGGGATCAAACTATAAATTCATTGGTTTGAAGAGCATTTATTTTAAGGAATTATTTTTCTTGCTTTTATAAGAGTCTCTCATTTTGAGGATTTGCTAAGCCTTTAATTCTTTTGGGGATTTGGATTTGCCCCAAATTCATGGATTTATGGAGGTGTGGATTTGAGAAATCCATGGATTTGGCTAAATCCGCAACAAAAAACAAACATGGGAGATTTGTAATCTTTGGATTTCACAAATCCCTCACCCCAAACAGCACCTTAAAGAAGATACAGAAAAAGAAGGAGAAGAAGAAGAGGAAGAAGAAGTTTCAGATTTTCTTTCCTTTCAATTCCTTGGAAAGATGAGATATGGAGAGGCAGATCAACTCTCACCTGCCCAGTCGGGTTGCCAGGATTTATTACTACGATTTCCCTAACCACTATGCCCTTGGATCGAGCTTCTTCCAGTTGTTTCTTAACCTCGGAAACCTCTAATCCCCAGCCTGTTGCTTCATCAAGATAGTATGGAACCTGAAAATACAAACCATAGTTCTCAGAGTCTGCTGCTATTTATCAATTAAAAAAACTCGGTGTTCAACTTGGAATTCAGTGTTTCAACTTCTAAGTTCAACTTGGCAGCATCAGTGTAGATCTCATAGATACCATAAAAGATCAGGATAGTAGATCAATGGCTAGTAGTTTGTACTCAGCGCAACAAGCACAGCCAAACCAAATCAACTCAGATGATTTCCAAGTCGATACATCAAAGTATACAGTCATGATAGGCCAAGCCCCTAGAAGTGGGCCCCATGGTTCAGTGATCCAAACCATCACTATAATGGACCTCATCATGGAGGGATGATGACCCCAAAATCTTCCAGATTCAAAGATCATAAGCACCCAACTTTGGGCTTTTACTGGAACATTGATGTATTTCTAAACTATTGTTTCCAGGGCACTGGTCAGAGGGTTAGGATCTTCCAAGGAGATTTTCAGAGTTTCAGTGCATCCCCATCCATGCTGTGGTCCAATCAAGTCAACATACCGGATCACTCAACCATGGGCACAACTGGGTGTATTAGGACCCACCTCACATGTCTTGATGCATCAGGAGTAAGGACCCTATATTTCATCTCTCATTGTAACAGTCAAAACTATAATGCAAGCTCATGTCGCAAAACATACAAGAGTACCACCATAAAGGGCAATTGAGGCAGAGTATAGAGGGTACTGCGGAATGGGACAGAATGCCGTCATTCTCAGACCTACGTAGCAGCTGCATCATCATATGCACCTGAGGAGAAAACAGAATATTAGCAGAGGGTTTGGGTTTCCATTATGTCATCAAAAGTTGAAGTCCAGATAGATACTGCGGGGCTCGCTCCATCAGTTAAGAAAATGTCATCCGCTTTGGCAGGAAATCCATCACGATCGGCAATACCGGCTGCAATTGTATCACGTAAACCCTTGATTCCCTGATACAGAAGGAACAAGAATTAGTCCCCATTTCCCATGAGAAATCATTCATGTAATCATTTGGCCTGGAAAGGTCTCTAGCCCAATTTTTGAACTGCTTCAATTGAGGCTATCAGGCAAGACCTAATAAAACAATCAACAGAATACCAACAAAATAATTAATGGTACCCTGAAAGCCACCTTCAGATGAATTTTCTGGTAGGCATTGAGCAGACGAATCACTCATACCTGCACTCCATCTTCTCAAGACAGTTTTATTGGTGCTAACAAAGGTCTCTACCGACGACCTCCATTTCTGAGTATTTGATTTTTTATCTCTCTGTTTGCTTTCAAAGAGATCGATTGCATCTTGGACACTCATTCGCCGCACTGTGTTCTCTGCTTTCTTTGTTGGTTGGTCAGATTCTTCATCTTCACTGCTGTTTCCAGCAGCATCTCTATTGGATGATATCCAGATCTAAGGCTCTTAATAGTTAGTGCAGTGGATCTACGCGATCCAGATCTCCCTATTTGGACCCGTCGCATTGGAGATGCTGATCTTCTAGGCGATGTGGATCTGATAAGAGGCCAATTTCTTTCAACTAATGATCGATCTTAGTCACTTGAGCTTGAAGATTCACCACTTTCTGTTGAGCTTTATCATTCGGCTTGTGCAATTTTTGCAGGAGAAACACCATTGTTGCTGTGTTTGGCTGTATCTACTGGCAAACCATCTTGAGCTATCCCCACTACCAGTTTTCCATTGTTGTTCTTTGAAGCATATGAGAAGGTCAGCTGCTCATTTACTGGATCAGTAGTTTGGTTCTTCTGGCTCAGTGATAAATACATGTACAAAGAATTCCTGAAAAGGACAAGCATTCATCATCAACTTATCTACCGAAAAAGTAAACAGAGAAAGACAAGACAAGACAAGTTTTAGTCATTTATTTCAGTTCTAAGGAAATGAAAGTGGAACAGAATCTGTCAAGGCTTGATTTAATCCAGGATTTTCTTTTTCATATTTGCATAAATTGAATCATGTTCCCTCGTCATGTAAAAAGGTGAATGAGTGACAGAGAAAGGAGGAAAGAAAATTAAAATATTATAGCTTAGAGAGAATGGAAACCCATAAATTTAGAAGCATGTTTCATTTTGATGGTTCCATAGTTGACTAGCAAACCCTGCTCACGCCATAAATAGGAATGAATATGTAACCATTGTTGTGGTTAAATAAGTAGAGGAAGACAGTCTACCCTCTAATTGATAGCAGCAGATATTCAGTTCTATAGGGAACTTGACAGGAAAAACAATAATATTCGCATCAGAATAAGTTACCTTAAATCCACAGCTCCAAAATGCTCAACAAATGTTGCTAGGTCAACAATTTGTTTAACAGAGCATGTGGAACCTGCAGCCCGGTTCACAGCAGAGGCTGGTTCATCCCTTAAGGCTATTAACCTCAAGTCCATTGCTCACAATATTTCATTCCTGTCAGCATTAATCTCAACTAAGAATAGAGGATACCAACGATATTCTACTACAACAACAACAACAACCAAAGGAAAATACTTACTTTGTAGCATCGGATGATGCCACCTTGTCTTCAGGCTGTAGATGATAATACTAAACAAAACAAGTTAGTTGTGAATGTGAGGTAGTTGCCAAAGATAAATTATTGTTCATCGAAATTATTGTTCATCGACTTTTAAGGCAAACTAATTATGGTTAAGGGACAAATCCAAATACAACTGGCAGGGGTAAGCAATTACCTTCACTGTTGGTTCCGTGTCTCTTGAGTAGCTGCTATCTGTTAAAAGGGAAGAGATAAAATGTTAAGTTTCCACTGAGAAGGAATACCCAACAATACCATGGTATACAGGAAAAAAGGTAATAAACAAGACAGAACAAATAACATGCACTCAAGAGTATCAAACCTTACCTCCCTATCAGGAAGCTACCAACAAATAACATGCATGGTGTTGACTGCCAGAGAACACAGCACAGCCAAGTCCATAGTTTGAGTCATTAACGAGATTGATAGCCTCTTCATTAGCACTAAATTTCATAATTGGGATGATCGGCCCAAAAGCCTGCAGGCCAGACAAATAAGATTTTACCGAATGACCTAGATCAACTGACAGTTAATTCTCAAATCACTGCAGTCCAAAAATGAATCAATTCAAATTTGATTTCTAATTCAAGATTGAGCAAATTAAAGTACATTCCTCAATGTTTAGAAACTGCTCTTGATTAGAAAAAGAAAACATCTTAATTAGGTGGGCCATCTTGAATCATTTGATTAATTTTGGAAGTGCATGAATTAATGGAATTATATGAATTGGAGTATTGCACTAGTCCATCAATGATCAAACTAATGAATAAAAATAGAAATTATTAAACTTCTTAAAATATAATGATCAAACATTAAGATTCATCAACATTAAGAGAGAAGTAATTAGTTTCTTGCACATTAAAATATAACAAAAAATCTCCCACGCTAGAAGCCTATAGCCATCTTGGCAGTCTCTCATTTGAATGTGAACCAATATTATATTTCTCTCCGTAAACATCTGCTTATAGTACACAAATCAAGAGTTTACTTGCTTAGGAGGACATAGATTCTAGCACATCTCTACTAATAAATTACACTACTGCAGAGGAGTTAAGAGTTACATGTGTTGTAAAGGAAAATATCATTAAAATATTTTGGGTACTTAGTGGTATGGATGGATCATTACAATTCAGTTTGATTGAATACACAAATGCACCATCAAAGTTCCAGTATAGTTGCCCATGTACCTGAACAAAGCATGAGTTTCGTCTCTGTCCAAAATGGATGGATGGTCACATAATGCAAGAACCTGAGAACACATGGATTAACAAGTTAGCTTTCTAGTAAAAATCTCAACAATCAATCCCGCCAGCCAGCTACCTACTTGCTATGTTTAGAGCTTAAGAATGTTTATTTGACATCCATGCCACCCCGGACATCACAAGGTCCAAAACATCTTGAGGTTGATGACTAGGGTAGTACAACTTCTATCATTTAATCAGATGATTTGAAATTAAAACCATTCAATTGTCGCTGTTGAACTAGAATTTTTCTTTTATTTTCTTTTCCTGAAATGTCCAATCTCATGAACTTCAGCCGTGATTCATGAAGGATGATGCCGATCAGATGGACCATTCAAATCACCAAAACATGCAACCATGTGGCCCCTAACTATCTCATGAGTCTTGTGGTTTTTTTTTTTCATGCCAAATGAATCTGTCAAGATGATGCCATTAACAGCCAAACACAAAACAGAATGACACAACAAAAGGGTGGCGAATGCAAGAGTGCTACCCCACAAATCAAAGTACGGCTGTAAAATTTTACTGGGAGAGGAGTCGGAGGGTTTGGATCTACTGGAATTTGAATGCCCACCTGATTTTCTGGATTATTGTCATTGGGCTAAGCTTTTTCTTCTTTCTTTGATCTTTTTTCACTGTTGAATGTTAGAACTTAGCTGGAAGAAGACTTTTGTCGAATGGTTTGTAGGCGGAGCTGTTACCATCTCTAGCTGAATATTATGATACAATTTGAGTGTTTTGACCCTACTTTCGAAGGGATGTGGAGTCGTAACAGGAATTGCATGATTCTAAATATTTGAATTGTTAGATAATACTCAGCCACAAACCCTTGCACATGTCCATCTGATGGACCTCAGTGAATGGTCCGATGATGGATCCATCAGAAAAGAAAAAAAAATGAAGAGCAGATCTGTATGGTGGATCCACCCCCTCCATCAGCTGTGCTTCCATATTTCCATCATGGATACTAGAGATCAGTTAGATCCATGGCTCCACACCACTAGGAATGGTGTAAATCGCACCTAAATCTCTCTCCATCATGGATACTAGAGATCAGTTAGATCCATGGCTCCACACCACTGAGAAGTACGGCCCAGCCTTCATCCTCCGGTTCGGCACACGAAATCCCAATACAAAAACCCCGAATCTTCACAAAATGCCATTTCAAACACTAATCGTCCACAGATCTTCCTCAAGATCTGACAGAAAAAAATAATTGAAAAAAAAGAAGAAAAAAACAGAGATGAAGAGAAATAAATACCTTGGGAGATCTGGTGATGCTCCTCAACAATCGGCGCCCCAACGAGAGAGAGAGAGAGAGAGAGAGAGAGAGAGAGAGAGAGAGAGTTGGACCAATGAAGATTGCAAAGGGAGGGAGAGAGGATGGGAGAGAATGAAAGAGGGGAAGGGGGTTTTGAGGGAATGGGATTGCGTGCGGAGTTACTCCGCACGGTAAGCTCTGCACCCTCTTATCGTGCGGAGTAAACTAAGTTGGGCCCACCTAGAATGCATGTGCTGTATCTGCTCCGTCCATATGTTTTTTCAGCTCATTATAGTGCTTGAGCCCAAAATTTAAGCATATCCAAATCTCAAGTGGACCATGCCACGAGAAGCAGTGGGAATAATGATTTCCACCGTTGAAACCTTCCCAGGCCCTACAGTGATGTTTATTTGTCATCCGACCTGTTCATAAGATCACATGGATATGGATGAAGGGAAAACACAAATATCAGCTTGATCCAAAACTTCTGTGTCCTTCGAGAATTTTTCAATGGTAGACATTTAGTTCACACTTTTCTTGTGGTGTGGTCCACTCTAGATTTTGATATGCTTCATTTTTTGGCACCATACCTAAAATTTTCTGTTAAGATGGATGGAAGGAGTGGATAAAATACGTAAATCTCCGTGGGCCCCACCATGGTGTAGTGTTTTATCCATGCCGTCCATCCATTTCTCAAGATCATTTTAGGGCTTGATCCAAAAAATGAGCAAGATCTAAATCTCATGCTTACCTCAACGACACCCTATTGGTCATCTTTCTTAGATCGGTGTTCAAGTGTGGCCCACATGATGATCACTAAATCTGCTTAACATAGGGCCAGGATGTGTTCACTGTGGTGTCCTCTTGATGGATGAACGAGATTTTATCATATGTTTACCATGTAATTATGGGAGTTTGAGTAGGGCTGTAAATGGGTCAGTGGACCAGATGGGGTACTTACACCTAACCCATTTAAGACCCGACCCAGACCTGACCCATTTGTTAAATGGTACGGGTCTAGGTCTAAGAACAAACCCAGTTGCTAAATGAGTTTGGATCTGGTTTCCTTTATATTAGGCCTGACCCGACCCGGGTAACATCAAGGTAAGCCCCACATAATAGGGGTAACATACACCCACTAAGATGTTACAAGGGAAACACCTAATTCACTCTCATGCGTTTTCCACACACCTGTATTTGGCCAGTGGCGATGCCACATGTCTATGGACTCCACCAGGATGTATTTTTTTCATCCATACTGTCTATTAATTTACTAAAAATTATCTTAGGCTACAATTCAAAAATGAGGCAGATCTAAATCCCAGGTGGACCTCACCACGAGAAAACATTAGTGATTGAATGTCCACTATTGAAAACCTCATAGGGCCCACTGTAATGTTTATTTGACATCCAACCTCTTAATTAGGTCATACAGACCTGGATGTAGGGCAAAAACAAATATCAGCTTCATCTAAAACTTTCGTGGCCCCGAAGGAGCTTTTAATGGTGGACATTTAATTAACATTGTTTCTTGTAATTGGGTCCATCTGATCGAGATTTAGATCTACTTGAGTTTTGGACTCATACCATAAAATGATCTGGGAAAATGTATAGATGGCGTGAATGAAACACATACATCATGGTGGAACCATAGAAATGGTACACTTGAGACAGGCAATTTGGAATTTTTAATGGTGAGGCACTAAATTACCATTATTTCTTATGATGTGGTCCACTTTAGATTTGGATCTATCTCAATTTTGGGCTCATACCATAAAATAATTTGAAAAAATGTATGGACAGTGTGGATGAAACACATACATCATGGTAGGGCCCATAGAGCACCGATCAGTACTAACTAGTGGCTAGTCAGGGTCACTAGCCAATCCATGCACACTACTTTAACCGTGTGAGTACCAAGTTGAAATATTTTATGTATATTATATCCTGTTCATCTGTTCTTAAATATCATTTTATGATGCCATACCAAATCTCAAGACTTAAAATCTAAAACTCAATAGCTAAATTAAAGTTTAGGGTCCAATGACTGCACATTTCTTGGATTTTCATGAGGTCAGCAAGTCCCAATGCAATTTTGAACAAAACATTTGGATCAATTTAGAATTCTGATCCAGTAATTCCTTTATTCTACTCATCAATATCTTTGATTTCACTAGTCACTACTCACCTTGATCGGATTTCGAATGAGAAAGATATTAGGCGGACAAAATTGATCAACAATATAATGGGTCATATCTTGCAATCCAATAGTTAGATTTGATTAAAATTTAATCTAAACGTCTGAAGTCATTTACTATTCAATCTTGACCGATCAGATTGTCCAAAATCTATCTAGATCTAGACAAACTGATCGTGCCCATTTAAAGAGTGTTTTGGACGGATCTAATTCGTTTCATGTCAGATTGGGCTGAATTTTGTTCTATAACCTATTCAGCACGTTCCAAATATATTTGACCGTTCAGATCAACTTTACGATTGCCTGATTATAGAATTTAATCAATCTCATCATTATAAGTTATTCTTGTAATTACACATCATTATACTTAGGCCCTCATTTTTGGTACAAGTGAATTAACTTGTGGGTATGCATAAACCAATATGATAAACTCAATGACTGTAATTTTTTATTTTCAACCATTCAATAAATGTCCACTAGTAAATTTTGTCCACTCATTTCAAATTTCTTAATTTTTTTCAATCTCAAAAAAATATTTTTAAATATTTTTTCAAACATTTCAATTTTGTTAAAAAGCTCAAATTTTTTTTTTTTCAAAATCTCAGTCTTTTTTAAAATCCCAATTGTTTTTTTTTTTCCAAACTTTTGAACTTTTTCAAACTTATCATAAAACAATTTTTTTCAAATTTATCAATTTTATTCAAACATATCAATTTTTTCAAGATGTAATTTTTTAAAATGTTTTTTTTTTAAATTTCAATTGTTTTTTTTCAAAATCTATTTTTTGCAAACATCGCCAAATAATTTCCAAACTTATAAACCTTTTCTTTTCTCAAAATCAAAATTTTTAAAAATATTTAATTTTCTTATTCAAAATGTTAATTTTAGTGTCAAAACCCCAGTGATTTTTTAAATCTCAATTTTTCTCAAATATCGCCCATTTTCTTTTTCAAAATCCTAGTTTTCTTTTTTTTAACGTTAGCTATTTTTTTTTTCAAAATCCTAGTTTTCTTTTTTTTTAACGTTAGCTATTTTTTTTTTTCAAAATCATAATTTTTTTTGATGTTGGATTTTCAAGAATTCGACGGTTCTAGACCGTCGACGATTAAAAGGCGCTATATTCGACGGCTTTAGACCGTCGATTTTTTTCGCGCGTAAACGAATTTTTTCGCACGTTAATTTCGACTGAGATAATTCGACTGTCAGTACCAGTCGAATTTTAGGTCCTAAATTCGACGGCTCTAGACCGTCGAATTTTATCGCGCGTTAATTCGACTGAGCTAATTCGACTCAGTACTAGTCGAATTTTAGGTCCTAAATTCGACGGCTGTGGACAGTCGAATTTTTCGCTCGTAATTCGACTGCCAGTAGCAGTCGAAGTTCAGGTCCTAAATTCGACCTCTTTGGACCGTCGAATTTGTTCTAGCGTTAATTTTGACTGTCAGTAACAGTCGAATTTCAGGTCCTTAATTCGACGGACCTGGACCGTCGAATTGTTTCGCTAGTTATATTCGACGGTTCAGGACCGTCAAATAATATCGACGTTTGGGGACCGTCGAATGATGGAGTCGAATTTAACGCTTTTTCACGTAGTGGTGACCCCAATCCTTAAAACCAAAGCAATCTTAGCCTCTAGATTACTTGGACTTAATTAGTCATCTTTCATTGGCCTTAGGAGTTCCAAATGACTACACATTGTAGGGCCTTACAGGTTTTTGAACTGCCATAAACAAATTGCCCAAACAGCAGAACTCAGTGTTGTCGATCGGTCACTCGTTCAACCGATCGAAAGATTATCAATCGATAGGTCGAAATGGCTAAAAACAGGCCAGCAAGAAATCTATTTATCTGTATATCGTCGACCGATTGATTGCCCTTTTCGACAGGTCGAAAGTGGCTGAAAATGGACAATAAGAAATACATTAAGCCATGAAGAAGTTCAACTGATCGACAGTTAGGTCCGACAGGTCGAAGGTCAATTTCAACCGGTGTTGAAGGGTCGAGTCGACAAGTTGACAGGTAGTCGTTATGCCCAATTTCTAGTCGTTTGAGCTTTAACCATATATATATATATATATATATATATATATATATATATATATATATATATATATATATATATATATATATATATATATATATATATCATTCGGGTTTTGGGCTCTTTAATGGATTTTTAGTATATTAGAAGCCACCACAACTCCATATCATTAGGCCTTCAATCCTAGGAGATTCAAGTTATATCCCTTGTGATTCATCACAAGTAAGAGCATTCCAAGCTCAAATGGAGATGAACTTTGATCTCCCTCATTCTCTAGAGAGATAGACATAAAGCCAATAGGTAAATCCTTCTCTAAACTCTCTAGATAGACTCATCTAAGTGAATCCTTCTAGGAATCAACTTCCCATTAGTTGTAGAAGATTCAATGACTCTCCCATTACCTTAGACACCTCAAATGAGCATCAAACGCAAGGTATCCGATTAAGGAGCTGAAGCATTCAACATCGGTGATCGGGGAAGAAACAAGGAGGTAATTCAAGCATGAGAAAGCATGAAGAAGCAACTCAAAGAAGGCATATCAACAACGCTCAACTCCACAAGTAAGGTTCTCAAATTATAGAGTCCACTCACTCTTTTTCCTTAGAGAATTGAGCGTAGAGTTTATAACCCAAAATAAGTCTCCAAGGGGGAGCCTCTAGCAAGAGTGTATGTGGGTCTTAGATTATGATTAAGGTTGTAGGTTAGCCTTGAAGCCTTTATAAGTGACTCTTGTGTAAGATTACCACCGGACACGGCTGTGTACGTGTTATTTTTTGAAGAGCCTCTGGCGGAAGAATACATAGGGCCTTGGACTAGGATCGCAAGTGCTTGTTGGTTAACCGATGAAAAACCAACTAAGTCTCTAAGAGAGCCGCCGACACGGGTGTGTGCATGTTCCACCGACACAGGTGCGTACATGTAGGTTATTGGTTAGTCTAGGAGAAAACATTGTAAAGGTTAAGAGGTGAACCTGATTTAAAACCCTCGGTATAGTGAAATTCGGTGCACTAGAGGGAAGAGAGTGGATGCTGGGAGTGGATTAATAGGGAAGTTGAACCACTATACACACTTTTGTTTACGATTGTATTTGAGCACATTTCCATTTGTGCATTGTATGTTTAATTGTTGAATTATACGTATACTTGGATGAGTTATAAGCTATGCACTTGATAGGCAAATACACACACAACTTGTATTTTCACTTTTCTATAGACTAATTTCTTAATAGTTAAATCATTTGTAGTCTATGTGATTGGACCAACTTGGCTTAAAAGCCTAGGTGTTAAATTTCTTAATTAAGTTTAATTGGTAAATTATTTTTAATTAGGCATAAATTTTGAAGTAGTCCTATTCACCCCCCATCCTCTAGGACTTAGCCATTGATCCTTGTAGTTCCGCCAAGCTTTCGTGCACAAAGCACCTAAGTGTGAGGAAAGGTGTAATTTCAACCCCCGCCCACACGATAATTCGTCCAGGCAAGGGTTTGTGGGGCCCATCATGATGTAAGGTTTTTATCCATGCCGTCCATCCATATTCTAGATATTTTTAGGGTATGAACCCAAAAAATGAGGCAGAACCAAGGCTTAAATGGACGCCAAAGTGAGGATTGAACACCCACCATTAAAAACTTCTTGGGAACTGCAGAAGTTTTCGATCAAGCTGATATTTTCATTTTCACTTCATCTAGGTCTACATGACCATATGAATAGGTTGGATGGTAAACAAACATCACGGTGGCGCATAGAAAGGTTTCAACTATAGGTGTTAGTATCACCGCTACTTCCTTTGATGTGGTCCGCTTGAGGTTTAGACCTGCCTCATTTTTTTGCTCATGCCTTAAAATGATATGAGAAAAGGGATGGACGATGTGGATAAACTAGTTACATCACGGTGGGCCCCGTAGAGACTACCTAGAAGGATTATTGTCTGAGCGGGAGTAGGACGCAATCTACTTCCATCCCCTTAAGCCTCACCTTGATTTGTGGCATGGCTTCCGCGGATCCCCAGTTCCTCCAAGTGGATTGCCTACTGACACTGCTAGTAGACAGTATCTGTGGGCCGCACCATTATGTATGTGTTTTATCCATGTTGTCCATCTATTTCTCCATATCATTTTATGGCATGAGCCAAAAAATGAGACATATCCAAATCTCAAGTGGACCACACCAAAGAACACAGTGGTGATTGAACGCCCACCATTAAAAACTTTTTAGAACTCACTATAATGTTTATTTATTGTCCAACCTATAGATTAGGTCACATAGACCTGGATGAATGGAAAACACAAATATTAGCTTCATCCAAAACTTTTGTGGTCCCCAAGAAGCTTTTAATGGTGAGTGTTCAATCACCATTATTTCTTGTGGTGTGGTCCACGCACCGTAAGATTTGGATCTTCCTCATTTTTGGATCGTTCTCTAAAATGATCTGGAAAAATGGATGGACGGTGTGGATAAAACACATACATCATGGTGGGGGGCCACACAACACTGTCCAGTGGCCGTGGGCTAGTGACACCGTAAGCAAGCAATCTGTGTCCCTTGGATCCACAAAGGTGGTTGGGACCCTGACTTTGGAGCCCATCGAGATGTATGTGACTTCATCCATAATGAAAGTTCATTTTAGGCTATGATTAAAAAAATGAAGCAGATCCAAATCTCAGATGAACCATAGTACAGAAACAGTGGTAATTGACCATTAAAAATTTCTTGTGGGTCATAAAAGATTTGGATCAAGATGATATCTGTGTGGTTTCTTCATGTCTTTATGAGATTATCAAAAGGTTGGATGCAAAATAAATATTTTGATGGAATCTATTAAATGTTTAATGGTAAGGATTCAATCATGACTTTTTCATGTGGAGACAGGCAAATGTGTCAAATTGACAAATTTAAGACATTTCAGGCCTTTGTTAACAAACAGGTTATTTCAGATTTCATACTTAATTTTAGTTAATCATTTCTTCCGTTACCTAACAGATTTTCAGACCTCAAATTCAGACTTTGGATTCAGATTTGAAATTCAGAATTTAGACTTTAGATTTAACAAACAGGCTCTTAACCTTGTGTTTAGTTGGGGTTGCACAAATTGTCCCAAGGATAGATATTAGAGATGAAATGCTTAATATTATTAGATTCATCCTGTTGGATCAGTGTCACTTTTCATATTTGGCCACCTTGGTAGGTACCCAATCTTGAGTAGTTAGTTTAGCAGGTTGATTCTCCCGCAGAACATTAGTCTATGTCCATATATTGGAAGGTGATCTTGATGTTTTTTTTGGAAATTGGAAGCAGTAAGCTGTGTCATGCTATTGATTTTGGAGGGAATCAAAATGATAATCATAACTGTAACCTGAATGTTTAAGACTCGCATTAGGAAAGAAAATATCCAAAAAAACATGAATTAAAAAGACTTTCTCGTGAAAATCATGCTAACCCTTAATTAATTGATGGGGCAATCAAGTAGATCACCCAGAATCACGGGCCTAGATGTTAAACCTGGTGAGAAACTAAAGTTCATGATCACGATCTCTTCTTCAAGTTGTCGACATAAGAATGGTTTTTTCAGCATGGGGCTGATTGAATGCCGAAGACACTGGTCCAATAGATCCAAGACCTTTATAGCAAGATGGTGTTGATGTCCCTTGATATACATTGATACGCCATCCTCTAACAGTTACGTTCGAGCTTTTAGAGAAAGTGGTTGTTTGACATGGTATCGGAGCGGAAGGTCCTGTGTTCGAATCCCGGAAGTAGCAAATATGCCACCGGTAATATATTCTCCCACGGGGAGCCGTTTATGGTGTGAGTAGTGATTATCCTCCACCTGGGTGTGCTATGAGTGTCGCTCCACCCTTGCCCAATATGTTCCTGTGCGGAGTTCCGCCCTGCACATGCGGGGGAGTGTTGATGTCCCTTGATATACATTGATATGCCATCCTCTAACAGTTCGAGCTTTTAGAGAAAGTGGTTGTTTGACAGATGGATCATCTGAACTCAGTGTTGTCATCACCATCCAACCCACCACGTTTGGCTCCTACCAAATGGACTGCTTTTGGGTGATTACTGTCCATATGGAGATAGATTCCACTGTAACCTGATCCTTAATGCATGGCGATAACATTGAATATCATACTCCATGAATTGAAAAGCTTATTCTTCAGTTACCACCATGTTCGTGGAACACATAACAAATTCTACTCTTCACTTCATAGTCGTAAAAATCACACCCAAATTCAATGCCCATAATGAACCTTCTCACTCTCAGGTCAGAGATGCCCCTCTACTGCTCGTTGGTGTCTTTTGGTTGTTCTTCATGCCCCAAGGTTTATGGCGATTGGGCCTATCTGGTGCCTCTCTATACAGAAGTGGCCCTGTTTTTGGTGCATTTGACTCCCAACGATGGGGCTTGTTTGGCAGGTGTTTCTGTGGGGTGAGCTGTCTGTCTGCTTATTGTGGTCTGTTATGCTTGTTTGGTCCGTTTTAAAGGAACCTTGCTGTCGGTTTTGAGGTGCAGCGGGTTCATCATGCAGCCACTGTTGTGGCTCTTTTACTGTCTCACTGCATGTGCTTTGGTTGATAGGTGAGGTCCTCTTTTTGTGATTTTTGGTTATATTCATCGATTATGAGGGTGATCCAAACAATGCCACAGTCCACGAGGATCATTGCAGCAACTCCAATAGATAAATTATCAATTGACAATAAATGGCTACTAATGCAAAACGGCCATTCGCATAATCCAAACAGTGGTTGAGACTTAGATTCGTGTTGACTGGAATCACGATGATACCAAGGTTCAAAACCTAAAAACTCGATTTGACTTGATGTCCAGCTAGGTCAAGTCTAACTGAAGACTCGGGTGGATATTTAATTATTAAATTAACAGGAATATTTGCGTAATGAGAGCTTTTTTTTTTGTTAAGGATGATAACTTTATTAGAAGCCGTAGAGCCGAAAAAATACAGAGAAAAGAAGAAAAAACAAGCGAAAGCAGAGAAGATATTACAAAGACATCACTCCATCCCACTCAATATCATTAGCAAGTGCTTTAAGAAAAACACCCCTTGCAGTGCTAAAATTATAGAAGCACCAGTAGTTTCTTTCAATCATATGTCGGGCAGAAGAATAGAGTCTCCATCTCTTCCTAGAAGCTGCTACCAACCCACCATAATGCCACCGGATAAAAAGCTTGGCAATTGATTCCTGCATAATGCTTTTTTTTTTTTTTTTTTGGGGGGGGGGGGGGGGGGGGGGGGGATTTACCCTCTTGTTGTATCTTTAACAGGCTTTTTCCTAGGTTAGTAATAAAAGAGTTCACCTTGCTTGCTTTCCCACAAAAAAAAAAAGAAGATCCACTGATTCTTCATTTCTCCAACATAAGTAACAAACACTAACAATCTTAGGGCCTCTCTTCTGCAAGTTATTGACAGGAAGAATTTTGTTCCATCCCGCAAGCAAAGTGAAGGCCGCCACCTTCGATAGAGCAACATAGAACCAAATGGGAAATGCGTGCGCCTTGGCTCTGCATGAGATGTAACCTGAAATGTTAAAGTATAGAGATTTGACAAAAAATTTGCCGGATTTGAATGAATCCACTATATAGAATCGTAACCAGACATGTAAGCGATATTCCTGAGAGCTGCTGTAATAGTGTTAGAAGTTCGACAAACTCAACCTCTCGGAGATCTCTTCTCCACGGGGGGGGGGGGGGGGGGGGGGGGGGGGGGGGGGCTTAATCTGATACCACTTGGGCTAGCCATGGGTGCAGGTTCAACAGAGAATTGCCACCTATCCATATATCTTTCTAAAACCTAAACTTAGAACCATCACCCACTCAAAAACCCACCCCCCCTTAATACCACTTTCCTTGAGACTCAAAATGGACCTCCATATACTCGGACCTCTACATAACCGGATGCGTTTAGGCCACCACTTGTAATGCCCCGAAATTTCGACTCTCGTGGACAACACGATGGGCCGAGTTTTCGGGTGTTAACTAAAATGCATTAGGGATATATTTTCATACATTCATCTTTATTTCCCACATTCATGGCATTCATAGCATGATGACGGAATTTAAAGTTCTTATTCAATGTTTTTCTACTCTACGTTATCAACATATGTGCTTAAATCATATAAAATATATAATATTTCACTTTTTGTCTCCCTATGAGACTTAATTCGATTTACATGAAAATAAATTTATTCTACAAAAATGAAAACAATAAACATCATTCGTCTTTAAACTGATACAACTTCATCGTCCGTCATTGACCACCATGAAATTGTATGCTCTTCAACTTGTAAATCGAGTTCGTCTAATGGATCGTCACCTGCAACAAGCTGGTGGTGTTTTATAACACTATCCTAGGAGGGAGTGAGTTGCTCGTGATCAACAAAGTGAGGGTTACCCTCTAAGATTAGCATAATAATATCCAAATATAAGCATACCCAACCAAAGCATACATGAGAAAATCTTATTGAATGCAATGCATGATATGCATGCTCTGGCTAAGGCACCTTGACTAAATGAGAAGGGACTTATTCCAACTCTTCTCACCAGCCACTAGTCACCAGAGTCCACGATGAAGCGAGTAATTCCACAACTTCATGTCAACAAACGCAGCCAATGGAGGTGATGGCCACACATCCCCCTACTACAAGCTAGCACCGCAGCGCCCGGAAGGCTGACCCACCAAGTCGGGTCCAGTGAATGCATGCATGATTAGTTTCACCTTTAGTTAAGTAGTTTAACATCTAGCCAATTAAACGATGTTCACAACTAATGACCACTCCTTACCCCAATTAGTTTAAGGAAGCTCAAGGTCACTATGGGGGGCTCGTCACCCAGCATAGGCTGACAGCTCAGGCTTAGTATCCCATACCACCAACCCTGGCTCATAAAACTTCTCACTTTCATCAATCTCATTCCTCAAAGGGTCCACTACAGGTAACATATCAAACAAGGATCCTTTGACACGTATCCAACAATGCACATGATAGTGCCAAACTGAACATTATGGCATTTACGACCAACAACACATCTACGGTAATGTCAACATTTAATCCCCAACATCAAGGCATATCATTCAATAATAGACATGGTGATGCCAATTCTTACAATAATCAATAAGGAATATTCATCCAAAAACATCCACATGGTAATGCCAGCATAACAAAACCTCATACGGGCTTCATCTCTTAACATTCAAACGGTTATATCAATATGGGGTTAAGGGGCGTTCATTAACGTAACATCCATATACAGAATTTTGAATCATATAACAAATCAATCATCATGTTTATCATGAGCATATAATGAACATAAATTAAGCATAGTCTTCACATAAGCATATACATCATCATGGTTCCTTTTCCAAACACATAAGCATAAATCATGGTTCACATATATCAAAATTCATAGTACACATCAAGGAATATCATACAAATCATAATCACATGAAGAGATTTCAACAAGCATGGTTTCAAGAAATCACACAACAAAATCCTAGTGTCTAAGCATGTAATCGACAAGAAGCATGATATTATTGTAACTAGGCTTAAAGGAAATCCCCACCTTCGCCTTAGATGAAAATCCAAGTTGGAATTGATGGAGAAGATCTTTACATGAACCATGGCGATACGAGAAAGGGTTGGAGATGACTACATGCGTTGATGAAGAAGGAAGGAAAAGAAGATGATCGGCGGGCGGGTGCGTTCTCTCTCTCTCTCTCTCTCTCTCTCTCTCTCTCTCTTAGACGTGTAGGGCTGGAAAATTAGGGTTGGGCATGAGTTTTTTAGAATGGAGGAGTAGGGACATGCGCACCACTCCTTTACATGAAGTGCGCGTGCACACCTCCCAATCTCAGTATGACACCATCAAAACATGATTAAGGAATGATTTTTTAATGATTTCTAATCCGTTCATCGTGTTAAGCACAAATAGTTGAGTCGGAATATATAATTTTCATGGTGATCTGCACGGCCCAAAAAATGAGGCAGATCCAAATCTCAGGTGGACCACACCACAGGAAAAAGTGGGAATTGAATTCTCACCATTGAAAACTTCTTGGAGGCTACAGTAGTTTTGGATTAAGCTGATATTTGTGTTTTCACTTCATCCATGTCTGTGTGACCTTATCAACAGGTTGGATGGCAAATAAACATCACGGTGGGCCTTGGGAAGTTTTTAATGGTGGACGTTCAATCAATGCTGTTTTTCTGTGGTGTGGTCCTCACAGTACTAATCAGATGCTCTAATCTATAGGAATAGCTAGCCATCCATTTCATAAGCCATGGACTGATGGTCAGGATTCTCTTCTTAAAGGAGCTATTGAGAACTAAGAGCGATCCATGGTAGGCCCCAACAAATGAAGGGTTTAAATTGTTGATTGAACCTCCTTTTATGTAAATGATCCAGATTGTCCATTTTAAAGGCAGTTGATCGGTCCGTTGGAATCATTTGGTTGGTGTAATTTTTACATGGTAACACAAATGGGCCTTTGATTTAATGAACGATCCAGATCAATCAATCCGACTGATCAAGGGCCCATAAGCTACTAGGAGCAGTACAACTTACAGTCATCCGAGAGCATTGGATCTTCTTATGGAAAGTCGAAAAAGCCCTTGATGCTTTTGGCATCATAATGTATGTGTTTTATCCATGTTGTCCATTAATTTCTACTTATCATTTTAGGGCTTTATCTAAAAAATGAGGCAAATCTAAATCTCAGGCGGACCACACCATGAGAAAATAGTAGTGATTGAATGTCCACCAGTGTTTATTTGACATCCAACCTCTTGATTAGGTCATACAGACATGGATGCAAGGAAAAAACAAATATCAGCTTGATCTAAAACTTTCATGGCCTCCAAGAAGCTTAATGGTGGGCATTCAATTACATTGTTTCCTGTGCTAGTCTAGTTGACATTTAGATCTACCATTACAATCCATACCGTTCGTAACATCAGTCCTACTGGGATGAACATGAAAAAACAAATTAATTAATATTAGCCTGATTAAAAACTTTTATGATCCCACAAATATTTCAACCATGGTCATTCAATCCTCATGTTTTCAGCCCACATGACTTTTGCATCTAGCTCATTTTTTGTCTCATGCATGTCCTAAAATGGGCTCACAAAATGGATGGACAAGGTGGATTTCTCACAAACATCACAGTAGGCCCCTTGGTTCCCAACAGTTTGCCTATTGACATTGGTCAGGTGCTAGTGGTTGGGCTCTGTGGACCCCACGATTATTGTGTTTTATCCATGTTGTCCATTCATTTCTCAACATTAATTATAGCAGGGCTTGATCCTATAAATGAGCCATATCTAAATCTCAGATGGACCACACCACAAGAAAACAGTAGTGATTGAATGTCCACCATTAAAAAAGTCCTAGGGCCCTATAATGTTTAAGGCATGTTTAATGGATAAAACTCATAAATCACGGTGGGCCTCACAAGCACCGACCAGTACCTACTACATTAGTGGTAGGGTCAAAGACGATATGCAAACCATCGTATAAGATATTCAACAATGTGTTTTAACGGCGTTCAATTAGTAAATGCCATTAAAATGGATCTTTAACAATTCTAGATTGGTGCACACCATAAAAATAGGTCATTGATGGTGTTTTGTTACCGCAAGCCGTTAACGGCTACAATTTGTTGTAGTTGAATTAGAGGATAACAACTTAGTGGGTGCTACCTTTATCGTGTGGGGCCTACCTTGATTTTTTTTTCTGTATATCCATTCCATCCATCTATTTTTTCATCTGATTTTAAGAATCGATCCAAAATTATAAAAAGATCCAAATCTCAGGTGGACCATACCAATAGAAAGAGTGATGAATCATCATTAAAAACATTGTTGCGGGCCACAAAAGCTTTGGATCAATATTATCTTTCTAATTTTCCTTCATACAGATCTTCTTGACATTTATCAACAGGTTGGATTACAAATAAACATTAAGAAAATGTTACAATGGGCCGGCCGGCCTTTGGAAATTTTAATGGTGAGGCACTCAAATCAACATTGTTTCATGTGGTGTGATCCACTTGAGATTTCTCTCTATAAATTTTGGTATCACATCTTAAAATGGTCCATAGAAAACGGATGGACTATGTGGATATATAAAAAATCATCAATGTGGGCCCCATGGTAGGGGTAACACCTAATAATTAATATGTTACATGCATGGGTAACACCTAGCTAATTCACACCCCAATTCAAGCAATGATTGGGTTGTTAGAAACAGACGGTCCAGACAGGGGATCATGGGGCCCACTGTGTTGTATGTGATTCATCCATGCTGTCCATCCATTTTTACATAGCATTTTAGGGCATGATCCAAAAAATGAGGCAGATTGAAGGTCCAAGTGGACAACACTAAAATCAACAATTGACGGCATGGATATGGCTCCATACGGTGTGGTCCACTTGAGCTTTTGACCAAGCTCCTTCTTTGGGGTAAATCTCTAAAATGAGATTTTAAAATTGATGGTCGGCATGGATATACATTAAATCATGTAGGTGGGCCCCATTGTAAGGATAACAAGGTGGGTGTGTTTCATTAAAATTGAAAATTTGCATCTTTTCGTTTTCTGACGGTTTAAAACCGTCGGCGATTCCGACGGCGACCGTTGGGGAAGGTTCTTTGGTAGTTTCCCGACGGCCGATAGACATTTGCCGACGGTTTTCGACTGTCGGAAATGCCGACTGCTCATAGCCGTTGGGGAAAAAAGCTAGGGTCGTTGGGGAAAGTCATTTTTTTGATAGTGCAAGAATTTGCCTTACCGTTCCTTCAACAGATTTCACACTACTTCCTATTTCCAGCTTTGGTTACGGGTAGACCATCCCCTGGTTGGTAATAGGTAGCTATTTTCGGAATTTTTCACAAATATGCAATAATACCCATACTTTATTTTTCTTTTCTTTTCATACAAATTAGATAGGATTTTTAAAAATTCATATCTTTCGTTCTTCTCTTATTTCTCATGAACAAGGATGGACAAAGTTCCCTGGCTTGGTTCCGAAACACTTCAAATCTTTAGTTTAACCAATCACAAATCCACTAATCCTTTTAAACTATGAGAATCGTGTAATGTGAAATAGACTCAAAAGTGTTTAAATGTTCTATAGATCAAACAAATAGGGAGATTCACATATAAAACTATCACGTTTAAGTTAATTTAGAGATTTCAAAATCATATCAGTTCATCTTTCATCCTTTTATACTCATGACATCTCAAGTGCATATAAACAAGTTTTTTAAAAGAGTTTTGATGTTTTAGAAAAATTAAAAAATTTCTACAAACCTTTGCTCGAAATGTCCACAAACTGCTAAATTCTATGAATCTCACCCCCCAACCAAATCTTGCATTGTACTCAATGTAAAAAGGTATGCAATGAGCATGAACATGAGAGCAGTGGTAAAATATAAGAGAGTGAGAATGAGAGTACCTGAATGAGTCGATCATGGAAATCTACTCTGGTATCTAAATCTACTAAAGTAATAACCTAAACCTAAACTATCCTTTTAGAAAGAGAATCTCCATCAGACTAGGAGATCAATCATCATTATAACATCCAAAAGAACAAAGTTAAGCAGGATCATTAAGTGGTGTAACAAATTTTTCAGTAGAACTATCCACCATCCCGCTTTGGAAAGTACATCGGTGAAATCAATTATTCTAACCCATTGAAAATCCTGCTGAAAAATTTTAGCGGGTTTCTCAATATCATTGTCACATGTACTATGAAAGGAGCATTGCATTGGTTGGAAATCATTGAATATGGATCTCCTTTCCATCTTATCTCTAAGCAAAAAATTGCCAAATATGGGTCATCCCAGAAGTAGTGTTATTTGGTTTGAACAAACCAAAGAGATGTGAAGACTTCAATCGCTTCATCCTCACAAATTGGGATGGTCTCCACATAATCTAATTTCACCGACGCTTCCACAATTGATATTTCAGTTTGGCACTCTGTGGAAGAAGACTTTTTAGGCACCAGAGGGATCTCCCTCAAGCCAGGCACTATATCATGAATCATGGGATCATCTCACTCTTCAAAATAAGTCAAACACTCCTCTAGAGTGTAGGAGACCTCAGGGGAGGAAGTTTTTATATTTGGACCCTTCACGTCTTCCTCCTTCTCAGACTTTTGTGTAGGTTGGAATGGGTCGTCAACTTCTACACTTTTAGAAATTGCCTCTCTATAGGCAAGTCAAGCACCAATTCTTCTAATTCCTGCATAATAAATTTGTGTAAATAAAAAATTAGTGACTTGTTAAGTAAATTTTCAGAAATTGACACTTCTAAGGCCTCATTAATAATAAAATTGAATTCATCCTTGAAGTGTGTCAAACATGTCTCTAAAGTTTCAGGTAGATTGGGTTGGAAAGGCTCCCCTTCTTCCATAGATTTTATCATGTTTATCTCATGGGGGTCATCATTGTCATCCCAATCCTCAAAGGGGTCGAAGCAAACAACATCTAGAGGATCAAAATTTCTTTTTAAGGCGAACTCTTCCACGATGGATTCAATCATCTCAACCTCATTGACATCATCATCATCCCTACGCCTTTTGCCCAAGTCAAACACATTCACCTCCAATGTTAAGTTTCCAAAGGACAATTGCATTACCCCATTCCAGCAATTTATAATTGCTTTTGATCTAGCCAAGAACGGGTGGCTTAGAATCACCGGTATTTGAGTGCTAGCATCTATAAACGGTTGTGTCCAGGATGATAAAATCTACCAGATAGTAGAATTTGTTGACTTGGACCAATACATCCTCAACTACCCCTCTCAGCACACGAATGGATCTATCAGCAAGTTACAACGTAGTTTTGGTGGGTTTTAATTTACCAAGACCCAATTGCTCGTATATCAAATAGGGGATCAAATTTACTCTTGTCCCCAAGTCTAGCAATGCACGCTCAATCCGATAGTCACCAATGATACATGAGATTGTGGGACTATCGGGATCTTTGTATTTTAGGGGGGTCTTTTAGTTGAGAATGGCACTCACTTGCTCATTAAGAAATGCCTTTTGTTGCACATTGTATTTGCGTTTGGTTGTACTAGGTCCTTTAGAAACTTGGCATATAAAGGAATTTGTTTTATGGCATCAAGCAATGGAATGTTTATCTTGACTTGTTTGAAAATCTTTAAAATGTCATGAGAGTTTGGGAGAGATTTTAGAGCAACCAATCTCAAAGGGAATGGTTCTACGGGCTTATAAACGTGTTTTGTTTCTTATGGGGCTGAGTTAGATCCATCCTCATTCTCAGAATTTACCGGATCATTAGGCTTGTCGGCCTTCAACGGAATAGATTTGTCAATTTGTTTACCACTTCTAAGAGTGGTGACGGATTTTGCTTGCTCCACATGTTGGTTGGAAAGATTAGGGATGCTTATTTCATGTGCTTGTTTAGGATTAGGCTGAGGTTGGGCCGGAAAGATCCCTTCCCTAGCATTCAAGCGTCCCTTAATTTCATCAACTGAGACCTTAAGCCCTTGGAACATTTGCTGATTTGCGTTTGCCCTTGCATAAATGCCTTTAAAGTGTCTTCCATTGAGAATTGAGGTGGGGCCATGTTTTCCATGGGTGGCCCTCCTTGAGAGTTGGTAGGATTGCCCGTGGGAGTATTCCTTCAACTGAAATTTGGATGATTCTTTCAAGTAGAGTTGTACGTGTTACCTACCGGTCCATTGAAAAGTCGTTAATACCCATATGCGACATTCAGTTGCTCTTATAACACCTCTTGAAACACAGGAATTGTAGGACAATCTTGCGTAGAGTGCACATTAGCAGCACAAATTCCACATACATTCTCAATGGCTTTCGTGGATTTCAAAACTCCACTTTTTCTTAGTTCCATGGCCTCGACTTTTCTTGTGAGGTTGGCTAGCCTTACATTAACATCATCTTCTTCCTTAAGGATGTAAATCTCTCATTTCTTTTTTTGTTAAGGAGGATTGGAGTTACTAGATTTGTTCGAGGTATCCCATGATTGGGCATTCTCGGCTTACATGTCTAAATAACTCCATGCCTCATCTAGATTTTTACTCATGAACTCGTCATTGCACACTATCTCTACAAATTGACGCCTGTTGAAATTTAATCCATCATAAAAGAAGTTTATAATTCGCCAACTTTTGTATCCATGTTGTGGACAACTGAGTAAGAGTTCCTTAAACATTTTCCAGCTTTGAATGAACGTCTCATCCTCTTTTCCCATGAAGTTCATTATTGATCTTCGAAGGGTGTTAGTTTTATGAGACGGGAAGAACTTTTTCAAGAATTCCTGGGTCATCTCAGTCCATGTCCCAATCGAATGTGGTCTAAGAGAGTGGAGCCAACCTTTGGCTCTTTCTTTTAATGAGAAGGGAAATAATCTAAGCTTAATGACATCTTCAGACACGTTATTGTATTGTAAGTTAGCAACAACTTCATTGAATTCTTTTAAGTGTAGATATGGGCTCCTAGAATCTAGCCCAGGGAACTTAGGTAAAAGTTGGATTACCCCCAACTTTATATCAATGTTCCCCCCGGTGGTTGGAAAAACCACGCAAGAGGGTGTAGTGGTATGGGCCGGTTGTAAATAATCACGTAAAGCTCTCATTGGAGGAGCATTTTGCACCTCATTCTCTCCTAGTCCCTCATGATTAGCATATATAGTTGGAGTAGGGTGGGGAGGATTCCTTAATGGTGTTTGATCCATATTTTTCGAACTTTCACAATGTTCTACGTATTTTCTGACTCGTCTATGAACGGAGAGTGGTCCAACTAAACCATCTTTGGTTTGGAGACGATTGGTGTGGTCACGTTCCCAACGGGACATAAACCATATAAACCAAAGTCTAAACTAATCCTAAGTCCTAAAAATAAAATCTGGAAAATAAAAAATGAAAATTGAAAAAGTTTAAGTTGGAAGGATAGTACCCGATTTGCTTGAACTAGAAGAACTTACAACAAAACAAAACAAACCTCGTTAGTTCTAAAATTCAAAAAAACTAGTCCTAGGAAAACAGTAAACCCTAACTACTTCTACTTCTATAGCTACTAAAATAATTTAGAACTGTTTAACCTAAATTCCCCGGCAATGGCGCCAAAAACTTGTTTGCTCGCTTCAAGTGCAAGGCTTGCGATGTAGTAATAATTCGGTAAGACCGAGGTCGATCCATAGGGAATTTGGTAAACAACCCTAATTTATTCTAACAACTTCAATTAAAAACACTTTAGGATTTCAAGCATAAGAACTAAGACTAAACAGTAACTTAAAAAGGAAAATCTGATAATATGATAAACAAAACTAAGGCTTTTAAGGATCCACTTGTAGCAATCCCATGTTAATTCATTCATCCAAGCATAAAACACAACTAGATTTGAAGTTCTATCTCTTATCTAATTGGAAGATAAAGTATTCAAGCACATTCAATCCCACTTAAGTTAAGAAATCACGTTCTAGTCCTATTTGAGCACATAGACTTCAAATATGTAGTCGTTGGAGTAACAACCATGCCAAGAGACTATGGCATGCTCAAGGGTTAGCAAAATTTGAATCAAATCAATCCCAACATGGCAATCTCAGAGAATTGCAAGGAACTCATGTCCGGAGTACATGAACTCTCATAAAACTTCTAAAAATACCAACTTTATTCAAACTAGAACATTTAAAATCCAAACTTAAAGTAAAGGTACTTGAATCAAAACAAATTAAGCATGAAATTAACCACAAGCTTCACCTCTTAGCCCTAGTTAAGAGATTCTAGCCGAGCATTGTCATACTACAACTAGAATTAAAAGAAAAACTAAAGAAAAACATGTAAACTAGAAAAATCGGAGTTGTAGGCACTCATGAAGCTTTCCTTCACCTTCTATGACTTCCAATCTCCTCCAGGATCCTTTTAGATCGAATTAGAGGAGTCCTTTTATAGCCTCCAAGCCCCAACATCGTAAAATATTTGAGAATTTGTGTAAACTTACACAAGCGGTTGTGTAGAGAAAATCGGACCAGAAATAAAAGTTTCTGGACTGGGCGCACGGGCGATTGATGGCTTGGGATGGTCAATTGATCACAAGTGGCTTTTAGTTATCGGGCGATTGATCATCCGGACCAAAAAGTGTCTAGAGAGTTCAACAAAACTTCTCCAAAAATCTAAATTTTCTGATGGTCTGGGTGATTAATCGCCCAGGCTGAGCGATCAATTAGAGGAGCTCTTTTTTGTCCAGCAATGTTTCTGGAAGTCTTGCCTCATGAGCGATCAATCTGCTGGGCCAGTGGTCAATCGACCACCCTGGCGATCAATCGGTCAAGCCAACCAATTAATCGACTAGGGTGAGTCTTGGTCTTTTCTTTTCCTCTTCTCCTTGCTTCTTTCCTTTGGTCTTCAATGTATATTAAGAAGTATCTTTAAGAATTATCTTGGTGAAATCCCTCTCGCATTCCTATGAACATAAAACATGTATTAAATTAATCTTTAAACACATAAATCATGCACAATGTGTGATGATATGGGTTAGAATATGTATTAATTAGAAGCTCAACAGAGTCTTGATCCCTTTGCTCCCCACGTTGCTAGATGCCTTAGGAAGTGAGTGAAGGTGTCCTTTTATAGCATTGATCCACCACCGAGTGAGAACAATCGGGAAACCGCGTATGCCTCTCGCACTAGGAGAACCAAAATTGGAAATAAAAATCTGATTTTTTGCTACTGTGTGTGGCCGACCGGTCATGACTGGTCGAAGCTCTCAGACAGCCTCCTTTTCTGACTTATTTCTTCTCTTCTCTCCTTACTTCATTCATCCATCTCTTTACTTTTTCTTCCTTTGTTCTTCAAGGGGTTTAAAAGTGGTTTTTAAGCACCAAACCACAAAGTTTCTCTCATTCCTAGATTCACAAAGCATGTATTAGATGATTCTTTTAGGTATAGAAACTATGCATAATGTGTAATAAAAAGGGGTTAGAATTGAGGACTCAACACACCCCAACTAGCATTTTGCTAGTCCCCAGCAAAACATGCATGAAACAAATCCAACTTTTCAAAACCTAACTCTCTCTCGAAAACTATGCTTCTATAAACTCCAAGATACATAGGTTCAAAATTCAGAGAAACTTAGTGATAAGAATTGAAATCTTAAGCTCTTTAAACATAATAAGTGTTTCACATGGAATCCCCACCAATTGATTGATAAATAGAAGAATCCGAACAAGTGCAGTCTACTGTAGATAGTGGATGTTCATCTCATGAATTTTGAGGATTACTTTCTTTGTAGATTAGCGAAACTAAAGATATCAAAGTGTACAGATCAACCACATGCCTATGACAAGAATTTGCCTTACCGCTCCTTCGACGACTTTCACACTACTTCCAATTTCCAGCTTAGGTTACGGGTAGACCTTCACCTGGTTGGTAATAGGTAGCCCTTTGTCAGAATTTTTCAACAAATATTCAACAATAACCATTTCTTTCTTTATTTTTCTTTTCACTAAAAGTATAAGATATGATTTTTAGAAATCCATATCCTTAACATTCTTCACTTCTTATTTCCTAAACGGGATGGACAAAGTTGGTTCCTCAACACCTTAAATCTTAGTCTAGCCAGTCTTCAAATCTATATAATCCTTTCAATCATGAGAATCGTGTAATGTGAACTAGATTCAAAAGTGTTCAAACTTTCTATCGATCATATAAATAGGGGAATTTATATAGAAAACTACTATATCTAAGATAATTCAAGGATTTCAAAAACCAATCACTTCATCTATCTGCCTTTCATACTTATAACATCCCAATTGCATAAAAACAAAGTTTTAAAAGAGTTTTGAATTTTTAAGAAAATAAAATAACAATTTAATAAAAATTGCTTGAAATGTCACAAAAGACTAGTAAATTCCTCTAGGAATCTCACCCCCAACCAAAATCTTACATTGTCTTCAAGGTAAAAAGATATGTAATAAGCAAGACATGAAAGCAATGAAATAAAACAAAGGAAAGTGAGAACGAGAGTACTTGAGGCAGCAAGTTAATCAAGTCTAGCTTCCTCCATTGTCTCCATGAGACTTATTCAATCCTAAACGTAGTAAAATAAATCCTAACCTACCTACCTACCATTTATTAGTCCGATCGACTACATGATTAAATTTGAGCAAGATCTTCATAAATTTCAACAAATTTCTCATGAGGACCATCCAAAGTCATGCTCGACAGTAGACATGGGTGCTTTCCTTCATTAAAGTCTAATCGTAATGCGCACCACATGCATGAAAGGAGGAGATAAGAACAGTAAAAAGATATCTCCTCAAATTTTGGACTGGGTGATGATTGATTAGAAACGGGTCCTCCCAGTTAGAATTCTCAATAAGCTGAAGAACCCATAATGGTGTAGAGACATTCATCATGTTTTCATCAGTTAAAGTTGTCTCCTCCACAATTTCAGAAATGTACGGTGCTTCCGCAATCAATGGTGATGAGTTTAAATCAATGGAATGGTGCACTTCAGGTACCGACGCCGTATCTAACAATATATTTAACTCCTTAATTATCTCATCATCAACATCATAAGAGTGGGCAAGCATTCCTCTAGAAAATCGAGATAGTCGGATGAAGGGTCCGCGCCTTCCCTAAGCGATTGAAGAAATATTGTTTCAATGGTAAAGAATTCCTCTTTTATAGAGGGGAGGTCTTTCAAAGAAAGTTCTTCAGGTTTAGAGGTAACCACATCATCTATAATTGGTTGTTCTCTTGAAATTTTAGATTGTGCCACCCCATCATCCAAAAAAATAAAATTTTCAACCCAGGAGGGTCTTCCACAATAAGATTTGTCATGTTATGTTGGTGGAAGGACTCAAGGATATCGACTTCAGCTAACTCTCTAGCATGCATATCCTCTAGGGACTTATAAACATTCCACCATTGGGAAAAAGAAACCATAGGTTCATAGACATCCACCGAACCTTCATTGTAGACAACCCCACTATCACTTTTAGATTTTATGGATTCCTCAGGTTCATCAACCGTCATTGAAATCTCTTCATCATTAAGGTCAAAACATCCAAAAGACAGTGGATTCACCATAATCGATGATGACATTGGGATCATCAAGATCAATCTCCTCTAGAAGTTTATTCATTATGTTCATAGAAGGTGGGACTTGGATAGCCCCATTCTCTACATTAGAGGGGATTGATTCGATGCCCCTAATTTCGAGCTCAACGTCTTCACAAGATGGCGAGTAGCTTTGATTTAATTGTTCATCTTCATACTCTTTCCATAATTCCTTAAGTATTTTTATGTATTCATTATCGTGGGAGGAAGACATTTTAAGGTAATTTCTAATAACCACGGTTGGTTCTTCCCTTGAACAAGGTGAATGATGGCCTCCCCAATTAAGATAGTACGCATTATAGGATGAACAGTTATATGATGGTTAATAGGCATATCCATACAAGTGATCATGCATTGTCTTAACCGATTGAACATCATGCACCCGTTCCTTTTGTTGTTGCACACCTCCTATCATACTCAGCGGAACACTAATGTTATTTTTTGTCCAATAATCATATAGTGTTTTACCTGGCTGACCATTATTCGATTTTGTTTCGTTCCGGTACTCCCCCAAAGTCTTACGTCGCGTCTCCTTATGTGAATTATTTTTATTATAATAATCACACAACGTCTTACGTGGGGGGTATGGAGGTTGTTTGAATCTCAGAAAAATGCTTAATCTTGGAGGGATTCCGATCATAATAAGTTTGGATCCCATGATCCAGCATCTCATCTTCCAAAAGGTATTCATATGCACCACTCGTCCAATCAGCCATGATGAAATTTAAAGGAGTTGAAACCTAACCTATCCCACAAAAAGAAATAAATAAAACGAAGAGAGATGGGGAGATGTTACCTAATAGGGTGAGAACTACGTTAGCAACAATGTCCTACAAAATAAAAAACAAAAAACTATTAGTGATCTAAAAAAAATTCAAAAAATCTACTTCGAGAAAAACTGAAAAACCTACCTAACTAAGACTACTCTATAGCTACTAGAAGAATTAGAACCATTTAACCTTTTCCTCAGGAACAACGCTAAAAACTTGTTTGCTCGCCTCAAGTACAAGGTTGCAATGTACTAATAATTCTCGGTGAGACCGAGGTTGATCTACAGGGAAGAGGTAAACGAATTTAAACTATTCTAATAACCAGAATATAAGAAGTTTAGGAAATCGATTTTTAAGAACTAAGTAGAAACATAAAATAGAAAAATCTGAGAATTGAGAAGAACTAGAGCATCAATGATTCACTTGTAGTAGTACAATACTAATCCATTCATCCAAGCATAAACACAATTAGAATCAAAGTCCTATCTCTCATTTAATTGGAAGATATATAATTCAACACAAACAGTCCTACTTAAATCTGGAAATCAGATTTCTAGTTCTAATGAAGCACATAGAACTTCAACTTGTAGCCTTCAAAGTAACAGCCATACCAAGAGATCATGACATACTCCAAGGTTACTACATTTCAATCCCAATCAAACTAACATGGTAATCTCAGAGAATTGCAAGCAACTCATGCCCGGAGTACATAAACTCTCATAATTCATCTAAAAATTCATACTTTATTCAAACTAGAACTTCAAAATCCATAAATAAGTAAAGGGTACTTGGATAAACAGAACAAGCATTGAAACTAACTACAAACTTCAGCTCTTAGTTCTAGCTAAGAGGTTAGCTAAAAGAAAACATCATAAACTAGAACTAGAACTAGAAGAAGAAGAAGAAGAAATAGTTGTAGGAGGCTAAGAAGTCTCCGAGGTCTTGATCTCATTGCTCCCCATGTTGCTAGATGCCTTAGGAAGGGAGTGAAGGTGTCATTTTATAGCATTGATCCGCCACCGAGTGAGAAGAATCAGGAAACCGTGTATCCCTCTCGCACTAGGAGACCTAAAATCAGAAATAGAAAGTTGATTTTCTGCTATTGTGTGTGGCTGATCGGTCATGACCGGTCAGAGCTCTTAGACAGCTTCCTTTTCTGACTTATTTCTTCTCTTCTCTCCTTACTTCATTCGTCCATCTCTTTACTTTTTCTTCCTTTGTTCTTCAAGGGGTTTAAAAGTGGTTTTTAAGCACCAAACCACAAAGTTTCTCTCATTCCTAGATTCACAAAGCATGTATTAGATGATTCTTTTAGGTATAGAAACTATGCATAATGTGTAATAAAAAGGGGTTAGAATTGAGGACTCAACACACCCCAACTAGCATTTTGCTAGTCCCCAGCAAAACATGCATGAAACAAATCCAACTTTTCAAAACCTAACTCTCTCTCGAAAACTATGCTTCTATAAACTCCAAGATACATAGGTTCAAAATTCAGAGAAACTTAGTGATAAGAATTGAAATCTTAAGCTCTTTAAACATAATAAGTGTTTCACATGGAATCCCCACCAATTGATTGATAAATAGAAGAATCCGAACAAGTGCAGTCTACTGTAGATAGTGGATGTTCATCTCATGAATTTTGAGGATTACTTTCTTTGTAGATTAGCGAAACTAAAGATATCAAAGTGTACAGATCAACCACATGCCTATGACAAGAATTTGCCTTACCGCTCCTTCGACGACTTTCACACTACTTCCAATTTCCAGCTTAGGTTACGGGTAGACCTTCACCTGGTTGGTAATAGGTAGCCCTTTGTCAGAATTTTTCAACAAATATTCAACAATAACCATTTCTTTCTTTATTTTTCTTTTCACTAAAAGTATAAGATATGATTTTTAGAAATCCATATCCTTAACATTCTTCACTTCTTATTTCCTAAACGGGATGGACAAAGTTGGTTCCTCAACACCTTAAATCTTAGTCTAGCCAGTCTTCAAATCTATATAATCCTTTCAATCATGAGAATCGTGTAATGTGAACTAGATTCAAAAGTGTTCAAACTTTCTATCGATCATATAAATAGGGGAATTTATATAGAAAACTACTATATCTAAGATAATTCAAGGATTTCAAAAACCAATCACTTCATCTATCTGCCTTTCATACTTATAACATCCCAATTGCATAAAAACAAAGTTTTAAAAGAGTTTTGAATTTTTAAGAAAATAAAATAACAATTTAATAAAAATTGCTTGAAATGTCACAAAAGACTAGTAAATTCCTCTAGGAATCTCACCCCCAACCAAAATCTTACATTGTCTTCAAGGTAAAAAGATATGTAATAAGCAAGACATGAAAGCAATGAAATAAAACAAAGGAAAGTGAGAACGAGAGTACTTGAGGCAGCAAGTTAATCAAGTCTAGCTTCCTCCATTGTCTCCATGAGACTTATTCAATCCTAAACGTAGTAAAATAAATCCTAACCTACCTACCTACCATTTATTAGTCCGATCGACTACATGATTAAATTTGAGCAAGATCTTCATAAATTTCAACAAATTTCTCATGAGGACCATCCAAAGTCATGCTCGACAGTAGACATGGGTGCTTTCCTTCATTAAAGTCTAATCGTAATGCGCACCACATGCATGAAAGGAGGAGATAAGAACAGTAAAAAGATATCTCCTCAAATTTTGGACTGGGTGATGATTGATTAGAAACGGGTCCTCCCAGTTAGAATTCTCAATAAGCTGAAGAACCCATAATGGTGTAGAGACATTCATCATGTTTTCATCAGTTAAAGTTGTCTCCTCCACAATTTCAGAAATGTACGGTGCTTCCGCAATCAATGGTGATGAGTTTAAATCAATGGAATGGTGCACTTCAGGTACCGACGCCGTATCTAACAATATATTTAACTCCTTAATTATCTCATCATCAACATCATAAGAGTGGGCAAGCATTCCTCTAGAAAATCGAGATAGTCGGATGAAGGGTCCGCGCCTTCCCTAAGCGATTGAAGAAATATTGTTTCAATGGTAAAGAATTCCTCTTTTATAGAGGGGAGGTCTTTCAAAGAAAGTTCTTCAGGTTTAGAGGTAACCACATCATCTATAATTGGTTGTTCTCTTGAAATTTTAGATTGTGCCACCCCATCATCCAAAAAAATAAAATTTTCAACCCAGGAGGGTCTTCCACAATAAGATTTGTCATGTTATGTTGGTGGAAGGACTCAAGGATATCGACTTCAGCTAACTCTCTAGCATGCATATCCTCTAGGGACTTATAAACATTCCACCATTGGGAAAAAGAAACCATAGGTTCATAGACATCCACCGAACCTTCATTGTAGACAACCCCACTATCACTTTTAGATTTTATGGATTCCTCAGGTTCATCAACCGTCATTGAAATCTCTTCATCATTAAGGTCAAAACATCCAAAAGACAGTGGATTCACCATAATCGATGATGACATTGGGATCATCAAGATCAATCTCCTCTAGAAGTTTATTCATTATGTTCATAGAAGGTGGGACTTGGATAGCCCCATTCTCTACATTAGAGGGGATTGATTCGATGCCCCTAATTTCGAGCTCAACGTCTTCACAAGATGGCGAGTAGCTTTGATTTAATTGTTCATCTTCATACTCTTTCCATAATTCCTTAAGTATTTTTATGTATTCATTATCGTGGGAGGAAGACATTTTAAGGTAATTTCTAATAACCACGGTTGGTTCTTCCCTTGAACAAGGTGAATGATGGCCTCCCCAATTAAGATAGTACGCATTATAGGATGAACAGTTATATGATGGTTAATAGGCATATCCATACAAGTGATCATGCATTGTCTTAACCGATTGAACATCATGCACCCGTTCCTTTTGTTGTTGCACACCTCCTATCATACTCAGCGGAACACTAATGTTATTTTTTGTCCAATAATCATATAGTGTTTTACCTGGCTGACCATTATTCGATTTTGTTTCGTTCCGGTACTCCCCCAAAGTCTTACGTCGCGTCTCCTTGTGTGAATTATTTTTATTATAATAATCACACAACGTCTTACGTGGGGGGTATGGAGGTTGTTTGAATCTCAGAAAAATGCTTAATCTTGGAGGGATTCCGATCATAATAAGTTTGGATCCCATGATCCAGCATCTCATCTTCCAAAAGGTATTCATATGCACCACTCGTCCAATCAGCCATGATGAAATTTAAAGGAGTTGAAACCTAACCTATCCCACAAAAAGAAATAAATAAAACGAAGAGAGATGGGGAGATGTTACCTAATAGGGTGAGAACTACGTTAGCAACAATGTCCTACAAAATAAAAAACAAAAAACTATTAGTGATCTAAAAAAAATTCAAAAAATCTACTTCGAGAAAAACTGAAAAACCTACCTAACTAAGACTACTCTATAGCTACTAGAAGAATTAGAACCATTTAACCTTTTCCTCAGGAACAACGCTAAAAACTTGTTTGCTCGCCTCAAGTACAAGGTTGCAATGTACTAATAATTCTCGGTGAGACCGAGGTTGATCTACAGGGAAGAGGTAAACGAATTTAAACTATTCTAATAACCAGAATATAAGAAGTTTAGGAAATCGATTTTTAAGAACTAAGTAGAAACATAAAATAGAAAAATCTGAGAATTGAGAAGAACTAGAGCATCAATGATTCACTTGTAGTAGTACAATACTAATCCATTCATCCAAGCATAAACACAATTAGAATCAAAGTCCTATCTCTCATTTAATTGGAAGATATATAATTCAACACAAACAGTCCTACTTAAATCTGGAAATCAGATTTCTAGTTCTAATGAAGCACATAGAACTTCAACTTGTAGCCTTCAAAGTAACAGCCATACCAAGAGATCATGACATACTCCAAGGTTACTACATTTCAATCCCAATCAAACTAACATGGTAATCTCAGAGAATTGCAAGCAACTCATGCCCGGAGTACATAAACTCTCATAATTCATCTAAAAATTCATACTTTATTCAAACTAGAACTTCAAAATCCATAAATAAGTAAAGGGTACTTGGATAAACAGAACAAGCATTGAAACTAACTACAAACTTCAGCTCTTAGTTCTAGCTAAGAGGTTAGCTAAAAGAAAACATCATAAACTAGAACTAGAACTAGAAGAAGAAGAAGAAGAAATAGTTGTAGGAGGCTAAGAAGTCTCCGAGGTCTTGATCTCATTGCTCCCCATGTTGCTAGATGCCTTAGGAAGGGAGTGAAGGTGTCATTTTATAGCATTGATCCGCCACCGAGTGAGAAGAATCAGGAAACCGTGTATCCCTCTCGCACTAGGAGACCTAAAATCAGAAATAGAAAGTTGATTTTCTGCTATTGTGTGTGGCTGATCGGTCATGACCGGTCAGAGCTCTTAGACAGCTTCCTTTTCTGACTTATTTCTTCTCTTCTCTCCTTACTTCATTCGTCCATCTCTTTACTTTTTCTTCCTTTGTTCTTCAAGGGGTTTAAAAGTGGTTTTTAAGCACCAAACCACAAAGTTTCTCTCATTCCTAGATTCACAAAGCATGTATTAGATGATTCTTTTAGGTATAGAAACTATGCATAATGTGTAATAAAAAGGGGTTAGAATTGAGGACTCAACACACCCCAACTAGCATTTTGCTAGTCCCCAGCAAAACATGCATGAAACAAATCCAACTTTTCAAAACCTAACTCTCTCTCGAAAACTATGCTTCTATAAACTCCAAGATACATAGGTTCAAAATTCAGAGAAACTTAGTGATAAGAATTGAAATCTTAAGCTCTTTAAACATAATAAGTGTTTCACATGGAATCCCCACCAATTGATTGATAAATAGAAGAATCCGAACAAGTGCAGTCTACTGTAGATAGTGGATGTTCATCTCATGAATTTTGAGGATTACTTTCTTTGTAGATTAGCGAAACTAAAGATATCAAAGTGTACAGATCAACCACATGCCTATGACAAGAATTTGCCTTACCGCTCCTTCGACGACTTTCACACTACTTCCAATTTCCAGCTTAGGTTACGGGTAGACCTTCACCTGGTTGGTAATAGGTAGCCCTTTGTCAGAATTTTTCAACAAATATTCAACAATAACCATTTCTTTCTTTATTTTTCTTTTCACTAAAAGTATAAGATATGATTTTTAGAAATCCATATCCTTAACATTCTTCACTTCTTATTTCCTAAACGGGATGGACAAAGTTGGTTCCTCAACACCTTAAATCTTAGTCTAGCCAGTCTTCAAATCTATATAATCCTTTCAATCATGAGAATCGTGTAATGTGAACTAGATTCAAAAGTGTTCAAACTTTCTATCGATCATATAAATAGGGGAATTTATATAGAAAACTACTATATCTAAGATAATTCAAGGATTTCAAAAACCAATCACTTCATCTATCTGCCTTTCATACTTATAACATCCCAATTGCATAAAAACAAAGTTTTAAAAGAGTTTTGAATTTTTAAGAAAATAAAATAACAATTTAATAAAAATTGCTTGAAATGTCACAAAAGACTAGTAAATTCCTCTAGGAATCTCACCCCCAACCAAAATCTTACATTGTCTTCAAGGTAAAAAGATATGTAATAAGCAAGACATGAAAGCAATGAAATAAAACAAAGGAAAGTGAGAACGAGAGTACTTGAGGCAGCAAGTTAATCAAGTCTAGCTTCCTCCATTGTCTCCATGAGACTTATTCAATCCTAAACGTAGTAAAATAAATCCTAACCTACCTACCTACCATTTATTAGTCCGATCGACTACATGATTAAATTTGAGCAAGATCTTCATAAATTTCAACAAATTTCTCATGAGGACCATCCAAAGTCATGCTCGACAGTAGACATGGGTGCTTTCCTTCATTAAAGTCTAATCGTAATGCGCACCACATGCATGAAAGGAGGAGATAAGAACAGTAAAAAGATATCTCCTCAAATTTTGGACTGGGTGATGATTGATTAGAAACGGGTCCTCCCAGTTAGAATTCTCAATAAGCTGAAGAACCCATAATGGTGTAGAGACATTCATCATGTTTTCATCAGTTAAAGTTGTCTCCTCCACAATTTCAGAAATGTACGGTGCTTCCGCAATCAATGGTGATGAGTTTAAATCAATGGAATGGTGCACTTCAGGTACCGACGCCGTATCTAACAATATATTTAACTCCTTAATTATCTCATCATCAACATCATAAGAGTGGGCAAGCATTCCTCTAGAAAATCGAGATAGTCGGATGAAGGGTCCGCGCCTTCCCTAAGCGATTGAAGAAATATTGTTTCAATGGTAAAGAATTCCTCTTTTATAGAGGGGAGGTCTTTCAAAGAAAGTTCTTCAGGTTTAGAGGTAACCACATCATCTATAATTGGTTGTTCTCTTGAAATTTTAGATTGTGCCACCCCATCATCCAAAAAAATAAAATTTTCAACCCAGGAGGGTCTTCCACAATAAGATTTGTCATGTTATGTTGGTGGAAGGACTCAAGGATATCGACTTCAGCTAACTCTCTAGCATGCATATCCTCTAGGGACTTATAAACATTCCACCATTGGGAAAAAGAAACCATAGGTTCATAGACATCCACCGAACCTTCATTGTAGACAACCCCACTATCACTTTTAGATTTTATGGATTCCTCAGGTTCATCAACCGTCATTGAAATCTCTTCATCATTAAGGTCAAAACATCCAAAAGACAGTGGATTCACCATAATCGATGATGACATTGGGATCATCAAGATCAATCTCCTCTAGAAGTTTATTCATTATGTTCATAGAAGGTGGGACTTGGATAGCCCCATTCTCTACATTAGAGGGGATTGATTCGATGCCCCTAATTTCGAGCTCAACGTCTTCACAAGATGGCGAGTAGCTTTGATTTAATTGTTCATCTTCATACTCTTTCCATAATTCCTTAAGTATTTTTATGTATTCATTATCGTGGGAGGAAGACATTTTAAGGTAATTTCTAATAACCACGGTTGGTTCTTCCCTTGAACAAGGTGAATGATGGCCTCCCCAATTAAGATAGTACGCATTATAGGATGAACAGTTATATGATGGTTAATAGGCATATCCATACAAGTGATCATGCATTGTCTTAACCGATTGAACATCATGCACCCGTTCCTTTTGTTGTTGCACACCTCCTATCATACTCAGCGGAACACTAATGTTATTTTTTGTCCAATAATCATATAGTGTTTTACCTGGCTGACCATTATTCGATTTTGTTTCGTTCCGGTACTCCCCCAAAGTCTTACGTCGCGTCTCCTTATGTGAATTATTTTTATTATAATAATCACACAACGTCTTACGTGGGGGGTATGGAGGTTGTTTGAATCTCAGAAAAATGCTTAATCTTGGAGGGATTCCGATCATAATAAGTTTGGATCCCATGATCCAGCATCTCATCTTCCAAAAGGTATTCATATGCACCACTCGTCCAATCAGCCATGATGAAATTTAAAGGAGTTGAAACCTAACCTATCCCACAAAAAGAAATAAATAAAACGAAGAGAGATGGGGAGATGTTACCTAATAGGGTGAGAACTACGTTAGCAACAATGTCCTACAAAATAAAAAACAAAAAACTATTAGTGATCTAAAAAAAATTCAAAAAATCTACTTCGAGAAAAACTGAAAAACCTACCTAACTAAGACTACTCTATAGCTACTAGAAGAATTAGAACCATTTAACCTTTTCCTCAGGAACAACGCTAAAAACTTGTTTGCTCGCCTCAAGTACAAGGTTGCAATGTACTAATAATTCTCGGTGAGACCGAGGTTGATCTACAGGGAAGAGGTAAACGAATTTAAACTATTCTAATAACCAGAATATAAGAAGTTTAGGAAATCGATTTTTAAGAACTAAGTAGAAACATAAAATAGAAAAATCTGAGAATTGAGAAGAACTAGAGCATCAATGATTCACTTGTAGTAGTACAATACTAATCCATTCATCCAAGCATAAACACAATTAGAATCAAAGTCCTATCTCTCATTTAATTGGAAGATATATAATTCAACACAAACAGTCCTACTTAAATCTGGAAATCAGATTTCTAGTTCTAATGAAGCACATAGAACTTCAACTTGTAGCCTTCAAAGTAACAGCCATACCAAGAGATCATGACATACTCCAAGGTTACTACATTTCAATCCCAATCAAACTAACATGGTAATCTCAGAGAATTGCAAGCAACTCATGCCCGGAGTACATAAACTCTCATAATTCATCTAAAAATTCATACTTTATTCAAACTAGAACTTCAAAATCCATAAATAAGTAAAGGGTACTTGGATAAACAGAACAAGCATTGAAACTAACTACAAACTTCAGCTCTTAGTTCTAGCTAAGAGGTTAGCTAAAAGAAAACATCATAAACTAGAACTAGAACTAGAAGAAGAAGAAGAAGAAATAGTTGTAGGAGGCTAAGAAGTCTCCGAGGTCTTGATCTCATTGCTCCCCATGTTGCTAGATGCCTTAGGAAGGGAGTGAAGGTGTCATTTTATAGCATTGATCCGCCACCGAGTGAGAAGAATCAGGAAACCGTGTATCCCTCTCGCACTAGGAGACCTAAAATCAGAAATAGAAAGTTGATTTTCTGCTATTGTGTGTGGCTGATCGGTCATGACCGGTCAGAGCTCTTAGACAGCTTCCTTTTCTGACTTATTTCTTCTCTTCTCTCCTTACTTCATTCGTCCATCTCTTTACTTTTTCTTCCTTTGTTCTTCAAGGGGTTTAAAAGTGGTTTTTAAGCACCAAACCACAAAGTTTCTCTCATTCCTAGATTCACAAAGCATGTATTAGATGATTCTTTTAGGTATAGAAACTATGCATAATGTGTAATAAAAAGGGGTTAGAATTGAGGACTCAACACACCCCAACTAGCATTTTGCTAGTCCCCAGCAAAACATGCATGAAACAAATCCAACTTTTCAAAACCTAACTCTCTCTCGAAAACTATGCTTCTATAAACTCCAAGATACATAGGTTCAAAATTCAGAGAAACTTAGTGATAAGAATTGAAATCTTAAGCTCTTTAAACATAATAAGTGTTTCACATGGAATCCCCACCAATTGATTGATAAATAGAAGAATCCGAACAAGTGCAGTCTACTGTAGATAGTGGATGTTCATCTCATGAATTTTGAGGATTACTTTCTTTGTAGATTAGCGAAACTAAAGATATCAAAGTGTACAGATCAACCACATGCCTATGACAAGAATTTGCCTTACCGCTCCTTCGACGACTTTCACACTACTTCCAATTTCCAGCTTAGGTTACCGGTAGACCTTCACCTGGTTGGTAATAGGTAGCCCTTTGTCAGAATTTTTCAACAAATATTCAACAATAACCATTTCTTTCTTTATTTTTCTTTTCACTAAAAGTATAAGATATGATTTTTAGAAATCCATATCCTTAACATTCTTCACTTCTTATTTCCTAAACGGGATGGACAAAGTTGGTTCCTCAACACCTTAAATCTTAGTCTAGCCAGTCTTCAAATCTATATAATCCTTTCAATCATGAGAATCGTGTAATGTGAACTAGATTCAAAAGTGTTCAAACTTTCTATCGATCATATAAATAGGGGAATTTATATAGAAAACTACTATATCTAAGATAATTCAAGGATTTCAAAAACCAATCACTTCATCTATCTGCCTTTCATACTTATAACATCCCAATTGCATAAAAACAAAGTTTTAAAAGAGTTTTGAATTTTTAAGAAAATAAAATAACAATTTAATAAAAATTGCTTGAAATGTCACAAAAGACTAGTAAATTCCTCTAGGAATCTCACCCCCAACCAAAATCTTACATTGTCTTCAAGGTAAAAAGATATGTAATAAGCAAGACATGAAAGCAATGAAATAAAACAAAGGAAAGTGAGAACGAGAGTACTTGAGGCAGCAAGTTAATCAAGTCTAGCTTCCTCCATTGTCTCCATGAGACTTATTCAATCCTAAACGTAGTAAAATAAATCCTAACCTACCTACCTACCATTTATTAGTCCGATCGACTACATGATTAAATTTGAGCAAGATCTTCATAAATTTCAACAAATTTCTCATGAGGACCATCCAAAGTCATGCTCGACAGTAGACATGGGTGCTTTCCTTCATTAAAGTCTAATCGTAATGCGCACCACATGCATGAAAGGAGGAGATAAGAACAGTAAAAAGATATCTCCTCAAATTTTGGACTGGGTGATGATTGATTAGAAACGGGTCCTCCCAGTTAGAATTCTCAATAAGCTGAAGAACCCATAATGGTGTAGAGACATTCATCATGTTTTCATCAGTTAAAGTTGTCTCCTCCACAATTTCAGAAATGTACGGTGCTTCCGCAATCAATGGTGATGAGTTTAAATCAATGGAATGGTGCACTTCAGGTACCGACGCCGTATCTAACAATATATTTAACTCCTTAATTATCTCATCATCAACATCATAAGAGTGGGCAAGCATTCCTCTAGAAAATCGAGATAGTCGGATGAAGGGTCCGCGCCTTCCCTAAGCGATTGAAGAAATATTGTTTCAATGGTAAAGAATTCCTCTTTTATAGAGGGGAGGTCTTTCAAAGAAAGTTCTTCAGGTTTAGAGGTAACCACATCATCTATAATTGGTTGTTCTCTTGAAATTTTAGATTGTGCCACCCCATCATCCAAAAAAATAAAATTTTCAACCCAGGAGGGTCTTCCACAATAAGATTTGTCATGTTATGTTGGTGGAAGGACTCAAGGATATCGACTTCAGCTAACTCTCTAGCATGCATATCCTCTAGGGACTTATAAACATTCCACCATTGGGAAAAAGAAACCATAGGTTCATAGACATCCACCGAACCTTCATTGTAGACAACCCCACTATCACTTTTAGATTTTATGGATTCCTCAGGTTCATCAACCGTCATTGAAATCTCTTCATCATTAAGGTCAAAACATCCAAAAGACAGTGGATTCACCATAATCGATGATGACATTGGGATCATCAAGATCAATCTCCTCTAGAAGTTTATTCATTATGTTCATAGAAGGTGGGACTTGGATAGCCCCATTCTCTACATTAGAGGGGATTGATTCGATGCCCCTAATTTCGAGCTCAACGTCTTCACAAGATGGCGAGTAGCTTTGATTTAATTGTTCATCTTCATACTCTTTCCATAATTCCTTAAGTATTTTTATGTATTCATTATCGTGGGAGGAAGACATTTTAAGGTAATTTCTAATAACCACGGTTGGTTCTTCCCTTGAACAAGGTGAATGATGGCCTCCCCAATTAAGATAGTACGCATTATAGGATGAACAGTTATATGATGGTTAATAGGCATATCCATACAAGTGATCATGCATTGTCTTAACCGATTGAACATCATGCACCCGTTCCTTTTGTTGTTGCACACCTCCTATCATACTCAGCGGAACACTAATGTTATTTTTTGTCCAATAATCATATAGTGTTTTACCTGGCTGACCATTATTCGATTTTGTTTCGTTCCGGTACTCCCCCAAAGTCTTACGTCGCGTCTCCTTATGTGAATTATTTTTATTATAATAATCACACAACGTCTTACGTGGGGGGTATGGAGGTTGTTTGAATCTCAGAAAAATGCTTAATCTTGGAGGGATTCCGATCATAATAAGTTTGGATCCCATGATCCAGCATCTCATCTTCCAAAAGGTATTCATATGCACCACTCGTCCAATCAGCCATGATGAAATTTAAAGGAGTTGAAACCTAACCTATCCCACAAAAAGAAATAAATAAAACGAAGAGAGATGGGGAGATGTTACCTAATAGGGTGAGAACTACGTTAGCAACAATGTCCTACAAAATAAAAAACAAAAAACTATTAGTGATCTAAAAAAAATTCAAAAAATCTACTTCGAGAAAAACTGAAAAACCTACCTAACTAAGACTACTCTATAGCTACTAGAAGAATTAGAACCATTTAACCTTTTCCTCAGGAACAACGCTAAAAACTTGTTTGCTCGCCTCAAGTACAAGGTTGCAATGTACTAATAATTCTCGGTGAGACCGAGGTTGATCTACAGGGAAGAGGTAAACGAATTTAAACTATTCTAATAACCAGAATATAAGAAGTTTAGGAAATCGATTTTTAAGAACTAAGTAGAAACATAAAATAGAAAAATCTGAGAATTGAGAAGAACTAGAGCATCAATGATTCACTTGTAGTAGTACAATACTAATCCATTCATCCAAGCATAAACACAATTAGAATCAAAGTCCTATCTCTCATTTAATTGGAAGATATATAATTCAACACAAACAGTCCTACTTAAATCTGGAAATCAGATTTCTAGTTCTAATGAAGCACATAGAACTTCAACTTGTAGCCTTCAAAGTAACAGCCATACCAAGAGATCATGACATACTCCAAGGTTACTACATTTCAATCCCAATCAAACTAACATGGTAATCTCAGAGAATTGCAAGCAACTCATGCCCGGAGTACATAAACTCTCATAATTCATCTAAAAATTCATACTTTATTCAAACTAGAACTTCAAAATCCATAAATAAGTAAAGGGTACTTGGATAAACAGAACAAGCATTGAAACTAACTACAAACTTCAGCTCTTAGTTCTAGCTAAGAGGTTAGCTAAAAGAAAACATCATAAACTAGAACTAGAACTAGAAGAAGAAGAAGAAGAAATAGTTGTAGGAGGCTAAGAAGTCTCCGAGGTCTTGATCTCATTGCTCCCCATGTTGCTAGATGCCTTAGGAAGGGAGTGAAGGTGTCATTTTATAGCATTGATCCGCCACCGAGTGAGAAGAATCAGGAAACCGTGTATCCCTCTCGCACTAGGAGACCTAAAATCAGAAATAGAAAGTTGATTTTCTGCTATTGTGTGTGGCTGATCGGTCATGACCGGTCAGAGCTCTTAGACAGCTTCCTTTTCTGACTTATTTCTTCTCTTCTCTCCTTACTTCATTCGTCCATCTCTTTACTTTTTCTTCCTTTGTTCTTCAAGGGGTTTAAAAGTGGTTTTTAAGCACCAAACCACAAAGTTTCTCTCATTCCTAGATTCACAAAGCATGTATTAGATGATTCTTTTAGGTATAGAAACTATGCATAATGTGTAATAAAAAGGGGTTAGAATTGAGGACTCAACACACCCCAACTAGCATTTTGCTAGTCCCCAGCAAAACATGCATGAAACAAATCCAACTTTTCAAAACCTAACTCTCTCTCGAAAACTATGCTTCTATAAACTCCAAGATACATAGGTTCAAAATTCAGAGAAACTTAGTGATAAGAATTGAAATCTTAAGCTCTTTAAACATAATAAGTGTTTCACATGGAATCCCCACCAATTGATTGATAAATAGAAGAATCCGAACAAGTGCAGTCTACTGTAGATAGTGGATGTTCATCTCATGAATTTTGAGGATTACTTTCTTTGTAGATTAGCGAAACTAAAGATATCAAAGTGTACAGATCAACCACATGCCTATGACAAGAATTTGCCTTACCGCTCCTTCGACGACTTTCACACTACTTCCAATTTCCAGCTTAGGTTACCGGTAGACCTTCACCTGGTTGGTAATAGGTAGCCCTTTGTCAGAATTTTTCAACAAATATTCAACAATAACCATTTCTTTCTTTATTTTTCTTTTCACTAAAAGTATAAGATATGATTTTTAGAAATCCATATCCTTAACATTCTTCACTTCTTATTTCCTAAACGGGATGGACAAAGTTGGTTCCTCAACACCTTAAATCTTAGTCTAGCCAGTCTTCAAATCTATATAATCCTTTCAATCATGAGAATCGTGTAATGTGAACTAGATTCAAAAGTGTTCAAACTTTCTATCGATCATATAAATAGGGGAATTTATATAGAAAACTACTATATCTAAGATAATTCAAGGATTTCAAAAACCAATCACTTCATCTATCTGCCTTTCATACTTATAACATCCCAATTGCATAAAAACAAAGTTTTAAAAGAGTTTTGAATTTTTAAGAAAATAAAATAACAATTTAATAAAAATTGCTTGAAATGTCACAAAAGACTAGTAAATTCCTCTAGGAATCTCACCCCCAACCAAAATCTTACATTGTCTTCAAGGTAAAAAGATATGTAATAAGCAAGACATGAAAGCAATGAAATAAAACAAAGGAAAGTGAGAACGAGAGTACTTGAGGCAGCAAGTTAATCAAGTCTAGCTTCCTCCATTGTCTCCATGAGACTTATTCAATCCTAAACGTAGTAAAATAAATCCTAACCTACCTACCTACCATTTATTAGTCCGATCGACTACATGATTAAATTTGAGCAAGATCTTCATAAATTTCAACAAATTTCTCATGAGGACCATCCAAAGTCATGCTCGACAGTAGACATGGGTGCTTTCCTTCATTAAAGTCTAATCGTAATGCGCACCACATGCATGAAAGGAGGAGATAAGAACAGTAAAAAGATATCTCCTCAAATTTTGGACTGGGTGATGATTGATTAGAAACGGGTCCTCCCAGTTAGAATTCTCAATAAGCTGAAGAACCCATAATGGTGTAGAGACATTCATCATGTTTTCATCAGTTAAAGTTGTCTCCTCCACAATTTCAGAAATGTACGGTGCTTCCGCAATCAATGGTGATGAGTTTAAATCAATGGAATGGTGCACTTCAGGTACCGACGCCGTATCTAACAATATATTTAACTCCTTAATTATCTCATCATCAACATCATAAGAGTGGGCAAGCATTCCTCTAGAAAATCGAGATAGTCGGATGAAGGGTCCGCGCCTTCCCTAAGCGATTGAAGAAATATTGTTTCAATGGTAAAGAATTCCTCTTTTATAGAGGGGAGGTCTTTCAAAGAAAGTTCTTCAGGTTTAGAGGTAACCACATCATCTATAATTGGTTGTTCTCTTGAAATTTTAGATTGTGCCACCCCATCATCCAAAAAAATAAAATTTTCAACCCAGGAGGGTCTTCCACAATAAGATTTGTCATGTTATGTTGGTGGAAGGACTCAAGGATATCGACTTCAGCTAACTCTCTAGCATGCATATCCTCTAGGGACTTATAAACATTCCACCATTGGGAAAAAGAAACCATAGGTTCATAGACATCCACCGAACCTTCATTGTAGACAACCCCACTATCACTTTTAGATTTTATGGATTCCTCAGGTTCATCAACCGTCATTGAAATCTCTTCATCATTAAGGTCAAAACATCCAAAAGACAGTGGATTCACCATAATCGATGATGACATTGGGATCATCAAGATCAATCTCCTCTAGAAGTTTATTCATTATGTTCATAGAAGGTGGGACTTGGATAGCCCCATTCTCTACATTAGAGGGGATTGATTCGATGCCCCTAATTTCGAGCTCAACGTCTTCACAAGATGGCGAGTAGCTTTGATTTAATTGTTCATCTTCATACTCTTTCCATAATTCCTTAAGTATTTTTATGTATTCATTATCGTGGGAGGAAGACATTTTAAGGTAATTTCTAATAACCACGGTTGGTTCTTCCCTTGAACAAGGTGAATGATGGCCTCCCCAATTAAGATAGTACGCATTATAGGATGAACAGTTATATGATGGTTAATAGGCATATCCATACAAGTGATCATGCATTGTCTTAACCGATTGAACATCATGCACCCGTTCCTTTTGTTGTTGCACACCTCCTATCATACTCAGCGGAACACTAATGTTATTTTTTGTTCAATAATCATATAGTGTTTTACCTGGCTGACCATTATTCGATTTTGTTTCGTTCCGGTACTCCCCCAAAGTCTTACGTCGCGTCTCCTTAGTGTGAATTATTTTTATTATAATAATCACACAACGTCTTACGTAGGGGGGTATGGAGGTTGTTTGAATCTCAGAAAAATGCTTAATCTTGGAGGGATTCCGATCATAATAAGTTTGGATCCCATGATCCAGCATCTCATCTTCCAAAAGGTATTCATATGCACCACTCGTCCAATCAGCCATGATGAAATTTAAAGGAGTTGAAACCTAACCTATCCCACAAAAAGAAATAAATAAAACGAAGAGAGATGGGGAGATGTTACCTAATAGGGTGAGAACTACGTTAGCAACAATGTCCTACAAAATAAAAAACAAAAAACTATTAGTGATCTAAAAAAAATTCAAAAAATCTACTTCGAGAAAAACTGAAAAACCTACCTAACTAAGACTACTCTATAGCTACTAGAAGAATTAGAACCATTTAACCTTTTCCTCAGGAACAACGCTAAAAACTTGTTTGCTCGCCTCAAGTACAAGGTTGCAATGTACTAATAATTCTCGGTGAGACCGAGGTTGATCTACAGGGAAGAGGTAAACGAATTTAAACTATTCTAATAACCAGAATATAAGAAGTTTAGGAAATCGATTTTTAAGAACTAAGTAGAAACATAAAATAGAAAAATCTGAGAATTGAGAAGAACTAGAGCATCAATGATTCACTTGTAGTAGTACAATACTAATCCATTCATCCAAGCACAAACACAATTAGAATCAAAGTCCTATCTCTCATTTAATTGGAAGATATATAATTCAACACAAACAGTCCTACTTAAATCTGGAAATCAGATTTCTAGTTCTAATGAAGCACATAGAACTTCAACTTGTAGCCTCCAAAGTAACAGCCATACCAAGAGATCATGACATACTCCAAGGTTACTACATTTCAATCCCAATCAAACTAACATGGTAATCTCAGAGAATTGCAAGCAACTCATGCCCGGAGTACATGAACTCTCATAATTCATCTAAAAATTCATACTTTATTCAAACTAGAACTTCAAAATCCATAAATAAGTAATGGGTACTTAGATAAACGGAACAAGCATTGAAACTAACTACAAACTTCAGCTCTTAGTTCTAGCTAAGAGGTTAGCTAAAAGAAAACATCATAAACTAGAACTAGAACTAGAAGAAGAAGAAGAAATTGTTGTAGGACGCTAAGAAGTCTCCTAGGTCTTGATCTCATTGCTCCCCATGTTGCTAGATGCCTTAGGAAGGGAGTGAAGGTGTCATTTTATAGCATTGATCCGCCACCGAGTGAGAAGAATCAGGAAACCGTGTATCCCTCTCGCACTAGGAGACCTAAAATCAGAAATAGAAAGTTGATTTTCTGCTATTGTGTGTGGCTGATCGGTCATGACCGGTCAGAGCTCTTAGACAGCTTCCTTTTCTGACTTATTTCTTCTTTTCTCTCCTTGCTTCATTCTTCCATCTCTTTGCTCTTTTTTCCTTTGTTCTTCAAGGGGTTTAGAAGTGCTTTTTAAGCACAAAATCACAAAGTCTCTCTCTCATTCTTACATTCACAAAAGCATGCATTAGATGATTCTTTTAGGTATAGAAACCATGCATAATTTGTAATAAAAAGGGTTTAGAATATGTATAATTAAGGACTCATCAAGAAGCCAAAGGAAGTCTCTCCTACACACTCTCTCTCTTTGTTTCTTCTCTCTCTCTCTCTCTCTCTCTCTCTCTCTCTCTTTCTTTCTCTCCAAATTCGTGCATGAGGGCTCCCTTGCTGAGAGAGGGCCTTAGTTAGGTTAGAAGGGTCGAATTTTCGGGTTAGAAGAGGGTATGTACAGCTACATGTGCGCGATTGTTATACAAGAGGCTTAAAGTGAAGTTTTGGGCTTGATTTGGAAGGTTTACACATGAAGGATGAAAGAACGGTTTTAGACGTCGGTTATGATAGATATGAGTCATAAAATGGATGTGATAGATTTTAAAATGGGCTCCACACAAGAATGAACGGTTGGTGTGAAGTTTAAGGAAAGAGAGGGAATAAAAATGAAAAGTTTCAAACGAACGGTTTATTTGACGATCGGACAGGATTGGTCCAAATAGGTAGGTAGGGTTTATAACTGAGGCTCCATAGCCTTTTGATAGGTCTGTTACACAAGAGAAGATTTGGAGGATGATTATCTAAGATGATATAAATTTTCATCTTCAATATGATTTGGCACGTTGGTTAGCTAGGAGGGATCCTTAGGATTCTCTAAAAGCTTCGCTAGCTTCCCATGTGAAGAGGAATTCGGGTTTTCAATGGTTGAAAAGGAAGGAGAGATCGTCTTTGATTATCGACGAAATGGGAAACAATTTGGTAGGAGGAGCTTTAAGGGGGCCACAAGTCAAATGGACGGTTTCGATCGAAGAAAGGGGCCCACTAGATGGACGGTTTGGATGGCTAGCACTGGCCAGTGGCGCTGCCCAACGGGCTAGTGCTCGTCCATGCGTGAAATGCACAGTCAAAGTGCGGTTGACCGCACAGTTTAACGTGCAGACAATGCACGTAGACCCCATGATGATGTTTATTTGAAATCCACTCTGACCAGTACGTGGGCCTCATAAATTTAGGCATTGGTACAAAAAATACGCTGGATCTGAGGTTTAGTGGCCCACTTAGAGACTGATTTCTGATTAGGGCACTTGTGGAATGGTCCAAGAGCTGAAATTCGACGTGTACAGCTAAAATGTGTTTAAAAGCTCATATATGAAATTTTACATAAAAATGATCTTAAAAAACTATAATACTTAAAAATGGCAGTTAAACTTAAGTTTAAGTAATGACATTTTCGTAATTATCTAAAAAAAAGTCGTGATTTTCAAAATCCGGTCTTTCTATGATATTTTTGGGATTATTCTAAACAAGTTTTGTAAATAGTCCCCTATCAGATCTCCTGCAGATGGTCTGTTATTTACAAATCAAAGGTAAATATACGATAATTAATTAAAATAAAATAAAAATAAAATTTCAGGAATATTCAAATAAATTCAAAAAATCTAGGGCGTTACATTCCACACCATCCATTTGTATCTATGGGCCTTGATCATTAAATGGAGAAACAAAGGTTATAATCGTGGGAGTTACAAGTATGGAGAGTGAGGTGAACGAAGTGGATCTTCCACCCTTTGCTTATAGTGGGGCCCACACTCTGGTCAAGGATCATTTGGCCGTCCTACATGGGGTACATGTCGTATACACTTTCCCTCTCTCCTCACATTTTTTTAGAAATGTGAGTTTCCGTTCTCCTTATTTCCTAATTTCTATCTCCCTCTCGTCTCTTGCTATTTAGTTTTTGGAGATTTCCAAATCCCAAGACTTCCAAGTGAAATAAATATATTTGGGATTTTTGGATTTCCCAAATCAGAAAATGGAATGGAGAGTGGGCCTTTGTTCGTGTGATCATCCAATTTATCCATTGTTTCCATATAGAAGTTGCATGTTTGTATGGGTTTATGTTTGATTGTGCGGACCATGATCTTAGTATACGAACACATGATTTTTTGGGGCCCACTTGAGCCTCGATATAGGGAAAATTCCATGTCATCTTTTGTCCTCAGATCTATGTGTGGACCACATTTTGGTCTAAATTTATTCCAGAAAAATCAGTGTTGGATGGATGTGGACACTCAGATTGAGTTGTCTTTTAACATATTCTTGCTTCTCCTTCGGGGATGAACTGGACATTTTGTATTACTCCTCATGACCATTGAAAATTGTGGTCTCACATTGAAAACAGAGATCGGAGTGCTGAGATATTGCTCCTGGATGTTAACGTGTCATGGTGCATATGGACCAACTGTTGCAAATGGACAATAACCACTTGCGACCCATTTTTAAGCCCAATGATGATTTGTTTAGGAGATCAGATTTGATGGTTTTCTATTGCTCGCTGGTAGGTTCAAAACCTAGTGTTGTTTGCCCCAATCGGAGTTTGGACTGCAAAGTTATTAGATAAACAAGATCAACTCTCTAGTGACAAAGTGATAATGCAGGTGGATTTTTTAAGGTTTTAGGACAGTGGCCACGATGCCACCGTGAAATCCATGGTGCCACCATGGAAAGTTGAGAAAAATAGGATAGAGCTCGATGGTGCCACCCGTAACATCCATGGTGCCACTGTGAGCGTCGGGCATGTTTGAGTCAGAGGTCCATGGAGCCACCATGAAGTCCATGGTGCCACTATGGGGGCATGTTGGTGTACGATTCTTTGTCCTTTAAAAGGGTCACTAAGGCCATTTTCTCACTCCCATTTCTCATTCATATCCTCAATCGCTTGATGATTTTGAACCTGAACTTTGAAAAATGAGCACTAGGACAACCATGGTCGATAATGTCAAATGCGAGATACCTTAGTACACCTGAATTCGTCCTAGAATAACCTAAGTGAATGTATCGGAGCCAGTAAGGGAAATTTTGGAGTCGAAAATGTGAAATCATGATTTTTGCGTGATTCACGGTTCATTGATAACATGTAGTTGTAAAAAAAAAAAATCTAATTTCCAATAGGTTTGTTGGTTGTGATGTTTTTCACACTTTTAGTCAATGAATTATTTTTTAATTTTTTTTGGTAATTCATCTTTAAGTTTAGTTTTATTCTACCAAATTTCATCCCATTCCAAGTTTTACAAAAATTATTAAAATTCTAAGAGTACTAGCTATATGAAACTAATGATTTTTTGGATAGTTTGAAATCATCTAAAAATTATCTCCATTTGAGTTTGGTTTTCATTTTTATATATATATTTTTTCTAAAACTAGACTCATTAAGCTTTCTTTTGGTTTTGAATCACCTCAATCGGGGTTGTATTTAAAAAGATATTTTTTTTTAAGTCAACACATATAAGTTATCCATTGTGGCTCCTTTTATAAAAAAAAAAAAAAAAGGGGACAGAGGTCCACGGTGTCACCATGGACAGTTTTGAAAAATGAGGAAAGGTCAGGGTCATCCTTGAAAGATCAAGATCGACTAGGGGGACAATCGTAAATCGGTCATAACTTTTGATCGGGGATAAGTTACGAGATGCACAATATATAAAATTTGAGTAGAATGGGCCATCTGAGGCCAACCGACCCATTTGTTTCACGAGAAAACAACCCCTTCCATTTTTAAAATTGCATTTTTACGAAAACTTACCATTTTTATTAAGTTTTAGATCTGTCATATCTTTTCATTTTAAGGTTTTAGTAATTGGTGTCTTCTTAGGATTTGCTTCTTATTATGCCAGGAATCATCCCACATAATTAGATTAGATTAAGACTTTCTATTTTAGTAAGTTCTACTATTTTTTGAAGGTTCCGATTCTCTTCACATTAAGACTCTTGGTCATGGTTTCGTTTTATTACTTGAAGCCTTAAAACCTCATCTTAGAGATAGATTTTAATAAAGTATTTTGAGTTTCCTTATCCTATGGATGTAAAAGCCATTACACCTTGTGAATTCAAGTTTCATGTCACAATAAGGAGACAATATTGCTCTTCCTTTTCCTTTTTCACACCTTTCTCTGCGTCACTTTTATATCTTCCTAACGCATTTTCTTTTCCCAAGTACCAACAACATGATTAATGCGAGCAACACCAAACTCCCTCCAGTCGAGAGCATCGACGTCAATATGATCAGATGAGTAGGAGTAGGAGTGCATTACCAAGCCTTGAGAAGTGAGGCCCATACAAACCTAAATGACTCAAAGTTGGGATGTTGGGAAATTTGAGACTCGAAGTTAGGGCCTGTTTAATTTTCAAATTCATTGGTAATTACTCTGCAAATGGGTAATAATTACTTCTCTAGTATTCACCGCACATGTACCCATGCTTGATTTGACTATCTACTTTTCTTGGCATTAAAATCGAAAAAGTTGTAAAATATTTGTGGGGCACACCGTGATGCATGTTGCTTATCCACACCGTCTATCCAGTATGCCACCTGAATTTATGTTATGAGCAAAAAAATGAGACAAATCCAAAGCTCAAGTGAACCACACAACATGAGAAAGGGAATCGAACACATACCGTTAAAAACTTCTTCAGTACACTTTTTCCTTTGGTGTGGGCCACTTGAGTGTCTAATCTGCATCATTTTTTGGCTTATGTCTCAAAATACTCTTATAAAATGGATGGACGGAATAGATATATCATGTCCATCATGGTGGGCCCACAAATTCAAATCCATTCTTTTGGACCGATTTTCAAAGAAAAAATTTCACCACATTTTCAAACATGGTAAAACAGTAATAATTACCCATTTACAGGGTATTTACCTGGGAATTGAAAAAACAAATAGGCCCTTAGGTGAAATCCCTTAAAATTTCGGAAGATAGAGAACATAGAGACGAAATCTTAGGCCATTGTAAATTTTGTAGGATAATCATTTGAACCATGGGAAATCCATTACCCACCAAGCTGAAACATGGATTAAACAAGAACATTCCTTAAACTTAACCTAAAGGGCAATCTCAAATATTTGAAACTTGAGCTTCCTAATAATATATGATATTGCCAAAACGTCGAGAATGATCGGACTACGAAATTTCGAAACCCTACACTTGCGACGTATTCGCGACTTAACCCAATTCCCAATCTTGGGTGATTACCATTGTACTCACTACTTTGACAAAGCAAAAGACCTGGATCTACTAGGACTAGGAAGGGATACAATGAGCTTTCTGCCTTGGTCAAGCAGAGTATCGACATATCGGATTCAGGCCTACCATAATCATTTCTCTGTAATAGCCCGATGGTGAAAAACAAAATACACCACCCCTTGGGTAAATTTTGTGGTCGAATCTCAAGGGCAATATTATTTTTAAGGGGGGTAGACCGCAACAAACCAGGCTAGTGTAGTTAATATACACCCCTACATGTATATGAACATGAAATTAAGTAAAATTTAGGCGTTACAAAATAAAAATATCTTACTTATTGACATTAGACAATTTTGAGCACGAAATTATTTTAAAGGGGGATAGATTGTAATGACTCATATTTTCGCCAACTTGGATTTAAAAAATCTTCAAAACGTTTTTTGCTAAAATCATTTTATTTTATCACCTAGTGATCTTTAATACTCGATTTTAGTCTATTGCAGGTATTACAAGTAAAGAACTGCTCAAATTCAATTAATCAAACGTAGGAAACTAACGAATACGCCCAATCACCAAAATCTTGGGCCTAACCTTGTGATTTATTCATTTAGGGCTCCGATCTAGATGACCCACTGTTGATTAATTAAGATAACTGTAACTTAATGGAGAGCTAACGAAGACCAACACAACTGACAGTTGGGATTATGTGCATGACCCAAATTAATCAAATGACCACATAACTTTAGCTAAAACACCATTTTTGCTAACTTTCTAACGACCAAACCTTAAACATAAGTCAATCCGAACCCACAAATCATATACACGAAATCTTATATTTTACTTCATTCCAAAAATAGCTGAAATCACCAAAGAAGCTTTGGACCACTCATTAGTGGACCACTAAACTCGAAACTAATGAAAATTATCCGTCTTAGTGGGCTTGATGACCCTCGAGGGACGTTGAGCTGAGACTATGTGCCGGATTGCTCAACCTAGAGTTAAGAGGGTACCACATATGATGTGTGAATCTGCCTAGAAATTACCTAGAATTTTCTACCATTCGAACTTACGCGAAGTTGTGGCTTTCGAGCCGTTAGATTTTGATGAAATGTAGGATGCTAGTCTTGATTATTAAACCACAAACATTCCTAAAGTCGTGACCCTGATCGATGATCGGTGACCGTTAAATGAACTCGTCATCATCTCCGTCGATCGTTGCGTCCTAATTGTTGGGCGATCATAACCTCAAGTGGATCTGCACTTGCTGTAATTATTCCATGAATTAGATTGACACGTGTGGACCCAAGTGGGCCTCAAATGCTAGAATCAACCTCCCATAGGGTTATATAACCAAGAACCAAGTCACTAGGGCCATTTGTGCCATAGCTGGCACTATAAATAGAGCCCATTTGGGCATTTCTCCCATAAATCCGAATTTTCAGAAATTGAGAGTGAAGGAGAGGGAAATTGAGAGAGAGAGAGAGAGAGAGAGAGAGAGAGAGAGAGAGAAGGAGAAGAATAGTGTTGGTGAGGGAGATTGTTCGCATTAGGGCTCATCTTGAGGGTGTTAGTGTTATTGTTGTGCCGCTAGTTCTTTCATCTAGATTGTCTCCCCTCGCAACTGAAGGTATAAATGGCAATCCACCTTTCAAGTTCAACTCCCTTATAACTAGACCCCGTGAATTTCACATGCAAGTTTTAAATTGGTGTAGGAATCATCGATTTCCCCAACTTTTAACCCCTCGGTGCTCAAAATCGTGGAAACTTTTCCTCTAAGGTACGGACCATTCCTCCTAGGTTTTCATTTATCAAACTTTTCTTAGCCAAATTCAATTTTTTTTACAGGATTCGGGTCGTTGCCACAAAGAAAAAATAGCACCACACCTATCACAAAAGCTCAACAGCTGGAGAGAGAAACGAAGCAAAGAACCCCCAAAACAAAACCCATAAGCAAACAACAAGAGAAAAAACCCACCTGAGACACCTTTGCTGCAGCCCGAGGATCCCATTCCATCGAGCTTTTTTTTCAGAACAGTTAATCCCTGATAGATAAAGTTAATGAATTCATGTTTGATTAGTTATGTATTTGTAATGCTTGGGTATGATGCTAAAATGATTAAATTGTTATGAATGTTGGTTGATTGCTTGTGTGATGAAATGCTTGAATGGATGAAATTTCATATTTGTAAAGCCTATTCTTAACATGAAGTTGTTGTTGTTGAATAAGTATTGTGGAATATGATTTGCATGTACATGCTACTCATTCGTCTTGATGGGATGTTCTTCTCAACATAGTTTTTTTAGAGGTAACATAACTTTTATTAAAAAAACTCAAAAAAAGCAAGAAAAGAATACACCACCCGCCAAAGATAAAACAACGAAATAAGTTATAGGAAAGGCCACGAAGGCCTAACCAAAGCGAACCTAACCCTCAACAAAATCTTTGATTTTAGCAATAATCTCCTCCTCTCTAGCAGGAAAATTTCTAAAGCAACACCCATTCCCAACACCCCAAAAGGCCCAAAACACGGCCATAATAAGTAACATCCAGGATTTCTTGTCTCATTTGTCGATCTCATTGCCATGCTACGCCCACAAAAGCTCTTACATAAAGTCAACATCACCCAAATAACATGGAAAATGGAAAAGAAATGGCTCCACACCTTCTCGACAAAAAGGCAATGGATAAATAAATGATCAATAGACTCTCCACTATTCATGCATAACAAACAAATATTGGGAAGAACCATAGCCCCTTTTTTGTAGATTATCGATAGTGAAGATCCTCTTTCAATACACCAACCACACAAAGACTGCCACCTAAGGAGGGGTACCATAAAACCAATGCTGTAACAGATGAGTAAGAGGACACTTCAAAGACTCCCAAATCAAAGAGTAGAAAGATTTAACAATAAACTTTTGAGAAGGACTTCCACTCCAAATCATCATATCATCTTAAAAAAGGTTGATATTAACTTTACTGAGAGTAAGGAGTAAATCAACATACTCGACAACTTCAGCCTCCAACAAATCCTTATGGCCTGGGGAGCCCAAACTAATGAACCCCCTATAACTGAGAAGCAGTTGGCTACAAGAATGAAATGATCAGGAGCTAGACAAGCAAACCTCGGGAAAAGCTCTTGCAACGCTTTGTCTCCACACCAAACTTTCACTAAAAAGTGGATACAACGGCCCTTCCCAAGGATGAAAGAAATAACTTGACGAATACGATTCCTAGCATAGTTATGTAGTGATTTGAGATAAATCTTGTTTGAATTCGCCTCGGCAAATGGCTAAGTAAGAGGGTAGCCTCTTGGGATCGTCTACCCTAGACTTGTTCGATCAATCGAGGATGAACATGGGTGACCGACTGTAGTTTAGAGCTACATGGGTCACGTGTGCCCAATACTGGTTTTTCCAAGGTTCTCCATCATCGATCAGATCAGTCAATGTCGTGCTAAACATAAACATAGTTGTTTTCTTTTGTTACGCCCTAAGGAATCTAAGGTACCATCATTCCCATTGTGAAAAGTTCACCTTGAACCGTTAGCACAATACGATGTAACCAATACTCATGAATCGCGCATGATGGTATGGGATTCCGTGTCTAAGTTGTCGGCCTATACTAGGGTGACAAACCTCCCTGTAATGACCAGTGAGCATTGATAGAGGTGACGAGCCTGCCATATTGTGTAGGATTGGGTGATGAGCCCCTTCCACCATGATTGTGCGTTGGTTGACGAGCCTTCACTTTACCATGTATCTCTGGGTGACAGGCCATAAAATTGATCAAGGGTCACGGGTAAGGAGCCGCTACGGGCGTTACGAACCACATGATCAATTAGACTTATGATATAATTATGTTATTTTGGCTTCGCCAACTTTTTGTTTGAATATGCACTAATAAATACTTGGCTAATCATGCATATAAACCATCATGGCATGCATATATACTTTGTGTGGGTGATGTTGGTGACAAGACACATCACTGACTGCTTGAAGAGAGACAGATAACAGTGCATGGGCATGCATCTGCACATCATATCATTCATGCATTTAAGTAACTAGTTTAGGAACTTTGTTGTTTTGTATGTTATATCAGTACTTATGCTTGATTGTGATTGATAACGTGTGTAACTTAGAATTAATGGTACTGCTAAGTTAGCTACTCACTCCCACCTGAGACGGTGTTTTAAAACACTAACTAGATATCTTTGATGTAGATGTTTTTAGTGTCATTGTGATGGACGTGCATGACTATTCTAGCATGACACTGTTGTGTGTCTATTATGGGAGTGGTTGTCGTATTATTAGATTTTGGACGCTTCTTAGTCATGTATATTGAGCCCCAACTATTTGAATTTTGCTTTGGCTTGGATGTTTGTACAGATACTATTGTGAGTGTTGTGGTTCCACTTTAATTTCAGTCGTTTATACACTATTTAGTTTAAAGCTTCACTCATTGGTTCGATACCTTTAAATTTTGCTATTAAATTACGCTTCCGCATTGAAATGTACTAAGACCAGAGAACTTGGGGATCGAGGATGTGATCGACTGTCATATTTCAGGGCATTACAGTATTATACCAAAATAAAAAATATGGCATTACATATTTTCTTGCAAAATACATGTCAAATTCATATTACATTTCTTTTTATAGCTTTAGATTTCTCAAAAAACAAAACTAAATTATGTTGGAAGAAGCTCCCATCCTCAAAACACCTACTACAATCCACTAGGGTTTCCTAAAAAAAATTTAAATTAAAGGCATGAGCTTAAAAGATCCAAGTAGAATCACCTCTCTACACCATCCAATAATCTGAAATATTAATAAGTACAAGCAAGTATATACAAATAGAGAATAAAGCAATAAACAAAAAGAGCATGTATACAACGCATGATGAATGCAAGAGGTGCCATCTATTTATGCTCCAACCTCACAACATCCAATAGCAAGCTGCTTCTTGGTAGACAGCAGTCAAACATGGGTTCAACCTTACTATTCCCTATGTCCTTCACAACCAACAATAGGCGGACATGGGTTCAACATTACTATTTCCAACGTCCTTCTTCATAACCCACAACATCCAAAATGACACCAACCATCATCCATCCTCCCTTTAACACCATATGTGATGCAATGGTATGAACAAAGTGTTGGAGAGTCTTCAACAAAAGAGTCCACCGGCCAATGGATAGTTTCTGTGAAGAAACTCTTTAGAACTTGAGGGATTTGAGTATTTTGCACAGTTTCATGCTACACGTTTCCAAATCCGGATGGACTCTTATATATATGCTTCCTAATCATGTTTGGAGTATGGTTAAGCAATACCTAGGTGATCTAAACGAGATTAGGGTTATTGGGAGAGAGGATTGAGAGTTTTAAGTGCCTTGTTCATCTTTGGGATCTACTTGGGTAGTTCTAACTTTTTAATCATCTGTTTATCATAGTGGAGGTGTCGCTTTGTGCCGTGGTTTTTCTCTCAAGGGTTTTCCACATAAAATTTGTTTGCTTTTAATTTGCGTCATGTGCTTGTGTGGCTGTGTGGTGATTGTTTGATCTTCTTCGGTGCTTCTGCTCACCTCCAACAAGTGGTATCAGAGCTTCCATTAGAAGGTTAAAGAAGAAGTTTTCTGAAATGATCTCATGGCTTCAAGTACAAAGTTCGACGTTGAGAAGTTCTCGGGCAAAAAACAACTTTGAGTTGTAGAAGGTGAAGATATGTGCCGTCCTAACTCAGTAAGGGGTTGTGAACGCCTTTGGAAAGCCACCTACCGAGATGAAAGATGATGAGTGGATGAAGATAGATGAGAAGGCTATGGCCACAATCCAATTGTGCCTTGTTGATGACGTCCTCTATAATGTCATGAAGGATAAGACTGCTGTAAAGACATGGACCAAGCTAGAGAACTTCTATACAAAGAAGTCTCTAGAATATCGCATGTCTTTAATGATGCAACTCTTCACTTTGAAGATGGCGGAGGGGATGGATGTGGATGACCACATTAGCACGTTCAACAAACTGATTTGCAAGTTACTCGATTTTGGTGAGCAGATGAAGAACGAGTATCAAGCCTTGATCTTGTTGAACTCGCTTCGTAGTTCATATGAGTCACTCAGGGACTCGTTGTGCGAGGGTAGGGACACTATTAGTGTCGAGACCGTTGTCTCAGCCCTTCAATCGAAGGCCATGAAACAGAAAAATGGTGATACTAATTCCTCCTCCGAAGCACTGATTATGAGAGGAAGGAATTCTGAGCGAGGTGAAGGATCGTTGCGTTCTCGATCCAAATCAAAGGGCAAGGGTAAAGGCAAGTTGAAGTATTGGGGAAGTCGCCAAGTTGGGCACATGAAGAAGGACTGCAAGAGTCCTAAATATAAGATGGAGAAGTCAGGTGATTCTTTTAAGGAAGCCAATACCGCTGAAGTTGAGGAAGGTGGTAGTGATGTGTGCGAGGTCTTGACGGTGTCAAAGGTTGGATCTCTCTGCGATGAGCGGATCATGGACTCTGGGGCTTCATATCACATGTGCCCAGATAGGTGCAATTTTACTTCCTACAGGGAGTATGAAGGAGGCTCGATATTTCTAGGTAATGACTACGCCTGCAAGGTTGTGGGGATTGGTAGTATGTGCATCAAAATGTTCGATGGGTGACGGAAGTGAGGCACGTTCCTTAATTGAGGAAGAATCTGATCTCTCTTGGTGCACTCGAAGCATTGGAGTGCAAATTCACCGGTTTTGATCGGTTCCGCAAAGTTTCAAAGGGGGCCCTTGTAATTATGAAGGGACAGAGGCATGGTAACATTTACAAGCTGATTGGGAGCACTTCAGTAGATGGAGCTGCAGCGATTGTAGCGGATTTCACGTTTGCACGTATGTGGCATGCATGCTTAGGCCACATGAGCGAGCGGGGCATGAAGGTACTCTCTGAACGATCTTTGATTCATTCCTTTAAATCTGTAGACTTTAGTATATGTAAACACTGTATGTATGAGAAATAGTCTAGATGGTCTTTTAAAGGGGGGAAACATGTATGTAAAAGGGTGCTTGATTATGCCATTCCGATGTATGGGGGCCGTCGCCCGTTATTTCTATTTGGGGGTTATCGTGGTTCGTGTCATTTATTAATGACTATAGTAGGAAGGTTTAGTTATTTTATGAAAAATAAATATAATGTCTTCATGACCTTCAAGTATTGGAAGGCGATGTTGGAGAATCAATCAGGGCAAAAATTAAAAGTTTTGAGAACTAATAATGGAGGTGAGTTCACTTCCAAGGAGTTTAACACATATTGTAAAGAGGAGGGGATCATAAGACACAACACAGTGTGCCACATGCAAGAGTAGAATGGTGTTGCATATTGGATGAATCGGACTCTCTTGGAGAGAGCCCGATCCATGATTAGTAATACAGGGTTGGGCAAAGAGCTATGGACTGAGGTCGTTAACACAGCTTGCTACTTGATAAACCGGTCACCCTATATGGCAATTGAATGTAAAATCCTTGAGGAAGTGTGGAGTGGTCGTACGCTAGACTACTCATGTCTGCGGGTCTTTGGTTGTGAGGCTTACTCTCATGTACCATCAGTTGAGAGAGATAAGCTAGACCACAGGGCCAGAAAAGGAATCTTTGTGGGCTATGGTGATGGTGTGAAGGGTTTTTGTATATATGATCCTGTCACACGGAAGATCACCCTAAGCCGTGATGTCAAATTTGATGAGGGGTCTTTGTTCCATAAGGATGCTATAAAGGAACCAGAAACATCAGAACATATTGATACTCATGATGACAGAGATGAGACACGGGCCGATACTGAAGCGCAGACAGAGGTACAAGATCAGGTGGAGCAGCCACCTGTGCGAAGAAATCTACCAAGGGATCGCAGGTTACCGGCAAGGTACAGGGATGACTCGAACATTGCATTCGCTCTCATTACAGATGAGGGGGATCCGTCCAACTTTAAGGAGGTACTACAGGATGTAAATGTTGAAAAGTGGAAGACGACAATGCAAGATGAGATAGACTCTCTATACAAGAATAAGACTTGGGAGCTTGTGGAGCTTCTAGTGGGCCGAAAAGCGATGGGGTGTAAGTGGATTTTTCGGAAGAAACAGGATAGATACAAAGCAAGGTTGGTAGCAAAAGGGTATGCTCAGTGTGAAGGCGTTGACTTTAGTGAGATTTTTACTCCGGTTGTGAAGCAAGTATCTATCAGGTTCGTGTTGGCGCCGGTTGCCCAATACGACCTCAAGCTGGAACAAACAGATGTGAAGACTGCTTTCCTGCATGGGAAATTGGAAGGGCAGATATACATGGTGCAACCAAAAGGTTATATAGTGCAAGGGGTCGAGAACAAGGTTTGGAGGTTGAGGAGATCGTTGTACGGTCTCAAACAGTTGCCTAGGCAGTGGGACAAGAAATTTGATTCCTTCATGACGAGTCAAGGGCTTTACCAGGAGCGAGTGCGATCATTGTGTCTATTTCAAGACATTGAATAATGGGAAGTTTCTCATACTGGTGTTGTACATTGATGACATGCTTATTGCCAGTCATAGCATGTCTGACATCGATGTGTTGAAGACTCAACTTTCAGGACATTCGAGATGAAGGATTCGGGGGCTGCAAAGAGGGTTCTTGGCATAGATATTCATATAGACAGGAAGATGAGCAGGTTGTGGTTATCTAAGGAAGAATACCTTGAGAAAGTATTGAAAAAGTACGGGATGGACAAGTCCAAACTGGTTAGCATTCCTCACGTGGCTCACTTCAAGCTTTCTTCTGAACATTGTCCCAAAACAGATGAAGAAAAGCATGTTATGTCTTATGTGCCCTATGAAATTACGTCGGCCGTCTAACACGACACCTTCGTATGTGAGGAAGCTTAAAGAGCAACTAGAATTATAGCTAAGTCCTATAGGGGGTGATTAGGACCTTTTGAAATTCTTTTTGCCTACTTACACAATTTAACAAATTAAACTAAGTAAGAACACTTCGACTTCCAAGCCTAAGTGGGTCCAATCACAAGGCTAGCATATGGTTAAGCAATAAACAACCTAGTCTAAATATGCATAGATAATCAAATGATTTAACTAATCAAGCTCCTAATCCATGCAACCTATGTGGACTTATGAGAATGGATCAATGAGCTCAAGTCTACACTACTTAGTGAAAGTACATCTTGTGTGTGGATGTGCAAATCTAGTGTCTAGCATACATTCCTATCAAGCATTCATAATTAAACAATTAAACATTCAATGCTAAGACATCAATGTGCTCAATACAATCACAAACACAAGCATGTATAGTGGTTTGACTTTGGGTCTACTCCACTCCCAGTTCAAGTACTCAACTCCTTTGAGCACACCGACATTCACTATCGAAGGTTTTAAATGACGTTCACCTCTCAACCTTTACACGAAGGTTTTATCGGTTCACCTCTCAACCATAACCAGAGTTTTAAACAAAGGGCTAACTCTCAACCCGAACGGACTTTTGAACATAGGCTAACTTTTAACCCGATGCATGTTCACTCCCGTGTCGAAGGCTCCCCCTTGGAGACTTTGTTTAGGCTCGGCAAACAGGCCAAGGAGTGCCAAACAACCCCTAGTCTTTAGGTCGACAAATAGGCCAATGAACAACTAATGTCCCTAGTTCGAGTTTGACAAACAAACTCTTCACTCAACTAGATAGACTCTCAATAAAGGTAACCTTACTTGTTGGATGAGCCCCTTGTTCCGCGCCGGTTCGGGTTGCTTGATCTCCTCTCTCCCATGTTTCAATCAGCTTCCCTTGCTCCCCCGATCGTGTTGCCATTGGGTCGCCAATGCCTCAGCTACACTTGATCAATCACCTTGCTTGTGATGCCTTTGAGATGCCCAAGTGATAGGAGGGTAGGTTTCAGGACTTTACAACTAATAGGAATGGGTTGCCTAGAGTTGCTCACCTACAACGATCTCATCTTAGAGATTTGGATAAGGATATGCCTATCAGGGAAGATCCAAACTTTAGAAATCAAGAGGGGATGAAGGTCATCTTCTTCATGAGCTTAGAATGCTCCAATCTTGTGTTAAAGCACAAGGAAGATGCCTTACATAGGTCGGAAATGAGCCTCAAATGGTCTCCAACAATAGGTGGTTTCACTCCTCTCAAAATCCCTCGCATTACCCCTTAAAATGAGCCAAGCCCCTTTACAAAAGATGTTCAAACGGACAGAAAACGAGCAAAAAATGGCTAGTCCCGACTTATCCCGACCGGTCCCGACTAGTCGGCCAACGGCTAGTGAAGACAGACAGTACACTATCTAGAGGGGGGTATGTCCGACCGGTCGTGATCAGTCGGACCAGACTTGCCGACTGGTCACGACCGGTCGGCCCAAGGGCCTGTGCACTACAGCAGCTTGCTGTCTCTTGACTTGGCTTGTCCGACCGATCTTGACCGGTCGGTCTAGTCCAACCGACCGGTCGTGACTGGTCGGACAGGCCTGGGTTCAGCCCATTTGGTTTGCTGACCCACTATTTCACAACCCCAACTATATAGCCAAGGTTTGGGTGATCTTTTGGGACACCTAGGGCCAAACTATGATGACTAAAGGTTTCCTAATATGGTCAAGGTCATCAAAGAGGTTAAGGGTTTCATTTTGGTCAAGGTTAAGGCACATCAAGGCATCTTGTTTCTTCTTCCTTGATACAGCATGGCCACTTAAGTCTTTGGTCTTCGTCTTCATTAAGCTCAACCGACACTAGACTCATTGACTTAAGTGATTGACAAACAAGGTGCACTAGTATGCCACAGAAAAGTGCACTAACAATCTCTTCCTTTGTTAATTACTTACAAAAACCTAACCTACCAAAATAAAATACGTGAACAAGAGATTACATTGATTAATGAAATAAATACAAGACTCTTGACATGCGTAACTAAGCAGCTCTTCTTCATTTTGCTCCCCCATAACCTGTCAATCCCTACATTACAAAACATAGCAAACTAGTTTTGGTGGGACTTAATCTTTCTCTCCCTTTTTGTCAGTAATTTACAAACTATTCTCTCCCCCTTAATGACATGTCAATTAAGGTTAAGGTAAGAGTAGATAGTATGTCGCAGTTATAACTATAAGCATATATTAACAAGGAAAGTATATGGTGCATGAACTTTAAAACATGGAGCATGCTAAGGAATGTGATTAACAAGAAAGTGTATTTATCTAATCATAGTTAATCATGCATAATTGGTCAAAGATATACATTTACAATAAAAGCACAAAGGGCTTATAGCTCAATCAACCAACCTCCCCTATTGGTATATCAAGACCAATACTAAGCAAAGATTAGCATACAATGAAGTATATAATTCAGCAAAATTAGCTAATCTAAGCATGATGATTGTCTAGCAAGCAAATATACATATTAAAAGCAAGGCTAAACTACCAAATTTGGGCTCATGAGGCTTGGATCCTCAGATTTGCCCGTACACACAAAAATAAGGTTAAGATCCTTAGATATTCCTATAGAATCACTTTCTAACTACCCTTACTAACTGTGTTTAGTTTGAAAGGCCTAAGGCTAACTAATTTTCACAACACCTTCATAAAATGTAGCATGAGGTGAGGGGTTGGGAACTCCTTCTACTATAAGGGATATCGGTCGTGATCCTCTCTTAGATTAGGGGGAAGAGAGGTAGTGGTGAAATCCATGAGAGCTAGATCAATATTTTGGCTCCCATCACTAGTGAAGTCACCAGATTTGGATTTGGACTCCTTCGTATCATCCCAAGTGGTGACCATTGGCTTTTTACCTTTCGGTTTAGGCCCATTCGGACATTTTGGGGTGATATGACCACGATGACTGCAACCGTAACAACGGACGGATGAAGATTTGGATGATTTTCCTTTATGTTTTTCACCCTTCTTGTCCTTCTTGTCACGACTACTCCCTCTATTAAATTTGAGGAATTTTTTGAATTTCTTGTTTAACTTTTCTTCTTCATCATCCTCATCATCACTATCTTCCTCCGACTCACTCTTAATTTTCTTATGTTTGTGAGAGGACTTTAGAGCGATGCTTTTCTTTCTAGAGGAGTCCTTAAAGTGTAGTTCATGAGTTTGTAGGGCACCTATGAGTTCTTCTACTTTCATGTTATCTATGTCTCTACACTCCTCTAAGGCTATTACCTTAGTGTTAAATCTTTCCGGGAGGGACCTAGGTATTTTTCTACATATACGACCTTTCAGAACCCGATCACCCAAGACAAACATTGAGTTGCAAAATCAGAAAGTTTAGTATAAAACTCCATAAAGGTTTCAGTCTCTTTCATCCTAATGTTTTCAAGTTTGGTGGTTAAGAGCTGAAGCTTCGAGCGTCTTACTATGCTAGTTCCCTCATGGGTAACCTCAAGTATATCCCACGCTTCTTTTGCAGTTACGCATGTGAAAATGCACTGAAATTCATCCAAGGAAACCGCACAGCAAATCGCATTGAGAGCTTCAACATTTGTCATGTATTGAGCTCTCTCATTGTCATTCCATTTTTCATCATATTTGGGAATGACAATGTATTTCCCATCAACCTCCACTTGTACGGTGGGCAAGGCATATCCACGTTGTGTGCTTAGCCACACGGGACAGTCCATGGATTGTAAGAAAATCCTCATTCTAGCCTTCCAATAGGCATAGTTGGACCCGTCAAAGAATGGTGGACAGTTGGAGGTACCCCCATCTTGGTTAGACATCATGTTGGTGCTCCGGTATCGGATCTTACTCTAGACGGTAAGTCCTTGAAGAGCAACCTTGCTCTGATACCAATTGAAATTACGTCGGTATTCTAACACAACACCTTTGTATGTGCGGAAGCTTAAAGAGCAACTAACACAACACCTTTGTATGTGCGAAAGCTTAAAGAGCAACTAGAATTATGGCTAAGTCCTATAGGGGATGGTGATTAGGACATTTTCAAATTCTTTTCACCTACTTACACAATTTAACAAATTAAACTAAGTAAGAACATTTCGACTTCCAAGCCTAAGTGAGTCCAATCACAAGACTAACATATGGTTAAGCAATAAACAACCTAGTCTAAATATGCATAGATAATCAAATGATTTAACTAATCAAGCTTCTAATCTATGTAACCTACGTGGACTTATGAGAATGGATCAATGAGCTCAAGTCTACACTACTTAGTGAAAGTACATCTTGTGGGTGGATGTGCCTATCTAGTACTTAGCATACATTCCTATCAAGCATTCATAATTAAACGATTAAACATCCAATGCTAAGATATCAATGTGCTCAATACAATCACAAACACAAGCATGTATAGTAGTTCAACTTTGGGTCTAGTTCACTCCCGGTTCAAGTACTCAACTCCTTTGAGCACACTGGCATTCACTATCGGAGGTTTTAAATGAGGTTCACCTCTCAACATTTACACGGAGGTTTTATTGATTCACCTCTCAATCATAACCGGAGTTTTGGACAAAGGGCTAACTCTCAACTCGAACAGAGTTTTGGGCATAGGCTAACTCTCAACCCTATGCACGTTCACTCCCGTGTCAGAGGCTCCCCCTTGGAGACTTTGTTTAGGCCCGGCAAATGGGCCAAGGAGTGTCAAACAACACCTAGTCTTTAGGCCAACAAACAGACCAAGGAACGACTAACGTCCTTAGTTCGAGTTTGACAAACAAACTCTACACTTAACTCCCAGCAGGAAATTGAGTGGATGGACTCTTAATAAAGACAACCTTACTTGTCGGATGAGCCCCTTGTTTCGCGCCAGTTCGGGTTGCTTGATCTTCGCTCTCCTGTGCTTCAATCAGCTTCCCTTGCTCCCCCGATCGTGTTGCCGTTGCGTCGTCAATGCCTTAGCTATACTTGATCAATCACCTTGCTTGTGATACCTTTGAGATGCCCAAGGTGATAGGAGGGTAGGTTTGAGGACTCTACAGCTAATAAGAATGGGTTGCATAGAGTTGCTCACCTACAATGATTTCATCGTAGAGAATTGGATAAGGATATGCCTATCAGGGAAGATCCAAACTCTAGAGATTAAGAGGGGATGAAGGTCATCTTCTTCATGAGCTTGGAATGCTCCAATCTTGTGTTAAAGCATAAGGAAAATGCCTTGCATAGGTTGGGAATGAGCCTCAAATGGTCTCCAACAATGGTGGCTTCACTCCTCTCAAAATCCCTCGCATTACCCCTCAAAATGAGCCAAGCCCCTTTTTAAAAGATGTTCAAGCGGACAGAAAACGAGAAAAAAATGGCTAGTCCCGACTTGTCCCGACTGGTCCCGACCGGTCGACCAACGGCCAATGAAGACAGAGAGTACACTATCTAGAGGGGGGTCTGTCTGACCAATCGTGACCGATCGGACCAGACTTGCCAACCGGTCACGACCAGGTCGGCCCAAGGGCCTATGCAATACAGCAGCTTGCTATCTCTGGACTGGGCTTGTCTGACCGATCTTGACCGGTCGGTTCAGTCCAGCCGACCAGTCGTGACTGATCGAACAGGCCTGGGTTCAGCCCATTTGGTTTGCTAACCCACTATTTCATAACCCCAACTATATGGCCAAGGTTTGGGTGATCTTTTGGGACACTTAGGGCAAATCTATAATGACTAAAGGTTTCCTAATATAGTCAAGGTCATCAAAGAGGTTAAGGGTTTGGTTTTGGTCAAGGTTAAGGCACAGCAAGGCATCTTGTTTCTTCTTCCTTAATGCAGCATGGCCACTTGAGTCTTCGGTCTTCGTCTTCATTAAGTTCAACCGACACTAGACTCACTGACCTAAGTGATTGACCAACAAGGTGCACTAGTATGCCATAGAAAAGTGAACTAACACCCTATTCAAGTGATGTGGGCAGTTTAATGTATGCGATGGTTTGTACAAGACCAGATATTTCACAGGCTATGGGTATTATTAGCCGATTCATGTCTAACTCGGGCAAACAACATTGGGAAGCTGTGAAATGGCTACTTCGATATATTCAGGGTACGTAGGATTACGTCTTGACGTTTGTAAAGTCCAAGGACAAGTTGGTTAGTTACGTCGATTTTAACTACACAAGTAGTGTGGATAGTAGAAGATTGACTTCAGGGTACTTGTTTGTATTAGCGGGTGGAGCGATTAATTGGATGTCTAAGCTTTAGTTTGTGGTGGCTCTTTCCACTACTGAAGCTGAGTATATGGCAGTAATAGAAGCTTTCAAGGAAGCTGTTTGGTTGAAAAGAATGATAAATCAGTTGGGGCTTCAGCAGGAAGTCGTGCTTATTAATTGTGACAGCTCTAGTGCTATCAATTTGACTAAAAACTCTGTTTATCACTCACATACTAAACACATTGATGTGCGTCACCATTTTATTCGATAGGTGCTTGAGGAAGGAGATGTGATTCTAGACAAGATTCACACTAGCGTTAATCCGACAGATATTCTGACCAAGGTGGTCTCTACAGAGAAGTTCAAGTTCTACGTAACTTCTCTAGGATTGGCAAAGGCTTAACGAAGACGCAGTGATGCATGAGAAGCGACGACTATGATTGATAATTAGTTGGCTCTATGAAGAGAAGAGAAGATAGTTCTATGTGTTGAAGCCTCGGTGGAGTTTGTTGGAGAGTCTTCAACAAAAGAGTCCACCGACCGGTCGGCCAATGGACAATTTCTGTGAAGAAACTCTCCAGACATTTTTGGTGTTTTTCAGTCCGGTCGGCCTGAGGGTGCTCAGATCGGTCGCCAGACAGGTCTGAGTTGAGGTAGCAGGCAAAAGTTTTTTTGGCAGAAACTCTCTGGACGAGTTGCGATCGGTCGTGGGAACTTGTGGGATTTGAGTATTTTGTGCGGTTTCACGCTACACGTTTCCAAATCTGGATGAACTCTTATATATATGCTTCCTAATCGTGTTTGGAGTTTGGTTAAGAAATACCTAGGTGATCTAAACGAGATTAGGGTTATTGGGAGAGAGGATTGAGAGTTTTGAGTGCCTTGTTCATGTTTGGGATCTACTCGGATAGTTCTAGCTTTGTAATTATCTGTTTATCATAGTAGAGGTGTCACTTTGTGCCGTGGTTTTTTCCTGCAAGGGTTTTCCACGTAAAATTTGTTTGCTTTTGTGTCGTGTGCTTGTGTGGGTGTGTGGTGATTGTTTGATCTTCCTCAATGCTTCCGCTGACCAAAGTTCCAACACAAAGTATGATAAATATGAAATGCAATAGCAAATATCACAATTCCAAAATTCTGTCAATCAACCTTCTTTCTATCATAACTTACAATAAGTTTACCATCTTCATAGAAAAGTGCAATGCATAAAGCGAATTCTATCTACCATCATCATCTCCAAACAAGCATAAGGTATGGCATGTATTCACCGTATAGCACGAGCTCTAATGTGCCATGTCCAAGAGAGTGGTCCCTGTATCAAGTTCACATTCAAGGTTGCCCGCCACTCTAAACCACTTCAATGTAAGTGTTTAGCTTGAGTATTGATACTTTAGACTACCCGACCCCGACCACCTTTATACAAATCAAGGGTGTGGTTAGGTGGAGATACATGCTATGGGGACATACTCAAGCGATGTTGTCATACGCCTTTTTTTGGAAGGGAACTTGGACTCATGCTCCATGACCACAACGTGTTCTCTTTCCCATGCAATGGGTTTTTGGTCCCCATATCCAAATCCCATTTTGATTCTCGTGAAGTGTGCACGGGGGTTCATCTAGCCTCTAGTGGGTGCGCTCTTAGGTAGGCTAGTTGGCGTTACCTGTGTATAAGTTCCGCAAGCATGACTAACATTAGCCTGTATGGAAGAAAGAGGGCTCCTTGGTCTAGTGGGCACAAGAGGAGTTGGGCTGGGTACAAATGGCATTTTCCTTTATTGTTGGGCCCACGAGGACTTAGATATGATTTTTTTAGGGTGAATTGGGCACAACCCGCTATTTTGGGCCTGCTAGCTACCAAGGTGGCTGAACAATAAACTATGGTGTAGCACCAATGTGACATTTCCAACCTAGGTAGTCTCAACATGCCACAATTTATCCTAATCAAGTGGTCCGTAATCTACACAACTTCACATGGTTTGAAGGGTCCTGAAATACTCCATTTTCACATAGAGAGTTGTTATATTAGGGCAATTTTCAAACAAGGTAGACCATAATAGTTAACCTCAAAAGTGAGCAATCCAAATCAAGGTGGGCCCTTAACTCCACTGCCACTAACGAATTTGGTCGAGTCAATATTTATATTTCCAGTCCATCACATGGTTTCGGGTGAACACAGCACAAATCACAAGGTATCAGGGCTGACCGCATGTCATACAATCATAAGGTGGTGGGCCACACTCCAGTGTTTCACAGAGCTTTAATGGGCCCCCAGCTAAAATAAAACACACTCAATCACAGTGGGTCAAGTGTCCAAATGGACAGTGCGGATTAAATCACAATGGGCCCTAAAGATAGGTCGCAAAAGGTTTTGGATCAAACTAATATCTGTGTACTCAATCCAAATTCGCGTAACCTTACGAAAGGTTGAATGCAAAATAAACATCACTGTGGGTGGGTTCCACAATGGGGCCCACACGCCGGACGGTGGAGGGGAATAAACATCATAGAGGGTCCAAGGAAGTTTTAATGGTGGATGTTCAAATGTCACTATTGTTTCCTGTAATATTGCAGTCCATTTGAGATTTGAAGCTTCTTCATTTTTGGGGTCATACCAAAGGGTGAGTCCCACTGACGTGGTGCGGCCCATACATGGGTTGTTGAGGGAAATTATCAAGGGTAGTTCCTTGGGACCTTTCTCTTGTTAATCATAACATTTAGTGAAAGAAGTCTTATGCCACTTTGTGAAGCCATTGGAAAAAAAGAAACACAACCATCTTTCACAACAAAGTAGCATCCGAGGAAGAATTATCGTCTCCCTAGCTATTAGTTGGGAATTAGTAAGGCACGAGTTCTCGGGGTGTTTTCAAAAGCAATTTCTTCCAGGATCAAAAGTTGTGTTCGAAGGTGGCGGAGCCGGTGTCTCCGAAGTTCAGGATTGTTTGAAAGCACCTCTAAACAAATATCTAAAATTTAATTGTGATGGTCCACCATCAGCAATCTGGAACCCTCTTGATTACAACAAGATGTGGAAGTGTTTGCTCTCTACGAAAGTTAGCACCATTTTCAACTTACTTTCCAGCAATTTGGTGATTGTAAGTTACTCATAGATTGTAATAAAAAAAGGCCTACTCTCTTAAGGTTGGGCTGTGGACTTTAGACTCCACAGAAGAAAGAGCGTTATCTTTAAGAGCGAGAGTTATTTCTTTAAATGTTCTCAGGAAGGCTAATCACCTTGCCAGCTCTCGTGAAAAGGACGGTGACGAGTCACAAGAAGGTCATTCATTGTTGACTCCTTGGTGTCCCTTCTCTAGTTTCTTACTCTGCCCATTTCAATCAAATTTTAGTTACTTCCAAAAAAAAAAATAAAAAAATAAAATTTATGACTTGCTACAACTACAAGTCACAAGCAATGTTTTCCGTATCATTATCACATAATGTATCACACCCTTGTGATACGGGTACATATTGATTATCACATGGGATATATTGGTTGTATCGTGTAATGCATCGCTATTGTTGGGAAACATGGGGAAACAAGGAGAAATTGGTTAAATTTTTCAATGAAACTTTAGTATTGTTATAAAAGACGTCAATGCACACTTAGAAATCAAAATAACAAAAAAACAAACAAGTGCACATAACAGGTTATGGGATCCTAAACTATGCGCTCTCTGACTAAACTGATGCAAGAATATTCAAAGTCTATTCATATAATTTATAAATGTAAAAAGACATGTATGAAAACATAAGCGATACATTCAAAAGCAAAATAAGAAGTAAAAGATTAGAAATATACTTGTGAATAATGCATGTGGTTGTGGCTCAAACCCACATAGAGTTGCGTAATGGCTCAAAATTATCATCTTCATCTGGATAGGGCTGGGCATAGCACTGTAACTCCACAAACCAATAATACTATGCCCAGATTATAGTAGAATGATACCAGTGAAGATACTCTCTAACATAACACTGATACTTGTTAGTGCACTTTTTCTGTGGCATACTAGTGCACCTTGTTTGTCAATTACTTAGGTCAGTGAGTCTAGTGTCGGTTGAGCTTAATAAAGACGAAGATCGAAGACTCAAGACGGACCGGCTGCAACAAGAAAGAAGAAACAGGTAAAAGTGATGCCTTGGTGAGCTCGAACCTAGTACCTACCCAAAACCATAAACCTCTAGATGACCATGACCCAATTGGCATACCATTAAGTCATCTTACATTGGCCTTAGGTGTCCCAAAAGTCCACCGAAAGAAAGGCCAAGAGGTTGTTTGTTCTGCTGAAAACAACAGAAATTCATGCTTGTCCGGGTGCCTGACCCAGTGGTAAATCCGTCCAATGAGTTGGCCTTGAAACCAGAGGGTCACCAGGCACCCGATCAGAACCTATCCGAGCGCCTGACCAAGTGCAAAAACTATCCAGTAAGCACAAGACCCAGACTGGATCAATTTCGGGTGCCCGACGAGAATGAGCACCGGGCGCCCGACCAGTGAAAGATAGGCCATCGGGCCCCTGACCAAAACCTGTCCGAGCGCCCGACCAGCTCAAAAAAAGTCCAGCATTTATATCAGTTTTATTGACCCGATTTCGGGCGCCCGACCCAAGTTGACCGGGCGCCCATTATTTGACCGTTGGAGGAAACTTTATAAAAGTGGGGCATTCGATTTTAGGGAAAAGAGATGAGAATTTTGAGGAGATAGAAGCCACCATTGTTAGAGACTCACAAAGGCTCTATCCCAAACCTACAGCAAGTGATTCTCCTTGTGTTTTCATCACAAGCTTGGGTCATTCAATGACATCTTGAGAATGGACTTATTTCCTCTTAATTCCTAGGGTTTAGACATCTTGATGATAGTTAAATCCCTTGTCTAAACACTACCTAGTAGTCCAAATAGATGTATTCCTCTAGGAAACCCATTTCCTACCATTTGTAAAGGTTTCACCATTCCCTAGCACCTTGGGCATCTCCAATGGAGCATCACATGCAAGGTAGCTGATCTCAGAGCTGAAGCCTTGGCAAAGCAGCTGCGTCAAAGATCGGGAGAGCACAAGGGGAGCTGATTCAAGCACGAGAGAGCTAGAAGAAGCAACCCAAAGCGACACTACAAAGGGGCTCAATTCGATAAGTAAGGTTGTCTTGTTAAGAGCCCATACACTCAATTCCCTGTGGGAGTTGAGTGTAGAGTTTGTTTAACAAACTCGAACTAGGGTCGTTTGTCGATCCTTGGCCTATTTGTTGGCCTAAAATCTAGGGACGTTAGCCGTTCCTTGGCCTGTTTGTCGGCCTAAAGACTAGGTGCTGTTAGGCACCCCTTGGCTCGTTTACCGGGCCTAAATTCAGGGACGTTATCCATTCCTTGGCAAGTTTTTTGGGCCTAAACAAAGTTTCCAAGGGGGAGCCACGAACACGGGTGCAAATGTGTAGGTTGGGAGGAACCTGTAAACTCCCCGGTTGGGTAGATCCGAGTTAAAACACCTTGGTTGGGAGGAACTAGATTTAAAGGGGTTGAGTACTTGAACTGAGAGTGGAGTAGACAAGTAGTCGAACCACTATACATCCTTGTGTTTGTGATTGTTCTTGAGCACATTTCTCTTTATGCATTGTGTTTAACCTGTTAATTATGAATGCTTAGTTAGGAATGTATGCTAGGCTCTTAATAGGCACATCCACACACACATGATGTACTTACACTCCTCATGTAGACTTGAGCTTTTGTTGATCCATCCTCTATAGTCTACATGTGTTGATTAGACTAGGTTGTTAATTGCATTTATCATCTGCTAGTCTTTTGATTGGACCCACTTGGGCTTGGAAGCCGAAGTGTTAATCGCTGACGTAGTTTGAGTTGCTAAATTTGTTAAGTAGGCGAAAAGATTTTAAAAGGTCCCAATCACCCCTCTCTAGGACTTAGCCATAATTCTAGTTGCTCCTTAAGCTTCCGCACGTGTATGCATAGGGTGTCGTGTTAGACTACCCGACTCAATTTGATTTGCTATCAGAGCGGGTTGCTCTTCAAGGACTTAACCGTCTGGAGTGATATCCGATACCGGAGTACTAGCATCATGTCTAACCGAGATGGGAATACTGTCAACCGTCCACCATACTGTGACGGATCGAACTATGCCTATTGGAAGGGTGGAATGAGGATTTTTCTCTAATTCATCGACCAATCTGTGTGGGCAGCAACAGTAAATGGATATTCTTTGCCCACTGTACAAGTGGAGGTTGATGGTAAGATCATTGTCATTCCCAAAGATGATGAGAAATGGGATGATAATGAGAGAGCTCAATATGTGGCGAATGCCAAAGCTCTCAATGCGATCTGTTGTGGTGTTTCTCCGGAAGAATTTCAACGCATTCTCACATGCACAACTGCAAAAGAAGTGTGGGATATATTTGAAGTAACCCACGAGGAAACCAGCACAGTAAGATGCTCAAAGCTTTAGCTCTTAACCACCAAACTTGAAAACATTAGGATGGAAGAGATTGAAACCTTCATGAAGTTTTATACTAAACTTTCTGATATTTGCAACTCCATGTTTGCCTTGGGGGAAAGGGTTCCGGAAGGAAGGTTGTGTAGAAAAATACTTAGATCCCTCCCGGAAAGATTTCCTACTAAGGTAGTTGCCTTAGAAGAGTGTAGAGACATAGATAACATGAAAATAACTTATAGGTTCCCTACAAACTCATGAACTACACTTTAGGGCCCCCTCTAAGAAGAAAGACATCGCTTTGAAATCTTCATATAGACACTCACATAGGCAAAAGAAAATTAAGAGTGAGTCGTCCTAAGATAGCGATGATGAGGATGATGATCTCAATGAAAGATTCAAGAGATTCCTCCAGTTTGAGAGAGGGAGTAGCTGTGAGAAGAAGGACAAGAAGGGTGATAAACATAAAGGGAAATCATCCAAACCTTCATCCTTCTAATGTTACGGTCGCGGTCAACTTGGCCATATTGCCTCGGATTGTTCGAAAATGCCTAAACTGAAAGGTAAAAAGGCTATGGTGGCCACGTGGGATGTACAGGAGGAGTCAAACTCTGAATCGAACTGACTCCAATAGTGGTGAGAGCCAAGACATAGTGAGAGCTCTCATGGCTTCCACCACTACCTCTCTTCCCCCTAATCTAAGAGAGGATCCCGACTGCTTTCCCTTCTACGAGAAGAAGGAGTTCCCCAACCCTTCATCTCATGTTATATTCTATAAGGGTGCTGTGGAAATTAGTTACCCTTAAGCTAATCAAATTAAACATAGTTAGAGAGGGTAGCTAGAAAGGCATCAATAGGTAAATCTGAGGATTTCAGCCTCATTTCTGTGTGTATGGGCAAATCAGAGTACTCAAGCCTCATTAACCCAAATTTTTATAATTTAGCCTTGCTTTTATTTGATACATTTGCTTGCTAGATTATCACCATACTTAGATTAGCTAATCTTGTTGAATTTCATGCTTAATTGTATGCTAATCTTTGCTTTCTATTGATCTTGATATACCAATTGGGGAGGTTGGTTGATTGGGCTATTAGCCCTTGAGCTTTAATGCTTAATGTATATCATAGATGACCAATTTTGCATGATTAACTATGCTTAGAATAGTACATTTTCTTGTTAATTATGTTCCCATGCAGCTCCATGTGTTATATGATCATGCACCCTATACTCTTTCTAGTTAGCATGTGCTTATAGTTATAATTGCGACATATTATCTACTCTTACCTTAACCTTAATTGATATATCATTAAGGGGGAGAGAATAGTTTGTCAATTGCTGACAAAAAGGGGGAGAAAGATCAAGTCCCACCAACACTAGTTTGCTATGTTTTGTGAAACAGTAATTGACAGGTTATGGGGGAGTATTCAAGAGGAGCTTGCCTAGTTACATGTCTTAGTGTTTCGAGTTGTAAATTTTTTTAATTTTGAGATGTAATGTATCTTGCTTTGGTAGTAGGTTTTTGTAAGTAATTGACAAAGGGGGAGATTGTTAATGCACTTTTTCTATAGCATACTAGTGCACCTTGTTTGTCAATTACTTAGGTCAGTGAGTCTACTGTTGGTTGAGCTTAATGAAGACGAAGACCGAAGACTCAAGACGGACCGGCTGCATCAAGAAAGAAGAAACAGCTAAAAGTGATGCCTTGGTGAGCCCGAAATTAGTACCTACCCAAAACCATAAACCTCTAGATGACCATGACCCAATTGGCATACCCATTAAGTCATCTTACATTGGCCTTGGGTGTCCCAAAAGTCCACCGAAAGAAAGGCCAAGAGGTTGCATGTTCTGCTGAAAACAGCAGAAATTCATACCTGTCCGGGCAACCAACCCAATGTCCACTGGGCACTCGACCTAGTGGTGAATCCATCCAATGAGTTGGCCTTGAAACCAGAGGGTCTCCGGGCACCCGATCAGAACCTATCCAGGCGTCCGACCAAGTGCAAAAATCGTCCAGTAAGCATAAGACCCAGACCAGATCAATTCCGGGCGCCATACCAGAATGAGCACGGGTGCCCGACCAGTGAAAGATAGGCCATCGGGCGCCCTACCAAAACTTGTCCGGCGCCTGACCAGCTCAAAAAATAGTCCATCGTTTATATTAGTTTTATGGACCGGATTCCAGGTGCCCGACCCAAGTTAACTAGGCGCCCGACCCTGCGCGAATTTGCCCGTTATTTGACCATTGGAGGATACTTTATAAAAGTGGGGGATTCGATTTTAGGGAAAAGAGGGAGATTTTGAGGAGATAGAAGCCACCATTGCCAGAGAGACCATCAAAGGCTCCATCCCAAACCCATAGCAAGTCATTCTCCTTTTGTTTTCATCACAAGCTTGGGTTGTTTAATGGCATCTTGAGAATGGACTTGTTCCCTCTTGATTCTTAGGGTTTAGACACCTTGATGATAGTTAAATCTCTTGTCTAAATACTACCTAGGAGTCCAAATAAGTGTATTCCTCTAGGAAACCTCCTACCATTTGTAGAGGTTTCACCATTCCTTAGCACCTTGGGCATCTCCAATGGAGCATCACATGCAATGTAGCTGATCATGGAGCAGAAGCATTGGCAAAGCAGCGGCGTCAAAGATCGGGGGAGCACTAAGGGGAGCTGATTCAAGTACGGGAGAGCTAGAAGAAGCAACCCAAAGCGGCGATATAAAGGGGCTTAATCCGACAAGTAAGGTTATCTTGTTAAGAGTCCATCCACTCAATTCCCTGTGGGAGTTGAGTATAGAGTTTGTTAGCAAACTCGAACTAGGGTTGTTTGCCGATCCTTGGCCTGTTTGTCGGCCCAAAATCTAGGGACGTTAGCCGTTCCTTAGCCTGTTTGTCGGCCTAAAGACTAGGGGCTGTTAGGCACCCCTTGGCTCATTTGTCGGGCCTATATTCAGGGATATTAGCCGTTCCTTAGCAAGTTTGTCGGGCCTAAACAAAGTCTCTAAGGGGGAGCCACCAACACGGGTGCAAACGTGTAGGTTGGGAGGAACCTGTAAACTCACCGGTTGGGTGGATCCGAGTTAAAACACTTTGGTTAGGAGGAACCAGATTTAAACTCCCCAGAGAATGCCGGTGTGCTCAAAGGGGTTGAGTACTTGAACCGGGAGTGGAGTAGACAAGTAGTCGAACCACTATACATCCTTGTGTTTGTGATTGATCTTGAGCACATTTCTCTTTATGCATTGCATTTAACTTGTTAATTATGAATGCTTAGTTAGGAATGTATGCTAGGCTCTTGATAGGCACATCCACACACACATGATGTACTTTCACTCCTCATGTAGACTTGAGCTTTTGTTGATCCATCCTCTGTAGCCTACATGTGTTGATTAGACTAGGTTGTTAATTGCATTTATCATCTGTTAGTCTTTTGATTAGACCCACTTGGGCTTGGAAGCCGAAGTGTTAATCGCTAACGTAGTTTGATTTGCTAAATTTGTTAAGTAGGCGAAAAGATTTTAAAAGGTCCTAATCACCCCCCCCCCCCCCCCCCCCCCCCCCCTTAGGACTTAGCCATAATTCTAGTTGCTCCTTAAGCTTCCGCACGTGTATGCATAGGGTGTCGTGTTAGACTACCCGACGCAATTTCAGTACTCATCCTCTCTGATACGATAAAATTTGAGAAAATTTTGATTTTTTTTCCAATTTTTATTAATCAGTCAATCTTCTCCCAAATCACAAAATTAGAGTTTATGTGATGATGATTTCATCAAGCAATCCTGAATACTCTAAAATTGGAGCCAATTGATCAATGATTGAAGTGGAATTTCGAAAAAAAAAAATTTAACATTTATAATTAATTTTTTTAAAAATATTTTTTTCTGAAATATTCCCAAATTACCAAGAATCACTAGATCACATTACAAACATGTTTGATTTTGTGTTTGGCCACAAAGATTGCAACCGATTTGGGAGAAATTGAAATTTTTATTTTTTCCAATTTTCTGCAACTCGGCCCATTTCCCCCAAATCTTGAAATCGAAGTTCCAAATACATGATTTTTCATGTAAAACATGAAGAATCATTTGACACTGATTTAACATGATTTTAGCAAAAAGAAAGATTGAAAATCGAAAATGCTCATTAGATTGAATAGGTGGGATATGTTGACATTACTACTTGTGCGTTTCGTATTTCACAGATGGGATACAAGATATATCAGCTAATATGGTCGATATTGAAAATATTGGTCACAAGTTTATGCAACCCCCATATTGTGCTTTCACCCCTCCAAGGCTCCAACACTGTCAAGGGGCTTATAACGTGGTGTGATCTGCTCACAGCTCATGGTGGTGATGGATACAAGAAAAGGGGAATCCTGACCAATCAAGCCTTAACAAGAATTGTCACAAAAGGGTGCAAGGATCCAATCATGTTTCCCTTTCCTTTCTTCTTCGACGTTGTTTTATCATTTTTCTTCAACCTACCTCTTCAATGGTTTAAATGTGCATTTTCTAGGTAAAGATAATTTATTAAGAGCGGTGAACGCAAGGGAAGGCACAAAGAATTACAAACCTAAAAGGGCAAAAACAATACGAGGGTCCACAGAATCCAGACTAGACGCCAAACCCATTACATCTATCTTGATTCTCCTAACAACGTCGATGGTTTAATTTTTTTTATTTTTAAAGAACCTCTATATATATTTATATAGCAAAACAAGGAATACACATTCAGGTGGGCACCAGAAAAGACAGGCCACCCCACCTATCGTAAACCAGCCAAACAGGCGGCTTTAAGGCGAAAAGAAAGCAAACTACCTACAGGCCCTAAAACGCCTCGGCCTCAAAAGAGAACTAACTCTCTGAAATACTTTGGGCAAATCAATTCCTTGATATAGCCAAGGCCTAGCCGATCAAGTAACAGGATTCCTCGGATTGGTCTAGGGATCCCCAGCTCTCCATAAAAAATCCTGGAGAGTTGGGACTCACTACCTATCCTGGCTAGTGCGTCAGCCACCCCACTCACTTCCCTAGGGGCAAAGGATAAACACACCACCTGATTCGACATTAGGCCCTTCATCCGAGCTTTCCAGTACCAAATGCTCCAGCTCGGATGTCTATCTGAATTGAACGCTTCCACTAGCACTTTGGAGTCACTCTCCACAATAATCCTGTCAAGGCCGCGCTCCATGCAATGGGCCAGTCCGGACACTATAGCTTTCGCTTCTGCTTTAATGTTGGATCCCAAGCCGAAGCCCGAGGAGAATGCGAAAATGACTCTGCCATTTGGACCCCTACACACTCCACCACCCCTTGATTGCCCCGGGTTACCACGGGAAGAGCCGTCCACATTTAGCTTAAACCACCCAACTGGAGGCCTTTCCCATCTAAGTTGGGAGTAAGCACACTTACGAGGTAACCTTGGCTCCAGCCCCAGAAGATGTTCAATAAGATTAGACGATATGTTGGATTTTTTCGACAGGGGGAAGGGTTGGGTTGATGTGGCAGAGCCATCTTCTGACCCTTTGAATAATCCTTCCCATCTCCATGCGGTTGTCCTCGTATCGCGCAGTGTTTCTGGACTTCCAGATTTCCTAAAACACACAACTGGGTAGAAAGCCTCAAAGCCTGGACGTACCTTCTGAATTGGAGGTCACGTGCCACCACTACGTTGCTCGCTGGAGGGCTGTTTGGTCAGCAATGAAAGCAACCCCAAAGGCTCGGCTGAAGAAGATCCAAACCGCGGTAGCGATCTCTCCTTTGGACAGAAGGTGGTCCAACGATTCCTGATTCGGGGCAGCTCTGCAACAGTCGCACTTGGAGACGAGCTGGATTCCTTTGGACTGCACCCTGACATCTACCGGAACTGCTTTGTTGATCACTTTCCAACTGAAAAGAGTGATCCTTGGAGGCATTTTTTGTTAGTACACTTTTCTGTGGCATACTAGTGCACCTTGTTTGTCAATCACTTATGTCAGTGAGTCTAGTGTCGGTTGAGCCCAATGAAGATGAAGACCGAAGACTCAAATGACCCCGCTGCATCAAGGAAGAAGAATTAGGTAAAAGTGATGCCTTGATGTGCCTTAACCTTGACCAAAACCCAACCCCTTAACCTCTTTGATGACCTTGACCATATTAGGGAACCTTTAATCATCATAGATTGGCCTTAGGTGTCCCAAAACATCACCTAAATCTTGGCCAAAGTGAGTGGGTTAAAGATTGCATGGGTCAGCGAACAACCAGGCTGAACCCAGGCCCGTCCGACCAGTCACGACCGGTCGTGGACCCCTGGCCGATCGGTCAAGACTGGTCGGACAAACAGTTCAGAGAGGACAGTAAGCTGCTGGGGTGGATTGCCATTGGGCCGACCGGTCGTGGACCCTGGACGACCGGTCGTGGACCCTTAGCCGACCGTTCGTGACCAGTCTTGCAGACCCCCTCCAGCAAGTCAGCAAGCTATTGTCCTATGGCCGACCGGTGTGGACCATGGCCGACCGGTTATGCGACCGGTCGGCACTAACCGTTATTTGCCCGTTTTTAATCCGTTGTGCATTGTTTTATATAAGGGCTTAGCTTGTTTTGAGGGCTAAGGAGAGGAATTTTGAGAGGAGTGAAGCCACCATTGTTGGAGACCATTTGAGTCTCATTCTCAACCTATGCAAGGCATCTTCCTTGTGCTTTAACACAAGATTAGAGCATTCCAAGCTCATGAAGAAGATGACCTTCATCCCCTCTTAATCTCTAGAGTTTGGAACCTTCTTGATTGTCAAATCCTTGTCCAAAATTCTAAGATGAGATCGTTGTAGGAGAGAACCTCTAGGCAACCCATTCCCATTAGTTGTAGAGTTCTCAAACCTACCCTCCTAGTACCTTGGGCATCTTAAAGGCATCACATGCAAGGTGTTTGATCAAGTGTGGCTGAGGCATTGGCGACGCAATGGCAACACGATCGTGGGAGCAAGGGAAGCTGATTGAAGCACGGGAGAGCGAAGATCAAGCAACCCAAACCGGCGCTAAACAAGGGGCTCATCCGACAAGTAAGGTTATCTTTTTTTAGAGTCCATTTAGAGTTTGTTTGTCAAACTCGATCTAGTGACGTTACCCGTTCCTTGGCCCGTTTGCCGGGCCTAAACTAAGTCTCCAAGGGGGAGCCTCCGTCACGGGAGTGAACGTGAGTCGGGTTGAGAGTTAGCCTATGTCCAAAACTTCGTTTGGGTTGAGAGCTAGCCCTTTGTCCAAAACTCCGGTTACGGTTGAGAGGTGAACCGGTAAAACCTCCGTGTAAAGGTTGAGAGGTGAACCTCATTTAAAACCTCCAATAGTGAATGCCGGTGTGCTCAAAGGAGTTGAGTACTTGAACCGGGAGTCGAGTAGACCCAAAGTCCAACCACTATACATGCTTGTGTTTGTGATTGAATTGAGCACATTAATATCTTAGCATTGTTAGTTTAATTGCCTAATTATGAATGCTTGATAGGAATGTATGCTAGGCACTAATTAGGCACATCCTCACATAAGATGTACTTTCACTAGTTGTGTAGACTTGAACTTATTGATCCATTCTCATAAGTCTACTTAAGTTGCATAGGTTAGGAGCTTGATTAGTTAAATCTTTTGATTACCTATGCATGCTTTAGACTAGGTTGTTTATTGCTTTATCTTATGCTAGTTGTTAAGCTCTTAATTGTGCATATTCTAACCCCAATTCATCACTCATTGTGCAAGATTTTCATGACTTAAAGACTAATTGAATGCATGTTTTGTGATTGCAGGATTGAGAGTGGACTCCGCCTAATTAAAGATGAAAAGAGCCTATTTAAGAACCATTGAATGAAGATCGAAGGAGGACGAAAGAAAGAAGGAAACAAGGAAAGAAGAAAAGAAGAAAGAATGACGAAAACAGGGCAAGACCAGTCGTGACTGGTCGGCCAGGAGGGCCACGACCGGTCCAGACCGGTCGGCCAGCTTCCTATTTAAGTAGAGCTTGCTGGAGGTCAGCCAAACATAGGCACGACTGGTCGTGACCGGTCGACCAGGCCAGTCCGACCGGTCCAGACCGGTTGGCTAGAAGAGATTTTTTGGTCCAGGGCTTGCTGGACTGTTGCCCCAGTGAGGCACGACCGGTCGGCTAGTTACTCAGACCGGTCTAGACCGGTCGGCCGTGCCTAAGGACTGCGTACTTTCTATTTTGGCGCCGATTTTCTCTACGCACTGCGTAACTCTTACGCAGATTCTCGATTCTTCTGAAGTTGCGGAGCCTCCCTACTATAAAAGGACACCTAGGGATCGTTCCTAGGGTATCTTAGAAGGGTTTAAGCAAGCTTGGAGGCGGCGGAAGTGGATTTCGGAGTTCCACAACTCCTCCTAGTTTGTTTTACTGTTTTATGCTTTTTTTTTTAGTTGTTTCATGTTTCCTTGGATCATGAACGGTTAAACCTCTTAGCTAGGGCTAAGAGGTGAAGCTTGTAGTGAATCTAAGATGTTTCAATTCGTATTTAGTTGGTTTTAAGTTGGAATTCATGTTTATGAACTATGGTTTGAAGTTTATACAAGTTTTAAATTGTTTTCCTTAGTCTTATGATGACTCATGGATGTTTGAGAGAATTACTTAAATTCTTAATTGGTTTGCATTAGTCTAGACCTGTATGATCCGAGGAATTGGAGTGCGCTCTAGTACTATGATCTTCATGTGGGGACTTCCTACCAAAGTTCTACTTTTCTGAATTTCTGTAATGTGTATGGACTGTGCATGTGATTTGAATCAAGTTCAAATCCTGATCTAGCCTTGTCTTGTGACAGGACTTGAGGATGGTCATGATTGTGAACTGAGCCTTTTGGAATTGGGACTGACCTATGCAATTGAGCATGCTCAGCTCAGCTTGCATTGAGTGAATCATATGCATTGGACTTACATATAACGGATTGTTTGGTTTAACAGCTCTATTATCCGATTAGATAGATCTTAATATCGATTCTAGTTGAGAGAATGAGAAACCACAACGGATTGAACATCAAGGATTACTACAAGTGGATCCTTGAACCCCTAGTGCCTTTTTATAATTGTTTACATTCAAATTAGTTTAAAATTGTTACTCATCAACCTTATTCAAATTCTGATTATTGGCTTTCAATAGATACTTTTGGATGTGTTTGTGAAATCCTACATAAGTCCCTGTGGATCGACCTCGGTCTTACCGAGATTATTACTACATCGCAACCCTACTCTTGGGGAAGCGAACAAGTTTTTAGCGCCGCTGCCGGGGACTTTGACGTTTTTTTCACAAATTTCTGAAATTAGTAACTATTTAGGACTTTTAGGATTTTAGGACTAACTTAGCTTGTTTATTTGATTTTTTTTCTTTTCAGGAATTTCTAGGAAACTGAAGAAGATACAAGGATTTCAAGTGCCGAATCAGGTTCTATCTTTCTAAACCTTACTCTTCTCCTTCTCCTATTCATTCCTATCATATTCATCTCTTGTAGAGTGAGTGGAGACTCCTTTTGGATCTCTGAAAGGTCGGCCTTGTGCTACCTAGTTCCTATTGGTCAGCTTTGCCGTCTTGGATCACCTTGTGCTCAGAGATTTATTTTCTCACCTCTACTTCTCTTTCTCCTTTTTCTGCACTTTTTCTCAAAAGATTCAAAGAGTGGGTGAGGAGTTCTCTGAACCCCTATTGACCAGGAGAAATCGGTCTCTATCCCTGCTTCTGGCTTAGTCATTACAGGACACCTTGTGCTTCGGTCTTAGAGAAGAGTAAAGAAAGGGAGGAAGAATTCTTCTTTTTCTTTGTTTCATATTTTTGGTTTTGCATGCCACATTAGGCTCGGGATTCCAATAATCGACTCATAAGTGAAGGGGGTATAGTAGAAGGAATTGACAGAGACCCACGTGCTAGGAGACATCTAGACTCTCCAATTTTGTCTGAAGATATAGCTATGAATCAACCTAATCCAATGGCCAATTCTAATCAGGACCAAAACCAAACTGAAACGGGGGAGAATGTGGTTGAGGATGTTCCTCAACCTAGAACTTTACGTGACTTCTTGCAACCAGCAAAAGCGAGCACTCCCTCATGCATAGTATTTCCACCAAATGCAGGGAATGTGGATTTGAAACCGGGAGTGATCCAACTTCTCCCTAAATTCCATGGATTAGACAGTGAAAGTGCCTATCAACACCTTAAGGAGTTCGATGAGGTAATAACCACCATGCACTTTGCTAATGTGACTGACGATGTGGTGAGACTTAAATTCTTCCCTTTTACTCTTAAAGATAAAGCAAAAGGTTGGCTTCATGCATTAAGGCCAAGATCAATTGGTGCATGGACTGATATGCATAGGGAATTCATAAAAAAATTCTTCCCTACTCACAAAACAAACATGTTGAAGCGCCTTATCATGAACTTTGTCCAAAAAGAAGATGAAACCTTCTTCCAATGTTGGGAGAGGTTTAAGGACCTATTAAATGCATGCCCACATCATGGCTATGAAATTTGGCGAGTTATAAGCTTTTTCTATGAAGGACTGACTTCACTCATACGCCAATTCGTAGAGATGATGTGTAATGGGGAGTTCATGAATAAGGAGGCTGATGAAGCATGGGATTATTTAGAAGAATTGGCTGAGAATGCATAGTCTTGGGATACATCAAAACCAACAAATTCCAAGACTGGCCAACAAAAGGAAAAAGTAGGAATGTATGTCTTATCAGAAGAGGATAGCATAAGTGCACGGGTGGCTAGCCTCACAAGAAAGGTAGAAGCCATGGAATTGAGGAAAGGAGAGACGATTAACTCCAATGACGTTGAAACTGTTTGTGGAATTTGTGCCGGAAACCAACATGCAACACAAGAGTGTCCCACAATTTTAGCAGTTCAGGACATCTTACAAGAACAATCCAATGCCATAAACAGTTATCAACGGCAATTTGGTGCTCCAACTTCAAACACGTTTAATGCTAGTTGGAAGAATCATCCCAACTTCAGTTGGAGGAATGGACCCACTGCGAATGCAACCCCTATCCCTCAAGCTCAACCTATACTAGGTCCATCTCTAGTCATTACTCCAAAAGTGACGCTAGAGGAGATGTTGGGTGCATTCGTATCGGTCCAAGCTGAGTATAACAAGATAAATTCTCTAAAAATAGATGGGTTCATGCAAGAACAATTGAAATTCAATCAAAATTCAACCCAAGCCATTAATGAATTGAAAACATCAATGGCTTGAGTTGAATCTCATCTTAGTGTTAGAGAGAAGGGCACACTTCCTGCCCAACCTCTTCCTAACCCAAGAACCCAGTTTGAGATACAAGATGCAAGCTCATCCTCCCACCACACGGAACATGTTCAAGCTATCACCACTTTGAGAAGTGGGAAAGAAATTGACAAATCTAATCCGGTAAAGGCCCCAAAGCCTAAGGATCTGGAAATTTCCAAAGAGGATGATAGCTCAAACAACACTCCACAAGAGAAAGAACCGGAAAGGCAATACAAGCCGGTTGCTCTGTTTCCACAAAGGTTGATTTCACCTAAACCTTTAGATAAAAATCTGGAAATTTTAGAAGTTTTCAAGCAGGTGAAGATCAACATCCTGTTGTTGGATGCAATAAAACAAATACCATCGTATGCCAAATTTCTAAAGGAATTGTGTACAGTCAAAAGGAAACACAATGTTCACAACAAAGTACTTTTGACTGAGAATTTGAGCGCCATCATCAAACAAGAGGTGCCCCAAAAATACAAGGATCCGGGTGGTCCAACCATCTCATGCATCATAGGAGACTACCGGATCAAACAAGCCTTACTCGACTTGGGGGCAAGTGTGAATCTCATTCCATACTTGGTCTACGAGCAACTTGGGTTAGGTGAATTGAAACCCACCAAAACCACACTCCAACTTGCTGATAGATCCATACGTATACCGAGAGGAATGATTGAGGATGTTCTAGTCCAAGTTGATAAATTATACTACCCGGTAGATTTTATTGTCTTGGATACACATCCCGTGATAGGCACCGGTGCTCAAATTCCTGTCATACTTGGACGACCGTTTCTAGCTACTTCAAATGCAATTATCAATTGTAGAAATGGACTTGTACAAATGTCCTTTGAAAATATGACCCTTGAGCTTAACATATTTGATTTATGCAAACAACCACGGGAGGTTGATGATGATATCCACGAACTAAACATGATTGAATCATTCGTGGAAGATACATTCCCCTCGTCACTATCTTCCGACCCTTTGGAGACATGTGTGGCCCATTCTCATGAGATAAATGATGACACAACACAAGAGATGGATGCCATTCTAGATGTGATGCCAGTACATGATAATAAAAGATGGAGGGCCCTATTTGAGCCTTTGCCTGTAAACGAGAACAAGGCCCTCCCATCCAACATCAAGGCACCAACACTCGACCTAAAACCATTACCAAGTGAGCTGAAATATGTTTATTTAGGTCGAGATGAGACATACCCAGTGGTGATTTCTTCCCACTTGGATGAGAAACAAGAGAGTAGGCTAATGGCCACTCTATTAGAGCACAAGAGTGCCATTGGATGGTCAATTGCGGATCTCAAAGGCATAGACCCACTGATTTGTACTCATTGCATACACCTTGAGGAGAATGCGAAGACATCCCAGAAACCACAAAGACGACTAAATCCAAATATGAAGGATGTGGTTAAGGCCGAAGTGGTGAAACTATTAGATGTATGTATTATTTATCCAATATCCGATAGTCAATGAGTGAGCCCAACTCAAGTAGTGCCTAAGAAATCCGGAATAACCATCGTAGCCAATGCCAATAATGAGCTCATGCCAACTAGAGTCACTACCGGTTGGAGAATGTGCATTGACTACAGGAAGCTAAACACTGTCACGAGGAAAGACCACTTCTCCCTACCGTTTGTTGATCAAATTTTAGAACGGTTGGCGGGTCATTCCCACTTTTGCTTCCTTGATGGCTATTCAGGGTACAACCAAATAGAGATTGCCCGTGAAGACCAAGAAAAGACTACATTCACATGTCCATTCGGCACTTTCGCTTATAGACGGATGCCGTTTGGATTATGTAATGCCTCCGCCACCTTTCAGCGTTGTATGATGAGTATCTTTTCTGACATGGTGGGGACAATTCTCGAAGTCTTCATGGATGATTTTTTCGTATTTGGTTGTAACTTTGATGAGTGCCTTGAGCACTTGAAATTTGTGCTGAAAAGATGTGAAGAGAAGAACCTTGTGATGAATTGGGAGAAGTGCCACTTCATGGTTCAAAAGGGAATTGTACTTGGTCACATCGTTTCACAAAATGGAATCGAGGTGGACAAAGCGAAAATTGATCTTATCTCTAACCTTCCACCACCCAAGAGCATATGAGATGTACGGTCCTTTTTAGGACACGCAGGATTTTACAGACGGTTCATAAAGGACTTTAGTTCACTCTCGCGTCCTTTATGTAACCTACTTCAAAAGGAAAATTCATTCGAGTGGACTGAAGGCTGTCAAAAGGCCTTTACCACCCTTAAAGGTATGTTGACATGTGCTCCCATAATGCAACCACCTGATTGGAGCCTTCCTTTTGAAATTATGTGCGATGCTAGTGACTATGCTTTTGGGGCCGTGCTAGGCCAAAGAAAATAGAAAAAGCCATGTGTCATCTACTATGCAAGTAGAACCCTAAACTCATCCCAAGCAAACTACACAACTACTGAAAATGAACTTTTAGCTGTAGTTTTTGCCTTGGACAAGTTTAGGTCCTACTTGATTGGATCCAAGATCATCATATTCACCGACCATGCCGCGCTTAAGTACCTTCTCTCTAAGAAGGATGCTAAACCACGGTTGTTAAGATGGATCCTTCTACTCCTGGAATTTGACATAGAAATACGAGATAAGAAAGGAGTAGAAAACGTTGTAGCTGACCATCTCTCTCGACTTGTTCTCACTGATTCCCCTGAAACGACTGCAATCAATGACATGTTCCCTGATGAACAACTTTTTACTGTTTCCCAATTGCCATGGTATGTGGACATTGCTAACTATCTTGCTACAGGTACAATTCCTACACATTGGAAAAAGCAAGATAAGGATAAATTCTTCACGGAGGTGCGAAAATTCCTATGGGACGACCCATACTTATTCAAGTACTGTCCCGATCAAATTATAAGGAGATGTGTGCCAGATGAGGAACAACAAAGTATCATCTCCTTCTGTCATTCTCAGGCATGTGGTGGCCACTTTTCGGCTAAAAAGACCACAGCGAAATTCTGCAATGTGGGTTTTATTGGCCCACCATGTTCAAAGACACACTTGATTTTTGCAAAGCATGTGAACCTTGTCAGAAATTAGGAGTAATCTCCCGTAGAAATATGATCCCACTCAATCCCATCTTAATAATCGAAATTTTTTATTGTTGGGGCATCGATTTCATGGGCCCATTCCCATCTTCTTTTGGAAACGTATATATCTTGCTTGCCGTTGATTATGTTTCCAAATGGGTCGAGGCCATCCCTTGCCGGAATAATGACTATAAAACGGTCATTCGCTTCTTAAAAGAGAATATTCTTTCCCAGTTTGGAACACCTCGAGTCATCATAAGTGATGGAGGGTCTCACTTTTGCAATCGCCCTTTTGAAACTTTAATGAAGAAATATGGCGTAACACACAAAGTGAGCACTCCCTATCACCCACAAACTAGTGGACAAGCTGAGATATCCAATAGGGAGATTAAACACATTTTAGAGAAAACGGTGAACCCCGATCGCAAGGATTGGTCACTTCGGCTTACCGATGCGCTTTGGGCCTACCGTACTGCTTTCAAAACCCCTATTGGAATGTCTCCCTATAGACTTGTCTATGGGAAGGCTTGTCACTTGCCTGTGAAGTTGGAACATAGGGCATATTGGGCTATTAAGAAGATGAATTTCAATTCTGACAAGGCAAGCTCGTTGCGCAAACTACAATTGAATGAACTTGCAGAAATCCGAAACGAAGCATATGAGAATGCGCGAATTTACAAGGACAAGACGAAGATATTCCATGATAAGAATATTCTTCGCAAGACATTCACGATCAATAAAAAAGTCCTCATGTATAATTCTCGCCTACATCTATTTCCGAAAAAGTTGAGATCTCGATGGACCGGTCCCTACATTGTGAAAACTGTCTATCCATATGGGACTGTCGAGTTGTTAAATCCAAGGAACGGAAACATTTTTAAGGCAAATGGGCAGCGATTAAAGCCGTTCTTTGAGAAATTTCCTTCAGAAGGTATGTCCATACCTCTGAATGATCCTGTGTATCAGGATGATTGATCTCCTAGTCTGACGGAGGTATAGAGTAGTTAGGATTAGGATTTTGTTGCTTTTGTTTACTTTTACTAAGGTTTGTTAGGAGGAAGAATTCCACTTTTCACTTTTTCAGGTACTCTCATTCCTCACTCCCTTTTATGTTCCACTTGCTCTCATATTTTGTTTATTGCACATCTTTTACATTAAGGACAATGCAAGATTTGGTTGGAGGGTGTAGGATCGCTTGGATGAATCCAGCGTTTTGTAACATTTCAAGCAATTATGTGGAAACTTTTCGATTTTTTTCAAAAATTCAAAACTCTTTTGGAAAATTTTGGTTCTATGCACTCAAGATGATATGAGCATAAGAAGAGGAGATATGAAGTGTATGAGGTTGTAAATCTTGATCTTCTCTTGGCATAATGGTTTTATATGAGAATTCCCCTAATTCTGTGATCGATAGAAAATCTGAACACTTTTACACCTAGTCCACATTACACGATTTTCATGGGTTGAAAGGATTATGTGATTTATGGATTAGCTAGACTTTGAATTAAGGTGTTGAGAAATCAAGCCGGGGTACTTTGTCCATCCTTGTCCATGGGAAAACAATGCAAGATATGGATTTCTAAAAATCCTATCTAAATTAAAAGAAAAAGGAAAAGGAAGGATGAAATTGGGAATGATGGAAAAATGGTGGAAAATTTCGATTAGGGCTACCTACTACCAACCGGGGGATGGTCTACCCGTAACCAAAGCCGAAAATGGGACGTAGTGTGAAAGTCGTCGGAAGGACGGTAAGGCAAATTCCTGTCATTGGCTTGATGTGGCTCTATGTACCTTGAGTTCTACAGTCTGGTTGATCTATGAAGAAGATAATCCTGGAAACTCATGAGAAGAATTTTCACTATCCACACTAGATTGAATTTGTTCAAGTTCTTCTATTTATCAATCAATCAGCGGAAATTTTATATGAATGCTTATCATGTCTTGAGGGTTTACGGTTTCAACTTCTGTCACCAATTATTTCTGAATCTTACACTTGTATGTCTTGGGATGTAAAGAAGAATGGTTTCTGAAAGAGAGTTGAGTTTTGAAGAATGAAATTAGTTTCACGCATGTTTTGCTCGGGACTAGCAAAATGCTGGTTGAGGGGTGTGTTGAGCTCTTAATTGTGCATATTCTAACCCCAATTCATCACTCATTGTGCAAGATTTTCATGACTTAAAGACTAATTGAATGCATGTTTTGTGATTGCAGGATTGAGAGTGGACTCCGCCTAATTAAAGATGAAAAGAGCCTATTTAAGAACCATTGAATGAAGATCGAAGGAGGACAAAAGAAAGAAGGAAACAAGGAAAGAAGAAAAGAAGAAAGAATGACAAAAACAGGGCAAGACCGATCGTGACCAGTCGGCTAGGAGGGCCACGACCGGTCCAGACCGGTCAGCCAGCTTCCCATTCAAGCAGAGCTTGCTGGACGTCAACCAAACATAGGCACGACCAGTCATGACCGGTCGGCCAGGCCAGTCCGACCGGTCCAGACCGGTCAGCTAGAAGAGATTTTTTGGTCCAGGACTTGCTGGACTGTTGCCCCAGTGAGGCACGACCAGTAGTGACCGGTCGACCAGTTACTCAGACCGGTCTAGACCGGTCGGCCGTGCGTAAGGACTGCGTACTTTCTATTCTGGCGTCGATTTTCTCTGCGCACTGCGTAACTCTTACGCAGATTCTCGATTCTTCTGAAGTTGCGGAGCCTCCCTACTATAAAAGGACACCTAGGGATCGTTCCTAGGGTATCTTAGAAGGGTTTAAGCAAGCTTGGAGGCGGCGGAAGTGGATTTCGGAGTTCCACAACTCCTTCTAGTTTGTTTTACTGTTTTATGCTTTTTTTTAGTTGTTTCATGTTTCCTTGGATCATGAACAGTTAAACCTCTTAGCTAGGGCTAAGAGGTGAAGCTTGTAGTGAATATAAGATGTTTCAATTCGTATTTAGTTGGTTTTAAGTTGGAATTCATGTTTATGAACTATGGTTTGAAGTTTATACAAGTTTTAAGTTGTTTTCCTTAGTCTTATAATGACTCATGGATGTTTGGGAGAATTACTTAAATTCTTAATTGGTTTGCATTAGTCTAGACCTGTATGATCCGAGGAATTGGAGTGCGCTCTAGTACTATGATCTTCATGTGGGGACTTCCTACCAAAATTCTACTTTTCTGAATTTCTGTAATGTGTATGGACTATGCATGTGATTTGAATCAAGTTCAAATCCTGATCTAGCCTTGTCTTGTGACAGGACTTGAGGATGGTCATGATTGTGAACTGAGCCTTTTGGAATTGGGATTGACCTATGCAATTGAGCATGCTCAGCTCAGCTTGCGTTGAGTGAATCATATGCATTGGACTTACATATAACGGATTGTTTGGTTTAACAGCTCTATTATCCGATTAGATAGATCTTAATATCGATTCTAGTTGAGAGAATGAGAAACCACAGTGGATTGAACATTAAGGATTACTACAAGTGGATCCTTGAACCCCTAGTGCCTTTTTATAATTGTTTACATTCAAATTAGTTTAAAATTGTTACTCACATCAACCTTATTCAAATTCTGATTATTAGCCTTCAATAGATACTTTTGGATGTGTTTGTGAAATCCTACATAAGTCCCTGTGGATCGACCTCGGTCTTACCGAGATTATTACTACATCGCAACCCTACTCTTGGGGAAGCGAACACTAGTCTTGTGATTTTAGCTTTGAAGCCGAAGTGTTCTTGCTTACTTAGTTTAATTTGTTGAATTATATAAGTAGGCGAAAAGAATTTCAAAAAGGTCCTAATCACCCCCTCCTATAGGTTAAGCCATAATTCTAGTTGCTCTTTAAGCTTCCGCACATACGTGGGTGTCGTGTTAGACTACCGACGTACTTTCATTTGGTATTAAAGCGGGTTGCTCTTCAAGGTTGTAACCGTCTAGAGAAAGATCCGGTACCAGAGCACTAGCATGATGTCTAACCGAGATGGGAGTACCACCAACTGTCCACCATTCTTTGACGGGTCCAACTATACCTACTGAAAGGCTAGAATGAGAATTTTTCTCCAATCCATAGACCGTCTGGTGTGGCTAAGCACACAAAATGGATACACCTTACCCACCGTGCAAGTGGAGGTTGATGGGAAATGCATTGTCATTCCCAAAGATGATTCCAAATGAGATGACATAGAGAGACCACAATACATGGCGAATGCCAAAGCTCTCAATGCGATTTGCTGTACGGTTTCCCCGGACGAATTTCAGCGCATTCTCACATGCGCAACTGCAAAAGAAGCGTGGGATATACTTGAGGTTACCCACGAGGGAACTAGCACAGTAAGACGCTCGAAGCTTCAGTTCTTAACCACCAAATTTGAAAACATTAAGATGGAAGAGTCTGAAACTTTCATGGAGTTTTATACTAAATTGTCAGATATTTACAACTCCATGTTTGTCTTGGGTGATCGAGTCCCGGATGGTAGGATTTGTAGAAAAATACTTAGTCCCTCCCGGATAGATTTGACTCCAAGGTAGTTGCCTTAGAGGAGTGTAGAGACATAGATAACATGAAAGTAGAAGAACTTATAGGTTCCCTACAAACTCATGAACTACACTTTAAGACCCCCTCTAGGAAGAAAAGCATCGCTCTTAAGTCCTCTCACAAATATAAGAAAATTAAGAGTGAGTCAGAGGAAGATAGTGATGATGAGGATGATGAGGAAGAGAAATTGAACAAAAAATTCAAGAGATTCCTCAAATTTGATAGAGGGAATAGCCGTGACAAGAAAGATAAGAAGGGTGATAAACATAAAGGAAAATCATCCATACCTTCATCCGTCCATTGTTACGGTTGCGGTCGTCGTGGCCATATTGCCCCGGGATGTCCGGAAGGGCCAAAATCGAAAGGTGAAAAGGTAATGGCTGCCACTTGGGATGAAACGGAGGAGTCCGAATCTGGTGACTCCGCTTGTGATGAGAGCCAACATAAAGATCTTGCTCTCTCGGCCTCCACCACAACCCCTCTTCCAGCTTATCTAAGAGAGGATCCCAACCGCTATCCCTTCTAGGAGAAGAAGGAGTTCCCAACCCCTCACCTCATGCTACATTCTATGAGGGTATTGAGGAAATTAGTTACCCTTAGGCTTTTCAATCTCAACATAGTTAGCAAGGGTAGCTAGAAATGCTTATATAGGAAAATCTGAGGATTTCAGCCTCATTTCTGTGTGTATGGGCAAATCTGAGGATTCAAGCCTCATTAGCCCAAATTTTGATAATTTAGCCTTGCTTTTATTTGATACATTTGCTTGCTAGATTATCATCATGGTTAGATTGGCTAATCATCTTGAGTTTTATGCTTCATTGTATGCTAATCGTTGCTTTGTATTGGTCTTGATATACCAATAGGGGAGGTTGGTTGATTGGGCTATACGCCCTTTGTGCTTTTATTGCAAATGTATATCTTTGACCAATTTTGCATGATTAACCTTGTCTAAATAGTTACATTTTCTTATTAATCATGTACCTTAGCATGCTCCATGGTTTTATGAGTCATGCACCCTATACTCTCCTTGTTAGCATGTGCTTATAGTTATAACTGCGACACACTATCTACTCTTACCTTAACCTTATTGATATATTATTAAGGGGGAGAGAATAGTTTGTCAATTGCTAATAAAAAGGGGGAGAAAGATCAAATCCCACAAAAACTAGTTTGCTATGTTTTGTGATGCAGGGATTGACAAGTTATGGGGGAGTAAATTGAAGAGGAGCAGCATAGTTTAGGCATGTCAAGAGTCCTGTATTTAATTCATTATCAGTGTAATATCTTGAACATGTATTTTATTTTGGTAGGTTAGGTTTTTGTAAGTAATTGACAAAGGGGGAGATTGTTAATGCACTTTTCTGTGGCATACTAGTGCACCTTGTTTGTCAATCACTTACGTTAGTAAGTATAGTGTTGGTTGAGCCCAATGAAGACGAAGACTGAAGACTCAGATGACCCCGCTGCATCAAGGAAGAAGAATCAGGTAAAAGTGATGCCTTGATGTGCCTTAACCTTGACCAAAACCCAACCGCTTAACCTCTTTGATGACCTTGACCATATTAGGGAACCTTTAGTCATCATAGATTGGCCCTAGGTGTCCCAAAACATCACCTAAATCTTGGCCAAAGTGAGTGGGTTGAAGATTGCATGGGTCAGCGAACAACCAGGCTGAACCCAGGCCTGTCCGACCGGTCATGACCGGTCGTGGACCCCTGGCCAACCGGTCAAGACCGGTCGGACAGACAGTCCAGAGAGGACAGTAAGCTGCTGGGGTGGATGGCCATTGGGCAGACCGGTCGTGGACCCTGGACAACCGGTCGTGCACCCCTGGCCGACCGGTCGTGACCGGTCGTTCAGACCCCCTCCAGCAAGTCAGCAAGCTATTGTCCTATGGCCAACCGGTCGTGGACCCTGGACGACCGGTCGTGCGACCGGTCGGCACTAGCTGTTATTTGCCCATTTTTAATCCGTTATGCATTGTTTTATATAAGGGCTTAGCTTGTTTTGAGGGGTAAGGAGAGGGATTTCGAGAGGAGTGAAGCCACCATTGTTGGAGACCATTTGAGGCTCATTCCCAACCTATGCAAGGCATCTTCCTTGTGCTTTAACACAAGATTAGAGCATTCCAAGCTCATGAAGAAAATGACCTTCATCCCCTCTTAATCTCTAAAGTTTGGAACCTTCTTGATTGGCAAATCCTTGTTCAAAACTCTAAGATGAGATCGTTGTAGGAGAGAACCTCTAGGCAACCCATTCCCATTAGTTGTATAGCTCTCAAACCTACCCTCCTAGTACCTTGGGCATCTCAAAGGCATCACATGCAAGGTGTTTGATCAAGTGTGGCTGAGGCATTGGCGACGCAACGGCAACACGATCGTGGGAGCAAGGGAAGCTGATTGAAGCACGGGAGAGAGGAGATCAAGCAACCCAAACCAGCGTTAAACAAGGGGCTCATCCGACAAGTAAGGTTGTCTTTTTTGAGAGTCCATTTAGAGTTTGTTTGTCAAACTCGATCTAAGGGCGTTAGCCGTTCCTTGGCCCGTTTGCCGGGCCTAAACTAAGTCTCCAAGGGGGAGCCTCCGTCACGAGAGTGAACGTGAGTCGGGTTGAGAGTTAGCCTATGTCCAAAACTCCATTTGGGTTGAGAGTTAGCCCTTTGTCCAAAACTTCGGTTACGGTTGAGAGGTGAACCGGTAAAACCTCCGTGTAAAGGTTGAGAGGTGAACCTCATTTAAAACCTCCGATAGTGAATGCCGGTGTGCTCAAAGGAGTTGAGTACTTGAACCGGGAGTGGAGTAGACCCAAAGTCGAACCACTATATATGCTTGTGTTTGTGATTGAATTGAGCACATTAATATCTTAGCATTGTTAGTTTAATTGCCTAATTATGAATGCTTGATAGGAATGTATGCTAGGCACTAATTATTCACATCCTCACAGAAGATGTACTTTCACTAGTTGTGTAGACTTGAGCTCATTGATCCATTCTCATAAGTCTACTTAGGTTGCATAGGTTAGGAACTTGATTAGTTAAATCTTTTGATTACCTATGCATGCTTTAGACTAGGTTGTTTATTGCTTTATCTTATGCTAGTCTTGTGATTGGACCCACTTAGGCTTGGAAGCCGAAGTGTTCTTGCTTACTTAGTTTAATTTGTTGAATTATACAAGTAGGCGAAAAGAATTTGAAAAAGGTCCTGATCACCCCCTCCTATAGGTTAAGCCATAATTTTAGTTGCTCTTTAAGCTTCCATACATACGTGGGTGTCGTGTTAGACTACCGACGAACTTTCATTTTTGAGTGCCAAACCCAAGCTGCCCAGCTCTTCCTATCCCCACGCACTCTGAGCAAATCCCACACTGAATTCACGGTGAAACGACCCGACTGCTCTTGAATCTAGATCTGCTGGTCATCTCCAGGGGAAGTGCACAACCCATTGCTAGCTATCTCTTCTAGCACTTCCTCCGGCAGCAAGGAAAAGGAGGGGCTGCTTGGAGACAGACCACCTGGACCCAACACATCCTTCACCTTGAGCTGCAGCAAATGTTGCGGGATCTGCGCCATAGACCAGCTAGGAAGAGGCCCCAGACCAGTCCAATCTTTGCTCTAGAAATTACAGTCACCTCTGCCTACAATCCATCTGATATTCTCCTCCATTTGAGACCAAAGGCCCCTAATACCGTTCCAGAACGGAGATCGGTGAACCCTCTGGGGAAGGGATAGGACAGCTTCAAAATCCTTAATATGCTTCCCCTTCATAAAGGACACCCAAATGCTTATAGGGTATGCGTACCTGGCAGCCCAGGCCATCTTCATACGCAGGCTTTTCACCACGTATGAAAGATTCTTAAATCCTAGCCCTCCTTCTTTTGGGATGGCCAACCTTTTCCATCGGATCCAGGTGATCTTCTACTTGGCCTCATTCCATCCCCAGAAAAAATTTGCAAAGCTCTTCTCTAGAGTAGACACAACAGAGGTCGGCACCACCGTAGCAGCTATAGCGTGGATCGTCATACTGCTGAGAACCTGGCCAATCAGTAGCATCTTGCCAGCTTGAGAGATACATCTGGCCTTCCACCCTTCAACTCTTTGCAGAACTTTGGCAATCAGAGGCTGGAATCTGATGGATTTGATCATTCCCTCGCTGATAGGAACACCAAGGTAAGACAAGTCTAAGGACGATCTGGCAATCCCAATCTGCCTTTCAATATTTCTAGCTCGCCCAAGAGAGATGTTAGACATGTAACAACCAATTTTCCCCAAATTAAATTTCTGGCCCGAGACCGCTTGGAAATTAATGAGAAACTGACTGATAGATTGGAGAGATGCCCTGCTTCCATTGGCAAATAAAATGGTGTCGTCAGCATAGAGAAGTTGTGAGATTATGGGACAGTCCTTGCTGGTCTTGTACCGCTGGAAGAAGCCTCTCATACACAGCCTTTTGAAACCCCTACTGAACACTTCCGCTGCCAGGATGAACAAAGATGGCGAGATTGGATCGCCTTGGAGCAAGCCTCTAGAACAGGGAAAGAAACCGCATGCTTCCCCATTGACAAGCACAGAGAACCAGGAATTAGCCCAACATTTTTCTATAAGATAAACCCACTTCTGACTGAATCCAAAACTAGACAGCACCTTCTTCAGAAATCCCCAATCCACCCTATCGTATGCTTTCTCCATATCTAGCTTGATCACCACGTTATTTCCCCTGACCTTCCTCCCTATGTCTCTATATAATTCCTGTACCAGGGCAATTGACTCAAACATTGATCGGCCAGGAACAAAAGCCCCCTGCTCTGGAGAGATCAACTTGGGAAGAAGAACACTCAACCTGCAAGCTATAACCTTGGAAAAAATCTTATAAATGCAATTACACAGACTAATAGGACGGAAGTCAGAGAATTTTGATGGGTTTTGCACTTTGGGGATCAAGCATATGAGAGTTGAGGTGATTGCCCTTGGCAGCGACCCACCTTCAAAAAAATGGTGAACAGCCTCACAAATATCTGCTCCCACTATCTTCCAGCAGGCCACAAAGAAGGCTCCCGAGAAACCATCCGGCCCTGGAGCCCCGTCAACTGGAAGGGAGGCCACAGCACTCTTCACCTCCTCTTCCGTTGGGACGGCAAGGAGAGCAGCATTATCTTCTGAACTGATCAAGTAAGGGATGACTTGAAGGAGGTCTTCTGCCGTTTCACAATCTTCTGCTTTAAACTGGTTCACAAAATGCTCCACCGCTGCGTCCTTAATCTGCGCGGGGTCCGTTACGACCTCTCTATTTTCAAGCTTGATCTCTCCTATGAAAGCCCTTCGAACTCGCTCCTTGAGAGAGTTATAGAAAAGGACGTGTTCCGATCACCTTCCTATAGCCACTTGATCGGAGATTTTTGCTTCCAATAAATCTCTTCTTTCAGCTTCAGACTTTGGAGCTCCTCCGATGCTGCCAGGTAGGACTGATGGTTCATAGAGCTCGGGTCCCTCTGCAGATCTGCATCTTTCTGAAGTAATGTTGCCTCTGCCTGGCTGATACTCTTGAAAATGTTCCCAAAAACGTCCTTATTCCATCTTTTTAAAACCTGTTTGACTGCCTTTAACTTCTTAATCAGGTTATGAATGGGATGGTTTTCTAGGTCGTTGTTTGTCGAGTCCCAAGCATCCTTCACCGTCTCCATGAACGTCTCATGGAGCAGCCACATTCTCTGAAATCTGAAAGGCTTTGGCAGTGACAGATGAACTTTAGGAAAAGAGATGAGGAGAGGGGCATGGTCTAAGTCAACTCTGGTGAGATGCTTGACTAGAAAGGATGGGAACATACGAATCCACACAGGGTTGCATAGGGCCTTGTCTAATCTGGCCCACATCCTCGAGGATCCTGACTGATTATTGCACCAAGTAAATCTGCTCCCCATAAAACCTGCATCAATTAACCCAGCGCTATTGACGGCGTCTACAAATTCTGTCGGTCCTGATCCGCTTCTTCTATGACCCCCTAGCCTCTCTTCTTGAGACATGATTTCGTTAAAATCACCACAAATAGCCCAAGGTCCTACGAAGGACGCCGCAGTGGCCATGTCTGACCAAAGCTATCTCCTAATAGCCTGAGAGCATTTCGCATATACCACAGACAACTGAACTGATTCTATGCCCCCGGGCGGGTTCACTTCCACGGTCACTAACTGGTAGGAAATCTGCTTCAGCTGAAGATTAAGGGAGTTTTGAAAAAAGACCCAAACTTTTCCTCCTTGCTGACCATTGAGAAGGAGGAGTGAAACCCGAGATTGAGACCTGTGCTAACTCGCCTCTCTTCTCTAATCATAGGCTCCAAGATTGCAACAATGCCTGGATTGAATGATCTAATGTGCCTTTTAATCGAAGCTATCGTCGCTAGATTTCCAATGCCCCTAGCATTCCATACGAAGATGCTATCCATCTGATGCATTTCCTGAGTTCACAGCCCTCTTCTCACTTCGCCTCAATTTACCAAAGTCCTCCACCTCAGACAACGTTAAAATCTTCCTTTTAACTACCTTTTTCCTTGTCTGTTTCTGTGTGCTTCCTTTGAGCTGCTCACTTGCCCCTTCTAAATCTTGTATGATCAGCACTCTCTGCGACTGACCAGGTTCGTGAGGGCTGTTAGTGTCTTCTTCTGTTCTAAGTTCCCAATCGGAAGCTTGTTGCTGATCTTTCAAGTGGTTCCTGTTACCCGAGGAAATCACCTCCACTTCCTCTGATGTTATGTCTGGCTCCCCAGGTCGCTGCTCTTCCCTTCGGCCTCCTTTGTAATTCTGCGAGTGTGGGAAGTATGGTGACATGTCCACAGCCAATTCCAGGTCCCTGGCTTGATCTTCCTTGTTTACTCCAGCTTGCCGCCATGGAGAGCCTATGGAACAAGGGACGAGTAAAACTCTGGTCTCTGCTTCTTGGTCTAGGATGACTGCTAGCTTGGCTGGGCTTATCGGACTATTTCCAACTGATCTTGTTCTGACTTTTCTGACCTTTCTGTTCAACGGAGGGATGACCCCGATAGGAGTGTTCTGTACCTCCTTGGGCCCAGACTCTCTACCTGTTTGTTGAATATTGATCCTTTCCTTTGTGACATTTGATGGGGGGTTGTTAATAATTGCCTCGTGATACCGGCTCAAGTCCTCTTCTAGAGCTCTCCTTAGGGGCTCATCCCTGTGCACTTCCCCTGATTGTCCCCTATCTGACGTAATGGCCTCCTCTGGAGACAATGGCATACGATCCATTCCGACACCTCTCACTTCTTGTGAGTCATATTTCATTCTGTTACAATCGACGCTTGGAGAACAAAGTTGGGAAGGCTCCTGTCCTAATAGCTCTAACTCCTCATTTTGTTAAAATCCTGCTGGAGGAATCGGAGGCTGATCAGGATGTGGCAGTTTTGGGTCGGCATTTTCACACTCACCTATCTAGCATGTTTACGTCGATTTTGGTAAAAGGATCCTCCGAAAGGTTACCTTCTCTCCAAGCGACTTCTTACTTGGACCTGGAAAAGAAACAGAAAACAACTAAGGGTGGCTGGCGTCCAGCCATTAGCCCTCCGATGCTTAAATTAGATAGGAAAAAGAGAAGGAATGATCAATCAGAGTTAAAGATTGAAAATCGTGTACCTTTATCATCAATAGAGTCATCTATTTATACAGGTCTCAATGATCCAATCCACTACGCAAGCTGTTAAGATTAGCCCTGTTTTCGTGGGATAAGAATCTTATCTCGATAATCCTTGGAAAAAGATGTAGTCAAAACATCCTAGACGTCAAGCTGATTATGTCTCTGGATATTCGGAGCTAAGAATAGATATAAACCAAAACCAGCCTATACGGGCTGCTGGTACTATGAGACGAAGGCCGTCTATGCCAAAGACCATGATCACCCAGATATCGGGAGCTGCTCGAATCAAGAATGCTCTGGTCGCATTTTGTAGATGCGACCCCTTCTGCCAAGCACGAGCCTGACTGCTCGCATCAAGAGATGCGACCCCTTTTGCCGAGCACGAGCCTGGCTACTCGCATTCAGGAGATGCGACCCCTTTTCTCGAGCACGAGCCTAGCTGCTCGCATTCAGGAGATGCGACCCCTTTTCTCGAGCACGAGCCTGGCTGCTCGCATTCAGGAGATGCGACCCCTTTTCTCGAGCACGAGCCTGACTGCTCGCATTCAGGAGATGCGACCCTTTTTCTCGAGCACGAGCCTGGCTGCTCGCATACAGGAGATACGACCGCGATTCCTCACTTCTCTTTACAACTAATTTTGCCTACAACAGATGCCCCCCAAACCCTTGGTATTGAGGAACTATGCCAAGGGTTTTGTTTGTATGGGCAGCTGGCTGCTGGGAGAAAATCGCGCATGATTCACTTAACGTGCTTCCGCATTTATGATGGCCAGCTTTTACGCAGCTTTTCTGCCGCTAGAAATGAGGCGTCGGGCGCCACGTGTTTCCGTATTTAATGCTAGCGCCCGTTCGTCTGGCGTGCCGGATGAGAAGCTGCCACGTGTCCACCAAATCAAATGGGATGATTGCATATAAATATCGGACTTAGCAGAATTTCCTTCATTTTTGAAATTTTCAGCTACGGGGCATTCTTCTTTCTTCTTCTTCCTTTGCTTCTGGTGCGAAAAAACCTCTTCGCAGAGGTAGTCCTTCTTCAACTTTCTTCCTTCATCTTTCTTTCTTGTTTTTCCTTTTGTGATGGCGGAATCCACCGATGAAGAGATTGTTCCCCTGGGAGATCACACCCCTGATTCATCCGAATCTAACAACGTCAGAGTACCGGCGGGGAGATACTCTGCCGCCGGTTACTCCTCTATACTGACGAAGGAGAGGCTTTTAAGCCTCAGGGAGAAATATCGGGTCCCAGACTCTATTTCCTTCCGATTACCTGGGAGAGGGGAGACAGCCGATGCACCACCACCAGGGTGCGTGGCCTTTTATGAATATTTTTTCAAAGTGGGTGTGCGTCTTCCCCTCCACCCTTTCATACGAAATTTTCTTCATATCTATAAGATCGCCCTGGGCCAACTAATAGTCAATGGCTGGCGGGTGCTCCTGAGTACCTTCATCCTCTGGAAGCAAGCGGGTAACGACGAGAGCACCAGTTAGCGAGGGTTGGTACTACCTCTGCTTCTGGCACAGGAATAACTTCATTTTGGGAAACCCTTCTTCCAACTGCTCGGGGTGGAGGAAAAAGTGGTTTTATGTCTCCGGCAACTGGGAGTCCGAAATGGGCTCCGACCCCAAAAGACATAACGTTAATCGTTGTTTTGGCGAAGGTGGGTTTCGTTTTTGTATCTATCTGAAAGGAACAGAGCTATTGCTCCATGATGATTAATGTACCTTCTTCTTTTCTTGTAGGGATCCCGACTGGTGTGAAGCCAAATCTGCGAGGAGGACTCAACGAAAAACTTGTTAGAGTCTACAAGCTCTCTGCGGCTGCGCACCACGTCAACGCTGCTCTAGAGCCTCGTTGTCTCTGTGCGGCGGATCTCATCTTCCAAGACGAAATGACAAACGTTGGAGATAAAAGGGGCGCACTAGGGGTGCTTCCCCGTTTGAAGGGTACAGCCTCGAAGAGGCAAAAGAAGACTACTGGAGGCCCTTCAAACGCACCTGCTCTAGCAGAGGGGTCTACTCACGACCCTCAACCGCGTGTGGCTGCACCAGGAGGGGTCGCTGCGACCTCCCGCACGACTGCGACCCTTCCTACCAATGCGACCCCTTCAACCTCCGCGACCCCTCCAGCTGACATTCGTGGTCAACTGATAATTGAAGTTGTCGATAATTCGCCGAAAGGCCATCGAAGAGGGGGAGGCCTCCCTCTAAAGGGGGCTACAAGCGAGCCTACTGCTGCTCGCGAATTGCTGACGCCCGCCTCGGGCACTGCGAGTGCTCGCGAGGCGGGTTCTAAGGAGATGGTTGTAGCCCAACCTTCTGGTTCGGGAACTTTTGTCATCCCTATACACTTGCATCCAATATGCGAGTTTATGTTTGACAAAATTTCTCCCAACTCCTTCGGAGGCCTCCCCGAACCAAGCCCAGAAGCTCTCTCCACCGACATCGGGGTGAGATTGCTTCAGGTAACCATCCTTCTTCCATCTATCGTTCTTTCTGCACTACCAATATGGCGGGCTACTCTAACAAAATTTGTCTCTCTCATTTTTTTTTCTTTTTTACTTTTTCTAGAGTCTGGATCTCACGCTTCGTGTCAGACGTGACATTGAAGCAGCCCGCCGCAGCGTGGAGGATGCGAAAAAGAAGAAGAAGACAATGGAAGCCAAGGTTCAAGGAAGGGACCGTCTGGTGAAGGCTTTGGAAGTCCAAATCGGCAAGTTGGACTGAGGAAAAACGGATTCTCCTTGTCAAGATTCAAGCCATGACTGATCGCTTTCAGTCATTGGATCTCCAGTTCGCGAAGCTCCAAGAACTCCATTCCAAGAGCGAGAAAGAAAAGGAGATCTTCCGCCAAGACAAAATCCAGCTTGAAGAGCAGCTCAAGGACGCTCGGACCAAACTCAAGGAGGCCCAGCAAAGAGTTAACCAACTGAAGGATGACTCCATTCACTGGGAAGAGGAGCAGGTAGCTCTCGTCCAGATGGTATCTGACGAGGGCCCTCGCACAGTCCATGAATTTCGAACCTTTCAACTTTATGACGAGGAGCGATATGAAGCATATATCGCTGGTCGCAATTTTGCGGTCAGAGTTATGCAACAGATTGCTCCGACCTTTAACGTTGAGGAGTTCGACAGAATGGCTTTCGAGGTTGCAGCTAGAGAACGGGCTGTTGCTGAGAATGAAATCACTGGGGCTACAGATGCTGCTCCTGCTCCCGAGGCTGGTCCTGAAGCTGAGAGCCGCGAGCCTGCTCAAGATGGGGATGACCAACCTTGACCTCGTCGCATTCCTATGTCATGTATTTTTTATTTTTTTATATACTTTTGAGAAGAAATTTGTATGTAACCGACTTGACCTTTTGGTCAATTATAATGAACATCCATTTCTTCAGTGTTGTGTATTTTCCCTAGTTTTCATTTTTGCTTTGTGTCCATCATATGCTAACTCATCAAGGGATGTGACCCTTTACTTCGAGCACGAGCTGAGCTGCTCACATTTAGGAGGTGCGACCCATTACTTCGAGCACGAGCTGAGCTGCTCGCATCTGACTCATAAAAAGTGACTCAATCCGGGGGTCGTATGACCGTCTCTGCGTTGAGATAGACTGGTCTATCGATTGAGATTTTGATTCCACCAAGGGCAGAAAATTGGTCAAGAGAGCACATATGCTCTCTCCAGGGCTATTTTTGATCCATAGAATGAAGAAGCAACCAACTAGTAATAATTTCAACCCTACCAAGGGTAGGCAATTGGCCAAGAGAATGTATATATTCTCTTCGGAGCTATTCGAGTCCAAGTAAATGGAGTCGCGACCAAAAGATGGTTTTAACCCTACCAAAGGTAGGCGATTGGCCAAGAGAATGTATGTATTCTCTTCGGAGCTATTCGAATCCAAGTAAATGGAGTAGCGACCAAAAGATGTCTTCAACCTTCAATCCATTCGAATATCGTTAAGAGTTGCATTGCATCAAGGGAAGTATTGCAACAAGTGTTTCACATGCCAAGGGCGATGTACCGGTCTTCCTTACATATGTTCAAGATAGTAAGTGCCGGGTCGCACAATTTTGACGACTTGATACGGGCCTTCCCAATTTGGATCAAGTGATCGAGCAGGGACCCCAAGGTTTTGTCTGAGAACCAAATCACCTAGTTGGAAAGCTCTAGGTCGAACTTTAGCGTTACGATAGCGAGCAATGCGCTGCTGATATGCTGCTACTCGCATCTGAGAGGCAATCCTTCGTTCTTCCGAGAGATCGAGGTGAAGTCGAAGATTCTCTTGGTTACAAGTGGGATCGTACTGCTCAACCCGGTACGAGGGTATTTGAATCTCAACTGGCACTACCGCATCGGTACCGAATGCCAAGGAAAAGGGGGTTTCGCCCCGTAGACGTACGAGCCGTAGTCCTATATGCCCATAAGACTTCTGGCAAGAGTTCCGGCCACATGCCCTTACACTCACCAAGCTTGGTTTTCAAATGATGCTTGATGATTTTATTCACTGCCTCGACTTGCCCATTTGCCTGAGGATGATATAGAGAGGTGCGGAGGTTACGTATCGTCCCGTTGTCGGTAATTATAGTGTGGGGGAGTCCATAACGGCATATGATATTTCTTCATATGAACTTCGTAGTTTGTTTCTCAGTAATCTTGGCTAATGGTTCTGCCTCGGCCCATTTGGTGAAGTAATCGACTCCCACTATCGCAAATCTGTTCTGTCCTTTTCTAGTAGGCAAGGGCCCGATGATATCAACCCCCCATTGTGCGAAAGGCCAAGGGCTATCAACTGGAGTCATTTGCTCGGACGGTGCGTGAGGTATAGGAGAGTATCGCTGGCACTTGTCACATTTTTTAGAGAGTTCAATCGCTTCTGCCTTCATAGTGGGCCAATAGTATCCTTGCCTTATCGCTTTATACGCTAGGGATCGACCCCTTGGGTGGTTACCACATGCCCCCCGGTGTATTTCATCCAGAACATGACATGCTTCTTCTGGGTGAAGACACCTTAAATAAGGCAAAGAAAAGCTTTTACGTAATAGGATCCCATTCTGTAAAGTGTACCTGGCAGATCGATATCGGATTTGTCGTGCGGATTTTTTGTCGTTTGGAAGAACTCCATCTCTGAGATAAAGGGTGATGGGATCCATCCAACACGGAGACGGATGTATTACAACCACTTGCTCGAGAGTGGCTTGGTCGATACTCGAAGTTTGAAGATACTCAATAGGAATCGAATATGGTAACTCAGATTCTGATGCAGAGGCGAGCTTTGCTAGCGAATCAGCCAGTTTATTTTCCTCACGGGGGATGCAGATTATTTCTTAATTCTTTAATTTTGCTTGCAAAATGAGAACTCGAGATTTGTACAAGGCCATCCTTTCTTCTTTAGCCTTGAATTCACCGAGAACCTGATTGACAATAAGCTGAGAATCGCTGCGAATGAGTAGATTTTGAATCGAGAGGACGTGTGCTAGTTCGAGGCCAACGATCAGGGCTTCATACTCTACTTCATTATTTGAGATGCGGGAATCGAAGCGTAATGCATATTGAAAATGCGACCCGTCTGGAGCGACTAGAATAAGGCCCGCTCCACTACCCGTGGCCCATGAGGACCCGTCCACGAAGAGTGACCAGGAAGGCTGGTCTCTGATCGCGATACTTTCATCGGAAGAAGAATATGTGAATTCGGCGATAAAGTCAGCTACGGCCTGGCCCTTGATTGCAGTCCTGGGGCAGAACGATATGTCGTGCTCACTAAGCTCGATCGCCCATTTAGTTAATCGTCCGGAAGCTTCAGGTTTCTAAAGGATCTGCCGTAACGGATGATTTGTCGGTACTAGAATAGCGTGGGCTTGAAAGTATGGTCGCAATTTTCGAGCTGCCGTGACTAAAACCAGGGCCAGTTTCTTCATATCAAAATAACGAGTTTCAGCATCCACCATAGCCCGACTGACATAATAAATGGGCTTTTGTATCCCGGAATCTTCTCTTATTAAAGCGGCGCTAACGGCCGTAGAGGACACAGTTAAATAAAGGATGAGTTGTTCGTGCAACACAGGTTTAGATAAGATGGGGGGTGTACTCATATATTGCTTCGGTTGTTGAAAAGCTTCTTCGCATCGTGATGTCCATTCCCAATTAGACTTGGTTGTGGCACGGAGGAGCTTGAAGAAGGGTAAACATTTGTCAGATGCTCGCGAAATGAACCTATTTAGTGACGCAATGCGACCAGCCAGACGTTGGACGTCCTTAAGGGTGGTTGGGGATTTCATCTCTATCAATGCTTTTATTTTTTCGGGATTTGCCTCAATTCCTCGTTGGCCGACCATAAACCCAAGAAATTTTCCAGCAGACACTCTGAACGCACATTTTTCTGGGTTTAGTTTCATCTGATATTTCCTCATCAGATCAAAAGCTTCTCGAAGATCTGAAAGATGATCGCCTTCTACGACACTTTTCACGAGCATGTCATCAACATAGACTTCCATATTCCTGCCAATTTACGCGGCGAATATCTTATTGACAAGACGCTGATAGGTGGCCCCTGCATTTTTAAGACCGAACGGCATTACCTGGTAGCAATATAGACCTCAGTCAGTGATGAAAGCAGTATGTTGGCTATCGGGCGGATGCATCATAATCTGATTATAACCAGAATAAGTGTCCATAAAACTAAGTAGAGCATGCCCAGCTGTCGAATCAACCAACTGGTCGATTCGTGGAGTCGGGAAGCTATCTTTGGGGCAGGCTTTGTTCAAATTCGAGTAATCAACACACATTCTCCATTTGCCGTTAGATTTCCGGATGAGGACTACATTCGCGACCCATTCCGGGTAGTCAACTTCTTTCATGAAATTGACCGTAAGCAGCTTCTCGACTTCAGCCTTGATTGCCATTTGTCTTTCTGCAGTGAAGGCACGTCGGCGCTGATGGACAGGTTTATGCTTCGGGTCGATGTTCAGATGGTGTGTGATGACTGCCAGGATCAATGCCAGGCATGTCTTGGTGAGACCAGGCAAACACATCTTGATATTCAGTGAGGAGGCAGATCAATTCCGCTCGAAAGGCGTTCCCCAAAGAGGATCCCACGTAAACAACTTTGGATGGGTCTTCTTTACTTAAAGGAATTACTACTGTCTCTTCCCCGGAGGGTTCCAGATTGAAGAGCACCCTCCCTTGGGTCCAACGAGGTATCCGCTGGGGAGTTGGGCGATGCTTGTGCTATCATCATAACTAGTGTGACTTGCGCTTTATTTCGATCCTGCAGAGCTATCTCATAACAAGACCGGGCCTCTTTTTTATTTCCTCGTACAACTCCCACACCATTCGGGGTAGGAAATTTTATGCACAGATACAAAGGATGTAAAGCTGCCCCAACCTTATTAAGAGATGGTGGCCCCAAAATGGCGTTGTAGGCTGATCTTCGATCCACCACGAGGAAGTTTACGAAGACGGTTGTCTTCGCCGGACTCTCGCCAAAGGTGACTGGAAGGTCAATGCTTCCTTCGGACGTCACGACTTCACCCCCGAAGCCGATGAGGGGGGTTGTGACTGGCTTGAGTAGGCTTCTGGCGAGTGCCATTTTGTTGAAAGCCTCCAGGTACAGGATATCAGCAGAGCCACCTGTATCCACCATAATACGATGAGTCAAATAATTTGATACCTTTAATGCGACTACGATGGAGTCTTCGTGAGGGAAGTGCACTCCCTCAGCATCTTCGAGGGAGAAGGAAATTGGAGGATGACTGAGTCTTGACGCGTTAGGCGTTTGTTCCAGCCAATAAATGTGTTGGGGCCTTTTTTATGCCTTACGAACGTATGCTTTCCTTGAAGCTCGAGAATCTCCCCCGCAAGCTGGTCCCCCAGCGATGGTCCGAATTTCCCCGGTGGGCTCAGTGTCTTCTTGGGGAGTGTGTCGATGAGGTGATTTCTTCTGTTGTTGCGAGGCTTCCCCCCTTTTTGGCGAGCGACCTTGCCAGGTAACATAATCTTGAAGATGACCTTTTCGAATCAGAGCCTCGATGTGGTCACGCAAAGTTACACAGTCTTGGATAGTGTGCCCAAGGTCTTTATGAAAATAACAAAACTTGCTCTTGTCTCTTTTCTCAGGATCAGATTTTATTTTCGCGGGCCATTTCACATACGGTTTATGCTTAATCTCCATTAGAACCTTTTCTGGAGGCCGGTTAAGAGGGGTGTAGTTATGGTACTTACCAGAGAAAACTTTCTTCGGAGAATGATCTCGCCGATCGCGCCTATACTTCTTATCTGAAGAAGAGACTTCCTCCGGCTTGCGCTTCTTGCCTTGTATACCATGACGTGCCAATGCTACCTCTTCAGCATTGATATACTTCTGAGCTTTAGCTTGGAATTCTGTCATAGTTTTGGGAGGATTCTTATCCAGAGCGAATCTGAACTTATCGCTGGTGATTCCAGCTATTAGGGCGGTGAGGCCCTTCTCATCAGTATACCCTTCTGTTTGGACTGCTTCAATTGTGAAGCGCACTGTAAACTCCTTTATTGTTTCTCCATGCTGCTGTTTCAAATCCATTAGGTGAGACGTCGGTTTTTTGGTACGGATGCTTCCCATGAATTGGGAAAGGAACAGCTCCGATAATTGTGAAAAGGATCCGATAGATCGAGGTTTCAATCCCCGGAACTAGGTACGGGCTACTTCTTTTAAAGTTAGGGAGAAGGCTCTACACATGATTTCTGACCCGTGTCCCTCCAGCTCCATAAGAGACCTATATGTTTCCAAATGTTCGAGAGGATCGCCGGTACCCGTATATGGGGTGATGACGGGTGTGCGATACTTTCTTGGTAGAGGTGCTTCCATGACCTCGCTGGTGAAAGGGGACTCGGATCGATTTATCGACGCCATGGCGGTTGATGGTCGATTCACCTGATATCGTTGCTCCATATCATCAAAACGATCATGGATCTTTTTGAGATCTCCTTCCCATGGTAGCGTATAACCGGAAGCTTCAATGGTGGAACCATGAGATTGTTGTTGGCGAGAGGTACTGGAATGTACGGAATGTGGGGATAATACGGGGGGTTGGTTGCCAATCGGCGCTCGGTTCGATGGAGGATGATTTGGTTGAGCCTGTGGTTCGTCCATAGAGTGTCTGGAAGCCATCGGTATGGGCTATGCCGGCAACCTCCCGGAAGGTGGCTTCTGAGGTTCCAGGAAATGTTGGTCAAGCCGGTTAGACAGGGCTTGAAACCCAGCATTGAGAGTTAGAAGGGTGTTTCCCAAGAAACGCATGACATCTTCTTGACTTCCGGAAGCCTCAAGTAACGGGTTCACTGATGGCACGCTTGGAGCTCCTTGAGGGATGTTTGTTGAAACGGTTTGAGGAACAGGAATTGATTCCGTCACGTCAGGCGGAGGTAATGTTTGCCTTGATGTGGAAGGATGAACTGCCTTCTTAGGAGGCATGGCGGAAGGATTCTGATCAGTGGTAGAACGATTGACTATGACGATCAAATCGCTCCCACAGACGGTGCCAAACTGTTTACGTCAATTTTGGTAAAAGGATCCTCCGAAAGGTTACCTTCTCTCCAAGCGACTTCTTACTTGGACCTGGAAAAGAAATAGAAAACAACTAAGGGTGGCTGGCGTCCAGCCATTAGCCCTCCGATGCTTAAATTAGATAGGAAAAAGAGAAGGAATGATCAATCGGAGTTAAAGATTGAAAATCGTGTACCTTTATCATCAATAGAGTCATCTATTTATACAGGTCTCAATGATCCAATCCGCTACGCAAGCTATTAAGATTAGCCCTGTTTTCGTGGGATAAGAAGCTTATCTCGATAATCCTTGGAAAAAGATGTAGTCAAAACATCCTAGACGTCTAGCTGATTACGTCTCTGGATATTCGGAGCTAAGAATAGATATAAACCAAAACCGGCCTATACGGGCTACTGGTACTATGAGACGAAGGCCGTCTATGCCAAAGACCACGATCACCTAGATATCGGGAGCTGCTCGAATCAAGAATGCTCTGGTCGCATTTTGTAAATGCGACCCCTTCTGCAGAGCACGAGCCTGGCTGCTCGCATACAGGAGATGCGACCCCTTCTGCCGAGCACGAGCCTGGCTGCTCACATTCAGGAGATGCGACCCCTTTTCTCGAGCACGAGCCTGGCTGCTCGCATATAGGAGATACGACCGCGATTCCTCACTTCTCTTTACAACTAATTTTGCCTACAACAGGCAAACTGCTAGATGGCCCTCACGCTGCTCATGGGCCATATGACGACTACCCCCCTGACTAGCACTCACCTCCGTATGAGGCAAGATAGGCTACTGCTGAGGCAGGCACCCTTGCTCCTCTTGGCCTTCTTGAAACATAGGGATAGGAGTGGTTGAGGCATTTAATCGAACACCTGGTGGGTCTCCCTCCCTTACCCCTTTTGAGTTAACAAAAGTAGCTTCTACCCAATTCCTCTTGGTCCTCTCCCCTCCCCCATCATATATGTGCGTCGTCCCTCCCGACCTTCTCCCCTCCTCCTTCCTGCTAGCTTGCTTGCGCATCCATTCTGCTAGTTCCAACAAGCAAACTGGCTCTTCAATGGTGGCAAACATCGGGTAGGCCTTTCCCTTTACCATCAGATTCAGCACCTTGTAGATTTCCCTACTTGGTTTCAGCTCGACCTTGATTCTTGTGAAGACCTGGAAGATTCCATAGCGGGTTCTCATGTCTATCTCCACCACCTTTCCAAAGTGTTGTCCTACTTCCACTAGAACTGATTCAAACCAAGCATGGGCTGGGATTCCGAAAATTCTAATCCAGCCTCCACCAGCTCTGAGCACTAAATTCGGATTCCACGCTTGGACATCAACCAGCCCTGCCGCCTGTTGGAGGGACCTGTCAGAGAGGAAGTCGATCATCTCCGCTTTAGATTTGAAGACCATTAAGAACCTGAACGGGTCCAGTCTCGTGAAATCGATAGCTGACGCCTGGAATCTAGACTCCCAACATACCTCCATTAGCTTGGTTACGGTTATGCTTTTGTTCGGAGCTGTTCCTACCAATGCCAGATCCAGAATTTCCAATTTCTATTCGACGGCCCTCTCATCTGCTCTCGCTATGAAGTTCTCTGCCTCCGGCCCCAAATTTCCTTTCCGTAACTTGATTCTGTCTTGGCCGTCCCGGATTACATCGGCAAAGGAAGGATGTGGTAAACCTACAGTTTTCAGCGTTGGCTGAGGCAGGTTGGGTCTCATCTCCCTTTGAAATGTGGGGCCTCTATTGGGATCGGTGGAATGATCTGTCGCCCCTTTCACCAGAAATTGGGATCTAGGTCTGGCATCTTTTACTGAGACGGTTCTTCCATCAATCCGGTGGCCGTCGAGCACCCATTTGGCCTTGATTGCATCTGCCTCGTAGAGATACCTCACAAAGGCAAAACCCCTGTGCTGCGTTGAGTCCGACCTTCCTGGGAAGAAGACGTCGACCACCTTCCCATATTGCTCGAAGATTTTTTTCGTCTTGTCCGGTGTGCAATTGAAAGGCAGGTTTCCTACGAAGAGGCTGAAGGATGAATTTCGGGCTGTCACCATAGCTCTCAAGAATGGTGCTGCTCTATTACTACTTACTACTACCATAAATCAGTTCCTACATTGTTTTAGCAGTTGGTCTAACCTCTATGGGAGCAAGAGGATATGATCACCCCTTCGATTCTATGGTTAAAATAGGCCCTAAATTACAACCTATAGTTTATATTGTCTCAGGGTGAGACTACTAGACAAAGGTTCGATGGTTTAAATGCTATTATGAGGATGCTTCAAACAATATGACCGACAACTAAATGGTGAGCACATGAGTGTGAAAAACCTAAGTAGATAATAAATGGTGTGAAGGCACACATCATCGAGGCAATTGGTTGTTATGCTATCAGGCTAATTTGCCTGCTATACAGTTTTTGACAACAAGATCTTCTTCAGTCAAACACTCAAATACTTACAATCGATGTAATCAAACAAAAGGTGAAAATATTGTCAGAAGAAACAACCAACCAAAGACATGATGACTGCTTGCTAAAAAAAAAGATGTAAAGAATTTAGACAGACATGTGTCCAAATCAAACTAATTGGGGTGAGGAAAAAGTAGACAAAGGTGATGGCGTAGATATAAAACACATAGGGGACCCACCCTTTGGTATGACCCCAAAAATGAATGGCCTAGATATAAAACACATAGGGGACCCACCCTTTGGTACCCACTGATGGATGGCGTAGATATAAAACACACATCATTGTGGGGCCTAACCCATAGCGGACAAAACATATACATCAAGGTGGGGTGGGCCCTCAGTGGACCCCACCTGACTGGACAGTGTCCACCTTGTTGGACGCTGTCCAGCAGGGTGTAGTCCAGTGAGGTTTGGAACTCTCTTTTGGGATCAAACTCTAAAATGAGCTGGGTAAAATGGATGGATGGTGTGGATATAATACGTACACCATAGCGGGGACCACATTGGATCCCACACGCTGGACAACTGGACAATTCAGTAGTGGACGCTGTCCACTATCCAGCAGGGTTCCCGAGATTTGGATCTGTCTCATTCTTGGGATCGTGCACACAAATGAGCTGGGAAGAATAGATGGACGGCTGGATATACATCCAGGTAAGCCTCACATTCTAGTGGGTCCACTTCTCACATGAACTGTAAAAACAAATGAATGGCATGGATATTATTGTGCAGGATGCCTTGGATTATGCAGCATGGGAGACTGAGCAAGACTCTGTCAGTCGGACCGACAAAGTATGGTGGTCAGGAGTCAGGACAGGGTGCAGAACATTGTGGGTCCGACCGACAGTTAGTGTTGGTCCGACCGTCGATCCAACCGACGGACACCGATTACTTACGCGTTTTGTGCAAATGGGGGTATTTAAGCCTAATTGTAATTCAGACTTAGTATTATGAGTGTTCTCTCTAAGGGCAATGGTTTTGCAAGGTGAGAGGATTTTCTACACTTATGCTGGCTTGGGAAGGGAATTTCTTAAGGAGCTAAAATTTTTCCTAGGTGCCCATTGCAAGGGGAGATCGGGTGCTTCTGTAATCGAAGAAGGTGGGTGGTATAAACTCTAAGGCTTCTTATTATAGTGGAGATCTCTGTTACTTTGTGCTGTGGTTTTTTTCCGCAAGGATTTTCCATGTAAAATCGATCTGTTCTTTGTTTTGTTGCTTGATTGTTTGTTGAATGTGCTTCTACAAAGTGCAAGGATTGACGGTGGTATTAGATCCGAATTTCAAATACCTAGGATTGATATGGGTTTGTTGGGTTTCTAGATTACAACAAAGTTGTATTAGAGCTGAGCTTGGTTTATCACAATAATTAGTTTTAGAGCATCAAGTTTAAGAACATTTGAAAATTCAGTAAAGATGTCAGGGTCGAAGTTCGATATACAAAAATTCAAAGGGAAGATTGATTTTAATTTGTGGTAGCGGAAGGTTAAGGATATTCTTGTGTCATAAAGGTTAACTAAGGCGTTGTTGGAGACTGAATTGGAGAAGATGATGGAAATGACTGGAGTGAACTCAGGGATAACGCTATGAGCACCATTTATCTGTATCTATCGGATGAAGTCATGTACAACGTTTTGATGAGGCATTGACCTTGGATATGTGAAAGAAACTAGAAGATCTATACATGGCGGAGTCCCTTACCAATAAGTTGTTTGTGAAAAAATAACTTTATGAGCTACAAATGAAGGAATGATTAGATCTCTTAGAGCACATGAACTCTTTTACAAAAATATATACCAAGTTGATAAGGCTCTGAGAGATGATCAAGGATGAAGATAAAGCGTTGCTACTTCTATCATCACTTTCCACATTATACGACTATCTCGTTACCACTCTGCTATCTGTGAAAAGTACTCTGAAGTGGATTAGGAAGTCACTATGGCTCTTGTATTCAACAAGATGAAAAATAAATCAAGCGATGAGGATTCTCAGGCGAAACATTTAGTGGAAAAAGGGGTTCAGGGACTTGGGAGATCCATAAAATAAATTCTCTCTAATAGGAAGAAAATGTCTAAACCAAAATCGAAGGCTAAAGACGGATGCTTCTACTGTGGCATAAAGGGGTACTTCAGGAGAGACTATCGGAAACAAAATGATGACCTAAAAAACAATAATAAAAATGACACGAGTGAATTAGATAACGGAGTGCAAGAGAGCTCAAAAGGAGACTTCTTCCCATTCTCTTTAAGTATGAGTCCTCTTATAGATATGTGGATATTTGATTCAAGATGTTCGTATCATATGTGCCCGACTATGACTTGGTTTGATACCTGCAAGACCTATGATGGTGGAAGTGTTCTGAGGGGGAATGACACTACATGTAAGGCTGTCAGAATAAGGACCATTAAGGTAAGGATGTTTGATGGAGTCATACGGACTCTAGGTGATGTCAAGCATGTCCCGAATCTAAAGAAAAACTTGATATCCTTAGGCGTTTTAGATACAAATGGGTACATTCACTGCATCTAGCAGTAAAATCAAGGTCATCAAAAGACGGAATGGACATAAGACGAAAAATGGTGTTAATAAAGGGACATAAGACGAAAAATTTCTACAAGTTGGTTGGGCACACGATTATAGGTGAGGGCACTACCACCTATACGTAGAATCCGACACCGATGACATAAATTTATGGCACAATCTGAGATATTCGTCAAGTTCAAGGAATGGAGGTAGAAGTAGAGAAGTAAACTAAGAGATAGGTTAAGTTTCTAAAGTTAGATAACAGTACATGGTATACAAAGGAGGAATTCATGAAATTCCACAAGGAACAGTGCATCAAAAGTCACTTCTCAAAGCCAGGGACCCTACAACAAGAACGGAGTGGTAGAGAGGATGAACAAAATTCTATTTGAGAGGGTGAGAAGTATATGGTTCCATATGGGGTTGCCTAAAAGCTTCAGGGCAGAAGCAGTTAACATGGCATGCTTTATTGTGAATCAGTTACCATCTACAACGTTGAACTTCAAAGTTGCAAAGGAAGTTTAGATGAGTAAAGAAGTTGATTACTCAGGGTTGAGGATTTTCGGGTGTCCAGCATACGTCCACGTGTAGAGTGAATAAACGATGAAGTTGGATCCCAAATCTAGAAAAGTGCATCTTTGTCGAGTCTGAGAATTTTGTTAAAGGTTACAAGATTTGGGATACAATTTCTCAGAAGGTGGTCATTAGCAGAGATGCCATCTTCAATGAGGCATTGATGTTAAAGACCAACAAGGATGTTGTAGGGAAGTCAGAAACACATAGTGATGCAGAGAGATTGCTGGTGCAGGTGGAGCAAGTTGACTGAGTTATTGAAGGAGGAATTCAGCAAGAGCAAGAAACTGACTAAAATAATCAGCAGGATACCCTAAAATGTATAGCCAGGAACAAGGAGAGATGAACCATTAAAGCCTCGGTTCGATATAGGTTCAAGGACATAATTTCATTCGTATTATTCACGTGGAGTGGAGATCCCTCCACCTTTCAAGAGGTTAAATTTGAAAAGGATGGCGACAAGTGGATGTCGACCATGGCGGAGGAGATGAGATCTCTCCATAAGAATCAGACATGTGAGTTGGAAGAACTTTCAAAAGGTCAAAGGGTTATAGGGTGCAAGTGGGTGTTCAGAAAGAAGGAAGCAATAATAGAAAAGGAGGGCAAAATACAAGGCACAACTTGTAGCGAATGAGTACTTACAGTGGGAATGAGTAGATTACATTGAAGTTTTCTCCCAAATAGTTAAACATATGTCAATCGGGGTGCTATTGGCTATGATACCGGAATCTAATTTGGAATTAAAACAACTCAATGTGAAGTCGACATTCCTTCATAGGAACTTGGAGGAATTATTTACATCAAGTGGCTAGGAGGATTCAAGGAGTTTGGTAAGGAAGTCACATGTGCACGCTGAAGAGATCATTGTATGGGCTGAAGCACTCTTTGAGTCAGTGGTACAAGTGGTTCGATTCCTATATGGTAGAGATTGGCTATATCAGATGTGAGTACAATTGTTGCATATATTATAGGATCCTTGAGGACAGATCCTACATTCTACTGATGCTCTATGTAGATGATATGCTAATTACTGTAATGACAAGGAGGAGAAACTCTTGCTTAAGTCTTTATTAACCAAGGAGTTTGACATGAAAGATTTGGATGCTACGACGAAGATCCTAGGCATGGAAATTCACAGAGACAGAGTCTGGGAAGTTGTGGCTGTCTTAGAGGGGATATGTGTAGAAAGTGATAGAGAGGTTCCACATGAAATGTGCTAAGTTAGCACGCCTCGAGCAGATTATTTTAAGTTGTCTGCTAAGTCATGTCCAAGCACGGAAGAGGAGATTTTAGACATGTCATGAGTGTCATATGCGAGTGCATGTAGTGGGGAGTCTTATATATGCGATGGTTTGCACAAGGTCGGATATCTCACAGGCAGTTAGTGCGGTCAGCAAATATATGACGAATCTAAGAAAGGAGTATTGAAATGTTGTTAAGTGGATTCTCAAGTATCTTAGGAGCACCATGTAACGCCCCAAAATTTCGGATCTCATAGACAACACGACAGGCCGAGTTTCCGGTGTTAACTAGAATGTGTTAGGGATATATTTCCACACATTCATCTTTATTTTCCACATTCATGGCATTCATAGCACAATGACGGAATTCAAGGTTCTTATTTCATGTTTTTCTATTCTACGTTATCAAATATAATGTCCTTAAATCATACCAAAATATATAATGTTCCACTTTTCGTCCCCATGAGAGACTTAATTTGATTTACATGAGAATAAATTTATTCTCATGTAAATCCGTCTTCAAGCTGATATGGCTTCATCTCCCATCATTAATCGCCATGATACTTTATATTCTTCAACAACAACAAACAACATAATCCGTCTTCAAGCTGAAAACAACAAACATAATCCGTCTTCAAGCTGATATGGCTTCATCTCCCATCATTAATCGCCATGAAACTTTATATTCTTCAACTTGCAAGTCAGGTTCGTATAATGGATTGTCACCTGCACAATCTGGTGGTGTTTTATAACACTGTCCCAGGAGGGAGTGAGTTGCTTGCAATCAACTCAGTGAGAGTTACCTCCTAAGATTAGCACAATAATATCCAAACATAATCATACCCAACCAAAACATACATGAGGAAATCTTATTTAATGCAATGCATGATATGCATACTCTGGTTAAGGCACCCTAACTCAATAAGATGGGAATACACCCACTCCCACTAGCCAATAGTCACCAGAGGTTTTAAGCATGGGATGGACCTTAGTCACTCTTCCACTGGCCCCCAAAAACCCAACTAGTGAAACAGGCCTCATGCACACTTTCATTAGTAAGCGAGAGAGAAACGGGCCTCATGGGCTAATCCACCAAGTCGGGTCTAGTGAATGCATGATTAGTTTTACCTTTAATTAAGTAAATTTAAGATTCAGTCAATTAAACGATGTTCACCGCTAATGACCACTCCTTACCCCAATTAGTTCAAGGAAGCTAAGGTCATTATGGGGTGCTCGTCACCCAACATAGGCCAACAGCTCAAACTTAGTGTCCCATACCACCAACCCTAGCTCATGAAACTTCTCACTTTCATCAATTCCATTCTTCAATGGATCTATCACAGGTAACGTATCAACAAGGATACCTTGGCACATATCCAACAATGCACACGGTAGTGTCAAACTCAACATCATGACATATGTAGCCAATAACATATACACGGTAATGTCAACACTTAATTCTTAATGTCAAGGCACATTCATTCAATAATACACATGGTAGTGCCGACTCTCACTACAAAACAATAAGGCATATTCGTTCAAAAATGTACATATGGTAATGTCAACTTAATTCTTAACAATACGGCCCATACGGGCTTCATCTCTTTACATCAAACGATTACATCAGTGTGGGGTGAAGGGGCATTCATTAACGTAACATCCACATACAAAATCCCATCTCATACAACACATTATTCACCAAGTTCTTCATAAGCATGTAAGAATCATAAACTAAGCATTTTCACATTATTCTCACATAAGCATGTATACCATTACTTGACATAAATCATGGTCTATAACAATCCAAAAATTTAGTGTAAACACATCAATGATTTTCATACAAACTCAACATTATATTGAAAAAATTCATCAAACATAAGTTTCAAGCACTCACACAACAAAACTCTAAATTCTAAGCATAGAATCAATCATATAATTCGATATTATTGTAACTAGGGTTAATGGAAATTCTCACCTCTGAGTTTGGATGATTTGAAACGTCGATAGATTTGTGCAATCCTACTTTAGATCTAGACCTATAACATTTTATGGAAAACACAAGATCAGGTTGTAGATGGGCATACTTTTCATCGCTACAATCATCTAGGGTTGGGATTTCACCTAGGGTTAGGGTTTACACTAGGTCTAGGAAACAAAACCAAGGTTAAATGGGTCTTACCTCTTCTAACAGTGACTCAATGCGGGAACTCAACCAAGTCGACTCAATTTGATTTAATTTCTCCTTCTTTCTCTCTCCATCTTCTCTTTCTTCTTCTTTCCTTCTTCTCCTTCTTCTAGGTGAGAACGGATCTTCACAGAAGCTAGGACCAGCAACAGGAGCATCAGGGAGCACACGCTCTCTCTCTCTCTCTCTCTCTCTCTCTCTCTCTCTCTCTCTCTCTTAGAGTTCTGTAGATGGATGGTACAAACAGATGGGGTTACATCGTCTGTTAAGTTGGTGGGTGGATATGGGGAGATATCGGATGGGTTTTGGAGTTGGAGAAGGAAAACGCTTGTTTCTGGAAACTTCCTGCGTAAGTGACACATTGAGATGGTAAGTGGGGTCCACACGAAAGCTTCAAAAGTAATATCGGGTGTCCATGCAAAGCAGGGAGATGGATGATCAAGTTCTTAGGTTTGAACGGTGGTTAGGAGTGGGCCGCTAGATCGACAAATGGCCAAAGGACTTCAAAGGATTGAGGATTACCAGGTAACAGTCCTAATGGATGGCTTGGATTACACATATGGGGCCCACCAGAGAGACGATGTGGATCACCAATGGCGGCAATGGCGACGCCGTTGCTGTCACGTCAAAAGGAGACGGGCGGAGCCGTCTGGTTCGTGCATGACTTGTGCACATGATGCACACGGGTCCCACCTTAATGTATATATGAAATCCACTCCATTCAATAGGTAGGCCATGAAAGTTTAGGGGTTGTTACAAAAAATGGGATAGATCCGAGGTCAGGTGGCCCACTTATGATCAAATTTCTGATTAAGGCATTTGCAGGATGATCGAAGCGCTGAAATTTGACGTGTATGGCTACAATATGTCCGAAAGCTTATATATAGTTTTGTGTGAAAATGATTGTAAAAGACTATAATATTTAAAAATGGTCGTTTAACTTAAGTTTAACTAATGACATTTTCGTAATTATTTAAAGACTGTGAAATTTTTTAAATCCGACCTTTCTAGAACATTTATGGAGTTATTCTAAGCAACTTTTGTATAGGCTCCTCTATCGGATCTCCTACGGATGGTCCGTTATCTTCAAAACAAAGTAAACATTTAGCATTCAGTTAAAAAATTAATTTAATTTTTTGAAAAAATTCAAATAAATCCAGGAAATTCGGGGCGTTACACATCGTCGACACTATGGCTGCACATCAATTCGATCACTTCGATTTTGGATGAATTTGAAATTGAATTGACCCAATTTTTTTGGAATTGAATTGAGATTGAATTGATGAATTTTTTTAATTCAATTTTTCAAACATTGCAAATTGAAAACTTATAGGTTTTGTAGGTTTAGATTTTATAGTACCTCAAATAGTAATATTAGTAGAAATACTTCTGAAAACATATGTATAATAACTAGCCCATACATGAATTTGTTGTAAAAATTTAATCTAACTTATCGTTATGTTGCAAAGATGCCGCATGCTTGGTGCAAATTTCAGATGTACGTTGAATCTCGATCTCTCCTTATCAAAAGCCTGACTACAATTTTGCCCCTTCCAACAAATGATGTACAAGTAAGATTTTTGCTTATCAATGAAAAATATTATTAAACATTTCAAAGAGTGTGATTTTGCTTAATGAAAAATTTTGCTAACAAACGTACAAACAAAATGAGAAAATAGAAAAAACATACTAGTGGGCAAAATATATCAATTATAGTTTTCATCTTCAGACTCAACCTCAGCCTCAAGAACATCACCATAGAGTGCACAGGAAGCGCCTTCATCACCCCATTTTGGACATAACTAATCTTCTGTGCCGATCAATGCTTTGACAGTTTTTTTATGCTAAGGAGCTATGGTTCTTACTGATAACTCTCAAACCTATGCTGAATGCCAACTCTGATGCAACAGTAGAAACTGGTATGGACAAAATATCACGTGCCATCAAGGAGAGAGTTTTGTACTTGATACTAACTTCTTTAGATTTTTACCAACCCAAAATATCAAAATCTAAAGGTTGACCATGGAGAATATCCTCCATATATATATCAAGTTCGGATTTATTTGTATTAACCGCATATTCAATATCAACAAAACTTTCATAATCGCATTCATCATCATCATCAAAAGAAGACATTGTTGCACCATAACTCATTCGATCAACCTGAGAATTGTTGCGAACATTTCCTTCCATGCCCTCCCTTAGACCAACATAAAAGTTAAATAATTCTTCTACGGATCTACATATATGATCGATTTCCACTTGAGCCTTATCAGGAGAGTAGAACTTTATAAAGACATATTTAAGCAATGTCATCTTATATCGAGGATCTAAAAATGCTACAGTGGCCAATAACAAATGACATTTGGACCAGTACATGTCGAATTTTTTTTCATCACTTCTGCCATTTCTTGAACATAAGCAGACCCATAGATTGACTTTTTTTTTTTAAACACTCCTTAATCTTCCAAATTTTTGGTAAGAAAAGATTTGTAGTAGGATATTTATTTTTAGAAAATATCTTAGTGCACGAATTGAAAACTTTCAAAAATTTATGAACCTCCTCAGCTTTTGTCCAATCTTCTTGAGAAGGTAAATATTGGTAGTTAGAGTCATGATCCTTGTATTCGGAAAATGCTTGTTTTAATTCAATCACATTATCCAACATTTCGAATGTTGAATTCCAACGTTTCAACACACATCAAATTTTAAAGATTTCTTGGTCGGCAACTCCAAACGTTTCACTACTTCAGAAAATATGTGAAATCTTGATTGTGACCCTCTTATGTACATATGCTCTCCCGATTATTCTCAATGGTAGTCTCTATCACTTTGAGCCCATCTTGGACGATCAACTTAAGAATGTGAGCAGAACATCGAACTTGAAATATTTTCCCACCAAAAAATTTTACCTGCTGCAACAAATTGGTCTTCTAGAGAACTTATTACAACATCATTTGCAGATGCATTATCTAACGTGAGTGTGAAAATATTATTATCAATCCCCCATTCAAGAAGACATTGATAAATAGCATCAGCGATGAGCACTCTACTATGAGGAGGAGGGAGATGGTGGAAGTTCCAATTTGTTTTTAAGTTTCAACGTCTCTTCAGAATATATTTTCATAACCTCTCTTGCTACTACACCATGTGACACCTTCTCAAATTTTTGAAACTTGTTATATGCGGTGAATATCTTGGACTCGGCATATCTAAACAGTTTTTCTTCTAAGATAATTAACTTAGCAACCCAATTCTTGATCTTTTCTTTTTCAAACATATAACTTCCAATGGTAATGGCTCCTCCATGTCCTTCACTTAAGTGAAACGATAGTTATTGTTGGCCTTTACTTAACTTTGCTTTCTCTTAACAAGTTTTAATATGGTTCCAATGGTGACTGGTTGCAACCCCTACATTAGGTTTCCACAATTGTTCACAATGTTTACACTTGACCTTTTTTGTGTTATTAGTTTGAATTATCTCTTCAAAATCTTCCCAAACAGCTGATCTTTTTTCCCCTTTTGAACCTATGTTAGATGAAGGTGTATCTTGTTCATCCACAACCATTGGAGTATTCACTGACATATCTACGAATGGGACTTGGCTTTGTTGGTTGGCCATCTATTCATTTAATAAAACAAACCATGTTTAAAACTATGTAATGAACGTGGTAATATGCAAAAAAAAAAAAAAAAAAGAAAAGAAAAAAGAAGGGAAGAGAAAATTAAAAGGGAAAGAACTTACATGTGTTGTTGTCAGTGATTGTTGGTGGCCTACAAAAGCAATCAGGTGTCACATAAAAATGAATGAGGAGTGTAATCTTAGATATGTTGAAGAAAGAGATGGAGATCATTAAAAAAGACTTATAAGTAACAAGAAAAAAAATCTACCATATGGCTACAAATACATCTCAACCATCCTCTAGTGTTTATCATCTCAACCCTCTCATTTTCCATGGAATTTGGGAAATGCAAACCATAGACGGCTATAACAGCTTATTTTTCAGGCAGTAGTCCTAACCTACGATAGGATTAGGGCTGTCAATTGGCCAGGCTTGACCTGGGAAAATCAAAATTTTGAATAGGCCCCTCCTAAACAGTTGAAAATCAAGGCCGAAGCCAACACCAGGCCCGGTCGTTGACAGCCCTGTTGATATTCAGCCACTTAGAAATTGTACACAAATCATGCATCCACTCAAATTAAACTCACTAAGAAGCTACTGTCAGTGAACCACAGTTCCAAAATCAGATTGATTGAATAATCCAAACCTAATTGTGGCTCATCATACATCTAAAAAGAGTCATTCCATGACTTTCTATTTATCAGATGCACTACGTAATTAATATCAATCAGTACAAAGTCACTAAAAAGTACCTTTATAATAGACTCCAAGCTCTTTCCTTCACATGCTCCCAACCCACAAGGGTCAAGAAAGCTGTACTCTGAAACAATATGGCTGCAAATACAGTAGTTGTAGACAACATCAAATGATGTTCACACCGACATCCATGATACAATGTGCATACAAGCCATATCATCCAAATTGTAGGCTCTACTAAGCATCTACCCAAAAAATAATGCAGAAACTGATTCTGAAATGGCCAAAAGTTTCATCATCTGCCCTAACAACTGTTATTTGGTCATTCTTGATGGGGCCACAAGAAAATCAAAGGTCCAAAAAAGAAACCCAAAAATCTTCTTACATAGAAATAGATGTACATGCATATAAACATACAATTACCTAAAAATTCATTACAAAACCCCAAAAATATGTTGTTGGATGATCATTATGGGGTTGAAAGATATCCAAGGCTCAAACAAGAACCCAAAAAATTAAAAAAAAAAAAGAATAAAACATAAACATAAACATAAGCCACAAATCCAAATAAATCAATCCATAAACAGAAAACCCAAACAGAAATTTCTGAGAAAAAATTAACTTAAATGAAGAAAAAACAATTCGACCCTTGAAATGTTATGCTGATGGTTTTGCTATTGAAGTCTTCTAGTTGAAGAGGCTGGGATTGGGAGTCGAGCACACACCCAGACTGAGTGAAAATAACCTCGTCTCAACACTAAGGTCTACATATCGATTCCTAAACGACAAGGTGGCGAACATTGCAGGGTGACTAATAGTGTGGGTGTGTGTACACACAGTGGGATGTGTGTACCAACAAAAAAATAGCATGGGGTGGGTGTACTAACAGTGGGGCCTGATTAAGGAAACATAGAGAGAGAGGGAGAGGGAGAGAGAGAGAGCTGACCATGAGCTGATGGGGAGAGATGGCGAGATGGAGTGATGGGGAGGGATAGAGAGCCTGTGGGAGAGGTATTAGGGTTGGGGAGATGAGACTATGAGAGGGGGAGAGGGATTTAGGCGATTTGGGAAAAAAAGGAGGGGGCGAAATCGGGACTTACCCTAGAGACTTACGGTCTGTCAGTGACTCGTGGGACCCACCATGATGTATGTGGCTTATCCACTTCGTCCATCTGTTTTGACATATATTTTTAAGGCATGATAAAAAAAAATGAGGCAGATTTAATGCCCAAATGGACCACACCGAAATCGACGATAGTCAGGTGCGGGTTGGGGCTAGAGATGGGACGATCCAGTCAGGGGCTCGTGGGCCCCACATTGATTTATGTAGTCTATCTACTCTGTCCATGTGTTTTAACAGATCATTTTAGGGCATAATCCAAAAACCAAGGAAGATCTAAGACCCATGTAGACCACATCAAAATCAATGGTAGTCATCTAATCCATTATTTTCTACGGTGTGGACTGCTTCAGCTTTTGATGTGCCTCCTTCTTTGGGGTCAAGCCCGAAAATGAGCTTTCATCCATGGATTTTACCTTAAATTCAAATGTAAAAATCGATGGATGGCATAAATAAAACGCATTAATGTATCTATTTCATCCATGTAGGCCATTAATATATATGTGTATATATATATATATGTATATATATATATATATATATATATATATGTATATATATATATATGTATATATATATATATATATATATATATATATATAATTCAATTCAATTTGATCAATCGATTCAATTCGATATAAATTGATTCAATTTTCGATACGATTCAATTGATTGGAACTGAAAATTGAAATTGATTTTTTTAAAAAAAATTGAATTGAATTGATCTTCGAAAATGATTTGATTCGATTTTTTCAATTCAATCATTAAACTGATTATAAATTGAATTGTGTGCAGCCCTAGTCGACATTGGGATCATGTTCTGGGACATGGAGCTTCAGGTGGAGTTATAGGCTACATGATTCAGATTATGCAAGAGATTTGGACAACAAGAGGTCCATTACGGAATATATTTTCACATTAGCATGCAGATCGATGTGTTAGAGATCTACGCTATAGTCTACAATAGCATTGTCTACAACCAAGGCGGAATACATGGCTATGAGGGAGGCGTCAAATGAGGCATTATGCTTGAAGGGTTGGAGGAGAACTCAGGTTAAAGCAAGAGGTGATTTGGTTGTATTGCGATAGTTAAAGCACTATCCATCTAACATTAATCAAATGTATCATGCGAAAACCAAGCACATTGATGTGAGGTTCCACAAGATATGAAAACTCATTACTTTAGGAGAGATTCAGTTTTAAAAGATTTACATACATGAGAATGTCACGGACATGTTGATAAAGCCCGTGACCGTAGACAAGTTCAAGTACTACTTGGGCTTGATCAATCTCACCAGTCATTGATGAGTTTGGGCACCCTTGCATAGGGTTGTGGATGGAACTACGTCCAGGTGAAGGGATGTATGAAGCAGTCAACACTCAAGGCAGCGGCTAGCACAAGAAATTTTTTCAGGGTGACTTGTAGATACAAGTCAATGTGGAGATTATTGTGCAGGATGGCTTGGATTTTACAGTTTGGGAGATTGAGCAAGACTCTGTAGGTCAAACGGACAGCGTGCAATTATCAGGAGTCATGACAAGGTGTAGAACATTACCAGTCCAACCGTCAGCCCGATTGATGGACATCGATTACTTAATCGGTTTTACATAAATCGAGGTATTTAAGCCTAATTGTGATTAGGGCTTGGTATATTATGAGTGTTTTCTCTCTAAGGGCAAGGGTTTTGTAAAGTGAGAGGGTTTTTTACACTTGTAAGGGCTTGAGAAGCTAATTTCTTAAGGGGCTAGGGTCTTTTCTAGGTGTGCATCATGAAGGGAAATCGGGTGCTTCTGTAATCGAAGAAGGTGTGTGGTGTAAACTCTAAAGATTTTTATAATATTAGAGATCTCTATCGCTTTGTGATATGGTTTTTTATCGCAAGGATTTGCCACATAAGATTGGTGTATTCTGTATTTGCTTGCTTGATTGTTTTGGTTATTCTAGTTATTGTGATTGTTCTATCTTTATTGAACGTGCTTTCACAAAGTGTAAGGATTGACGGTGGTATTAGATCTAAATTTCTAATAACCAGGGTTGATCTAGGTTTGTTGGGTTTTGGGATTACAACAAAGTTGTATTAAAGCCGAACCGAACTCGATTTATCACAACAAATATGTAACACACACATTATTGGGTATATAAAAAAAGTTTTAACTGTGGTCAATACTGTTTTAGAGTGGTGGGGCCTACAAAGTTTAGTAACAAGCTGACATTTTTGTTTCCCTTTCATCTAGGTATGTGTGACCCAATCAAACAGGTAGGATGAAAAAAAAGGAGCCCCACGGTGAGTCCCAAGGAGGTTTCAACGGTGGGCCCTAAATTCCCACTGTTTCTTACTTAAATTGCAACCCACCTGAGATTTGAATCTACCTCATGTTTCGGCTAGGTCCCTTACTCCAAGAGGAGTTTTCCATATGTAATGGATGGTGTAGGTAAGGTTTATACATTTGGTGGGCCACATAGTCCAAAATGAGGTGTCCAAGTAGGTGGATGGCAATGATGGAATGCATGCATTGTAATGGCTCAATCCCACGCTGACCCACCAAGGAAATGGGAGGTTGGATCATTTCATACATCAAATGGTCGATACAAGTGGCGGTGCACCAATGGATGGATTGCCAAATTACTACATACATCAAATGGGCCATCATAAACACAATCAAGAAGGAAAAATATTGAAGAGAAAGAGAGTGTGCAAGGTGACTGTTATAGCCTAATTGCAGTGGTCGAAGATAGAGAAGACTACTCGAGGCCTGCGAGCACCTTTGTGACGGTATTCGACCTGCGATCCCTCATGGTCGAGGCTCGCATATTGGAAAAGTACGATATACAACCCCCGAACCACCGAGCCCTTCTGGTCGAGGCTCATATATTGGGAAAGTGCGGAATACCCTTCTGAAAATGCGAGCATCTCAATTAGTGGTCGTTGAAAGGTTCTACATCTCGAATATGCGAGATGTTACCCCCGAACCCGAACGTCCTCCACCTTTTCAGTACCAGCAGCCCATATAGACCGATTTTGGGCTTGTCTTAATTCGTGGTTCCAAACCTCAGGGGATCACCATCAGGGAACGTAATCGACCAGATGTCTAATTAGACCAGGCCATCCCCTTATCTAAGGAGCAACAGGATAAACACCTTATTTTCGGAGATCAATAGTAATCTTAACGCCTTGCGTAACAAATTGGATCACTTGAACCTATATATATGGGTGGCCTCATAGATGAAAAAGGTACACAATCTCTAAGCTTAAAATCCCATCGTTTCTTTTACAACCATGTCCCGTCTGACTTAAGCTTCGAAGGGCCAACGGCTGGACGCCGGCCACCCTTAGTTTTCTCTTGTATTTTTTTAGGTTCGAAAGGAAGCTGGCTTGAAGGAAGGTGAACGTCTGGAGGATCCTGTTACCAAATCCGACGTAAACAGATTGGCGTCGTCTGTGGGAAACTGATCGCTAGGAGTAGCCATTCTAATCATTGATCAAAGTTCTCCCACCATGCCTCCCAAGAAGACGGTTCATCCTTCCACTTCAAGGCAGACGCTACCTCCGCCTGACATTACCGAACCAGTGCCTAACCTCCCTCAGACTGCTTCAACGGGCATTCCCTAGGGAGATCCTAACGTGCTAACACAAAACTCATTGTTTGATACGTCCGGCAATCAAGAAGACGTTATGCGTTTCCTCAGAAACACGCTTCTAACTCTCAAAGCCGGATTTCAAGCCTTATCTAATCGGCTTGATCAGCATTTTCTGGAGCCCCAGCGACAACCTCTAGAAGGGCCGCCGGCACAACCTGTACTAGTGGCTTTCAGACATTCTGCGGGCGAGCCGCAAACCCAACCAAATCCTCCTCCATCAAATCGAATGTCACTCGGCAACCAAGTCCCTGTACTTCCTCCACATTTTATGCACTCCAGTACTTCCCAACAACAGCAATTTCAGGGATCTACCGTCGAGACTTCAGGCTACACCTTACCATGGGAAGGAGACCTCAAGAGAATTCACGATCGCCTCGATGATATGGAACAACGATATCAGATGAATTGACCATCTATTGTTGTGGCATCAATACATCGATCTGAATCTCCTTTCACCCGCGAGGTCATGGAAGCACCCTTACCTAAGAAGTATCGCACGCCTATCATCACTCTGTATACAGGCACTGGCGATCCTCTCGAACATCTGGAAACATATAAGTCTCTTATGGAGCTGGAGGGACATGGTTCAGAAATCATGTGTAGGGCTTTTTCCCTAACCCTAAAGGATGCAGCGCGTACATGGTTCCGGGGGCTAAAACCCCGATCCATCGGGTCCTTCTCTCAGCTATCGGAGCTCTGTTGAGCTCTTAATTATGCATATTCTAACCCCAATTCATCACTCATTATGCATGGATTTTATGTTTAAATACTATTCTAATGCATAGATTTGTGATTGCAGGAATGAGAATGGACTCTGCCTAATTGAAGATGAAAAGGGCCTTTTTAGAACCATTTGGATGAAGATCGAAGGAGGACCAAAGAAAGAAGGAAGCAAGGAAAGAAGAAAAGAAGAAAGAAAGAAGAAACTGAAGAAAAATAAGGCCAAGACCGGTCGTCTGACCGGTCGGCCAAGAGAGCCAGACCGGTCAAGACCGGTCGGCCAGAAGAGTTTGTGGCCTGAACGGTTGCTGGAATGAATACAAAGGAGGTCCAACCAGTCGTGACCAGTCGACCAGGAAAGTCAGACCGGTCGTGCAACCGGTCGGCCAGCTTCCCATGCATGCCAGAGCTTGTATGGACTGTTGCAGAGTGAGGTCCGACCGGTCGGCCAGTCACTGCCACGTGAAAAATCAGGACTTTCTATTTTCAGTCCGATTTTTTCTACGCACTGCGTAAGTGTTACGCAAATTCTCGATTCTTCTGAAGTTGCGGAGCCTTCCCACTATAAAAGGACACCTAGGGATCATTCCTAGGGGATCTTAGAAGGGTTTAAGCAAGGTTGGAGGCGGCGGAAGTGGATTTCGGAGTTCCACAACTCCTTCTAGTTTGTTTTACTATTTTTATGAGTTTTTTTATTGTTTCATGTTTCCTTGGATCATGAGCAGCTAAACCTCTTAGCTAGGGCTAAGAGGTGAAGCTTGTAGTGAATCTAAGATGTTTCAATTTGTATTTAGTTGGTTTTAAGATTGGAATTCATGTTTATGAACAATGGTTTGAAGTTTATACAAGTTTTAAGTAGTTTTTCTTAGTCTTATGATGACTCATGGATGTTTGGGAGAATTACTTAAATTCTTAGTTGCTTTGTATTAGTCTAGACCTGTATGATCCGAGGAATTGGAGTACGCTCTAGTACTATGATCTTCATGTGTGAACTTCCTACCAATGTTCTACTTTTCTGAATTTCTGTGACATGTATGGGACTGTGTATGTGATTTGAATCAAGTTCAAATCATAATCTAGCCTTGTCTTGTGACAGGACTTGAGGATGGTTATGATTGTGATCTTATCCTATTGGAATTGGGACTGACCTATGCAATTGAGCATGCTCAGCCTAGCTTGCATTGAGTGAATCATACACATGGCTCTTACATATGACAGATTGTTTGGTTTAACAGCTCTATCATCCGGCTAGATAGATCTTAATATCAATTCTAGTTAAGAAAGTGAGAAACCACAAAGGATTGAGCATCAAGGATTGCTACAAGTGGATCCTTGAACCCCTAGTGCCTTTTTATAATTGATTACCTTCAAATAGTTTAAAATTGTTACTCACATCAACTTCATACAAAATCTGGTTGTTAGCTCTCAATAGACACTATTGGATGTGTTTGTGAATTCCTAAACAAGTCCCTGTGGATCGACCTCGGTCTTACCGAGATTATTACTACATCGCAACCCTACACTTGGGGAAGCGAACAAGCTCTTCCTTTCTCAATTCATTGGGAGCATCCGTACCAAAAAGACGGCATCTTACTTAATGGACTTGAAGCAGCAGCACGGGCGATAAAGGAGTTTACAGTTCGGTTCACTGCAAAAGCCGTCCAGACTGAAGGTTATACTGAAGATAAAGGCCTCACCGCCCTCATAGCCGGAATTACAAGCGAGAAATTAAGATTCGCCCTAGATAAAAAGCCCCCTAAAACTATGGCTGAATTCCAGGCAAAAGCCTAGAAATACATCAATGCGAAAGAAGTCGCTTTGGCATGTCACGGTGTACGGGGCAAGAAGCGTAAGTCTGAGGAGATCTCTCCTCCTGACAAAAAATACCGGCGTGATCGACGGGACCGCTCCCCTAAGAGGCCTTACTCTGGTAAATATCATAATTATACCCCTTTATCTAATCTCCTAAGAAAGTATTAATGGAGATCAAGCACAAGCCTTACGTGAAGTGGCCTTCAAAGATCAAATCTAATCCCGAAAAAAAAAGAGATAAGAGTAAGTTTTGCTATTTCCACAAGGATCATGGGCACAACACCCAAGATTGTATATCTCTGCGAGATCAGATCGAAGCTCTCATTCGGAAATGTCACCTTCGAGATTATGTTGTCCGACAAGGTCGATCACCTAAAAGGGCAGAAGCCCCACCACATCAGAAGAAATCACCTCACCGTCATACTTCGCAAGAAGACGTTGAACCCACTGGTGAGATCCAGACCATCGCTGGAGGACTGGCTTGCGAGGGAGATTCTTAAGCTTCAAAAAAAGCATATACTCGCAAGGCATCTCAAAAGCCCCAGCATATCTATTGGTTGGAAAAGACGCCCGATACGTCAAAACTCGACCATCCTCCGATCTCTTTTTCTCTTTAAGATGCAGAAGGGATTCACTTCCCTCACGAAAACTCCATTGTGGTCGTATTAAAGGTATCAAATTATTTGACTCATCGTATTATGGTGGATACAGGTAGCTCTGCTGATATTCTCTACCTGGAAGCCTTCAACAAAATTACACTCGCCAGGGGCCTGCTCAAACCAGTCTCAACTCCTCTCGTCGGCTTCGAGGGCGAAATGGTAACACCGAAAGGAAGCATTGACCTCCCAGTCACCTTCGAAGAAAGTCCAGCGAAAACGACAATCTTCGTTAACTTCCTCGTGGTAGATCGGAGATCAGCGTATAACGCCATTTTGCGCCGACCTTCTCTCAATAAGGTAGGGACAGCTTTACACCCCTGTACTTATGCATCAAATTTCCTACCCCAAATGGAGTCGGGGTTGTATGAGGGAATCAGAAGGAAGCGCGAGCGTGTTACGAGATCGCCGTACAAGACCGAAAGAAGGCCCAGGCAACGCCAATTATGATGGTGACAAAAGATTCATCAAGCCCTCCGATGGCTACATCGTTGGATCCAAGGGAAAGTACCCTCCAATCAGGAACTCCAAGGGAAGAGACAGTTGCGATCCACTTATCTGAAGACAATTCATCCAAAATTATCTACGTCGGATCCTCTTTAAGCAGTGTCTTTCGTGAAAATCTGGTCCGTTTCCTCAACGAATACCAAGATGTGTTTGCCTGGTCTCATAGGGATATGCCGGGTATCGACCCCAGCGTTATAGCACATCGTTTGAATGTTGATCCGAAGTATAAACCTATTCACCAGAGTCGGCGTGCCTTCACTGCAGAAAGGTAAATGGTAATTAAGGCTGAAGTCGAGAAGCTGCTAACAGTCAATTTTATAAAGGAAGTTGACTACCCAGAATGGGTCGCGAACGTGGTCCTCGTTCGAAAGGCTAATGGCAAGTGGAGAATGTGCGTTGACTATTTTGATTTGAACAAAGCGTGCCCGAAAGACAACTTCCCGACTCCGCGAATCGACCAACTGATTGATTCGACGGTAGGGCATGCCTTGCTCAGTTTTATGGACGCTTATTCTGGCTATAACCAGATTATGATGCATCCGCCCGACCGACAACACACTGCCTTCATCACTGACCGCGGCCTGTATTGATTCCAGGTAATGCCTTTTGTTCTTAAAAATGCAGGAGCCACCTATCAGCGCCTAGTCAATAAAATATTCACCGCCCAAATCGGTAGGAATATGGAGGTTTATGTCGACGACATGCTTGTTAAAAGCGTCATAGAAAACAACCACCTCGCAAATCTTCGAGAAGCCTTCGACTTAATGAGGAAGTATCAGATGGAGCTAAATCCAGAGAAATGTGCGTTCGGAGTGTCCGCTGGAAAATTTCTAGGATTTATGGTCGGTCAACGAGGAATCGAGGCGAATCCTGAAAAAATAAAGGCATTGATTGAAATGAAGTCTCCGTCCACTCTCAAAGATGTCCAGCGTCTGGCTGGTCGCATCGCATCATTGAACAGGTTCATTTTGCGGGCCTCTAATAAGTGCTTACCCTTCTTTAAACTCCTCCGAGCCACCGTCAAAGCCGACTGGGAGTGGACACCGCAATGTGGGGAAGCGTTCCAACAACTTAAGCAATATATGAGTGCACCCCCCGTTTTATCCAAACCTGTGGCACACGAGCAACTTCTTCTTTATTTATCCGTGTCTTCTACGGCCATTAGTGCCGCATTAATAAGAGAAGATTTGAGGTACAAAGGCCCGTTTATTATATTAGTCGAGCGATGGTGGATGCCAAAACTCGGTATTCTAATATGGAGAAGTTGGCCCTTGCCTTAGTCACTGCGGCCCGAAAACTGCGACCCTATTTCCAAGCACACACTATATTGGTGCCAACAAACCATCCATTAAGGTAGATCCTTCAAAAACCCGAGATTTCGAGGCGATTAACTAAATGGACGATTGAGATCAGCGAGCATGATGTTTCGTTCTGCCCCAGAACCGCCATTAAGGGCCAGGCTGTGGCCGATTTCATTACCGAATTCACATATTCCTCTGAAAACTCTACGACCAGCGACCAGACCCCCTGGTCTCTCTTTGTGGAGGGGTCTTTATGGGCCACCGGGAGCGGAGCGGGCTTAATCTTAGTCGCTCCTGACGGGTCGCGCTTTCAATTTGCCTTACGATTTGATTCTCACGTCTTAAACAATGAAGCAGAATATGAGGCTTTGATCATCGACCTCGAATTAGCAAACGTCCTCTCGATTCAGAGTTTACTTATTCATAGTGATTCTCAGCTCATAGTCAATCAAGTACTCTGCGAATTTAAGGCAAGAGAAGAACGGATGGCTTTATAAAAATCCCGAGTGCTCATCCTGCTCGCAAGGTTGAAGAATTATGAAATAATTCACATCCCTCGCGAGAAGAACAAACTCGCAGTTTCTTTGGCAAAACTGGCCTCTGCACCCGAATCTGAGTTATTGCAATCTATTCCCATCCAGCACCTTCATGCTCCAAGTATCGATCAAACAACCTCCGAGCAAGTGATCATGTTACATTCCTCTCCATGTTGGATGGACCCCATCATCCTCTATCTCAAAGATGGACATCTCCCAGATGATAAGAAATCCGCACGATAAATTCATCATCGCGCTGCCAGGTATACTTTACAAAACGAAACATTGTTATGCAAGAGCTTTACTTTACCATACTTAAGGTGTCTTCACCCAGAAGAAGCACATCGCATTCTAGATGAAATACACCGGGGGCTTGTGGTAACCATCCTAAGGGACGGTCTTTAGCGTATAAGGTGATGAGGCAAGGGTACTATTGGCCCACTATGAAGGCGGATGCGATTGAATTCTCCAAAAGATGTGACAAGTGCCATCGAAATTCTCCTATACCTTGTGTGCTGTCCGAGCAAATGACTCCAATGGATGGCCCTTAGCCCTTTGCCCAATGGGGAGTCGATATCATCGGACCCTTGCCTACCGGGAAAGGTCAGAACAGGTTTGCGATTATGGAAGTTGATTATTTCACCAAATGGGTCGAGGCAGAACCATTAGCCAGAATCACCGAAAAACATACCACTAAGTTCATGTGGAGAAATATCATATGCCGTTATGGGCTCCCCCATACTATAATCACCGACAATGGAAAGCAATTTGACAACACCGCGTTCGCAGAATTTTGTGAAAAGTGGAAGATATGTAGTGTTCGCACCTCCCCATATCATCCTCAGCCTAATGGGCAAGTTGAAGTGGTGAATGAGATCATTAAACATCATTTAAAAACCAAGCTTGGTGAACGTAAAGGCATGTGGCCATAACTCTTGCTAGAAGTCTTATGGGCCTATAGGACTACAACTCGCACGTCAATAGGAGAAACTCCTTTCTCCTTAGCTTTCGGCACCGACGCAGTGGTTCCAGTCGAAGTTCAGGTGCCCTCGTATCGGATCGAGCAGTATGATCCCACTTGTAATCAGGAAGGTCTGAGGCTTCATCTCAACCTCTTGGAAGAGCGGAGGGATGCATCCCAGCTTCGCGCATTGCTCGTTATCGTAACTCCAAAGTCTGACCTAGAGCTTTTCAGCTTGGCGATTTGGTTCTTAGACAGAACCTCGAAATTCCTGCTCATTTGTTGGATTCAAATTGGGATGGCCCGTATCGAGTCATTAAAATTGTGCGACCCGGTACCTATTATCTCAAAGATATGCAAGGAAGACCTGTACGTCGCCCTTGGCACGTAGAACATTTGCTACGGTATTTCCCTTAATTCGATGTAAGTCTGAATGATATTCGAATAAAGGTGGATTGTCTTTTGGTCGCTACTCCATTTTATTGACACGAACAGCCCCGAAGAGAATACACACATTCTCTTGGCCAATCTTCTACCCTTGGTAGAATCAAAGTCTCAATCGATAGATCAGTCTATCTTTACGCGAATATGGTCACCAAGACCCCCGGATTGAGCCTAACTCATTGCTTCATGAGTTAAGTATAAAGGCATTCAGTACACGAGAAAGCAAGAGCCAAAGGAAGGAGAAACAGGACACAAATAACATTATCAAAATGTGTTTTTTCCATTCATTTCATCGATTACAGAAGTCATATTGTTTACAAACAAAAAGGAAAACTGATACATAAGCTGGATAGAAAGAAGAAAGACGGTCATCCTTGCGCATCGGCCGGGGGAGGAGCGGTACTCTCAGCCTCAGGGCCCACTTCTGAGACCCCTCCCGCTTGAGTGACTTCAGTCACCTCATTCTTGGCGGCGGCTCTTTCCTCCGCAGCTATGATAGCCGCGACCTTTTCGAACTCTCCCATATCGAAAGATGGAGACATTCGCTGCACCACCCGTAGTGCGAAGTCGCGACCAGCATCGTACGACTCATATCTTTCATCATCGTACAACTGCGAAGTCCGAAACTCCATGATGGCTCGGGCCCCTTCTTCCGAGAGCATCTTGACAAGGCCACTCTCTCCTCCTCCCAGTGGATCGAGTCATCCTTGAGCTGCACAAGGGTGGAGCGTTCTCTCTCCAGATTGTCGCTAACTTCCTTGAGCTGCGACTTGCTTTCTGCGAGCCGCTCCTCCAGCGAGATCTTGTCCTGACGAAAGATCTCTCTTTCTCTCTCTGCCTTCTCCTTCATCTCCGCGAGCTTGGCGAAGTTCGAGTCCAAAGCCTGATATCCGTCAGTCAGGACTTGGACCTTCTCGATGAGAATCTTTCTCTCCTCGGTCATCTTCACGATCAAGGTCTCGCGAGACTTGATGACTTGGTCCCTTCCATGGACCACCTTCTCCAAAGCAACCCTCTTCCCCTTAGCCTCATCTATTATACGACGAGCGGCAAGGATATCACGCCTCGTTCGTATGATGAGGTTCAAGCCCTGCAAGACAGAAGGAAGGTTATGAGACAAGCGTTCGGAAGCTAACAAAGAAAGCAAAAAACAGGGTCAAATTAAAGCACATTTCACATGGACCATCCTCACTCCTGCGTCAAGGGAGAGGTCTTCAGGACTTGGTTCGGGGAGGGCACCAAAATTCTGGGGGGAGATGTTGTCAAAGAGGAACTTGCAGACTGGGTGGAGGTAACTAGGGACGGTGAACGTTCCGACTCCAGAGGGCTGGGCTACGACTAGCCCAGTTGGGCTCGCATCTTGAGCAACAGTCTGCTCGCGAGTAGGAATCGATCAGCTGGCGAGCACCTTCAGGCTCACGATATTCTTCAGCTGAAGGGCAGCTAGACCCTGCCCCGTCGTTCCTCGGGGAGTTGTCGACGATATCAATGACCGGTGGTTCAGGAGGACCCACCGGTGCTGAAACCGCTGGTGCAGCCACCGTAACCTCAGGAAGTGGGGTTTGGGCAGTCTCACCCAGCCAATTAGATGGGTGAGAAGGACTGGCAGGTGTCTTCTTCTGCCTCTTTGAGCCGGTGCCTTTCAGGAGAGGCAGCAACCCCCTTTTCTCCCCCACGTTTGTCATCGCGACCTCCTCGCGAGAGATCAACCCAGCAGCTGCGAGTCGAGAGGTTAAAAGACAAGCCTCGATATGCCTGTCGCGAGCAGGCAGCTTATAAACCTTCACGATCTTCTCGTGAATTCCTCCCTTTAGGTTCGGCTTCCCCACAGTTGGAATGCCTGCAAACATGAGCGAAGGTTAGAAAAGCAAAGAACCCTAAGTTAGCTCATAAATCTGGGACGAGTGAAGCTACGCCCACCTTCACAGAAAAATCAGCTCACGTTGTGACCCCCAGCGGCGAACCCCGTCTCAGTCTCCTAGCTCCCGGAAGCGTAAAACCAGCGTTTCCTCCATCCGGGGTAATTCGAAGAGGGTTTCCCCAAGATGAAATTATCCCGGTACCAGTAACACAGGTAATACCAGCCTTCGCTGGAGGGGGCTTTCTTAAGTTAGTACATTCGGAGGAACTCTTCTACAGTTAGCTCCCCGTTACCATCTTGCGCCCAGAGAACAAAGGAGCTCAAGATTACCATCCAGCCGTTTACAATAAGTTGTCCGGGGGTAATCTTATAACTCCGGAGTACGCCGCGAATGAAGGGGTGGAGGGGAAGGCGCACCCCAAGGATGAAGAAATATTCATAGAGGGCAACACAACCGGGGGGAGGTGAGTCCGGGGTTTCTCCCTTTCGGGGTAACCAAAAAACAACTGAGTTGGGAACCTGGTATCTCTCTCGCAACTCACTTAGTCATTCCTCCATCATTATGGAAGAGTACCCAGACGTAGAATATCTACCTGCAGGAACCCTCTTATTGTTGGAGGAGGAAGAATCTGGGGTTGCATCCCCCAGGGGGACGGTCTCCTCATTAGAATCCCCCGCCATGGACGTTTAAAGATAAAAAGAGGGAGGAAAATAACACTTTGGAAGAGAAGGAGAATGAGGAAATGAAGCTATACCAGAGAGAATCAGAGGAACAAAGTCACACCAGAGGAAGACAGTTACACCAGAAGGAAGCAAGGAAAGATGAAGGATTTTCGAAAACTTCGGATGAAATTTTGAAAACCTTGCAGGCTCCGTATATTTATAAGCAATCATTCCTCAAGATTTGGTGACACGTGGCAATTTTTCGTTTGGCACAGCAGTCGAACGATCATGGCCATTAATTCTATAGATACGTGGCAGGCGCCTCTTCATTTCCTCTCTACCGAAAAGCTACGGAAGGCTAGCGCTCATTAATGTCAGCCCAATCATGTACGGCTTCACCTCCGATAAAGGCATTAGGCGGTTATGTCTGCCAGTAAGCAAGTCCTTCCCTTAGACTTCTCGACAGCAAGGACTTGGGGGGCATCTGTTATAGCCTAATTACAGTGGTCGAAGATAGAGAAGACTCAAGGCCTGCGAGCACCTTTGTGATGGTATTTGACCTGCGAGCCCTCATGGTCGAAGCTCGCATATTGGAAAAGTACGATATACAACCCCCGAACCACCAAGCCCTTCTGGTCGAGGCTCGTATATCGGGAAAGTGCGGAATACCCTTCTAAAAATGCGAGCATCTCAATTAGTGGTCGTTGAAAGGTTCTGAATCTCGAATATGCGAGATGTTACCCCGAGCCCGAACGTCCTCCGCCTTTTCAGTACCAGCAGCCCATATAGACCGATTTTGGGCTTATCTTAATTCGTGGTTTCGAACCTCGGGGGATCACCATCAAGGAACGTAATCGACCAGATGTCTAATTAGACCAAGCCATCCCCTTATCTAAGGAGCAACAGGATAAACACCTTATCTTCGGAGATCAGTTGTAATCTTAACGCCTTGCGTAACAGATTGGATCACTTGAACCTATATAAATGGGTGGCCTCATAGATGAAAAGGATACACAATCTCTAAGCTTAAAATCCCATCATTTCCTTTTACAACCATGTCCCGTCTGACTTAAGCTTCGGAGGGCCAATGGCTGGACACCAGCCACCCTTAGTTTTCTCTTGTATTTTTTCAGGTTCGAAAGGAAGCTAGCTTGAAGGAAGGTGAACATCTGGAGGATCCTATTACCAAATTCGACGTAAACAGTGACCTACTGGTTAATGTGTCCACCTTGTCCTGACCATCAGATGGCTTGGGCCCACCAAGAAGATCCATCAAGATGAGGGATCTCAGCTCTTCCCTTCTCCTTTTTCTAGAATCTCTCTCTCTCTCTCTCTCTCTCTCTCTCTCTCTCTCTCGAAAAATTCTCTATAATTCCCCTTTTATTTTGTTTATTTTTTTAGAAAATAAGAAAATGAAAGAAATTCTCCCTTCTGTAGATAACTCTTTCGCATAGCTAGCATTAGTGACATGTGAAGGGAGAGAGTCCTAGTGGCTAGCATGCATTAGCCAATGACATGTGTTGGATCATATGCATTAGTAGATGAAGAGGTGGTGAAAGGCGAAAGAATGAGTGTAAGATTTAGTGGAGGGTGATAGATGGATGAGATAAAAAAGAGAATTAGTGGAGTTTGGTGTGTGTGTGGGAGAAGAGAGAAAGTGGGGTGAGGTAGCATGTGATGTGTAAAGTGAGGGTAAGATGTAAAGTGATGCATATGTGGCGAATGATGTATAAAGTGGAGTCAACATTACAATGGTGGTCGAGATCTCCTTACTGAACCTACTATATATAAAGTGTATGTAATGTTTGCGTAGGCTTCCTCTTGTGCTCACACATGTGCACGCATGTATGGGTTTGGGGTGCGGTCACAGAGCCTACCAGGGTGCCAGGTACACATACCACAGTCTTTCCACATTAAAAAATAACCAATTTCCATTTCAAAACCACACAGATAAGTTCCAATGGGCATAGATAACCGTTGGTATGAAATAAAAGACATCTAGGCAATGCACACAAACCGTGGTCTAACACGTGCGATGTGTGGTGCAAGCGTAAACGAACACCTAGTTTAGCACAAGGATAAACGATGAATCAAAACGGCATTCAGTCAATCATAAATAGAATCAGACCCATTACATTGAAGATTTGAGTTACATTATATGGCCTTACAAACATTGAAAAGTGTCCTAGCATTATTTTACTTTTGTGAGATTCAATACAAGAGGGTAAACGAGATAGTAAAAAAAGTGCCTTACGATCAAGCATTTGATTATAGTACATGTAGTTACATATTTATCTCATGGTGGCTGATGTATTGGCACAACCCTAGTAGTCACTCATCATAAGGTTGTGCTTTATAGATGATTACATATCATGTGTGTCATGACCATGTTACCCTTTTACTAGGTGTAAAGAGAGGGGTCGAGTTATGTAAAAAGGGACATAACTTGACGAACTCCTCATCTGCGTGCCTAATGTTGAGCCTCGAATTATACATATTTTAACCCCAATTCATCATAAATTATGCATAGTTTGCATGTTTAATAAACTATCTAATGCACGTTTTTGTGTTTATAGGAATGAGAGAGAGATTTCACCAATATGATGATAAAAGAGTAACTTTGCATGCATTGAAGATCAAAAGAACAAGTGTCAAGAGGTGGAGGAAGGATGTAAGGGAGAAAGAGAAAGAAGAGAAAAAGAATGCAGAAATTACACTGTTCGACCAGTCGGCTGATCGGACAGAAATTCAACAGGAAGGACAATTTGGCTGCTGAAGCTGTTGGACCAAAAAGAGGTAGATTTGACCGGTCGGCCACGCTTAAAGTGTAATTTGCACTTTCTGAAAATGAAAATTTAGTTTCCCAAGTTCGGTAGGACTTCGTGTATCTCGAATCTTCTCCAAAAGGTAGTGCTTCTATGCTATAAAAGGACACCTCCACCCTCTTCCTAAGGCATCTAGGAATGTGAGGAGTAAAGAGATCAAGACCTAAGAGGCTTCCTAGCCTTCTACAACTAGTTTTTTTTTTTTTTTTTTTTTTTTAGTTCTAGTTCTAGTTTTTCTATGCTTTCTTCTAGTTAACCTCTTAGCTAGAGCTAAGAGGTGAAGTTTATAGTTAATTTCAATGCTTATTTTATTTCTCCAAGTACTCTTTTCTTACCTTCGAATTTTGAAGTTCTAGTTTGAATAAAGTTTAGATTTTTAGATGAATTATGAGAGTTTGTGTACTCCGGATATGAGTTCCTTGCAATTCTTTAAGATTGCCATGATGGTTTGTTTGGATTTAAATTGTAGTAATCCTGGAGCATGTCATGATCTCCTGGTATGGCTGTTACTTTGAAGGATACAAGTTCAAGTTCTATGTGCTTCATTAGAATTAGAAACCCGATTTTCAAATCTGAGTGGGACTGTTTGTGCTTGAATGATATATCCTACAATTAGATGAGAGATATGACTTTGATTCTAATTGTGTTGTGCTTGGATGAATGGATTGGTATTAAACCACTACAAGTGGATCCTTGATGCTCTACTTCTTCTCAATTCTTAGATTTTTCCTGTTTTATGTTTAAAACTGACTTCATAAACCCTTTTAAATTCTAGTTATTAGGATAGTTTGAATTGTTTACATCTTTCCCTATGGATCGACCTCGATCTCACAGAGAATTATTACTACATCACAACCTTGCACTTGCGGCGAGCGAACAAGTTTTTGGTGCCATTGCCAAGGAAGAGGTTAAACGATTCTAATTGTTCTAGTAGCTATAGAGTAGTTTTAGTTAGTTAGGATTCATAGTTTTCTAGGTATAGATTTTCTGAATTTTTTTTAGAATCTAATCATTTTTTATTTTTGATTTTGTAGGATATTGTTACTGATATAGTTCTCACCTTATTGGGTAACATCTCCCCATCGCCCTTCTTTTTATTTTTATTTTTTTAGGTTAGGGTGGTTTCAATTCCTTAACTTTCATCATGGCTAATTAGATGGGTAGTGCTTATGCATACTTTTTAGAAGATGAGAAGTCAGACCATGGGATCTAAACTTATTATGATTGGGATCCCTCAAGCATGAATGTTTTTTTGAGATTCAAACAACCTCCACTACCCCTCCCCCCCCCCCCCCCCCCCCCCCCCCACGTAAGACCTTGCGTGATTACATTAATGAAAGCAATACATATGTTGAGACACGACGTAAGATGATGAGAGAGTACCGCAACGAAGAAAAATTAAATAATGATCATCCCGAGAAAACATTAAGTGATTACCGGATTGAAAATAACACGAGTGTTCCACTGGTTATGGTAGGAGGTGTGCAACATCAAAAGGAACGAGTGAATAGTAGTTAACCGGTTAAGAAAATGCGTGATCACTTGTATGGATATGCCTATCAACCATCACATAACTCTTCATCTTACGATGCGTAAGATCTTAATTGGGGTAACCACCATTCTCCTTGTTCAAGAGAAGAACCAACCGTGGTTATTAACAATCACCCTAAAACGTCTTCCTCTTATGATGACATGTTTACACAAACACTTGAGGAATTATGGAAAGAGTATGAAGATAAACAATCAAATCAAACGTACTCGCCATCTTGTGAAGATGTTGAGCCCGAAATTGGGGGCATCGAATCCATTCCATCTAATGAGGAGGATGGGGCAACCCAAGTCCCAGCTTCTTCGGATATAATGACTAAACTTATAGAAGAGATCAATCTCGATGATCCCAATGTCATCATCAATTATGGTGAGTCCACTATCTCTTTTGGATGCTTTCAACTTAATGATGAAGAGATTTCAATGACGGTCGACGAACCCGAGGAATCTATAAAATTTGAAAGTGATAGTGGGGTTACTTACAATGAGGGTTTGGTGGATGTGTATAAACCTATAGTTTCTTTTTCCCAAGGGCATAATGATTATGAGTCTCTAGAGGATATGCATGCTAAAGAGATGGCCGAAGTCGATCTTTTTTAGTCCTTTCATCAATAACACATGAAAAATTATATTGTGGAAGACCTTCCTTTGATTGAAAATTTTATTTCTTTGGATGATGAGGTGGCACAATATGAAATTTCAAAAGATCAACCAATGCTAGATGATGTGCTTACCACTAAATCTGAAGAATTTTTCTTGAAAGACCTCTCTATAGAGGAGGAATTCTTTGCCATTGAAACAGAATTTCTTCAATCATTAAGGGAGGACGAGGACCCTTCATCTGACTAATTCGATTTCCTAGAGGAATGATTGGCCTACTCCTATGATCTGGATGATGAGATGATTAAGGAGTTGGATATTTTGTTAGACACGGTGTCGGTGCCTGAAGAACACTACTCCACTAATTATCATTGTTTGTGGAAGCACCGTACAATTCTGAAATTGTGAAGGAGATAATTTAACTGATGGAAACATGATGAATGTTTCTCCACCACCATGGGTTCTTCAGCCCATTGAAAATTGTGACTGAGAGGACCCATTTTTAATCAATCACATCCCATTTAAGAATTCGAGGAGATATATTTTTACAGCCCTTATCTCCTCCTTACATGCATGTGGTGCACACTATGATTGGACTTCAATGATGTAAAGCACCCATTTCTACTATTGAGCAGGACTTTGAGGTTTTCATGAGAAATTTGTTAAAATTCATGAAGATCCTGCTCAAATTTAATCATGTAGTCGATTAGACTAATCAAAGGTAGGTAGGTAGGTTAAAATTTAGTTTTCTGTAATTAGGATTGAATAAGTCTCATGGAGACATGGTAGAAGTTAGCATTAATCAACTTGCTACCTCAGGTACTCTCGTTCTCACTCTCCTTTATTTTTATCATTACTCTCATGTCTTGCTTACTGCATATCATTTTACATTAAGGACAATGTAAGTTTTTGGTTCAGGGGTGAGATTCCTAAGATGAATCTACTAGCTTTTGTGACATTTCGAGCAATTATATAGAAAAAATTTCAATTTTTTTGAAAATTCAAAACTCTTTTGGAAAACTTTATTTTTATGCACTTGGAATGTTATAAGTATAAAAGAAAGATAGATGAAGTGATTGAGTTTGAAAGCCTTGAATTACCTATAATATAATAATTTTCTATATAATTCCCCTATTGAGTTGATCGATAGCATATTTAAACACTTTTGAGTCTAGTTCATATTACACGATTCTCATGGTTTGAAGGGATTATGTAGATTTGTAGATTGGCTAGACTAAGATTTAAGGTGTTGAGGAACCAAGCCGAGGAACTTTGTCCATCCTTGTTCATGTGAAGTAAAAAAAAGAATGAAAGATATGGATTCCTAAAAATCTTATTTATGTTTATAGTGAATGAAAGAAAAGAAAAGTGATTACATTGAATAAATGTTGAAATTCTTTCGAAAAGGGCTACCTATTACCAACCACAAGATGGTCTACTCATAACAAAAGTTGAAAATGGGAAGTAGTGTGAAAGTCGTCAAAGGAACGGTAAGACAAATTCTTGTCATAGGCTTGTTGTTGATCTATACACTCTTAGATCTTTCGTTTTGTTGATCTATGAAGAAGGTAATCCTGAAAATTCATGAGATGAACTTTCACTGTGCACACTAGACTACACTTGTTCGGATTCTTCTATTTATCAATCAATCGGTGGAGATTCTATGCGAAACACTCATTATGTTTAGGGAGTCTAGGATTTCATCGTTTATCACTAAGTTTCTCTGAATTTTGTACTTGTGCATCTTAAAGTTTATAAAAGTATACTTTCTGAAAGAGAGCTGGGTTTTAAAAAGTTGGATTTGTTTCACGCATGTTTTGCTCGAGACTAGCAAAATGTTGGTTGGGAGGTGTGTTGAGCCTCGAATTATACATATTTTAACCTTAATTCATTATACATTATGCATGGTTTGCATGTTTAATAAACTATCTAATTCATGTTTTTTTGTTTATAAGAATGAGAAAGATTTCACCAATATGATGACAAAGGAGTCACTTTGCATCATTGAAGATCAAAAGAAAAAGTTCCAAGAGGTAGAGGAAGGATGCAAGGGAGAGAGAAAGAAGAGAAAAAGAATGCAGAAATTACACTGTCTGACCGGTCGACTAACTGGTCGGCCATGGCCCACAATCGGTCGCCCGACCGGTCAAAAATTCAACAGAGAGGACAGTTTGGCCGTTGAAGTTACTAGACCAAAAAGAGGCAAATCCGACTGGTCGTCCGAACGGTCAGCCAGAGGCTCCAACTGGTTGGCCACGTGCAGAGTGCGATTTGCACTTTCTAAAAATGAAAATTCAGGTTTCCCAAGTGCGGTAGAACTTCATGTATCTCGAATCTTCTCAAGACAGTGGTGCTTCTATGCTATAAAAGGACACCTCCATCCTCTTCCTAAGGCATCTACGAATGTGAGGAGCAAAGAGATCAAGATCTAGGAGGCTTCCTGGCCTCCTACAACTAGTTTTTCTTTCTTTTCTTAGTTGTAGTTCTAGTTTTTTTGTGCTTTCTTTTAGTTAACCTCTTAGCTAGAGCTAAGAGGTGAAGTTTGTAGTTAATTTCAATGCTTAATTTGTTTCTCCAAGTACCATTTTCTTAACTTTGAATTTTGAAGTTCTAGTTTAAATAAAGTTTGATTTTTAGATGAATTATGAGAGTTTGTGTACTCTGGACAAGATTTCCTTGCAATTCTCTGAGATTGCTCTGATGGGTTTGTTTGGATTTGAATTGTAGTAATTCTAGAGCATGCCATGATCTCCTGGTATGGTTGTTACTTCGAAGGCTACAAGTTCAAGTTCTATGTGCTTCATTAGAACTAGAAACCCGATTTCCAGATTTAAGTGGGATTGTTTGTGCTTGAATGATATATCCTCCAATTAAATGAGAGATACGACTTTGATTCTAATTATGTTGTGCTTGGATGAATAGATTGGTATTAAACCACTACAAGTGGATCCTTGATACTCTAGTTCTTCTCAATTTTCAAAATTTTCTTGTTTTATGTTTAAAACTGATTTCATAAATCCTTTTAAACTCTAGTTATTAGGATAGTTCGAATTGTTTACCTCTTTCCCTATGGATTGACCTCGTTCTCATTGAGAATTATTACTACATCACAGCCTTGCATTTGAGCCGAGCGAACACCTAAAACATATTCCTTAACACATGATAAGGGGAACACTTTTAAACTAATGATTTGTTGATCATGTATTGAAAATATCAAAGTTAAATGCGGTATCGAAAATCATCACATCTGAGAAGCTTATTGGGAAGAACTTCATCAACTAATCCCAAGAACTTTAACTCATTGTCACCTTGTGTGAGTTTATTATGTCATTCATGAGCCACCTCCCACTAGCTCTAACCTTGAGGATGACTCTGAATCATTGTCCATCTCTTCTGAATGTGCTAATTAGGAAAGAGACAATGGCGTGGCCAAAGTTTACATCTTGACCTCCATATTTGACATGCTTTGCCAATAAATGTGAAAGATGATGAATGTTAGGAACATCTACCTTCGCCTAAAGGGGATGTTTGATGCCCAAGTAGCAACCTAGGGCCAATCCCTTAAGAGAAAACTATACTCCATGAAACTCGAGGAGGGCGCTTCAATTAGAGAGCATGTGCTCAAAATATTCAAGAGAACCAACGAAATGAAAATAATTAGAGCCGCTAAAATGAGGATACCATCATCAATGTGATCCTCATGTCTTTGATACCTATGTACGATATGTTCATAGACAACTATAACATGAATAAGCTTAAGTATGATGAGCAGAAGCTCCACACACAATAGGTTCTCTATGAGACCAATATCATGAAACTTCAAAAGGTGTGTGTGGCTATGTTTATTGAGGAATCCTCAAGAGGCAACCACAATGACAAGAAGTGCAAGTGTGATCGTGGTAAGGGCAATAACCTAAAGGGAAAGAATAAGGAAAAGGGAAAAGTAAAAATAGGAATAGGTTGTTAGCACTGTGGGAAGTAATGAGCAACTTAAATATGATGGATACAATCATAATCTAAAGTAATTATGGAGGAACAGTTTAGGAGCTTGGGCCTAGTTTGATACTTTGATACATGGATATGGTTTTTTTGCTTGAGTATTAGTTTATTAGTCATTGGCATGTTTTTTATTCCTCCTAGTTAAAATACCTTTCATAATGCTCATATCCTATTGTGATTCATGATAAGGATGTGTTGTGATTGATTAACATGATTTTATGAGGAATCCTACATTAGGGATTGGTAATAGGATACCATCCATATGCCTTAGAGAGATACTACTAGTAGCCATACTCCACTAGAGACATCCAGATGTACTTCTATATTTGTGCCTCAGTGGATGTATGGTAAAATGGATGCATGTGCACGTACTATAGATCACTGAAATACGTTTTATTCAACTATGTACAAAAGTTATTCAAATAGATAATAAAATATATTTCTTTCAACACTCACCCTCAAGTTGGAGCATATAAATCAAACATGCCTAGCTTTTTACTAATAAACAATCCTTGTGAAAGTGTCTGTGACTTGATAAATACGTTGGCTGATTGAGCTTTAGATGGAATGTATTGGGTGAGAACTTCTTTGAATGCTGTCTTTTCTTTGATGAAGTGGCAATCCACCTCTATGTGCTTCATCCATTAATGAAAAAATAGACTATTAGCTGTGTGAAGCCACCTACTTATCATAATATAAATCATTGGTTCTATACTAAAAAGTTAAAGTTCCTGTAGAAGTGATTGTATCCATAACAACTCATACAATACAAACCCATAGCCCTTTATTTTACTTTTGCACTTAGTGGATAAGTATTTGTTTCTTGCTTTTTCAGGTAATTATTAAGTTCTCCCCAATAAAGTTACAGTATCCAGTTGTGAATTAACTTCCTATCTGTGACAGAGTTGGCCTAATTACCATCTACGTAGGATTCGATTTTGAGATGCACATGAGATTTGTAGAGAAGACCCTATCCAAGAGCATTTTTCATATACTGAAGGATCCAAATCATGCCTATGTAATGTTGAACCTTCAGTTACCTACTCACCATTCCAATTAGAAATGAGATATCTAGTTGAATAACCATTAAAAACATAAGTCTTCCAACCAGCCTTTTGTATCTCTCTAGGTCTTCAAATGGTTCACTTAACCAAATCCTAACATTGAACCTCTCATAACGATTCAGAAAGGTACTAACTCTTGTACCATCCCGTTTCACACTTTTTTTTATCATTGTCTTAACACTCCATCTCATGCATATGTTTTAGCTCTATCACATGATATGGTTCCTAATTCACACCATGATGCACAAGCTCATCCTAGATGGCAAAGAGCCATGGAAGAAATGTCCTTGTATCAAATATGCACTTGGGCATTGGTCCCTTTACCATGTGGAAAGAAAATGGTTGAATGCCGATGAGTCTACAAAATCAAATACTAACTAGATAGATCTATCGGGCGACTAAAAGCAAGGCTCATTGTCAATAGGTATACTTAACTTGTGGGACTAGATTTTGATCAACCACGTCCTGTGTAGCGTCCCGATCCATACGATGGCAGTGACGGCCATCCCGGCCTCGGTGTTAATCTCTTTGGAAAGATGTTTTGTTGACTTCTTCTAGGGTTGGGAGAATGGTAAGAGAGTTTCATTAGACCAGCTGGAGGAAGTTCGCCATGCTAAAAAGAGAGGTTGGTCTTAGTATGAAGAATCTGAAAGAGGTGGTGCATAGCCATAGATTCAAAATGGCTTAGGATGTGTTTTTTGGTAAAGCGTCTAGCCCTTGGCGTTGTTTCATGAAAGGTAAACACAAGGTGGACTTTCTAGATCTTTGAGCAGAAAATAATGGAGGGAGAAAGTCTCTGTTCTGGGCGTGCATTGCTAGCCTGAGGCCCACTCTTAAGACACGGGCACACTGCCTCATTGGCACAGGGGACTGCTGGTTTTGGACAGTGGATTGGACTGGCCTGGGCCCTCTTTCTGCGTGGGCTCTTTAGCTTATCCTCGAGGGTTTGGTCACTCTCAGAGTTAAGGACTGCCTTGGGGCTAGGGGCTTACTATCAGTTCCAAACTTGGGTCAAATGCTCCCTTCAGTGGTTTGGGACCACATCCGTAGCGAGGGTTTTTGCACCTCTAAGGAGGAAGACAGATGCTGCTGGTCTTCGGTTTCATCTGGTGGATTCTCTGTTAAAGCTGCTTGGAATCTATGTCGCGCATCAGCGGAGAGGAAAGATTGGTCGAAATGGGTATGGAACTCCAAGCTTCCGCACAAAATTTCTCCTTTCTCATGGAAAATTCTTCAGAACGCGGTTCCGGTTGATGATAGGGTCCAGAACAAAGGTATTCACCAGGTGTTTGCTGTGGGGTTCACCAGAGGCCTCACAAGGAAGATTTAGATCACCTCTTCGCATTGGGGGAGTTGGCAACCGAAGTTTGGAGACACTTCAGCAACGTCTTCAGTCTAGCTCTCATTAAAGGTCAATCTGCCTTAGGCAGGGCCTCCTAATGGTGGCGCGAAGCCTCGGCTGTGAAAGGATTAACATCTATACGTGGGCTGATTCCTAGCTTGGTGTTTTGGGAAATATGGTTGCAAAGAAACAGAAGTCGCTTTGATGATAAAAAAATTCTCGAACAGTAGGGTGATTTCTAAATCAAGTGGTGGATAATAGTCCTGCAGCCTCTTCTACTTCCTATGAAGGAGAATACCCTCACCAACCAGCTAGCCATCCAGATGTTAGGCTTACAAGTGTGCATTCAGGGCAGAAATTCTTTCAAGGTGCTAAAATGGACTAGGCCCCCAGATGGGTGGGTTACGTTGAATGTTGATGGCTCTGCTCATCGCAACCTTGGGCCATCGAGAGGGGGTGGAGTGTGTAGAGGCTTCAAGGGTGAGTTCCTGTTTGCTTTTTCCAACGGCTATGGGGTGGGCACGAATGTTAGAGCGGAGGTGAAAGCCATTTATGAAGGCCTTTTGAGGTGCGTGGACAAAGGATTTCCCAACATCCTTTTGGAAAGTGATTCCAAGACAGTGTTCAGTGCGCTTAACAAAGCTAGGCCAAGGAATCCTGCTTTGTGGTATTGGTGGGCTCAGGTTACTGCCACATCTAGGAATTCTGAAATTGTTCTTTCTTTCACTCCTAGGGAAATTAATGGCGTGGCAGATGCGTTAGCCCGGCATGGGAGTGAAACCCAGGTTGATAACTATTTCACCCATTCTGATCATATGTCTAGAATCTGTTGTGGGAACCTTTTCCTCGATATGGTCGGATTAGGGAACTTGAGGGAGCAGTGAGGTCACTCTTTGTCTATTTGTCTATCTCATGATGGGTTGCCTGGGCCACTTTTTTTGGGATGTCGGGCTTCCCAAAATTAGATTTTTAGGGTATAAATTTTTGCAGATTAATGATATTTCAGTTTAAAAGAAAAAAAAAAACTTGTGGGACTAGATTATAAAAATACCTTTCCCCTGTAGCTAAACTCAATTATGTATGAGTTTTACTCTCTGTTGCTACAAATAGGTCCTAGCCGCTGTATCGACTGGATGTCAAGAATGCATTCCTGCATAGTGCCTCACTAAGGAAGTATATATGAAGCAACGCACCAAGTTTTTTGCTCAGGTAGAGAACAAAATAGTTTACAAACTTAGAAAGGTCATTTATGGACTGAAGCAGTCTCCAAGGCATGGTTTGAGAAATTTAGCTGAGTTTAGTGGAATTTGGCTTTCATAGATGTCACATGAACCACTCTGTGTTCAGGAAGAAGATAACCAACCAAAGAAATCAAGGCATTTGTTATTTACGTAGATGGTATGATCATCACGGGAAATGATGAAGATGGCATAACTAAAGTCAAGCAATATATCAAAGAGCGATTCTAGATCAAGGATCTTAGTTCCTTGAGGTATTTCTTAGGGATTGAATTGGCTTGATCATCTAAAGGGATAAACCTATCCCAGAGAAAATATGTACTGGATTTATTAAAGAAACTGGATTGCTATGCAAACCATGTGATACTCTAGTGGACCTAAACAGGAAAAATTTTAACGATCCAGGTGAACCATTTGAAGACCTAGAGAGATATAGAAGACTGGTTGGAAGAGTTATTTATTTGATGGTTACTCAACCAAATATCTCATTTCTAATTGGAATGGTAAGTAGGTTCATGTGTCAACTGAATATTCAAGATTGAAAAGTTGTCATCTATATCCATTGGTATCTAAAAAATGCTTTAGGAGAGTCTTCTCTATAAATCTTATGAGCATCTCAATATTGAATTTTACATAGATGCTAATTGGGCAGACTTTGTCACAGATGGGAAATACATATTTGAATATTGTACCTTTGTTGGGAGAAACTTGGTTACCTCGAAAAGCAAGAAAAAGATCATTATCTTTGGGTCATATGTAAACGTACAGTATAGGGCAATGAGTTATATAGTGTATGAGTTGTTGTGGTTATAATCACTTCTACAGCAACTTCAACTCTTCAATGGAGAATCAATGATTCTATATTGGGATAAGCAGGTGGCTTCCCATAGCTGATAATCTGGTTTTTCATGAATGCGACGAAGCACATAGAGGCGGACTGCCACTTTATTAAAGATCCGAAGAAGCTCACACCCAATACATCCCATCTAAGTCCTAATTAGTTGACATATACACAAAGCCACTGCATGTTCACAAGGATAATTTGTTAATAGCAAGTTCTGCGTGTTTGATTTATATTCTCCAATTTGAGGGAGAGTATTGAAAGAAACATATTTCAATGCCTAGTTGAGTAAGATATAAGATATATTACTTGAATAAGTAAGATATTGGTCCAACCCACATTAAAAGGCCCAACGAGCCATTACATTGTTTGTACATGGTATAAAGCATTATAAAAGAAGGGAGAGGCTTAGGGTTCTTACGTCCTCTCTCTCTCTCTCTCTCTCTCTCTCTCTCTCTCATCTTTATAGATAAATACCTCCACGTGTCAGTTTAATGATATGAACAACATTCATTATTTGGTATTAGAGCTCAGTCATGCTTAGCATGACTGGTCCAAATAATGCTTCATCATCCTCATCTCCTGGAATTATGTCCATCCTCTAAAATGTTTGAAGAAATGTTTAATGTGTAAGATGCTCTTAATACATGGTAGAGAACTGGACCTTAGCAAATGACCAATTTTGTAAGAGGACCTTGAAGAACTAATCTAGCCTTCACTAGCACCAAAGGCGCCATCATCATCATAGGTGATGTGTTTGAAGTTTTTCCCTACCCTCGATCAATGTTCCATGGTATGAATCCATCTTTTGGTGTGCACCACATGCTATTCAAGGACTCTTGAGGACAATAAAAACGTTATGAGAACACAATACTCAAGGGCAAGGTTTTTCAATTGAGAGAGTAAATGTGGCAAGCATAAAAATCTAAGCTAATTTCCACTGGAGGACTTCAAACAGCCTATGATCTTACTGTTCAAAGGCGTATGTTATAATTTCATCGCATGGGGTTCACATTCGTTGACTTGGATTGTTGTTTGGGTCATCTAGATGGAGCATGGTCAAAGCTCGCTTATAGTTTTCATAAAAATTTTACATGTTCAACTTGGGTGGACAGATTCAATGATTTGGATTGCTCGAGCATTTGGACTACTTGGGCTCATCAAATCTAAATTAAAAGGGACATCGTCACAAGTTAGGTCATGATCCCACATACCCTGGGACCCATTTTTAGCTAGAATGGACCTAGAATTAGATTTGTGGGCCCAACACCCTACATCTCTTCAAATCCTATCTAGAAACTTAAGGCCTGCTTTTATAGATCTTACCGAGTGATATTTCTGATGAACCCAAGAGAATGACAATCTAACACTGATTGAGCAAGTTACTGTTACTTTAAGTGGACAACTTTTAAGATGAGGCATTTTTGTAAATTCCATACACTCTCCTTCCTCTCCTTATTTAAGTTGAATTCTTAATGAACAAGTGTGTTTGGGCATCTCCACACATTTAAAAATGATAGATGCAAAAATGGATTGATTTGGGAAGGTGGTGTTGTTATCTTTATTTTCATTGATACATAGTTTAAAAAGATTATTGTAAATTGATTGATATAGTTGGAAATCTTTTATCATCGAATGAAGTTATGTAGAAGGATGCTAGTGGTTATTTTTTTAATAAATTATCATCTCACATATGATCCTATTAAGGATCATGAACCCCTTTTTCAAAAGTATCAGCTCATAGGAATCTATGACCCACAACATATAAGTGAGTGTATGTTCATAGCATAGTAATCAGGAAGTCCTTTAACAAGATACCTTGCACGGATAGGACATAGTTGAATTTGGCACAGATAGGATATAGTTGAATTTGGGCAATTAAAAAAGGAAAGTAAAGAGGTCTTTGTACTCTTTGGGTGGGTATCTTTTGGTAAAGGCTCCTTAGGCGATGGTTGTTGTCTTTTTTGCCCGCTGCTTTAATAAAATTTGAGGTCTCCAACAAAAAAAAAAAAGGATATAGCTGAATTGAACCATTATTTCGTGGGGCAACTAAATCATTTCCACTTGGCCTTGGTTGATTGTCATATTTCCATTGTCTTTGATTATCATAGACTAATTTGTCATGTATTTACTTCATTTGGTCTAAACGTTGATCTCTTACTGACAGAAGCTCAATTCCATGGTGATTTTCATTGAAATTCACATCTCATTGTTTTCTTTTTAGTTAAGGATTCCAAGGAATGACTACTACTATCTACTAGGTCATAACTTTCGATACACCTTTCCCTTGGTTGACTATCTAAGAAAAGGAACTTTATAATATTCTCATTAAGTTTCTCATATGGTGATTGATACACTTCATGTATTGATACACCAGGCGGGCCCTAGTTTTTTTTTTTTTTTTTTTTTTTTTTTTTTTTTTTTTTTTTTTTTTTTTTTAGCCTTGGGCCTGCCCAAATGTGAGTTCCTCTTGTATAGTGTTCTCATATTAATAAAATTCATTTTTCTAAAAAAATTTGATACACTTCATGTAACTATGCGGCCAAATACATGTAGAGATGTCGATCGAATATGGCTTCTGCTCATAAATACTTTAGTATAGGGCCTTCATACCTCATATAGCAACATAAAATTTATCAAATGCACGTACACATGGCTTCAACACAATCAAACATTGAAATAGGTTTGCCATTCATGATAGCCTACTACTCATGGAGTGTATGAAAGTTTTTATTCTTTGGAATCCCATTTTACTAAAGTTTTCCTAGGCAGTCCAATTGCCTTTTTATTCCATATTTTTTTTGGAAAGCATTGAATCATGAGAAACATTTACTCTACCATTATTAGTTCATAAAAAATATTATCTTTTGATTGAAGTAATTACCTTTGTTTTAATTAAAAAATATATATATTTATAGAAACGGAAAAAACAAAGTGCACAGCCTCAAAGGAACAAGCCCAGTGGCACAAAAACATCCGACGGCCTGCCTATCAAGCACACCAAGAGCAAATGGACCCACCTGACATGGGCCTTACCCCAATCTAATGTTATCAACCCCAACTTTGTCGAGGAAGATATGACCCCTAACGATATTAGGAACTTCACGCAAGGAGTAGAAAAGGAGACGGGCTTGACCAGTGCTACCCAAACGAGTTAGCCCATCTGCCACCGTGTTAGATTCTCTAGGCGTGTAGGAAATCTTTGTCTCCATAAGACGGCAGAGGAGAGAAACCCTTTCATGCCAATACCACATACTCCACAATTTAGGCGATCTAGAGGCTAACAAATCCACCACGATTTTTGAGTCACTCTCCACCTCCACTTTGTTAAACCCTTTATTAAAACAAATTTGCAAACCATCCACCACCGCCTTAACCTCCGCCCTGTTGTTGGATCCCATACCATAACCCACTGAGAAACCAAAAAGAAAATTCCCTGAGCAGTCTCGAAACCCTCCTCCCAGGGACCCAGATTGCCCTTGGCGGAGCCATCGACGTTGATCTTCACCCAATTCCGCTGAGGTATTGCCCATTTCACCACCCTGGGAATTTTTGGCTCTGTTCTCTAGGTGCGCACACCCAGAATATTCATGGCCAAAGATCTAGAGAAAGATAGGTCTCGAGCGACCAGGACACCCCGACTGATCAAACGAATCCAATTACTAGCTTTAGCTATCACCTTCCCTGGGTGCATCGGAATGTCGTCGAAGTGAGCTTCATTCCTTGCTAACCACAACTCCCACAGAATGACGCTAGGCACTAGGCCTCTTAACAAACGAAAATCATCTACTTCCGCGGCCGCATTCCACCAAACCAGCAGCCTATGAAAGATCGACTGGTGGTGGATAATCTGGATATCAAAAAAAAATTTCAAAAAAAAAACCATACCTGAGTAGCAGTGTTGCTGGTGGCAAAAAAATGATCTAGAGAGATTCTATTTGATTTGCTGAAGTGGTGCTCCTGCAGCACTCACACTTGGACGCCAATTGAACGCCACGGGATTGAATTCCAGAATCAATCGGAATCGCTTTATGGATCACTTTCCAAGTCAGCAGCGCAATTTTGGGAGGCAACTTTGGGTGCCAAACCCATTTCATTCATGCTTGTCTATCCCCTGCTGATCTGCTTTGCTGCCAAGCCACATTTGTGTCAAATTTACCGGTGTTTGAGGCTGTCCAGATGCATCTATCAGCTCTATTGGAGGTGCAAAAACCTTCTTCTTTAATGTGATCAACCACCACCTGTGGAAGATGCTTCCACATCCCATGGTCCGTACGAATGCCGTCAGAATGCAGCACATCCTTAACCCTCAGAGGCGCGAGGTGAGGAGGAATGGGCTGGATGTTCCAGTTCTTGAGAGGGCCCAAACCTGTCCAGTCATCTTGCCATGCATCGTAGTCCCCTATACCAATTATCCAGCGACCGTTGTTGGAGGTATCCGAAAGGCACGATCTGATTCTTCTCCACATTGGGGACACCGCTTCACCCACCCTGCTCCCTGCTGCCCCTGTTAATTCTTTGTCATACCTGGAGCTCATATATCTACCCTAACAGCTTTTTTCTGATCTAAACTTGACTCCCCATGCCATCTTCATACGAAAGGATTTCATGACTTCCCTGAGCTTCCTGACCTCCAGCCCACCTTCAATCATAGGACGGGAGATGCGCATCCAACTGGCCCAATGGCAACGCTTCTTCTCCCCTTCCCAACCCCAGAAGAAGTTCGAGAAAGCCTTTTCAAGGTCCTCAATCAAACTCACCGGGACTTCTGTCACTGCCAGCATGTGAATGTGGATACTGTTGAGCACATGCTTAATTAGCGTAAGTCTTCCTGCTTGGCTAACCAACCTTCCCGACCACCCCACAATGCGATTCTTAATCCGATCAACCAATGGCTGAAAGTAGATTTTCTTGGGCCTACCATAGAATAGAGGGATTCCCAGGTATATGAACGGCACATTACCTTGCTTGCAACCAATAATTCTTTCAACAGTTCTGGCCCGAGCTGCAGACTGTGCCGAATCCATAAGGAAAGCACTTTTTTGGAAGTTGATTTTCTGCCCAGACACCTTTTCATATTGACCCAGAAATGACGCTATTGTTTTAAGAGACTTATTACACCCGTTAGTGAAAACAATGGTGTCGTCCGCATATGGGAGGTGAGAGACTAGAGGGAAGCCGCGTCTGGATGAGAAAGGCTAAGAAAATCCTCTCGTTGTGCTGAGAAAATCCTCTCGTTGGAAAGATTGAAGTAATTACCTACTAGTGCTTTAAACTCTTTAAAATATTACAATTATTTGATTCCCTAGCATATAAAATTAACCCAAGTATGAAGTGAATACTCATCAGTAAAGTATACCTAATAACTTAAGTGCAAATATGCTTCCAATGGACTTCAACACCATATCTCATTGTGGATGACTTTAAGCAGGTAGAGTGATAGATTTCATAATAATGACCATCCATATTGTTGTGGTGATATGCATGATCATCTATGATGGTAAAGAAGATAGCCTCGTTTCAACACTGAGGTCATGGTATCGATTCTCATAATGGGGGGTGGCTAACTGATGCAGGACGCCCTAATTATGATGCATGCTCATGAACACGTATAATCTATCGGAAATAAAAGACAATAATAATTTAAAAATTCAACATCAATCATCATAAACTAAGAAAACCACAAAGAGACATGCAATGGAGTAGGCCATCATCACAACCACGAAGTAAGAAATTCAAATAATGCATAGGTTGGATCCGGCGAGGGATGGAACCTCCCAATCTTGCATGGTCATCACCCAATCGAACAATGGGGTTCACTAGTCTAAGGGGTCAAAGGATTTCTCGGATTAGGGAATTGAAAATTTGAGAAATTAAGATTTTGATTCAATTCTCAAATTTAGGGTTCGAGAATTAGGAGATAATAGGAATAGAGAGAAAAGGAAGAATAACTTACCTTAGAAGAATGTTGGAGGGGCACAAGAAGAAAAAGAAGATGAAGATTTGGGAAGAAGATGAAGTTCCAAGAGGGAGAGTGGAGGAAGAAGAGCCACCAAGCTTTTCTTAATTAATAATCAACTAACAAAAAAGATTTAAGGCAACACCCTTATAAAATTCAGAATTTACATAATTACCAAAATACCCCTACTAACAAAATTTCAAAAAAAAGACATTTGCATGAAAAAATGTGCGCACACTAACCAAAAACTCAAATAAGTAAAAATGCATAAAATAAACTCAAATCTAAGATGTCTCGTGGGGTCCGATGATGGCACGATGAAAGTGGGCCACGAAGAACCAATGGTCCGATCATATCATCATCACGATCTAACGGTCCGATCATCTCTTACAAGCAATTCACACATTGCTTCTTAAGGTGGGGTCTTCTCAAATGTCTCGGACTACATGTGTAAGGTCTTCAATGCTCCTCAAGTCGTCACGAACAATCCAGGCCCGTCATCATCGAGCCATAAAGATATAGGTGTCACTTGCCTCCTACACTGATAAACCCTAAAGGGCCTGATGTCCGCATCATTCTCCTCGTTTGAGAAGAGCTCGACTTCGACGAGTTAAAACTCTTGTGGCGTTCTAGTAAATCTGGATTAACACTCTGCAACTCCGCTTCTGTCAACCATGTAGATTCTGACGTTGATTTATTCTTCTATTTGACAAGGTATCTCTGGAAACCTCCATCTCTCGTGAAAACTATCTCTTCGTCCACAATTTTCTCAATTTCCTCTTAGCGAGCAATAGGTGGGGGAAGGGGTGGAGTGGGTTGTGAAGCAAAATCAGAATATGGCCACGAAAGAGAAGAAGGGTCAATGATAGGATTAGGAGAGGGGACTAGATCTTCCACATTAAAAGTTGGAATAATGCCCATTTCAGGTGGAAGGTCTATCCTATATGCGTTGGACCCAATTCATTGCAATACTTTGAATGGTCCAGCACTACGCGCTTATGATTTCTTAGGGATACCTTGAGGAAACCGCTTTGGTTTTATCCTCACCATTACATAATCTCCTTCCTGAATTTCTTACAATCTATGATGCGAGTCAATTGAAAGCATATAACTATCATTGCTTCTATTAATCCGCTGTCTAATATATGTATGCAATTCATGAATGTGTCGTACAAATGCATTAGCTGACTCTAAAGACTTTTGGATGACAAACATGGGTGAAACTAAAGGACGCTTTGAAAAATCAATGAAATGGAAATAAACAATCCTATGGAGATAAACAATCCTATGACCTAGAATTTGGAAAACTGAAACAAAAGGACACTTCTCATAGGTGACACATAATTTCTCATTATAAGTATTATAAACAAGGATGATTTTCAGGTATCCCAACACTTGAGAACACACACTATTAATACCAAGTCTTGAGCAGATCTTGGCATCAGCTATTATGTCCAAAATGTCATCAAGATGCGGGATAGGGACTCTGACCATCATATCCACCATGACGTGAATACGTCGCACAATGGCATGACACTTGACTGAAGCTTTGTGGACGGTCGGGATATGTCCACATGTGTGCCATATGCCATTGTTCTTGGAAGTGAAAAGGGCAGGCATGACACACAGAACAAAACTCCAACTCAAACTTTCCTTATTGAATTCTTCCCCCAAGAAGTTTATCAAATTGACACTGCATTTCTGTATTTTCTTTGGGGTTCACCTGGTATGGAGGAAAGCTTGACAGGACCAACCTAGGGACAAAATTGATTGTGTGTTGAATGTCCCATATGGGTGAAAATTTATCCCATAAATCATCTGGTGGGATATCACAATTCATGTGGGCGTCCACCATCATATCCTCACTAGTCTCCTTTTCAAATTCATTTGTGTGTATTATGGTAAGAGACTTAGATTAGGAATCACATCACTTAAGTCGCACATGACATCTAGAAGTGGTGCGGTCTCAATTCCTTCGACCTTTTCATCACTAGCACACACTTCGTCATCCTCACCGATGATGAGCGATGCTTCAATTTCGTCCATTTCAAAACTAGCGACGTTAGGTACGTACTCTTCCACTTCATAAACATCATGTTTGGACCCATCCAACTTGTCGTTCACCAAGGCATAATATTGATCATCTTTTCCATAGTTAGGGCTAGTCTGGTTGAATGCCTCTAATTTGTCATTGAGATTCTAGAAGGATTTTCTAGAATGGTTTTCAATGTTGTCCAGACATCGAGATATGGAGGCCAAAGCCTCCAGAATCTAATCCTGATTCATGGTAGTATGCGTAATCCAAAACCATGACCAAAACGAATGGGCACATAATAGAGGACTTGTCCTAGGTTCTTCCTAAACTCAACTCTATGGACTGGATGACTCACAATATGAATGCGATGAATTTAAACTACAATGAACTGGCACTAATTAATTCTAGATGATGCAACTCAAATATAAAAATTTTCCAAATTAGGAAACTTTCTAAAATTGGAAACTTTCTAAATCTGAAAATTTTCAAATTAGAAAACTTTTAAAATTTGAAAAGTTTCTAAAATTAGAAACTTTCTAAATCTGGAACTTTCCTAAAACAGACCTAAAAATTAAAATCCTAATTTGGTAACTCGATCTAAACATAACCATGCAAAGCCTATTCTCTGATACCAAATTTGATAGAGGACGCCCTAATTATGATGCATGCTCATGAACACGTATAATCTGGCGGAAATAAAAGACAATAATAATCTAAAAATTCAACATCAACCATCATAAACTAAGAAACCCATAAAGAGACATGCAATGGAGCAGGCCATCATCACAACCACAAAGTAAGAAATTCAAATAATGCATATGTTAGATCTGGTGAGGGATGGAACCTCCCAATCTTGCATGGTCATCACCCAATCGAACAATGGGGTTCACTAGTCCAAGGGATCAAAGGATTTCTCGGATTAGGGAATTGAAAATTTTAGAAATTGAAATTTTGATTCAATTATCAAATTTAGGGTTCGGGGATTAGGAGATAATAGGAATAGAGAGAGAAGAAAGAATAAATTACCTTAGAAGAACGTTGGAGGGGCACAGGAAGAAAAGAGAAGAAGAAGATGAAGTTCCAAGAGGGAGAGAGGAGGAAGAGGAGACACCAAGCTTTTCTTAATCAATAATCAACTAACGAAAAAGGTTTAGGGCAACACCCTTATAAAATTCGAAATTAGCATAATTACCAAAATACCTACTAACAAAATTTAAAAAAAAAAGACATTTGCATGAAAAAATGTGCGCACACTAACCAAAAACTCAAATAAGTAAAAATGCATAAAATAAATTCAAATCTAAGATGTCTCGTGAGCTTCGATGATGGCACGATGAAAGTGGGCCACGACGAACCAATGGTCCGATCACATTATCATCGCGATCCAACGGTCCGATCATCTCTTCCAAGCAACTCACACATTTCTTCCCAATGTGGAGTCTTCTCAAATATCTCGGACTATATGTGTAAGGTCTTCAATGCTCCTCAAGTCGTCATGAACAATCCAAGCCCATCATCATCGAGCCATAAAGATATAGGTGTCACTCGCCTCCTACGCTGATAAACCCTAAAGGGCCTGATGTTCGCATCACTAACATTATGATGTGACTAACAGGGGTGTGGGTGTACTAACAATGGGGTGTGTGAACTAACCCATAAAATAATAATAATAATAATAAAAAAAAAAATTATGATGGAAAAGAAGATCAATACTGATAAGCGTCGTTTGATAATCAGCACAGTGATTTGGTGAGCAACTCATCAAGAAATCATATTGATATGGGCAATGCGGTCACCCTGTGAGCAACTTGGCAATGGAAAACCAAAGATTGAAAAACTAAAGGGATATAAAATCGTCTTGAAGGCATAACCCGAGTATATGTCATTTTGAAATTTGATAGATGATAAACCATCATCTAATTTCTTCTACTTCATCCATTTCAAGCCGTGAAAGTTCAAATCTCCAATCTTTTATGCTAAAACCAAGATTCATCCCTTGTCTCGGCTTTCAGAGCACTATTAATTGAATATTAAAATTTAATAGGAATTTTTTTTCTCCATATTCACTTTAATGATCACTTGATCTATGCCATTCTTGTCATAAATCATGCAAGAATCACTTTGAAAAGATACAGAGTACCCATTTTGAACAAACTGTCCAAGAATTTACAGGCTTTGATCTAAGGTCATGAACAAGTAAGAAGTCTTTTATATACTTATACCCTTTCTTAGCTTTAATGACAATTGTCTCCTTTCTATTGGCTTGTATAATGGCACCATTTCCCAAATGGACATGCATTTTGATAAATGAGTCCATAATTGGGAAATATCTGATCAACACATATAATATAATTGACACATCCACTATCCAAGTACCATGTGTCTTCATTTCAAGTGAGTAATGATTGGCACTTCATTTCAACTTTCGCTTGTATAATGGCACCATTTCCTAAATGGACATGAGTTTTGATGGATGAGTCCATAATTGGGAAATATCTTATCAACACATATAATATAATTGAGACATCTACTATTTAAGTACCATGTGTCTTCATTTCAAGTGAGTAATGATTTATCCAAGTACCATGTGTCTTCATTTCAAGTGAGTAATGATTGGCACTTGCATAAGATGTTTTCATCAACTTTTTCTTGATTGAATTTTGCAGCTTGCTAATTGTCTTTGAACGAACAATCCTTCTTCATGTGCCCAAATATTTTACAATCAAAACATTGAGGTTTGCCTGAATTCTAACGCTCACTTTCAACATATGTCCTTCTTTTGAAAAAATCGCGGGTTAAATTAGAAGATTTACTTTTAGTTTTTCATTTTGATTTTGCCCTTTTCCTTGCACTGACTTTCTACCTTTCTTGTGATTGCCTTAGTTCTTTTTAGGACTTGTCTTTTAAAAAAAACTTTACAAACCAATTGAAAGCTTTGTTTGAAATGAACGTCCAACTGATTTTCCTTCATGTCATAACAATCTCTACTCACAAGATCCTAACAAACCCATAAGCTCAACCAAAGATAATGTTAAGAGGTTCTTAGATTCTTCTATTTAATGGTTCTTAGATTCTTTTGTAACAGCAACCAAAACATTATATTTTGCAGGTAGACTAATTGTGAGCTTTAGAATCATCTTTTCACGAGGAATCTATCCCCATATATTCTAATTGTCAAACAACCACTTTCTCTAAAAGCTCAAGCCGTTAGAGGATAGCGTATCAATGTATATCAAGGGACTTCAACACTCCCCCGCACGTGCGGGGTGGAACTCCGCATGGGAACATATTGGGCAAGGGTGGAGGAAACCCAGGTGGAGGGATAATCACAACTCACACCATAAATGGCCCCCCGTGGGAAAATATATTACCAGTGGCATATTTTTGCTACTTCCGGGATTTGAACACAAGACCTTTCGCTTTGATACCATGTCAAACAATTACTTTTTCTAAAAGCTCGAGCCGTTAGAGGATGGCGTATCAATGTATATCAAGGGACTTCAACACTAATCTAATTTATCACTTCCATAACTAGAGAAAGATAATCATTCATCTCTTTTGAGTCTTTCATCTTTAGATTTTCTTACTGATCCCTCTGTAGAGTTTGTAACTTGATGGCAATCAATTTAGACATACATTTGAATTCATTTTGCAAAGTTTCCCAACGCACTTTGTGGTTTGTGATGGAATGATTCTAGAAAAAATAGAATAAGAGACTCTTTGTTAGATAAAGAAGAGGATCTTCGCATCTTTCTTCTTATTCTTTTTTAATTTATCATGGTGTGTAGTTGAGAGAGAGATGAGATCGGTTGGAATTTGATAATAGGTTTCAATCATCTTCCACAGTCCTTGAGATTGGAGCAAGGACTTCATTTTAATGCTTCAATGGTCATAATTATCCCCTCCAAAAATAGGAATTGCAGGCTGAATGATTCCGTTGTTCATTGCGATTAATTTTACTTCCTTAGAGGTTTCTAACTCCCAGTTAAGACCTGAAATGTAGCTCCAATACTACTTTGTAAACTCTTATAGCCTTCTACGTGTATTGTTAAGAAGGAAGAAAAAGGACAAGAATACAGAAGAGAAGAAGATGATGCTAGAAATTTATTTTTTTTTCTTTATTTGTATTCCTTCATGTTTACAAGATGGACCTCTCAATCCCATTTATAGATATTCAGATGAAGTCTTCTTCAATCCTCATGAATGTATCTTCTCATATAAGCATTTAACATCTACCAATTTCTAAGCAACCATTTTATCTTCCCTATCCAACATATATATATACTATTTTTCATACACTTCTTAATGTGTGCATAAAAAACTAAGTGACTTGCTAACCATTATTAACTCTATCACAAAACTCTAAGCATGAATACACGCATGCTCAAAACAAAGCATTCTACACATGCATGTATTATTTCAAGTTACATGTTCATGTATGCATAAGTAAAAGAATGGAATGTGGGAACTTCTTTAGTTTTTGTATAGAAAGAAAGCTACTAGTTCCAAGTAGTACCTAAAATAAATTGAAGCACCACTGAAGAATTAGAGCATTACAAGGAACATTTTTGGCTAAACGATTTTCTCATAACTACAGAGAGGGCTATAACAAAACAACTAATCTTATAGCTAAAATCTCTAGTAATAAAGTAGCAAATGTTTTTACCTAAACGCTAAGCGCATGCATGTTTGAAGGGAATGGATTAGGTACTACCTGAGGCTGTCCCGAGCTCAGGACAGGCTCAACGTGGCACATATGTGCCACATTTGTATTGGTGAAGGGCACATTGTCAGAGGAGACCTACCAGGTCAGCAAGCCTGGCACAGTCATGTCACGCCTCCTCTCCCCCAATCCCCACATGCCACGTACTAGCCTGTCTTGAGCTCGGGACAGGCTTGGGTAGCACCTAATCCACTCCCAGGTTTGATATGCTCAAGCGGAGCTTAGGACGGATAGATGCAAGCAGAACTTGACAATGATGGGGAGTACTGATAATATGTTTTAGATAATAGATGATTAAGTTTGTTTGATAGTTTGTGTCTTGATGGGTAAGAAATACTTATAAATTTGCTTCACAATCTTTAGTGTGATTAGGATCCTGGTTTCTTAGTAATCCTAGCTTTCAAGTAAGATACATTATGGGTTGTTAGCTGGCTAGTTAAGTGACTTGTCAACAACTAGTCCATGTTTGTTAACATCTTAGTGTGAAGACAGAAAAGAGAAACTTTGAGATCCAAACCAAAACCATCTGGCCGAAAAAAATACTGGCAACTCGGCAATATACACCTATCTCACAATAAAAGTTACAAGCCCCAACTTATAATATACAGAAGCTATCTCCCTAAGCTCTCACAATAAAAGTTACAAGCCCCAACGCATAGATGATCCTAAGGTTGTTAGCCTTGGCCGAAAGGTGGACGGAGGGATCAACGGTGGACCATCAGATCGGCGTAGATGAAATTCATCAGTTCATTAAAAGAAAAGGCCCTGAACCCCGAATTGAAGAAGTTGCAATCTAGTTGTGGTAAAGATGGTTGTAGAATATAAGTCCAATGGTGCCGTTTTGGGACACAGCTCTTTCATGCTGTGAATATGATGTGGTTAAAATGAAGTGGGCCTACGTTTGGTAAAAAATAAATAAATAAATAAATAAAACCTCTCTGGGCAACTCCGCTCCTCTCCAAAACCTTTCGTCTTCCATGGAGAGACTAGCCCTCTTAGCAACCCCAAACTTACAAAGTGAAAACCTCAAATTGTAATTTCTTGCATATACTCATATTGAGGTTTTGGACTCCAAACTGTTATTAGATTGGCTAAAAATGGGTTGCTTTATAGGAAGCAACCCATCCGATTTCGAGTCGGAACAAGAAGCAAGCAGAACTAGAATCGGAAGAGTCGGTCTAGGTCTTTTTTTTCTTTTTTTCTTTTCAATCTTTCAAACCACAGCCGAAACCTGTTTCTAGTTTTCAGGATCTGTAAAAGAATTCAGATTTTATTCATTCAGATGATTCGGGAAGACCCGGGATTACAAATAGTTAGGCCATGCTACTTTCAAGTTGGATTCGAAAGAAAGAAGGCGATATCCAGAAGTTCTTCGTCATTGAAGGCATGTCTAATATAAAGAAAGAAACCAGCTCTACGGTGAATTTGCTTGAATGAAATGACAAATCTTGCCATCGACATGTAAAGTAGGGTAACTGAACACATACAGTTGACTGCATCAGAACTTGTCTTGCATTCCCATCTTCCCCACCAACGTGTCACTTGTGCAGGACATCATCACCATTCACGATGACCACTTTTCTTGGAAAATCAGGCTGATCAACTCATTAACCACATCCGTCAATTGTCCATTGATTAATTACGACGGTGTAGCCCAACTGATAAGAAGATCAGCCTGATCTTCGCTGTCAGTTGATCTTCATCCTGGGTCCTGATTTCTGTATGGTTTGGATAAGTTCTCATGCAGGCATGAGAGAGAGATGGTTTGAATGATTTTTCATGTAGACATCAGAGAGAGGGAGAGAGAGAGAGAGAGAGAGAGAGAAGTTTTTGTGGTTATCCTATCCGTCAGTGCTGTCTTCGTACACATAGCATAGCATAGCAATAATAACCCAAATCCCAATTTCCACCATTTTGATTCCCAAACAAGCACCTATTCAAATTTCAAATGGGAAGGACTTTGACAAAATAAATAAATAAATAAATGAAGAGAGAAAGAAGAAAGAAGAAAGAAGAAAGAAAACCCTCCTGCATTATTACTGACATGAAAAAAAAAAAAAAAGAGAGAGAGAGAGAGCGAGAGAGACTGCCAGCCCCTTCATTCAAAGATGGGAAATAGAAAATCAATACCGTGGAAAGGAGAGTCTGCTGGCACGTGTGGGCTGCTGAATTATATGCAGACAGAAAGAGAAGCCAAGATGGTATTTATCTGCACCTGCACCTCCACCTGCTCCTTAACCAGAGCTAGAGAGAGAAAGAGACTGCCATGTGCAGGTGCAGGTGCAAATGCAGATACATGCAGCATCTTAGTGTATCGGAAGTAAGATTTCCAAGGAGTGAGGAAGGAAGGATAGAGGAGTGAGGAAGGAAGGAGGCTGAGCTTGCTTTCCTTAAATAGATGGAAGGAGTGGTTAATGAAAGAGAGAGAGGACTAGGATATATACAGTATCCTCAGGCCTTATGTCATTAATAGTACTTTGAAGGATCCTGAACCCGAGAGCATGCACAGTACACTCGCATTTTTCAATCTCTACTGTCCAGTAAAAATGTCTCTTTGGCTGGATGATATGGACTGGAGACCTGATGGGGCCCACCATGAATGAAACGTAATGTATATATAGAGCTTCCCTAATTGGAGATCATGGCCGACCCACGTGAGCATTTTTCTTTTTTTGAATGCGACGGCGACTTCTTCTTTTAGTCTATTTTCATACCAAATATTGAAGGATTCGGACTCTGTTTGACAGATCATGCCAAATAGATATTTCCGGCTTTTTTCATTGCCAGGAATTCATGGTTTGGATGGGAAATAGTCACAACCATTCAAGATTGCAATCTTCTTTGCTTTTATCAGTCAAGGGCCCATCATTCCAGCAGTCTTGATCGCTAATGCATTTGACGGCGACCACTCCAGTCCCTGAGATTCCTCTATTGTGCGTGTGGGGAGTTCGTTTTACCTCTAATCCGATCCCAGTAAATATATATCACTCAATTTTGGGCCACATGCTCAGATAATCTAATGATCTGAACTGTCCAATTTCTTGGTACAATAACAAATAAGCTACGGTATCAAAATTACCACTCGTTGAATATCATAAACTGATTTTCGGAATTAGATTCTAGCATCTGAAGACTTTCCGTTCAATTTCATCCACACATAGGTGAGTTTCACGCTAGGTTATATACAGTAGACGACAGAATATGGACGTTTCGGAATATCCCAGAATGTACGCCGAAATGGAGAGACGCATGCTAGGGTGTCAGTTGCGACGGAGGAAACACTGCCTCAGGAAGGCAATGCCTAGGGACGCCACCTTGTGTCCTGGGCCGGAGGTGCACGAGCACCCGAGACAGCCGGTAATTGAAAAACAAACACCCTCTTAACCTGAGGCCTACCTTATGATTTTCTTTATATCCAATCCATCCATCCGTTTTTTCATTCCATTTTAGAACTTGATCCGAAAATTTAAGCAGATCCAACCCTTTGGTGGACCACACCAAAGGAAACAGTGTTGATTGAATGCTAACCATTAAAAGCAGATCCATAATTTTTATTTCCATCCAAACTGTTGATATGGTCAATAAGATCTGGATGAAGGTAAATATAAGGATCAGATTGATCCAAAAATTTTGTGGCCTGCAAGAAGTTTTTAATGCTCATTCAGCACATTTTCTAGTTGTAAAGTCTACTAATATTTGTGTCCGTTTCAGTTTTGATATAACCAACTAACACTAACTGAAAGAACGGATGGACGGCGTGGATATAAAAATAATCATTAAGGTGGGCCTCAAACGGTAAAAGTGTAACACCCACGAAGGTGCTAGCCGCGTAACACCCAATCCACTCCCGACAGCGAGGCAGAGAGGAGTGTCCTTTTCCCTTACCCGTTTCGAGCGCGGGAGATGGCTGGCATGGACCAGTACGTGAAGCCCACGTGACACGAAGTGCGGCCACGAGGAGTGTGATAAGGAGGGCCAATGGGAGGAGTTCACGTCGGCATTTCCCCACAGAGCGTCACTTGATATGACCGTGGGCTGCGTGGGCTGGGTTTTCCCTCGACGTCCTTCCCCATCCATTTGTCGCGTGGTGTGTCCCACATCACCGACCAGGGTGGTGTGTTGACGTCACCAAGTTCTGTGGGACCCACCACGTAGAATTTATTATACCCATGCCGTCCATCCATGTTTTGAGGTTATTTCAGGGTATTAGCCCAAAAATGAGGCAGATCCCAAGCGAAAGTAGCAGTGGGGACAATGGTGCATACCATTGAAGCCTTTCTAAGCCCGCATGATGTTTATTTGCTATCCAGGTCAGACGGATATCAGCTTATCTAAATCTTTTGTTACCCCGTTTCAATCATTCAATTCCCACTGCTTTTACGTGGTGTGATGCATTTGAGCTTTGGATCTGCCCCATTTTTAGGCCCATGCCCTAAAATGATCCAGAAATATGGATGGTCGGTGTGGATATAACACATACATCATATTGGGACCCATGTAACTTGATGACGTCAACACACCATGGAGGTCACGCAATCCGCTTCCTTGTTGTGTGGCCCCACCGCAACGCACTGACCATCGAATCACGGATAAGGTGGCACGCACGGACGAGATTCCTGTGTAACTCAAGGCTTCCAAGTGACATCTACTCCCGCCATAAGTTTCGCCAACTTCTGATAGGATGTTGGCTAAAAAAATATTTTAAGTGGGCCACGCCCAAAGTTAGAACGATGCTGGAATTTTATTCTTTCTCAATCGTTGAAAAGATTGTTAAAATTGGATCACATAAACAGAAATATCAATAAAATAAAGAGAATTAGGGTTTTGCTAGCTAGCCTTCCCATCTTTTTGGCTGCCCTCAGGGTCAACAAATCTTCAAAATGGGAAATATAGTGACCTATTGTCCATCTACGGCCATTCATTCATTCATATAGTGACCTGTCAATCTACAACCATTCATTCATGTTGAAAATTGGTGCCTTTCTATTGTAAAACAGGAAAGTTCGATGGATCAACAGCCTTGATCGATGGAATGAAAATATTTCGAATTATCTAGTTTGATCGTTGGACATTTTTTGTCATGTTCGGTCGATCAAACATAGGAGTCTCGATCGATCGACGGTTGGTCTATGGCACTTGATTAATTGAAGTGTAACGATCAATTGTGCACATGATTTTATGTAATTGCACGATTTGTTTCCTATTCTATGTGTAACGTTATATATACAGGTGAAATGCGGGATTAGGATAATCCAAGGATAGAACAAGGAAAGCAAGGCCATTTTTAGGGTTTGGAAAGGAAAGAACTAGGGTTTACATATATGTAAGTTGATTCCATATCTTGTACTTTTGCTTGTCAATTTGTAATATGATTTTTTTCCACAAGGGTTTTTCACATAAAATCATGTGCTCTTTGGTTTGCTTTATTACATTTGTTCATCACTATTTGATTCTACTCGATGATTGCTTCTACGGCGCCCCAACAATTCATTCATGCAACTAAAGAGTAAGCCATAGTTTAAGAATTAGATACTCGGAGCCCTTTGAATGGGGCTAATTTGTTATAATTGTCAATTATTTACAAGCCATAAATGGCATGGTTAGAATCATCATATCAAAGTGTTACTTTAGAGTAGTAAGAAATTCAAAATGAAATCTATCTAGTAGATGCTCTAAAATGATGGTGGAACCTATTTTATTTCGCCCATTAGTCTTAAGAGGTCATTTTCTTATTGTTGATCAGAAGCTTAAGATCACATGATTGACATGATTTTTGCACCATGCACCATAACTTGCTCCAAGTTGTATGCATAAATGAATCGTTTGGACTGACGATAGGTCAGTACCCGTGTGTTACTTCAAAGGTTCGAGGGACATTGTCAACTTCTCCAAAATCTATTTAGCTAAAGTTGAAGTTAAAAAATTCAATTTAAATGTTTAAATTTCTAAATACATAAATTACACACACACACACACACATTATCGAGAGAGAGAGAGAGAGAGAGAGAGAGAGAGAGAAGAAGTACTCACTTGAGAACCAGTTCTCATGGAAACTTTGTGAGAATTTTTGAAACATGATGTGGGCATAAAATTCGGATGGTTCATTAAATGAGTCACCTAATGAAACCCTTAAGGCTAACTTTTTGGCATGGTTCAAAATTTTTGTGAACCATAACAAAGTGAGAGATAAACAAGGGCCTAGAGGTTTTCACTTTGCTATGACACACCAAAGTTTTTAATCAGGCGAAAAAGTTAACCATGGGAGTTTCATGAAGTAACTCATCTAGTAGACCTGGATTTTATGCCCACATCATGTGTCAAAAGTTCTTATGAAGTTACCCTTTGAAGTAGTTTCCATGAGAGCATTTGTGTGTGTAGGAAATCGAGTAGTAAGTCAATATTTTTATTTTCCTCTCTTAAAGCCTTCCTTTTCATGCATGTATTCCCCCATGTAAGTTGATCTGTCTCTACTGAAATCTTCCACTAATTTCTTAACTGCAATGACAATGGTGACCGCCAATTTATATTTTCAAATTCCCCTTGAATTTTTTTTTTTGAATAAAATTTCTTTTTTTATTCAAAAAATACATTTCTAAAATGTATTTTATTCAGTTCGCACAAATAAATGATAGTTTTTTTTACTGGTCTTCTAAAAAATACGATGTTTTAAACAATTAATTAGTAATAAGAACTTTTTTTAAACCCAATTTAAAATAAAGGTTTGCGAACAAGGGTCATGCTACAATAAACAATGGAAATGGAAACAATCCACTATTGAAGTCTTCCTAAGGTCCACATTGATATTTATATGCCATCCAAACTATTAATTGTTGATTAAGTGGTTTCCTCTGAGATGGATGGAAAATGAAAATATCAACGTAATGTAAAGCTTCCCTAGCTGCAAGAGGGTCTCATTTCTAACATAAGAAAGCAAAACCTATGGATGGAATGGATGTGACATGGTCATCATGGTGGGTCTTATTGAGCTCTAGGCCACAACAACTCAACTCTCATTCATGAAGTATGATATATCTGTTGATTGAAGTCTTCAATCTAAAGTTTCGGGGGTCATCAATCGATCGACAGCTATCATCGATTGATCGAAATACCCACTACAAGAAAAGTTACTTATAGCGACATATTTTTTCGCCACTATATATACGAAAGTCCGCCAATATACATTTTGCAGGGGATTAGCTGTGGATCATGTATCAGTCGTTGTATCCGCCATCGGTATAGATTCCACGATGGATACCTCATCCGCCATTGCAAAAGTTATTAAGGAAAATATTTCTACCTCTTTATATAGCTATTAGACGACGAATGTTAAATTTATTACGGTGGACCTATCCATCACATGATATTATTTACTGGTGAATTTATCCACCACTGAATGTAGACATTTAGACATTTGGCAGTAGATATACCCACCTCTATATGTGCCAACAGACGACAGATGTGAAATTTATTGTGGCGGCTATATCCGCCGCTAAATATTGAGACATTTAGATATGTAACAACAAATATATCCACCGCTAAAACAATAATACTGCAACATTATTTTTAAGTCGGATCTATCCACCATTATAAACCATTAACAACAAACAATGGCGATTTGTATGTCCACTACAGAATACTTTTATATCAGCGGATATATCCATTGCTTTATTTGATCTATATATTATTGTTTAACAGAAAATATATCCACCGCTATAACACTGTGTTAAAAAAAATAACAACTGCCTGGGCAGCTGCTCTATTTTTATAAAAAAAAGTTTCTTACTATTCAAAAATTGAAACATTTTAAATTTAATTTAAATATATCATCTTTTTCTACATATCATCTTTTTTACATTCACATTGACATTTACATCAACATCAGTTTGAATCGATAAATTAAGAATGTAATCATTATTCTAATTTTCTTGTCATTCGAAGCAAATTTATTTATTTTTTAGTAACTATTAACTCATTTTTCACAATCTCGAGTTCTTTCTTCAACATGTCCTTCTCCCTCTCTTCCAGTTGTCTCTTCAATTCTTCAACTTTGTATTTCGCTTAATGCATCTTCATGTCTGGATCATACACGTCACGCTAACAAAATCATTTACAATTCTTCATTCATTTATTATCTTTCATCGTTAAAAGCATAAAAACTTGAAATATACTTGTGAACACCCTCCCCTTGATGACGCTTGCACGGACTGGGTGTGCAACGTGGTTCAGAAGAATTCCTTTCACTGGATGATGTTTCCATTAGTGATTTGTGCAGTTGATTCTTGTTAGGTAATGACGGCCTAATGTATATGATTTGTTCGGCCTAATTTGGGTTGCCTTGGTTGTGTAATACTATAACGCCCCGAAATTTCGACTCTCGTGGATAACGCGATGGGTCGAGTTTTTGATTGTTAACCTAAATATGTTAGGGATATATTTCCACATACATATATATTCCCATATCCATGTCATTCATAGCATAACAACGAAAATTAAAATTCTCAATCTATATTTTTCTACTTTATTTTCTCAAACATAATGGTTCATAATCATACCTAACATAATATTTTACTTTCTTGTCTCCATGTGAGACTTAATTCAAGTTCATTACGAGAATAAAATAATTGAACATGATTCATCTCCATGCCGCTTCAGTTCATCATCCGTCATTCGCTGCCATGACTTTATATTCTTCATCCTATAAATTTGGTTCACCTATTGGATCGTCACCTGTAACATCTGGGTTGTGTTTTAACATATCGTCTTAGGAGGGAGTGAGTTGCTCACGATCAACTCAATGAAGGTTACCCCCTAAGATTAGCACAATAATATCCAAGCATAATAATCATACCCAAATAAAATACATGAGAAAATCTTATTTAATGCAATGCATGATATGTATGCTCCGGCTAAGGCACCCTGACCAACATAACACATGACTTAGCTCCAGGAGGGACATCAAACATTTCCTGCACCGCATTTAAAAAGCAATTATTAAGACAGGTATTCTTTGATAAAATAGAAAAAAAATGATCGAATAGAATTTTTTTAACTAATATACCTGAATTGTCTGCCAAACTGCCTCTTTGTGCTCTCTATGCAGCCACCTCCAATCATGATAGGCGAGGGGGAAGAATTGCAGCTTCCGTACAACAGTCCCCAAGAATTGGCCAAGTTTCAGGGCCTCTTCGTCAATTGGCTGCCCACTTTTGTTCAGCGGGACTATCATCGAAGGGACCCTTGGGGCCCTGTTCCAAAGGTCCTTGAGACGTGTGCTGCCATGTGCACGTCTTGGTGCTGTGTTTATTGACCCTGTAAAATATGTTTATAAGTGATTAATTAAATTTTATTGTTTCAATATCATGCACACAGAAATATATGTCATTTCTTACCTAAAGTGGGTACAGATCCTTGATCAGAAGGGATACTCGGGCCTGCATGCTGCGACTTGAGGTCTACAGCCACATCATGATGTGATGACTATGGATCTGTAGGTAGGAATGTTGTCACTGGATCGTGCCCGTTTATGAGCCATCATGTAATGAAATTCATGGATAATATATACAATAGTCAATACCAAAATCGGCTCGTCTTATGTACAAGTTTGGCCAAACATGAACAAAATTCAATAAGTCCACGCTTTCATTTATTTCATTCCATAAGTTTATTTCAAGTTCATTCATTTCATTTCAAGCACAAGTTCATTCATCTCATTTGTAGTGTATTTTACCTCTTTAGAAGGCATTCCATAAGTTTATTCATTCATTTTAAGTTTGAGTTCAGCCCAACCCGAACCGCATGTAACAAGTTCATGCATTCAACCAAACAAACACAAAATCAGATAGCTAGCTACGTTCAAGTTCAGCACAACCTGAATTGCATTCGACAAGTTGACATAATAAACCAAACTAAACTCGAAATCAAATAGCTAGCTACATTTGATTTCGGCCTAACCCTAACCCCATTCAACAAGTTTATACATTCAACCAACCCAATAAAGCTTGGGTCGGGCTTGGGTTGAGGTCGTGATTTACCCGACCCAACTCGAACCCGATCTATATATAAGTTACTTATAATTTTATTATTCTTTAGATAAGTAAACTTATTAGTTCATATTACTTTAGGAAGTAAACTTATAATGTTTGAAATTTGATATGCTTGTGTGTTAAAGGAGAAGTTGTCCTATATTTTACCTTTTTTTTTTTTTTTTTTGAAGTGAAGTTCTTTACAATAAATAACCACATACATATTTAATAAAGTCATAGGTACAAAAAATAAGACGTATATTGAAATATTATAGGCCACCAACCCGACCCAATCCGCCCGACTTTCAGCCCTTTGAAACATATACATCACGTTGGCCCCTCAAGCCCCTATATATTACTACCTAGCGATCCACGCTTGGACGCCAGTTAGGTACTAAACTTATATAGTAGTAAGTCTCGCTACTTGTTGGGGCTCGAAATCTCACCATGATAAAACAACACATAGTAGTTCATCTACGATGATTCGGATCAATTCCAGACCCGGACAACACTCGAAAAATGTGATCGGGCGCTAGTATAGCCCTAACCCTAAGTGGACCACGCAATCAGGACCGAAACCATGAACTACTATTTTGGAGCCGATCTCGACATGCATATTGCCTCTAAATAATTTAAAAGGCCCGAAAACTACTAACCCCCGAATTTGAATGTCGTACAATACATACTTTTACCTGTTTACCCCGAAGTGGGTTCTGCCCCTATTTGGAGTTGACTGGGAGGGTCTAAAACCCACAACTGCTATTTTGGAGCCGATTTGGAGATACGTATTGCCGCCAAATAATTCAAGAGGCCCAAAAACCACTGACTACCATGTTTGAAAGCTGGACGATGCATATTTTCATGTGTGCACTTCTAGGAACAAAGTTCTTATGCCAATAGCTGACCTGAAATGTCCAAATTATGAAGCAACTACCAAAATTTGTAGTATTTGATCCTCCTCACCCCAACTCGTTCATTTGGTAGGTCGATAAGAGGCTTAAAATGGCTTGGCATCAGTGACTTTTGTCCCCGAAAAGGTACTTGTTCTTGGAGAGGTCACCCGTCCCCGAAAAGATTGAGAGAGAGAGAGAGAGAGAGAGAGAGAGAGAGAGAGAGAGAGAGAGAGTCTTATTGGTTGTCTTGGTTTCTTAGGAATTTCTCACTACACTAAGGATAATTTCCAAAACACCCTCACTAACGGGTTAAACGGGTTTCGCGTGTGAAACATTGACCCGACCCGTTTTGTTAATGGGTCTTAACGGGCCAACCCGTTAGTGACCCGACAAGATAAGACTATACACAAACACTGGTTTTTTCTTGTGCGTTTCATGCGTGTTAGCGGGTTGTGTGGAATTTTTCCAAGCCTAGCTTCGTGCATTCAAGTTCAAACAGACCAAACAAAACTTGAAAACGGCTAGCTTTGTGCGTTCGACTTTGACCTAACCCGAGCCGCATTCAACATGTTCGTGCATTCAAACCAAAACAAACTTGAAAACAGCTAGCTAGGTATGTTCAGGTTCATCCCAACTAGACCAAAATTAGATAGCTAGTTACGTTCGAGTCCGGCCCAACCCAGACCCCATTAAGCAAGTTCATGCATTCAACCAAACCAAAATCAAATTCGGGAGTGCTAGGTACATTCAAATTCGGCCCAACCTGAGCCGCATTGAACAAGTTCATGCATTCAAACAAACAAAACTTGAAAGTGTGTTTTATAGGAGTTGTTTAAAGTAAGTTATATGAGAGTTGGACAAGCATCTCTCTTCTCGACATTTCTTTGAACAAGCACTGTGCATCATCTATTTTGATATTGTGGACCATCCAGATCTCGGAAGGCCTTTTAGTCCCATCACATCCATCACATGTCGTGCACACTTTCGCGGATTAAGAGGCATTGCTGCCGTCCACATGGCAAAAGAACCACACTGTGGACCCCAATAAGTTTTCAACGGTGGGAATTCAATCTCCATCTCCACCACTGGCTATGATGCAGTCCATTTGTGATTTGAATCTTATTCATTGTTGGTCTGACAAGATGGATAGATAGTGTGGATTTCTAATGTACATCATGGTGGGACCCATGCCAGATGCCAGCACGATGGGGCTTAGAAGGCTAGACTGAGTGTTTTTTTTATCTCCATTAGATGGCTAGCAAGTAGAGTGGTTTTGGGAGAGAGATATTTCCATCGGCCCTCAGCTGGTGGTAAAAAGAAAAAATAAAAAACTAAAATACTTATCTCATTTTCAACAAATAAGTAACTATTAAGTCGATGTTAACCAAAGTAACTTATGCAGGATAAGTAGCTAAACGACTGGTGTCATAAAAAAACAACAACATAGCAGGTTCATTCATTTATTCATTACACAAGGTCATTCGTTCTATTTCAAGTCCATTTCACATGTTCATTCATTTGCAAGTTCTGCTTCATCAACAATGATATAAAAACTCTGATACTTTAAATTTCTTTTTGTCGCAATTCATCATAATCCTCACAAACATAAGTTACGCGTCAAGAAGTCCCGCCCAGTTGCACGCTCAATGAGACAGACTATGTTAGGGGTAATGGACCCTTATTGAGTTCGGCAAAGAGAAGATCGTCATATCAAGAATTCTTTTCGAAGCCTTCTATTCTGCTACCATACTTGGAATCCAGAAAAGAGCATGCATTCGTTCAATTTCATCATCAGAATAATTGACTGAATTATCCTCAATTACAATTTTGACCAAACCAGGAAAATCTTTAACCCGACTTGAAGTAGACAGGCTGGGTAAGTCCAATTGCAACAGCTGATGAAGGGTGAAGCGTATTTCGGTTACGGATGACATGATCAAGATGGCTAGTTAGCTGTACATAGTGAATTATGAAAATATAAAGACATAAATTCAATAGCTCGGAGTTGATAATTGTTCAACTGACCAAGGTATCCACCATCCCCTCTAGTATCAATTAGGTCCCTTAGTTTTACATGCAAGGCGACATGTCAATTATCCTTGGGGTCTTACACACAAAATGCTTGTGTGGCTTGAGATGCTAGCACAAATAGTTCGTCATTGTCATTTGTTCCAGTATTTGACAAGTGTGTGAAGTTCACAAGTGTGAACCCAAATTCATCATTATTTGTTCCTATTGCGACATCTATGCATTGTATGAACTCTGTCGATCGCACCATGATTTACCTATTTTATCTAAGGTCATACACACATTTTGCCAACTCATTTTAAGCTCATTTTAAGCATGTCCATCCATTGCATTACTGTATCATGATTTGAGTTTTTCTTTTTCTTTATTTCTTTTCTTTTGACCAGACTCTTTATAATTAATTTGAGTGTTGCCTACATACTTATTATGATGATAAAATCATGACACATGTATTCGAATTGAGTTTCATTACAAAATGGACACGAAAGCATCATGAATTCGATGTTGTCTCATATTAAACTCAACTAGAATTCAAGTGGATACAAAATATGCATTTTAGTATAGATGCATTTGCTTAAGATGTCCAAATCTTAAGCAAACTCAACTGGAATTCCAGTTTTAGTTTTATCATCATAATAAGATCAGGTCACTGTAGTTTCCTTTTACTTTTTACAAGTTATAAATGATCGAAGTGTTTCCTCGTTCACCCGTTGCCTTACAGACTTAAAGATGCTTCACGCAATAATCCTTCACCGACTGCTTGGGCGAAACATACACCTTCGATTTATTCCAACACCACCCTTTGCAAATGTTTACCTGAAATGTAAATAGTGTTATACAAGGTATAATTGTTGAAACTAATTCAAAGTTGATAATTGTTGAAACTGAGTCGTTAATTTGCCAATTATAATGAATTTTACAAGTTCATCACAACATGTATCAAATGTTTCCAATGTCACCGTCATTGCTATTGTAACTAGACTCGTCTATGTCATCTGTGGCTGGCAAAGGTTCAATAACTGTTATTCTAGGCACATCTGACCTATCCCAAGTCATGTTGTCTTCACTAGCGACCAAGGTATCCACCACACTCCGAACATCGCAAGGCAATCTTTGCAAGTAATCTTCTACATCCTCCATCAGACCGTCCCCTCCAGAATCATATAGGTCCCTTGGTTTTACATGCAAGGTGACATGTCAGTTATCTTTGAGGTCTTTCACATAGAATGTCTGTGTGGCTTGAGATGCTAGTACAAACGGTTCGTCGTTGTCATTTGTTCTAGTATTTGACAAGTGTGTGAAGTTCATAAATGTGAACCCAAATTCATCCTTCTTCATTTCTCTTACAATATCTACCCACTAACACTTAAATAGAACGTTGCGTTGCCGGCCATAGTAATTAAGCTCTATAATATCAGTTAATACACCATAGTAGGTAACGTCTCCTCTGTTTGGTTTTTTATCATTCACATATGCAAAACTTAATATATTTACAACCACGATGACTCCATTATTTTGAGTCTTCCTCTTACACTCGCGATCTTTCGTGTGAAACTTAAATTTGTTTATGATGTACGCGCTAAATCTTCTTGCAACCCTATTAGGGCCCCTAGCCAACATCCTGACTTCTTTCGGAAATGCAGCACCCTCTAGAAGCTTGGACTTGCTAAAAAGTCATGTATCAAACTGTTGGTTATGCATCTTATCAATTTCATAAAGAGTGACCCGACGATTCTCCCGTCTAAGTTTTCGCTTATGTTCTCTATATATTTTTCAGTTAAATGATTAGTTCGTAAGCGCATGAATTTCAATCATACTGTGCATGAGAGACATTAATTGCAGTTTGCATTCATACTCAAAGAATGAAATAAGTGATTCGGAGTTGAAGAGCATGTCTAGGTGCGCCTGTCTCCACGATCTGTCATCGAGAGTAAACACATGTCCAGTCCCCATTGGTCGACCCGGGACATTGCTACCCAAGTCATCGTTTCGTATTGGCTGGTCGAACCTAGTCTCCACATCATCAAAATATCTAGACCAAAATGTCAGGCATTCGTTACCGAGGTACCCTTCAGCGATGGATCCCTCTAGATGAATTTGATTGCGAACATACAACTTAAGTATTAGGAGGTACCTATTCGAATCACGCACAAAATGTGTTTAAATTATAGGAACGTATAGTATTGTACATGAAAAGCGATTAAGGTACATGACTTATTAGATAGTAACACATCTTTCTATAGAGTACATCCATCGGTAATGCACTGGCCCCGTGATCCTTGCCTCCTCAGTTAAATGAATAGGTAAATGTTACAAAACATCAAAAAAGTAGGTGAAAAAATCTCTCGAGGTGATAAAGTGTCAGCGCAATCCGAGATCGCAACTCCTCAAAATCAGCAACCCATACAACTTTGGAGCATAACTCCCTAAAGAAATAGCAAAATTCAATCAAGATTGCATTTATGGGCTTACTCAATATACCTTGCACGGCTAGGGGGAGTAACTGATGCATTAACACGTGACAGTCATGGCTCTTCAGACCTGTGATCTTACGCTCTTTAGTATGCACGCGTCGTGAAATATTTGCTGCATAACTACATGGAACCTTTACCTTCTTTAGTATATGGCAAAAAATGTCTTTCTCAAATGGGATTAATGTGAAGCATGCAGGGGGAAAATATGTCCTATTTTCCCTACTAACTGGATGTAAATTACTTCTTATGTTCATTTCCTACAAATCCATACGAGCATTAATATTATCCTTAATCTTGCCATATATATCCAATAATGTGGTAATGAGATTTTCATACACATTTTTTTCAATGTGCATGACGTCCAAATTATGGCGTTGTAAATTGTTCTTCCAATATGGCAAGTCGAAGAATATGCTTTTCTTCTTCCAGTTGTAGAATTCTCCTGCATTATCATCATCTTTCATCCTCTTGCGACCAGATGTACCCTTAGGAATCTTTCCGAATTTGTTATTCATACCCTCTAGCTGATCAAGAATTACGTCACCGGATAGCGGGATCGGCACAGGTTAAAAATCTTGATCCCCATTAAAACAAGTCTTGTCAAATCTAAACTTGTGTCCAAAGTCGAGGAATCAACGGTGGCCTATATAGCAAAACTTTTTACCATGCTTCAAGTGTCGGTAATCCATTTTTATATTGCAGTATGGACAAGTTAGACGCCCTTCGTACTTCATCCAGACCACATAACATATCCTTGAAAGTCACTGATCATCCACAATAGTGCTGCTTTCATTGGGAATGTCTGATTCGTTTGTGCATTGCAAGTGTTTACGCCAATCTCCCACAATTGTTTTAACTCATCTACCAACGGTTGCAAGTATATGTCAATATCATTTTCAGGTCTATAAGGGTCAAGAATCAGCAACAACATGATGAGATAAGGCCGCTTCATGCACATCCACGGTGGCAAGTTGTATACCATGAGGATAACGGGCCATGTGCTATGAGAAATACTCATCGTCATTAATGGATTTACGTTGTCAGTTGTCAATCCAAGTCGAACATTACGACTATCTGCTGAGAATGATGGGTGTTTAGTGTCAAAATCTTTCCAATTAATAGAGTCAGCAAAATGCCTCAACATCCTATCTTTCATCCAGCCCTCATTATGCCATCGCTTGAGGGAGGTTGTCTTCGATGACATGAATAACCTTTGAAGTCTGAAAACTATGAAAAATGACGCAGTATCTTCGCATGAATTTTTCGACCAGTCTTCGATAAGGAAGTTTCATCGTCATCTAAATTATGACCAATTTCCTTCCATTTGAAGGTACCACATTTCTTGTATAATTGGTCATTGGCTGTTGAAATTACATCGGTAGTCTAACACGACACCTTCGTATGTGAGGAAGCTTAAAGAGCAACTAGAATTATGGCTAAGTCATATAGGGAGGGTGATTAGGACCTTTTGAAATTCTTTTCGCCTACTAACACAATTTAACACATTAACCTAAGTAAGCAAGAACACTTCGGCTTTCAATCCTAAGTGGGTCCAATCACAAGACTAGCATATGGTTTAAGCAATAAACAACCTAGTCTAAGCATGCATAGATAATCAAATGATTTAACTAATCAAGCTCCTAACCTATGAAACCTATGTAGACTTATAAAAATGGATTAAAGAGCTCAAGTCTACACAACTAGTGAAAGTACATCTTGTGTGTGGATGTGCCTATCTAGTGACTAGCATACATTCATATCAAGCATTTATAATTAAACAATTAAACATACAATGCTAAGATATCAATGTGCTCAATTAATCACAAACACAAGCATGTATAGTGGTTCGACTTTGGGTCTACTCCACTCCCGATTCAAGTACTCAACTCCTTTGAGCACACCGGCATTCACTACCGGAGGTTTTAAATGAGGTTCATCTCTCAACCTTTACACGGAGGTTTTATCGGTTCACCTCTCAACCATAACTGGAGTTATGGATAAAGGGCTAACTCTCAACCCAAATGGAGTTTTGAACATAGGCTAACTCTCAACCCGACACACGTTCACTCCCTTGTCTGAGGCTTCCCCTTGGAGACTTTGTTTAGGCTCGGCAAACGAGCCAAGGAGTGTCAAACAACCCCTAGTCTTTAGGTCAACAAACAGGCCAAGGAACGGCCAACGTCCCTAGTTCGAGTTTAACAAACAAACTCTACACTCAACTCCCACAGGGAATTGAGTGTATGGACTCTCAATAAAGACAACCTTACTTGTCGGATGAGCCCCTTGTTCAACGCCGGTTCGGGTTGCTTGATCTCTGCTCTCCCATGCTTCAATCAGCTTTCCTTGCTCCCTCGTTCGTATTGTCATTGCGTCGCCAATGCCTTAGCTACACTTGATCAATCACCTTGCTTGTAATGCCTTTGAGATGTCCAAGCTAATAGGAGGGTACGTTTGAGAACTTTACAACTAATAGGAATGGGTTACCTAGAGTTTCTCTCCTACAATGATCTCATCTTAGAGATTTGGATAAGGATATGCCTATCAAGGAAGATCCAAACTCTAGAGATCAAGAGGGGATGAAGGTCATCTTCTTCATGAGCTTGGAATGCTCCAATCTTGTGTTAAAGTACAAGGAAGATGCCTTGCATAGGTTGGGAATGAGCTTCAAATGGTCTCCAACAATGGTGGCTTCACTCCTCTCAAAATCCCTCTGCTTACCCCTTAAAATGAGCCAAGCCCCTTTATAAAAGAAGTCCAAACGAGCAAAAAATGACTAGTCCTAACCTGTCCCGACCGGTCAGCCAACTCTCAGGCAAGACAGTGAACACACTGTCTAGAGGGGGTGTCTGTCCGACCGGTCGTGACCGTTCGGACTAGACCTACCGACCAATCACGACCGGTTGGCCCAAGGGCCTGTGTACACAGCAGTTTGCTGTATGGACTAGGAGCTAGTCCAACCGGTCTTGACTGGTCGGTCCAGTCCAACCGACCGGTCGGACAGGCCTGGGTTCAGCCAAATGGTTTTGCTAACCCACTTTTTCATAACCCGATCTCTTAGGCCATAGTATGGGTGATCTTTTGGGACGCCTAGGGCCAATCTATGATGACTAAAGGTATTCCTAACATGGTCAAGGTCATCAAGAGGTTGAGGGTTTGGTTTTGGTCAAGGTCATCAAAAGGTTGAGGGTTTGGTTTTGGTCAAGGTTAAGCCACACCAAGGCATTACTTTTACCTGTTTCTTCTTCCTTGATGCAGCAGGGCCACTTGAGTCTTCGGTCTTCGTCTTCATTAAGCTCAACCGACACTAGACTCACTGACCTAAGTGATTGACAAACAAGGTGCACTAGTATGCCACAAAAAAGTGCACTAATAGCTGTCTCCTTCCAATACAACATAAATTCGTTAAGGCATGCATCAATCTTATTATAATCTAGTCCAAGGTCCTTTATGATATTCTTCGTGCTTGTAGAAGGACTTCGGTAACGTCTCCCTATCTGGGAGTGCCTCCTTAAGAAGGGTAAGAAATAGGTTGAAAGACATGTTGCTCCACCCGAACAAACACTTTATATGATATAGCCGGACAATGAAAGATAACTTCATGAATTTTATAAAACCTAGGTACAGGTTCTAATCTGCATCTTCAAGCAACCCGAAGAACCTATTTGCGTCGGCATTGCACCCTTGTGTAGGCTCATGTGAAGCATCGGGTGCCTCATTATCCTCCCTCGACATACCAAAAGCATCGTGTATCATACCATGCGTATCAACTCCTCCACGAGCATCATCACATATATACAACACTGGGTGCACACGAATGTGACGTTTCCCCATGATCGGTCCAAGTGGTGTACTTCTCCATAATTCCATTTATGATCAAATGCTCATGGACAACGTCTCGACTGAGGAGTTTAAAGTTGACGTAATTCCTACATGGACACAGTATAAGGTCGGTTGTTATATGGGAAAATGCAAAGTCGATAAATTTCTCAACACCATTCTTATACTCGACCTCACCCTCGATTGTTTCATCCAATTCTTATCCATTACTATCTTTCACCATAAAATTCGTATAATATGCTGCGAAGTAAAACAATAAATGGCAAATCGTCAGTGTTCGATAGTCAATGTTAAGTGTTGTTTGTTAACTCTGAATGGATGAAATTTCTTCATGATTTTACATGGGATCGCACTTGAGATTGATCCAAATCTCGAGTGGACCACAACACAAGAAAACACAAATATTAGCTTAATTTAAAACTTTTGAGGTTCCTAAGAAGCTTTTAATGGTGGGCATTCATTCACATTGTTTCATGTGTTGTGGTCCATGAGATTTTGATCTTCCTCATTTTAAAGATTATTCCCTAAAATGAAAGGTAAAAATAAAAGAACGGCGTGGATTTATTCCACACTACCTAGCAATCAAGAAGAAAAGATTGAGGCAAAGGCCCAATTAACGCTTATGCTAGAATTCAAGCAGATGTAAAGAAAAAACTTAGGCAAAGGCCCAAACAGAACACTAAATATGGTAACCCTCTTGTTGTTCCTGACTCATCCCTTAAACAACCTCAACAAAGAGGTTTCAGGCTTCGCGTTTTCTAAAACCATGCTGGGCTAGCCTATTTAAGGGTTGGATTAAATGTGGTCATGACCATACTCAACATGGTGCGGCCATCATTGTATGGGTGGGATCATTGTATGGCCTACCCGACCCGACCCGACCCGAATCAGATAGGGTTTACGTAGACTACTATATATTGATTTTCTTATTCGTTAAATAATACATAGTTTTTATCTCACACAACCTGCTGGGAACGGTCCACATGTCTGTTAATTTAATAAACATATGCACAACAATGATCACATCTTATAATATGTAGAACTAAAATATCATGAGATTTTATTCATTTCAAGTGTTCATTAATTGGAGGTGGAAACGACCTGACCCAAACTTGACCCGACCCGAACCTGACCCGACCTGACCCATTGCCACCTCTAATTATCGTCATGTATAAATAACTTAATAATATTTACTACATACTGTTGAGCTCTTAAATGTGTATATTCTAACCCCATTTCATCACAAACTATGCATGATTTATATGTTTAAAGACCTACCTAATGCATGGTTTTGTGATTGTAGGGATGAGAGAGGGATTCCACCATTTTGAAGATTAAAGAGCACTTCAAAGGATTATTGAAGAGTTCAGAAAGAAATGAAGAAATCAAGTGAAGAAAGTACGAAGAGAAAGCAGAAAAGATTGAAGAAACAGGCAATTTCGATGGATCCTCGATAGGTCTCCGATTGATCAGAGGACATTCCGATAGGTCTTCGATCAATCTGACCATCCATCGGACACACCTGAAAAACTGAATTATTAAATAACTCTCTGGACAGATTTTCGATTAATCGGAGTCATGTTCGATCAATCGAAAATAGTGATGCAAAATAACAACCTTCTGGACACTTTTACGATCAATTGACTGTCGTTCGATCAATCGAAGACCGCAATCTGATCAATCGGAGAGGAGCTTCGATCAATTGGACCTGTCTGCGTAGCTGTGTAAGGAGTTATATAATTCTAGAAGATTCTAAGTCGGTGCTGAATTTCTCTTATAAAAGGGCATCTCCTCTTCTTTCCCAGGGCATGCTAGGACATGGAGAACATCAAGGAGGCTTAGGAGACGGATTCCACTTTAAGTTTTCTTAGTTTTCTTCTATTTACTAGTTATTTTTATGTTTTTCTGAGTTTTTAGTTCAAGGATGTTAGAGATGAACTAAAACCTCTTAGTTAGGGCAAAGAGGTGAAGCTTTTGATTCGTTTTTTTATGAATTAATGCAACCTAAGTTTTCTTTTTATGATTTGATTGATGAATTTGGTTTGATGAGAGTTTGAATAAAGTACTAATTTAGTTTTTCCTTTGATCTCTTGATGACTCCGAGCTCATGTGCTTCTTAGTGAATTTAAATCTAGTAGCTTAGCCTTATGCATTGTTTATACTTGTGTAGTTCATTGATCTATCATCAACTCCAGGCATGATAGACACTTTGATTACCTTATGCATAATCTCATGATCTTCATGTGGGAACTAGTTCAAACTAAAGTTATAATCTTTTATTATAATATGAGATCGATGTTTGCTGATTGGTTTTGATTTAATTAGAGTTCAAATCATTAGTCGTAGTCAAGTTTAATGATAAGATTTGATGAAAGCTATGGTTGTGAATCTCAACTAGATTGGAAAAAGGCTTGGCCTATGCAATTGAGTGTGCCCAAGGCCTGAGCATTAATATGATGGACCTAGCACCACCATGCATGAAAAAGAGCCATTAAAAGAATATCGGCCCGTTGCTCCATTTCTTCAATGCTTTATTTCAACCAAACCTCAAGATAAATATCAGGAATTTTTGAAGGTTTTTAAGCAAGTCAAGATCAACATACCATTGTTAGATGCCATTAAACAAATACCGTCATATGCCAAATTTCTAAAAGACCGTTGTACGGTAAAAAGGAAAATACATGTGCAAAAGAAGGTATTCTTGACAGAGAGTGTGAGCGTCATTATAAATCACGAGATGCCCAAACAATACAAAGATCCCTATAGTCCAACAATATCGTATATAATCGGAGACTACTGGGTGAAGCACGCTTTACTCAATCTAGGGGCAAGTGTGAACTTAATCCCTCTCTCGGTTTATGAACAATTGAGTTTAGATGAATTAAAACCCACAAAAACCATACTACAACTTGCTAATCGATCGATTCATATACCGAGAGGAGTGATTGAGGATGTCCTTGTCCAAGTTGACAAGGTCTACTACCCGGTAGACTTTATTATCTTGGACACATGACCCATGGTTAATATTGGCACTCAAATTCCCTGTCATACTTGGCCGCCCATTCTTAGCTACGTCAAACACCATCATCAATTGTAGGAGTGTGGTTGTACAAATGTCTTTTAGCAATATGACGATTAAGTTAAATGCCCTCAATATTGATAACCAACAAGAGGATGAAGATGGGGAGGTGCATAAAATAAACATGATCGATTCATTTGTGAAAGATAGGTCCCTCTCACCTCTTTACTCCAGTTACTTAAAAGAAGACTTGACCCACTCCCCTATTAAGAATGTTGATTTGATAGGGGATGTAGTTGCACTTTTAGAGTCGGTATCAACATATGACATTAGCCGAGAGGAGGATGTGGAAATAACACTTTATTGTGTTGAAAAATCAATTCATATTTTCACACTTCTATGGATCATGCATGCCAAACTCTACCAATCCTGGGACGACCCATACTTGAAAAATCATTGCCCAGAAAAATTTGAATGGAGACATATTGTTTCTGACAAATATGATGATGTCTCTTCTTATACATGTGGTGAAAACATTAAGGACCCCACTGAAATTCCTCGTTGGGATTTTCAGTGGCTTATCAGGATCATACACACACATGTATAATGTAAAGCAGGATCTTGGATGACTTTACTACGAAACCTTTTGATCCATCTAATGATTTTTCTTAACTTTATGCTTTTAAATGAGTTGTTGGGATTAATCTCCTAGTCTGACGAAGGATGGTTTAGATTTTTAATCGCTTTCCTATAATTAGATTGTATTAGGATTTACTTTGCATTAGTAGACTTAGTTTTTGAAGTAATCCATATCCTTAAGCCAATTTTGCCATGTCATGTTATTTTTCAAGCAATATCTCTTTTTTTCATTTCCCTTTATTTTGTCATATTGCTCTCATGTTGTTGCATTTATTACATATTTTTCTTACATTGAGGATAATGTAAAGTTTTGGTTAGAGGTGAGATTCCTAAATAAATCTAGCATTTTTTCACGAAAATTTTCAAATTTTAAGACTCAAAACTCTCTTAGAAAACCTTGTTTCTACGTACTTGATCTGATATGAGTTTGAAAGGAAGATAGATGTGGTGAGATGATTTTGAAACTCTTAAAAGGACTTATAACATAGTAGTTTTCTATTTGAATTTCCCTATTGATTTGATTGATAGAAAATTTAAACACTTTTGAGTCTAGTTCACATTACACGATTCTCATGGTTTGAAAGGATTATTAAATTTGTAGATTGTTGAGACTGAAATTTAAGGTGTTAAGGAACCAAGCAGGGAAACTTTGTCCATCCTTGTTCATGAGAAAATAAGAGAAAAGAATGAAAGAAATGGATTTTTAAGAATCCTATCTAATATGTATGAAAAAGAAAAGAAAAAAGAAAGAAAGAAAGTATGGTTATTATTGAATATTTGTTGATAAATTTCGAAAAGGACTACCTATTACTAACCATAGGAAGGTCTCCTGTAACCTAAGCTGGAAATGAAAAATAATGTGAAGGCCGTCGAAGGAACGATAAGGTAAATTCTTGTCATAGGCTTGTTGTTAATTTGTATACTCTTAGATCTTTAATTTCATTGATCTATGAAGAAGGTAATCCTGGAATTTTATGAGATGAACATTCACTATGCACGCTAGATCGCGCTTGTTTGGGTTCTTCTATTTATCAATGAATCAGGGGGATTCTATGTGAAACACTCATTATATTTAGGGAGTTTAAGATTTCAATTTCTATCACTAATTTTCTTTGAATTTTAAACTTGTATGTCTTGAAGTTTATAGAAGCATCGTTTCTGAGAGAGGGTTAGGTTTTGGAATATTGAATTTTTTTCACGCATGTTTTGCTCGGGACTAGCAAAATGCTGGTTGGAGGGTGTGTTGAGCTCTTAAATGTATATTCTAACCCCATTTCATCACTAACTATGCATGATTTATACGTTTAAAGACCTACCTAATGCATAATTTTGTGATTGTAGGGATGAGAGAGAGATTCTACCATTTTGAAGATTAAAGAGCACTTGAAAGGATCATTGAAGAGTTAAGAAAGAAAGGAAGAAATCAAGTGAAGAAAGCCCAAAAAGAAAGCAAAAAAATTGAAGAAACAGGCAGTTTCCATGGATCCCCGATAGGTCTTCGATTGATCGAAGGACATTCCGATAGGTCTCCAATTAATCGGACCATCCATCGGACACACCTGAAAAATTGAATTTTTGAATAACTCTCTAGACAGATTTCTGATCAATTGATTAGAAGTTTCCAATCAATCGGAGTCATGTCCGATCAATCGGAAATAGTGATGAAAAATAGCAACTCTCTGGACACTTTTACTATCAATCGATCGTTATCCGATCAATCGAAGATCGCAGTCTGGTCAATCAGAGAGGAGCTCTGATTAATCGGACCTGTCTGCTTAGCTGCGTAGGGAGTTACGCAATTTCAGAAGATTCCAACTCGGTGCGAGATTTCTCTTATAAAAGGGCATCTCCTCTTCCTTCCCAAGGCATGCTAAGATGTGGGGAACATCAAGGAGGCTTAAGAGATGAATTCCACTTCAAGTTTTCTTAGTAGTCTTCTATTTACTAGTTATTTTTATGTTTCTCTATGTTTTTAGTTCAAGGATGTTAGAAATGAAATAAAACCTCTTAGTTAGGGCAAAGAGGTGAATCTTTTTATTCATTTTTTTATGAATTGATGCAACCTAGGTTTACTTTTTATGATTTAATTGATGAATTTGGTTTGATGAGAGTTTGAATAAAGTACTAATTTAATTTTTGCTTTGATCTCTTGATGACTCCGGGCTCATGTGCTTCTTAATGAATTTAAATCTAGTAGCTTACCCTTGTACATTGTTTATACTTGTGTAGTTCATTGATCTATCATCGACTCCGGGCATGATAGACACTTTGATTGCCTTGTGCACAATGTAATGATCTTCATGTGAGAACTAGTTCAAACTAAAGTTCTAATATTTTATTATAATCTTAGATAGATGTTTGCTGATTAATTTTGATTTAATTAGAGTTCTAACCATTAGTCGTAGTCATGTCTAGTGACAGGATTTGATGAAAGCTATGGTTGTGAATCTCAACTAGATTGGAAAGAGGCTTGACTTATGCAATTGAATGTGCCTAAGGCCTGAGCATTTTTGTGGGAATCGAATCAATGAACCAACTGTTTTAGATAAGTGTTGATTGAACTGCTCCATATTCCGATCGGATAGAGATAAGAATTCGATTCCAGTTGAGTTGTGAGAGACCTAGTTGTGTTGATGCATTAAAAACCATCAAAAGTGGATCCTTAGAGCTCTAGTGCCTTTTAGATTATTGTTTTACTTCTTATATTTACTGTTTAATTTCAAATCACTATTTTTCGGATTTAGTTCTTAATAAGATCTCGATTTTAGGTTATTTTAGATAAATTCTAACAATATCTACATATAAATCTCTATAGGACGATACACGGTATTTCCGAACTTATTACTACTTCGTAACCCTATACTTGGGGAGTAAACACATACTAGTAACGTGTAGTTGATCTCATCATCCAACACATACATCCACATATCCGAAAATAATCCAACCACGAATAGCTCCAACGCACATCCGGGTACTTGTACTCAATTCTGGGCTTTTATTGTTGTCCATAGCAAATGTACAACCTTATCATCGTCTCAACAGCAGTTCCCACCTTTCACAGACCCCCACTCAATATCCATTTGGATCCACCATGATGTATGTGTTATTTTCACACCATCTATTTATTTTGCCATATCATAGTAGGGGATGCCATAAAAAGTCTGGCCTAGACCCAAAGTCTAAGTGGGCCCTACCACATAGGAGGAGACCCCACCCCTGACGACGTGGATAGAACATATGCAACACAATAGGCCTAAAAAATGGATATAATGAGAGATGTATCCAACAAACTATGGTTCCCACTTTTTAGGGACCAATGCTCAAAGTCCAACTCTATAACATACATATATATAATTAGTTATTTATTTTATATTCTCAATCACAAGTATCATGCATCATCCACATATAAAAAAAAAAAAAATCCAACCACGCATAGCTCCGACGCACATCTAGGTACTCGTACTCAATTACGAGCTTTTATTGCTGTCCATAACAAATGTACAACCTTATCATCGTCTCAACTGTGGTTCCCACCTTCAAGGAAACCCTGCTCAATATCCATTTGGATCCACCATGCATGATGTATGTGTTATTTCCACACCATCTATCTATTTTACCATATCATAGTAGGGGATGATGTTCGCTCGCCTCAAGTGTAAGGCTGCGATGTAGTGATAATCTCAGTAAGACCGAGGTTGATCCACAGGGAAGGAGGTAAACAATTCTAACTACTCTAACAACTAGAATCTAAGAGGTTTGTGAAATCACTTTTTAAACATGAAATAAGAAAATCTGATAATGAAAGGGTAACTAGAGCGTCAAGGATCCACTTATTGCTCTCCTTAGATGCATAATTCGCTGTGGTTTCTCACTTACTCAACTAGAATCGAAATTAAATCCTATCTAGCCGGATGATAGAGTGGTTATATTATCAAAGCAATCCAACACATGTGTTGTTCATCAACATGATTCCCTCAATTCAAGTTAGGACTTGAGCACACTCAATTGCATAGGTCAATCCTAGTTCCAATAGATTAAGATCATAACCATAATAATTATCAAACCTTTTCACAAAGCTTAATTAATACCATGGTTTGAACTTGATTCAAATCACATAAACACCCAACATATATTTTAGAATTTTTGGAAAAGATAGAACTTTGGTTTGAACTTCCCACATGAAGATCCAAGTTCTAAAGCATCTTGAATCCGATTCCTCGAAGCATACAGGTCTGGATCTTTGCAAAACAATTAGAAACTAATGTAATTCTTCCAAACATCCATGAGTCATCATAAGATTAAGAAAAATTACTTAGAACTTTATTCAAACTTCTAAAAACCGTTGTTCTTCAATAAATCCAACTTGAAACCATTAAAAATGAATTAAATAATCTAAGAAAACTATAAGGTTCACCTCTTAGCTCTAGCTAAGAGATTAGCTAACGAAAAGCATATTAAAAACTTGAACTAGAACTAAGAAAAGGAAGAAAAACTAGCTGGAGGAGGTTAGAAAGCCTCCTATGACTTGAACTCCTTGCTCCCCACGTCCTTGCTTTTTTTTTTTGGAATAGAAGAGAGCACATCCTTTTATAATGCAGGAATAGTATAGCAACATAACAGATTTTGTTTTGCTTGGTGGGGCCTAACTAATGATCGGATTGCCTTCAAATTTGATTTGTAGCTTCCTTATAATGTGATCTTTCTCATTTTCAAGATTATCTTCTGAATGGGCCCATCAATCAGATCAATGACCGCCTCTCAAAATCGCCCAATTCGGGTACCTTCAAAACCAGTCATCTTGCTTTCAATGCTACGGAGTGTACAGAGGTCGGATTGATCTCAAATTTTGAACATTGGTAGAAGCCTTCCTCCTCTACATGATAGATGGATTAGATTGTCCAAAATAGTTCCATAATATAGTCTCAAAATTAGAATAGTTAGGGCTTTTTATAAAATCGCTGCAGTTGGAATCTCTTTGGATGTTCCATCTTTCTTCGACTGGTACAATCAAACCACACATCCTTTTGACCTGAAACTTTGTGGTTATACATATATAGATGTGGTCTAGAAGATGGTCAAAGTAGATTCATCATATCATCAATGATGGGCCACCTGAACCGGCCCAGAGTTGAGTAGGCGGAATCTGGAAACTTTCTGGATAGTTCGTATTATTTTGGTCACCACGGTCAATCCGTAGCTCCGATCGACACGAAACCACTCGGGTTATTTCGATGTCAAGCTCTTCTTCAACATAGATGTGTTAGATTTCCAGATATTATCAAGATGGCCCCAAAACACTGGGCCAAAAAATAAAAAAGGGACTGCCTCTGTTTGAAATCTGACTTCTGAAAGTGTATGGCCGACCTGTCATCTGGCCGGCAGGCCGGTCGGTCGGACTATAGGTTGGCCTTCACAAAATCAGTTTCGAGAATTTGCTGTTTCTGGAGGGTTTGGCTGGCCGGCCGGTGACTGTGGCCAGCCGGTCGGTCAGGCTAAAAACATGTGTTTTTCTTAGTTTTTCCTCCTCAATCTTCATTACTCCTTTGCTCCACCTTTTGGTCCTTTGTTCTTTGGTCTTCCAAGCATGTAAGACGGGCCTCTGAGCATCTGAATGGTGAAGAGCCTCTCTCATTCCTACAATCACAAATCCATGAATTAGATTACTCTTTAAATCATGAAAATCATGCATAATGTGTGATGAATTAGGGTTAGAATATGCACAATTAAGAGCTCAACAGATGACCACAAAAAGTCTGGCCCATACCCAAAGTCTAAGTGGGCCCCACCCCATAGGAGTGGACCCCACCTCTGACGACGTGGATAGAACAAATGCAGTGCAGCGGACCAAAAAATTTGATATAATGAGAGACGTATCCAACCCAAACATGCATACATTGAAACATATCTAACTAACTACTAACAACGGTTTCCACCTATTTGTTAGGCTACTCAGCTAGTTAAGCTACTTGGCTAATCAATCTACTTGGCCAATCAACCTACTTGGCTAATCAATCATTTTAAAAAATTATTTTAATTAGGGCGTGTGTTCACTACCAAAAAACGGGGCAAAGGCTACGGATTAGGTGTTTCTTTTGCTAGGGATATAATCCTTAGTTATATTGCTAGGGATTTAATCCGCAGCAAAAAGCTATCACCCACTTAAGCTTCCAAGTTTCTTAAGGGACTCTATGGGGCCCACCGAAAGGTGTTTGCATGATCTTAATCCATTCATCCATTTTAAAATCGAATTTTAGAGTATTATAAAAAAAAAGAGGTAGATTGAGCCCTGAGGTGGACCACACCGTAGGAAATAGTGATATAAACTTCCTACCATTGATCGTTGGTATGGTCCATTAGAATTGGATTTGCCTCAGTTTTGGTATCTGGCCCTAAAATGATCTGTCAAAATGGATGGACGGAGTGGATATGCCATATACATCACGGTGGGCCCCACGAGCACAATCATCAGCCCGTGCATCTCGCCCGCACTTGAAAAAAAGAATTTTTTTTTGGGAAACCTCCCGCCCGCGCCCTCGCCCTTCTTGGGAAAACGCTCCTCTCCCTCTCTCCGTCTCTCTCTCTCTCTCTCTCTCTCTCTCTCTCTCTCTTCCTCTCTCTCGCCCGTGCCCTTGCCCCTTTTTGGGGAAAACACTCCTCTCTCTCTCTCTCTCTCGCCCTCTCTCTCAATCTCGCTACCCCATGACCCTCGATCTCTCTCAATCTCGCTGCCCCACGAGCCAGATTTGAGTTTCTTCCTCTCCAACGGCAGCTAATCTCGGTAACGGCACCCTTTCCGGTGAGGTTTGTACCATCTGACCGGCTCTTTCTCTACGCCGGCAATCTTCCTCCTGCACAGGTATGTCTTCTTCTTCTTTTTTTTTTTCTTCAGCCCCTGCAGACGGTAACGGTCGGTGCTGTACTAAAAGTTCTGTGGGCCCCATCATAATTTCTGTGTGTTATCCCTTTTGCCCGGCCATTTTAGGGCATGAGCCCAAAAATCAGGGAGATCCAAATCTTTGGTGGACCACACCACAGGAAACAATGGTGATTGAACGCCTGCCATTTAAAACTTCCTAGGGCCCACTATAATGTTTATTTGTCATCCAACCTGTTGATTAGGTTACACAGACCTGGATGAAGGGAAAACACAAATATCGGCTTGATCCAACACTTTTGTGGCCCCCATGAAGTTTTTAATGGTGGGCTTTCTAACAGCCCTGTTTCCTGTGGTGTGGTCCACCCAAGATTTGGATCTGCCTGATTTTTGGGTTCATGCCCTAAAATGATTTGGACAAATGGATGGGGCGACGTGGATAAAATCCATACATCCTGGTGGGTCCCATGGCCCCAAAAATATTAATGATTTTTTACATTTTATTTCTTCCGATAAAATCCATACATCATGGTGGGCCCACATCCTGATTTGACCTTTTTTTGGGGCCTAAAATCTGATTGGACCGGATTTTATATTTTTTGGGCCCACATCCTGATCGGATCAGCATTTTTTGGGGCCCACATCTTGATTGGAACTTTTTTTTTGGGGCCCCTCATATTGATTGGACTAGAATATATTTTTGGGGTCCACGTCCTTAAAAGAATGTTGTGTTTTTTTTTTTTTTTTTTGGTCCTTGTCTTTTACCTTTTTTAAATTGTTGATGGATGATGAGATTGAAAATGATTTTAGTGGTTAAGAGTGATAATGTGATGATAACAGGGTTGACCTGCTGTTTTTAGCTATGCTTTAATAGAAGTGGCCCACTTATGGTCATGCTGGACCTCTGCAATGGAAGGGGTAGGAGATGCATAATAAATTGGATTGCGCATGGCCCCATTGTCTTGGATTGATGTACATCATTGTGGGCCGTGTTGGACGGGTTAGATTCGATGTACATCATGGTGGCCTAGTTGGCATTGGATGAGTACCAAATGTGAGTAACATGAGTCACCACTACTTGGTGGGACTCTAGCCTATGACAAAAGCCACATAGTAAAAGATTGGGAGTGTATGATACTTAGGGAGTGTATGACGCTTGATACACACATTTTAGAATTGTATGCATGACATGCACTATATTGAAACATTTTAATTTTAAATTTTGTCTTAATATACCTTTGAGCTTACTAATAAAATGATATGTTTGGAACATGGGTCAGGTGCTAGTTGAAGATGGACCCATTGGTTAATCGAGAGTGGATGACATTAAGTTTTCCGGACCCATATTTTATTTCTGGCATAAGTAGCTTTTTGAAGTTTGCTCAAGAACACCTTCCTGGTAGAGAAACCATTCTTTGTCCATGCACCAGTTGTAGATGTGCACGTTTACCAATGTGTTACGACGATTTGGAAATACATCTAATGAAAAATGGATTCGACCCAACATATAGGGTTTGGAACGTGCATGGTGAGCATGCATCACCTAAGTATACTGAGCGTGCATCAAGTTCCCAACAATACCACAATGTCCCAAACTTAAACGAGGTTCACAATGCGGTCATTGAAGAACTCGTTGGTAATAACTTGGATGAAGTTATCCACGATGAGCCGAATGTGACCACTGAAACAGAAGGCGTCTCTAGAGATGATGAAACCAATGAGTTTGAAGCAAATCTACAGCACGCAATGACTGAGTTGTACCCTAGTTGCGAGGATTTCACCGTGCTAACTTTCATTATACAACTTTTCAAGTTAAAGGTGAACCATGGATGGACCGAAAAAAGCTTTACAGAGCTCCTTCAACTACTCCAGAAGGTGTTACCCTCCGGTAACAAGGTCCCAATTAATACCTACCAAGCGAAAAAAATCATTACAAAGTTGGGTCTTGATTATGTGAAAATTCATGCTTGTCCAAATGACTATATCTTGTATTGGAGAGAGCATGAGAAGAAGACCAGTTGTCCAAATTGTAAAACTTCTAGGTACAAGACAGAAATCGACAATGAGAGAAAACGATGTGAAGTACCTGCTAAGGTATTAAGATGTTTTCCATTAACACTAAGGCTACAAAGAATGTTCAGTGTGCCATGGTTGGCGAAAGAGATGTCCTGGCACTCAACCAGGAAAAAGCAGCATGGAAAGATGGAGCATCCGGCTGACTCTATTGCATGGAGGATTCTCGATAACAAGTATACTGATTTTTCAGCTGAGCCTCGCAATGTTCGATTGGGTCTAGCCACGGATGGGTTTAACCCCTTTAGCACTTTAAGTAAGTCATATAGTTCATGGCCTGTTATGTGTGTGATGTACAACCTTCCACCAAAGCTTTGTATGAAACCTCAATTTACTATACTGACATTGCTCATTGAGGGACAGCGACAACCAGGGAAGGATATTGACGTTTATTTACAGCCATTGATTGATGAACTACAAGACTTGTGGCGGAAAGGGGCCACGACGTTCGATGCATACCATGGAAATAGATTCAACATGCGTGCCATTCTGCTCTGGACAATCCATGACTTTCCAGCATATGGTAATGTTTCTGGTTGTAGGACCAAGGGTAAGTATGGTTGTCCTATATGTGGTCCCAATACAGATTCCTTACGACTCCAGTACGGAAAGAAACATGTTTATATGGGTCATAGACGGTGGTTGCCACTATCAGACCCGGCTAGGGATGACACAAGTGCAGGAACGTTCAATAAGGTAAAGGATACAAGAGGGCAACCAATGAGTCTGACGGGGATTGAGGTCGAAAAACAGACTGCGAACCTAGTTGTGAAGTGGGGGAAGACTGGGAAGATGAATGTAAGGGGTTTAGGAGGACAAGAGCAAGCGGATGATGTTGAATCACCATGGTTCTTCAAGTGGTCCATATTATTTGGTTTGGAGTATTGGAAGGATATTCTGGTACGCCACAACCTTGATGTCATGCATGTTGAGAAAAATGTATGTGAAATCCTTCTCGCATTGATGTTAAACACGCCAGGCAAAACCAAGGATGATGCTAATGCACGTAGGGACCTGAAACGGTTGGGAATTAAGAAGCGTCTATGGCTGAAAAAGACAAATGGCAAGGTGATCCAAAAACAAAGTCTAATCTGTCTTCGAAAAGAAGAGAAAAAGCTTTTCATCCAAACTTTGCGTGAACTGCATGTTCCGGTTGGGTTTAGTGGGAATGGGAAGACCATCGTAACGCAAGATTGCATGGATTTAAAGGGAATGAAGTCTCATGCTTACCATGTGTTGATGCAACATCTGTTTCCAGTTCTCATCCAGCATGTATTCAAGGATAGGAAGGTCATTCGTTCTGTAATTACAAGCTTTTGTACCTTCTTCAATGCCTTGTGCTCAACAACCATAGATCTTCAAACGCTCCACACTCTCGAGAGGGGTATAGCTAGGACGTTATGTCGACTTGAGATGATATGCCCTCCATCAATATTTGTTGTGATGATGCATTTGCCGATCCACTTGGCTTACGAAGCTCGCATATGTGGTCCTGTCTACTACCGATGGATGTATCCATTCGAAAGGTATGGTATGAGTTTAGTATGAATAAATTGGTGAAACATCTAGAATTGCATTTATACATAATGTGTCATTATTTTTGTTAGGTTCATGAAGACATTTAAGGCCTATGTCCGCAACAAGACGCGACCCGAGGGTTGCATTACAGAACAGTACATCCAGGAGGAGACAATTATATACTGTAACCAATATAGAGGAAAACAGAGAACAATCCTATTGGAAAAATTGGAAAAACGGTTTGATGGAGTCATTCCAAGACAACAAAAGTTGAAAGATATTGTTGATGATGGGCTCTAATAGTGATGATGTTGGTCCAGTAGGTTCGAGTCAAAGTGTCATCCTAGCGGGTATCGAATATGAACAGGCTCGCATCTGGGTATTAAAGAGCCATCCTAGCTACGATGTGTGGGAAGGGTATGTACAGTTAGCTCATATGTATATATCTTCTTTACTTTACGCAAATTTCGATTTAGTAATAGTATTGAATAATGCACAGGAAGCACAAAGATTTCTTGCAGTGACGATATAGGAGGACTAATAGGGTGCTTAGCGAGGATGAATTCATACCTTGGTTGAAGAGGCAGCCAGAGTTCAACGAATCAAATGACAAAGACTTTAAAGATATAGTGAGAGGATCTCTGGCTTTTGCTATAGAGTACAATAAGTATTGTGTTAATGGTTTCCTCTTTGTCACTAAGGACTATGAGGAGAATAAAATGACCCAAAATAGTGGGGTTATGACAGAGGGTATGACCACCTTCCAAGCTAGTGCTAAGGACAGGAACACAGTGGATGAAAATCAACCTTATTATGGAGTCCTCCGTAGAATTATCCAACTAGAGTACCGATTAGGATACAAGCCCTTCCTATTTAAGTGTGATTGGGTGAAGGTGACGCATCATGGTGTTTCTTTTGATGTCGATGTAAATTTGAGATTAGTAAACCTGTGTAGTCTTTACAGCTCAGACAAAGTCGGAGACGAGCCGTTCATTCTTGTGGAGCATGCCGTGCAGGTTTTTTACTTAAGAGATCTAAAAAATCCTGACTGGCACGTGGTCTTGGAGGTTCCAAAAAAGATTTTTGTCGAGGATGAGATTTGCCTTCTATCGGAACGATTGAAGGCTGTAACTAATGCCAATGTAGGACCTAATCTCACCTCATTAGCAATTGTTGATGAGTTTATATTCAATGAAATTGAAGACATAGATGTTGTTGTTGAAAAAGCAAAGAAAAGAAAGTGAACGAGGAGAATGTAACAAAGAAATAAATGATATTTGTAGTTTACATGTTTGTACTTTACAAAGAAATAAAGGAAATCTAAATAAGGTATGGAGAATATAGTGAATTGTTTGTACTTTACATGTTATGTAAATTGTTTCTTAACTCATAATGTTTTTTCTATTGGCCATGAAATCGGCACATGGATTCACAACCAGAGGCATTGGGTACGCACTTGCTTGGTAATACGGATGCAAGCAGTGCCACAGGTAATAAATTTGTTCTCTTTAATTAGCTATATATGTTGATTTCATCTTTCTTATATATTGGTGGTAATCAAAGATATGTGCATATACCTATTATTCTTTTTATGCAGTTGTGCCATATTCTTCTTCATCCAGAAAGAGAGGCCCTACAAGGGGTGCTTCTCTAGATATGCAACAAGATAGAAAAAAAGTTCTAAAGACAAACGAATTTGGGCAACCGAATGAGTTCTCTCCCAATCATAGAGACTTTGCAACACAAATCGGTGTCCTCACCCGTGCTCATATCCCGATCATATACCAGGACTTTCGCCAAGTGCCTCGTACAGATATTCAGACAGTCACAGATGCATTGTCACGACTTTATGAGTTTGAGGTTCAAAGTTGGGATGCGAGTCTTATATATGTAACACGCCGCATCAATGAAACATGGAGAAATTATAAAAAAAGGTTGACTGCAAAATATATTAAAAACAATGATCAAGCGGTTGTGAGAAATAGTCCAGCGCCCCCCCCCCCCCCCCCCCCCCCCCCGGTGTCCCTATGGAGGATTAGAGGGTCTTTGTGGATCAACACAACACTGAGCAATTCAAGAATGCAAGCGCAAGGAATAAAGTCAATCGGGCCAAGCTAAAAGGACCTGCGTGTCTTGGGTGGTGTAGCATGGCTGTTACTCACCATCAAATGGTAAGAATAAGTATCCCAATTTAAAATTAAATATTATTTTGAATTATTAGTCATCTAACTCTATGAATGATGCGTGTTTGAACAACATGTAATGTGGCAAAGGCAATGGAGAGGAATCTTACATCTGATGCAGAGGTAAGTAGAGGTGATGTCTACTTAAGAGCCCATACGAGGAAGGACAAAGTTGTCCAGTTTCCTGATCTCGCTGTAAGTTCACCCCTCATATCACTTATCGCTGCCCTTCTGAAATGCCAATCTATAACTTTGAGTTGTTAAGCACCATTTGTTTTTTGTCACAGGAAAAGCTAAGCGAGCTTTATAGTACCAATCCTACTTCTAGGACGAGCGGCATTGATGATGCCCTCACACAGGTACTAACACAGTTAAAAAATTACTTGAGTTTCATACTAATTATGCATTTCCTAATAGCCTAATTTGTAATGTTTTATAGTTGGTTGGTCCTGACATTAGAGGGCGAATGAGGGGTCTAGGTTGCTCCGTAAGCAAGACTGGATTGAAGAAGTCAGCCCCTATCCGTTCAAAAGTGGAGACGGTGACAAAAGAAAAAGAGAGTCTATCGCAGGAGATAGTAGAGATAAAGAAAACATTGGTTGAATTTAAGGCATGGATGACTCTGCAGCAACATAAGCAACAAGAGGCTCAGTTTGATAAAAACCCTACAACACCACCAACCGTTCGATCCGCTCAGGCATCATCGGTATGAAAGTTTAAATTTGATACTGTATTGAGCTTACAATTGTATTATAAACACTAATAATAACTATGTCATTTTATATGTGTACATGTAGCCGGATTTGATATATATCGGTAAGAGATGCGACTTGCTTGGTTGGGGAAAACGTGGTGTAGTTGCTCGTGGTCAAGTACATGAAGTTGATCCAAATGCAGTTGTCCATAACCATAAGTTGGAGGAAGGAGCTTTTGTTGTTATCCTGATTGAGATTATACAACCTAATGCTCCTTTGTGGATCGAAGATGGGTTCGCAACTACACTTGGAGAGGCCGGTCCGGGATCATTTGTGCAATGGGGGAAGGATCTTTGATATTTCAGTAATTTGAATTAATTTTGTGCTTTAACAGTTTAAGTTACTTTTGAACTAATTTGGTACTCTATAGTTGAAGATGTTTTTCGTATGCATGTTTTTTTCTATATATGTTTGTTTTTTTTCTAATTTTGAACTAATTTGGTACTTTATAGTTTTAGGCTCCATTTGATTTAAATCAAATGGAGCTTAAGCCCTTTTTTAACTCCGCCAATGCAAATCTCCTTGCATTGCCGGTCCCAAGCCCGGATAAAGGAGGAGGGAGAAGGAGCTATGTATGGGTATGGTTTCTATTCCTATGTTACTTTTTTTATAGATTGCATGTAAGATAATATTTCTTCTTTCTACAGTTTTCATGATGATTTGTATTTTTGTTACAAGGTTTTTGGAGAATATATGTGTGTAGGACTGCTTCAATCAGTTCCAATATCAGTTTCCATACAAAAAGAGGTAAATTCTCATTACAAGTTTCAAAATACGAGTTGTATTATTTTCTTCTATTTTGATTTTCTTCTATGTTACTTTGCCTATTTATAAATTAACTAGAACCTGCACCTCAATGAGTATCTGATGCCAAGTATTACAGGTAGAGTTTGATGCAAATGGAAAATGTCCCCAGATTGGTTGTTTGTGATCAGCATGGCTTCTTGGGTTTGCCTTGAGGATAGCTCAAATTTCAGGTTTGGGCAGTTTTCAACGCATCCAATAGGATGGCCCCACTGTTTAATTAATTCTCAGCAATCTTATATATTTTAACTTGAATTTTTTGTTAAGACACCATTTTGTGTATGTAGCAGGGAGTTTCCCTTTTATTGGCAATAGGAAGGGTAATATTGAACTATCTGAAGCAAGCGTTCTTTATTGTGCTGCTCCTGCCATGGGTCATAATCAGGTATGATTTGAAGTCATCACCATTTTCAATTCTTCATTTGGGCCATTTGAGCAGATTTGGAATGCCAACAATGCAGGTGAATTATGCCCAATCACCATCTGATTTTGTTGGTGCTTTGTGGAAGAATTCCCAAATAGTAGACGTTCGACACTATCTGTTTGGGGCCAGACCTGTCCATGAATTGGACAACATTTGGGGTCAAAACGATCCCCTTTTTGGGAACCCAAAGCTGTCCGAAAATGGACAGTGTGTGGGAACACAAAAATGTGCAATATGTGGGTCTAATTCTGTCCAAATTTCGGACAGTGTGTGGGATCTGTCTTTATGGCCACCGGTTGGGCCATCTTTGACCCTCAAATCAGCCTAGCTAGACCATGTTTTGGGCCCACAAAACTGTCTAAGTTGGGCCACGTTTTGAGCACACCAATCTGCCTGATTTGGACAACGAATTGCACTCAATTTTACTCATTTTGAACAGTGAGATTTGGTCTCAAAACTGTCTATAGTGGTCAGTGTTAGAGGCTCTCAAATCTGGTCAAGTATTGGTATTTTAATATATAGATGTTAGAAGAACCAGAGGGCCTTCCTGTCAATGTTAGATTTGCTGAGGACAAAAAGCATGGCTTCCTTCTTTAGTATTTTCGAAACACCATTGGTCAGCGTTAGAGGGTCTCCGGAAGCTTTAAAGGCGAAGGTGGCTGAAGCAGCAGCAGCAGCTAGGGTGACAGGCATGCTAAGGTGACAGGCATGCTTCTGGAGATGGACCAGATAGGGTGACAGGCATGCTAAGGTGACAGGCATGCTTCTGGAGATGGACCAGACTGAGGTGCTGCACCTGTTGGCGTCTCCGGAAGCTTTAAAGGCGAAGGTGGCAGCAGCAGCAGCAGGTGGCTGAACCCCAACTGATCAACTATCGGCACTTTCTCTGAATGACACGCTCGTTTCCTGAGGCAGGTTAGTTCTGTTTTCTTCATCCATCTGTGTGTGGGTTGAGGAGTTTTTATGCAGTAGACCTGTTTGGAGCATTATCGTTGAATAAACATACAATTTTAGGAGTGACATTGATTTGAGACATGGTAGAAGCTAAGCGAGCCTTTCAATTACCCGTCTCTTTGGTGAGAAAACAGTTACTTTCTTCGGTGTCTGGTAATTGAACTTCACATCTCGTGTATTGCGAAAGCTCTTTTTTAATATGGAAATTAGTGATGATTGGAGGGTAAAATTGGTGTGAAGGTGGAGCAGGAGTGCGAGGCGAACCAGCTGAGGCCAGAGCAGTTAGTTGTGAACGGGCGGCCGTTGAGGCAGGAAGAACTGGCGGAGATTATGGGTTGTCCTGCAGCCCGGAAGGTATTGGTATGATAAGGATTCCGGGCTTTGGGGAAAGGTGAATGTTGATTTTGTTGCTGAGGAATGCTTACTTGCAGATGCCTCTGTAAATGCTGAAACAAATGCCCTCAGGTGGGCTTACATGTATGTTGAAGATGCACAGTAGGTGATCATCTTGTTCTGATTGTCCATTAATTGTATCCGTATGGCCCGCCTGACGAGGGGAACTGCCTGAGTTTTGGGCTGGAGCACATGCACTGTGGGGCTTGTGCAATGAATGGCCTCGATCATACATAAGTGTGCCTGTTGCAATTGCTGGGCACTTGCCCTTGACAATTACAGAAGTGCGCTGTAAAGGAGCATTCCTTTTTCTATGTTGAAGAGGGATTTTTTTTTTTTGAAAATTTATTTTTATGTTGTTGGTTGTATTGCTGAAAACATCGGCAGGAGGGTGAGAAACCCGATAGGATTATAAGTTCGAAATTGAATGTTGGGTGGAAGCTAAAGATGGAAGCTAGCAATGGCAACACACAGGTGTACATCAATGGGCGGGAGATCACAGGGATAGAGCTCAGGATGTTGAAGGTGAGGTTTTGGTATCTTTTGAGCTTGTTCTTGGACTGAGTGAATGGTCATCTTCAATTACTTGTGCTTGTGGAATTGTTGCTATTTTCATGAATCAATGATTTATAGAAATGGCGGGAACCCATTACATTTACATGTTACGGGGCATCACCTTGAAATTGTGCTGATTGCATAATGCTAACCATTTGATTTGTGGATGTTGTTTTTTCATTTTACCCAATGAATGTGGACCATTTTTCACTTTTGTTGTAGCAATCTGTAGTGAGTTATTGATCTGATCATTCAATAGGAATTAGGATGGAATTTTTCTGATTTCTATGGTTTCACCTATCCATGGTACACTTTTTTCTGGTCTTTTTTTTCTTCTTCTATTTCATCATTATGTATTAGAGATTGTGGCGTCCACCAAACAACCTATTACAGGTTCTTGAACTTGCTCAGCTTATTATATATCTTTCTTGATGTTTTTTTTTTTTTTTTTTTGTTTGGTGTTCTACGTCTTGAATTGAAACTAAAGTATTTGAAAGTGACAATCAAACAGGGCATTAGACTGTTCAAAATAGGGCTTAAAGTGACAATCATGGCCTATTTATGTGGTGCTGATTTCAGATATGAAATTAGCTTTAATCTGGATTGTTGGAAACCGTATACCACATTGAACAATTAAAGCCTGCCTGACCTATGATTCACATCAATTCTATTAACTGATCTTTGTTCTGCATGGCTTATCTTGCAGCCTACCTTCACATTTTTAAGAATTATATCCATCAGTTTGTCATGTTCATTAAATTGGTGGAATGCAATTCTTCTTATTGTTTGTGTTGTTGATGAAGACATGGATACCTTCTATGCAGGTGGTTTGCTGGATAGAGTGGACAGCTATATGTTCAAGGGTGCACTTGCATATGCTCATGTCAAAAGCATGTTACGACTTTCTAGAGTTTGAATTACAAAGTTGGGTAGACACTGACGGAAAATACAAAGTAAACTTTCTGTTTTTCCCTTTTCTGGTATCAGAGGCGAAGGATGGCTTTACAAACACCCACACAAGAACTTCATGGACTATATTGTACAACTTGCATCTTTTTCCTTGCCATTGCTCACTTTAAATGAAGGTATTTCCTAATATTAATGGCAGGTGCGAGGTGCTGTCATGTTCCTCAGTCGGATTTCACTCCTCATGGATCAGAACACCCAGGCAGTCCATATGTTCATGTCAGCTCTCCTTCAGGTAGTAATAATAGTGGCTCTAGTACAATCATGCTTATGCCCGTGTTCCAGACTGTTCTCACTCATGGTTATCATTCACTGCAGGTCTTTGATACTTATGGATTATTATATGGTGAGCTTGCAAGCTTTGTATTCCAACTGCTACGTATCATGCCAAATCTCAACAAAGGCCAACGACTGCTACCCGGTGCACCTTCCGGTACCAATGTGCAGGGACAAAACAACACCAAGTGGCCAAAGCCTGCCAGCAGCTCATGGGACAGTATTTGGGGGGATGGTTGCAGTAAAGAGAAGTGATCATTGTCTAGAATAGATTTGAAAGGAACATCCAGGGATGCATGGACAGAGATATGAACATTACTGATTTCATGTGTTAGGCCTGCATAGAGTTTGAAACGTTGAGAAGGAAAGATTGGTGCGAAGGAATGATCTAGATTTGTTTCTAGTGATGCCAGCTTCTAGAGGTTTACATGTTTTCTACACTTTTTCAATTGGAAACATGCTTCCTGAGGTTTGACCTTAATCTCTAAATGGAGTCTTGTACAAAATACACATCTTTTTTTAAGAAGTGCAGGCAATGGTCCAATAATCTAGAGCAATGATGTGTTGTTTACAACCACGATAAATCATATGCTCCAAAAGGAAGATCCTAGCTACTAATCTTGGGCAATTAATCAGTTGAATGTGGACTTTGTGCTATTTGCAGTTCTCTATCAAGGAGACTTTTCTTGGATTGGATGCTTACATCCGTTGTCTGAGACTATTTCTATGAGATGGTTGATACAAGTTCGATTCAAATTAAACCAGTCAAATTGGTGGACCTTCTTGACCACATAGGAAAAACCAAACTATTCCTAATGGCCACCATTGAAACCTTCATTTTTTTCTTTGCCTAATAGCCTCTTTAGAAAGGTCTGAGATCCAATCCATCCATCAGAATGACACCACTATATTGACGTCCTAGCCCAAGAATCAGGTTGACCCACTGGTCAGTTGGCGCACAGTTTGCAAAATAAATGGACAACTTGGAAGGCTTCACTGAAGTTTTCAACCCATTCACCTGTCTTCGCTGAAACTGTGATGTACTTCTGAAACAAAACCTTACTGCTTTGATATGCATCAGTGGGATAGGTGTTCATTAAAAAATATGCTTGTTTCAGATTTGTTGCATGATTGTATCTCAGGGGTTGGTTAACTTTCATGTTGACATCATTTTTTTGTAGGTTGTTGCCTCTTTCTCGTGTCCCTCTAAACACATAACAAAATATAATGGCTGAACAAAATGCTAGTTCCCAAATGTTGCCAGCACTAAACTTCTTGTACAAGATAGTGAGTACTAACTTTTTTTTATATTTTGTTTTGTTGGTTATAAGGAGAGATGAATTGAGGTAAATGGAATGCTCTCTCTCTCTCTCTCTCTCTCTCTCTCTCTCTCTCTCTCTCTCTCTTAGGAGTATTTGATTGATTTTGCAATTCATTGAAGAAGAAAGAAGAATTTTGAGTTTTTCTTGTCTTATAGTGCTGTGGTTGTTGGAAAATAGAGGAGAAGTAATTGGAGATTCATGCACTATATGTAGCATCTCTTTCTATTGTTCTTTAATCGTGGATCTCTCTTGCAGTTCGTGCCATTGAGTTTGGATTTCAAAAGCAAGTATTCTTTCTTAAGCTCAAGGTAAGATTCAAGATGGTTTATAAATGTTATTGTGGCTATTATAGTTGTATGTTACATTTGGATGTATAAGTGATTGCAATTAAGTTTTCATGAAGTGAATATCCAAAATTGGTTCAATTCCACTTTATTCAAAGTGAATAGTCACTCCCAAAATTTGAGCTATTCTTTTTTATGTTTCTTCAAGAGAGTCTTTTCTTACATTACCCTATGGAATGACCATAGATCCAGATCATGCCAAGTTTAATTTTGTTCTTGTTTTTGAAAATTTGACTGTATATGAATTCTAGTTGGAGAAAGCCATTGAACGATTTTCAATTTTGATTTGTCCTAGAAGATTATTACTAGACCAGGTATGTTTATCCTTAGTTTTGCCATTTTCAGCTGGTAGATGTGTGATTCACCTTCACTTCCCACACTTTTTTTCACCAAACCTTGTTAAAGAATTATATAGTGATTGTGTAGTGAGAAAGTGAGAAGTTTGATACGGTTGTCAAATAATAATTTCTCAATGGTTGTTGTGCGAGAATTAAGCTCTTGAAGATTGATGGAGCATGCTAGTACTCATTTGTTTTAGGCAGTTTATTCTCTTTCAAGAATCATTTAACTTGCTTCTTCCAAGTACTCACATCTAATCCTATGTTTTTAAATGTCCTTTTTTTCTTTTTTTAGGTAGATAGCATTTTGTCTACTTTTGGATTAATATTTGGATTAAATTTTATGTAGGAAAATCTGTCGCTAAGCATTGTTGAGGCGAAAGAATGTTTTACATCAAAAGAGGTACTTATCTTTCTTTATTTGTAATTTTCGATGCTTGCTATAGACTCTTTTAAGTTTGTAGCATATTTATCAAATTTATTTGTAAACTTCAATGACTAGGATGATGGAAATTACTTGTACCTCCTGTAGCCATGTGAGGCTCACACCAATTTGATGAATGACTTTGAGGCTTTGTCCCCCTTTTTTGGTAGTGGAATCATATTGCAAAAGAAGATGAGAACAAAAGGCATTAAGATATAATGCACTCATGGTTGTTTATGTGATGCAGGAAACAATTCTTCTTCCAAGGCAGCAACTCGGTTCTTTATCAGAGAAAGACTCCAACTGTCCAGAACATATCACGAGCAATGAGGTTTCTATGCTCAGATAGCTTTGCAGAGGGTTGTAGTGAAAATGGTGGGCAGACAAAGGGCCTTGGTTCATCAAAAAGGAACTTATATGGAACTCAAGGGTCTTAGCTTCTTTGTGAATTTTTCTTCCTAGTAATGAGAACTCTTCATTGTATTTATATTGACTGAATTGGGGATGTATTAGGAACGAGTCTTCTCACATTTATATTGACTGAACCGGGAATGTATTTTGAGTTTCCCTTTAAAAAAAATTCATGACTTTAATGAATGTTCGATTAAATTTCCCTTTACCTCATTTTTTTTGTAGGATCTTTATTTGTTTTAGCTTGAGATGGGTTGAACTATCAGGGCATGTACCAAAAACGGCTAGAAATAGCAATAAAAAAAAAATTAAAGACACTAGCTACGGATATAGTTCGCAGCCCTCAAAATTAGTCCGTAGCTTTATGTTGAGAAAATGCTACGGATCGTCTTTCTATAGCTACGGCTATTATTCGTAGCTGAATAAATATAGCTACGGACTATATCCGTAGCTATGTCTTAAAAGGCTATGGCTTCAGCACCAATAGCTACCGACCGGATACGAGCTAGCTACGAATTATATTCGTAGCTATAGATATATCGCTACGGATTACATCCGTAGCATTTGCCCCATTTTTTTTGTAGTCGTTCAACATTGAATCATATCCGAATCTCAAGAGTACCCCTAACTGCGGGACCCAAAAAATGAAGAAGATGCAGATCCAAAGTGGAAGCAGTTACAAATTTTAAGTGGATCCTTTATTATGGGGCCCACTTTGACGTATGTGCCTTACATCCAAACAGCTTGTCCATCTGATAGCTCATTTTAGGGCATGGTCCAAAAAATGAAGCAAATCCAAATTAGTTGGCCCCACTGTGATATTTATGTGGTCTCTTCATCTATGTCTTGTACCTTATCAACAGGTTGGATGGTAAACAAACATTCCGGTGGAATCCATGAAGTTTTTAATGGTGGGGATTCAATCAAGGCTATTTCCTATGTTGTAGTCCACCTAAGATTTGGGTCAACTTCATTTTTTAGATTATACCTAAAATGAGCTGTCAAAAGTTGCACGGTGTAAATGTAAGGCACATACATCACTGTGAGACCCACAACCTAAGTGGATCGATTAGAAGCCACAACCATTAAAAACTTCCCAAGGCCCACTGTAATGTTTTTATTTTCCATTTGATAAAGTCACACAGACCTGAATGAAGGACCCCAAGAAGTTTCTAATGGTGAGATTTCAATTCTACCCTGTGGTCCACCTAAGATTTAGATCTGTCTCATTTTTTAGGCCATATCCTAAAATGATCTAGCAAAACGGAATAACAGATGAATGACATGGATTTAAAACACATACATCACAGTGGGCCCCACTGACAAAATAGATGGATGGCATGGATTTAAAACACATACATCATAGTGGGCCCCACTAGCAAAACAAATGGATGGCATGGATTTAAAACACACACATCACAGTGGGCCCCACTGGCAAATTAGATGGATGGCATGGATTTAAAGCACATACATCACAATGGGCCCCACTAGCAAATGGATGGATGACATGGATTTAAAACACATACATCAAAGTAGGCCCCACTGGAATAACAGATTGAGGGCATGGATTTAAAACACATACATCACAATGGGCCCAACTGGAATAACAGATGGATGGCATGGATCTACAACAAATACATCACGGTGGACCCCACTACCTGTGAGGTGGGGAAGGTGGGCTGAGGGAGTGGCGGCCGAAGTTGGGTGCGGTGGTAGCGGGTAGCAGATGGGGGAGGGGTGGCATAGAGAGAGAGAGAGAGAGAGAGAGAGAGGAGTGACACTGGCTGGCAGCTGGAGAGGGAGAGAGAGTGGGTGGGGTAGGGGTGGCGCTGGTAGCCAGGGGTGCATGGGGGAGCCGGGGCAGGTGGGGGTGCCGAGAGAGAGAGAGAGAGAGAGAGAGAGAGAGAGAGAGAGAGGTGTTGAGGGTTTCGATTTGGGGAAATAGAGGATATCATAGCGGCGCATTTTAAAATCCGTCGTTATATTATATAGTTTATATTAATTAGATATATTATATTATTATATTTTAAATATAATATATGTTGTATTATTTTATAATATATATAATATATTATATAATATATTATATGATAAATATTATTTATATATATTATATTATATGTTAATTATATATATTATATTACATTCTATATATAATATAATATAAATATATTATATAATATATATTAAATAGGGAAAAGTTACTATGTGCTCGACCTCATAGGAAGTCCATGGGGTTGAGCTGCGTGGGCCCCATTGTGATGTGATGGGCATCCACACCATCAGTCAGATGCACCATTCTGTGGTGATCAATGTACCTAAAACTTAAGCTAATTATCCATGACTTAGGTGGGACACACTATCGACAACATTTGGGAGTGGTTATCCTCCACTGAAACCTTTATGATCGTTTATAGGATTGATTGATTAGTGGTTAAGAAATTCAGCCCATCCATTATGTGTGTCTCAATTAAATAAGAGCTCACACCGAGTTTCAACCGTATTCAAAACTTAGGTGGGCCCTAAGTTCATGCTTTCAGATGTTGTAGGCATGATTTTACACTTTTCAGTTAGTATAGCGCACTCGAGTTCCAGATATAATTGATTTTTGGGGTGTCCCTTAACCAATATGAGATCCATTAAATTGATAATGTGGATGCCCAACACAAATCACAATGAGAACTTCCATGAGGTTGAGCGCATATAGTACCCTTTTTCGTATTAAATATATATTATATATATAATCCAACCGTTGGATTCCATTATAAGATTAATTCAACGATTGAATTTCAGTATCGGATTAATCCAACCGTTAGATTTAATTAACAGGTTGATCCAACCATTAGAATTCAGTATCAGCTTAATCCAACCATAGGATGTCAACATGAGCTTGCTTTAATCCAATTGTTAAAGCTAGGTTAGGTATCAACGTAATCCGATGTTTAGATTTCTATATTAGCTTAGGCTGATCTAACAATCCAACTGTTACATTTCATTATCGGCTTAATCTAATTGTTGGATTTTAATATCAAGTTAATCCATTATGATCGAATTTCAAACTCAGATTCATCCAAGTATTATATCGATTATGATCGAATTTCAATAATTAGCTTAATCTAGCTGTTGGATTTTAATATGGGCTTCCTTTAATCCAATAGTTTGATTTTAGCATTAGTGTAATTCGATGTTTGAATTTCTATATCATCTTAAACTGATCTAACATTCTAAATGTTATATTTGATTATCAACTTAATCTAATGCTTGGATTTTAATATCAGTTTAATATATAACTTTGGATTTCAAGATTAACTGATCTAACCATTAGATTTCAATATCAGATTAATCCAGCCGTTGGATTTTAATATGGGCTTACTTGAATCCAACCGTTATATTTCAATAGCAGCATAATACAACAGAATCGATTTCTTTATTGACATAGTTTAATCTAACAATCCAACCATTAGATTTTATTATTAGCTTAATTCGATAATTGGATTTCAATATCTAGTTAATCTAATCCCATTAGATTTCAATATCAGCTTAATCTGATCCCATTAGATTTCAATGGTAGCTTAATCTAACCGTTGAATTTCAATATGATATTTCTTTAGTCTAACTTATATCAATTATATCTAGCCATTAGATTTCAATATTAGTTAAATCCAACTGTTGGATATTAATGTAGGCCTAATTCAACCATTTCACCTCCTGCGGCGGATACCATAACCGTATATTTCAATATCTACTTAATTCAAACGCTATATTTCAATATCAACTAAATTCATCAGTTATATTTCAACATATGCTTAATTAAAATTTATTTGATTTCAATATTGACTTAATCCAATTCTTAGATTTCAAACTGGGTTTAATCCAACTGTTAGATTTCAATATCAGTTTAATCTAACTGTTAGATTTCAATATCTGCTTGATTATCAGCTCAATCCAACCATTAAATTTTTATATCAGCTTAATCCAGCCGTTAAATTTTATTTTAGCTTAATGCAACCATTAAATTCAATTTGAATATGTACTTAATTTAACCATTAGTTTTCAATATTGGTAAAATCCAATCGTTAGATTTCTATATCACCTTAATCTAACCATCAAAATTTTATTATTAGCTTGATCCAACCGTTGGATATTACTATGGAACCATTTAACCTTTTGTGGAGTACTAATAATCTGCCACTATAGATCAATTCAGAATGATAGGTTGAATAAAGTTAGGTGGGAATATCTATAGCAGCGAAATATAATATTCGCTGCTATAGATTAATATAGCGGCGGATATATCCACCTTTTGAGATCAATTCATTTTGGCGGGCAGAAATGAATTTAGTCGGATTTTGAAATATATAGCAGCAAAATTAATAGTCCGCCGCCATAGACAATTAGCATTATGGTAGAGAAATTAATTTGTTTACGAAGGTGGATTATTGTTTCCGTTGCTAAATGTCAACGCTAAATATGGCTGAAAGGATGGCAAGAGCGGGAAAGTATTTTTTAGCGGCGGATATTAGTATATGTCGTTGTAAATTCACATACAGCAACGGTTTATGTTAACCGTCGCAAAAAAAGTTAACTTACAGTGGTAGAAAATAATCTTCACTACTATAATCCACCGTTATATCGCATATTTGTTGTAGTGTAAGTATGACATGCTCTCATCGACATGAATCTAATGGTCAAGCTGATCCACAAATCAAGTAGGATACACAATCGAAAACGGTGAGGATGCTAGCGCACACACCATTGAAATCTTCTTACGCTACTCAAGTTTTGGATGAGGCTGATGCTTAGTTTTTCCTTTAATCCCTGTTCTAGTCACTATATGAACAGGTTAGATGGCATATAAACAACACCCTAGGGCTAAGAAAGGTTTCAATGGCATCCGTCTTCATTTTCCTTGTGACGTGACCCACTTGAGTTTGGTTTTGACCTGAGTTTTGGGCTCGACTCTTAAAATGAGTTGGCACAATTGATGGATGAAGTGGATGCCATGAACAAACATCATGGTGGCCGTACAGAGCTTTTGGTTGAGTGAAATGTTTGGGAAGTAGTTGCCTAGATTTCCTTATACAACCAAAAACTCGATGGTCCTACAATAATGCATGACATTCACTCTATTCTCAGCTATGACAACTCATTTTAAGACTTGAGCCTGAAATTCAAGTCCATATGAAGCTCAAATGGGCCACATCACAGGGAAAATACCTTTTTCAGGCCCACCATGATGTTTATATGTCATCCAATCAGCTTATAAAACTGAGTACATCCAGGATCAAGAGAAATAATCCTGACCCAAAACTTCGGTGGGCCTTGAAAAATTTTCAATTGTCTCTTCATCCTCACAATTCCCTATTGAGTGTCCAACTTAAGTTTTGGATCATCATAATATTTGTTCTCATGCATGTCTTAACATGGTTGGTCGTAAATGATAGACAAAGGTGATGAAATTCGTGCATCACGACAGCCGACATAGCTTTCTTGTGTGTAAAGTAGATGGTGAATCACTGATAATACTCTTTATTTTCAGAACTGTGAGTGACCCTTCTCAAATTCAACGACAAGGCATATCCAATCAACTGCCTAAATCACCGAAATGTGAGTCCCATCAGTGAGACTTTGTTCATTTGGACTATAATTCCTTGAACCATTTTGGTTTTATACCTAGGTCGGACGCACCACAGGATTTTTTTTTTCATGGGAAGAAAGAATACTATTTATTACCACTCAAAGAGGACCTGTTGGCAGGAAGTTCTTGCGCGGATGCTAGTGGGCTTCACCTTGTGAGAAATCCACCGTCCATCAGTCTTGCAAGCTCATGTTAGGAGACAGTTCTCAATTCTATCTAGTTTAGCCTCTCCACTTCTATTTAGCACCATGATATGGCAAGTCTAAATCAATTAGCATAGTTTAGTTTAGTCTTCACTTTTATCAAGTGGATCGCCACAGTAAGTCGGTTTAGCTTAGATAAATATCCAATTACTTTGTCGTCGGATCCCCTCCAAATCCCTAAATCTTTAGCGATTTCTCAATAACATCCTGCTGACTAAAACCATGACAATCTCACGATTGTCAGAGTTTTTCTACAACCATCTTGTGACCATCCAGCACCGAAAGATCGTCCACTCGACAGCCATCTCATCCACTTGGACACATGTCAATAACTTTTTCTACTTTATTTTCTTTTATATGCCAATTATACTTCAGCTACATTCATATTAATAAAATCGATATTCATCCTTTAAATTCCTTTTTCTAGTTTCATACATTAATTTGTGGACAAAGCGATCAAGCTATCATCATTTTGATAGAAGTCCTTGTCTTAAAGGAAAAAAAAATCCATCTGAAGGACTATCCCTCCCTTTTATAAATTGCTTGATCCTCGTCAATCAGTGGCTGAGTAGTCAAGTCAACGTTCAAAGATCTGGTCCTAATCCAGCTATTTTGATGTTGGGATCACAAGGCGTTTGGTTCGATTCGAGTCCAATACAACTCTAGCAAGCCTAACATATACGTACTCACAATTATTGCATAAATGAAATCGGGCCAATTATTGCATGTGTGATTATGTGTTCGAATTGAATCCACACTTTTTTTCCACAAGAATTTACAAGAAGTGGATTGCCTACTGCACAACAGGAAGCTCCTGTGGTTGGAAGTTAGATTGAGCCCACCGTAATGTTTGTGAGAAATCCACCCTGTCCATCCATTATCGCAGTAATTATGTAGTTGGCAGCTAGGTGAGGCCCATTGTGATGTTTGTGAGAAATCCACCCCATCCATCCATTTTCCCATTCATTTTAGGATGTGATCCCAAAAATGAGGTGGATCCAAAACTCAAGTGGCCTACACCACAGGAAAAATTGAGGAGGGAAATTCCTACCATTGAAATCTTATCGGGGTCCACCTTGATGTTTATATGCCATCCAAATTGTTCTTAAGGTTATTCTGACTGGATAAATTGGAAAAACAAAATATTAGCCTAATGTAAAACCTCTATGGCCATACACATGTTTCATCAGTTGGCGCTCAATCACTACTATTTTCTATCATTTAGTCGACTTGAGTTTTGAATTTGCTTCATTGTGTTAAAAATGGACGCGGGTTGGCCAGTGACCCAGACACTAGCCAACTAGCTGGTTTCAAAACTCTGTGGGCCCCACTATGATGTATGTATTTTGTCCAAGATGTATATCCATTTTGTGAGCTCTTGTAGACACCCCACTACTATATATAAGAAACCAATGATTGGTGAACACCCATCGATTTTCACAGCACATGTGGACATCTACCAAAGGAAACTAGTGGCTATTCACCAGCCTCCGATTTTCACAAAACCCTACTCAATCCAGCCGACCGCTGGTTTTCACAAAAACCGCTGCCTGGCTGACCGATGTCCCTGCCTCCGCCCTATCTTACCACTAAGCCTTGAGTAAATAGTGCCCGCCTGTAGCACTGTGTAAACAGCATTGGACCGCCGATTTTCCTCTATATATCCATGCACCCGTTGAATGAAGAGAGGGAATGGCAAGCGACTAAGAGGGGACAAAAGGTGAGACAAAGAGGTGAGGACTTTACTGGTTGACAATCGTCCAATGAGGGAGATAGAGTAGTGCAAAAGCTTGTCAGAGAGTTCTCGTCCAGAGAGGACCAAACTAAACTCGAGCTGTTCATTAGAGCCCTTAATGAGGTTCAGTTGTGCCGTACTTACCATTAATTTCCTCTATAGCCGGTCGTCGAAGCATTTGAGGTGAAGAGTAGGTCAGGTACAATCGGGGACGTTCGATCATAAGAGAGAGTCTGATTTCCCCTTTCTTTCCACCTCTTCTAGTCATCACAAATTCCAAACTCCACACATTCCGTGCAATTTTCTCCATTTTATTTCTAATTCTACTTATTCTTATTTCATTTGGCAAGTCATGATAAAAAATCCCCAAAGATATTATTAAACCCCCATAAAGTAGAGACCGTGCGTTGCACAGATGGAAAAAGGTGCCCACCCATTCCTTTTCCATAATCGAGACCCTTACCTCGAAACAATGGTACAGATCAGTGAAGGAGTTATTTTAGGTGAGGGATTCCTCGTCTTTTTTTTTCTGTTGTCACTTCTGTGGACCTTAGACAACTGTAGAGATTAAATCCACTTTCTGGTTAGTGACGTCTCCATATAGCTGTATAGACCATTCTTACCGCCTTGAGAAAGGTATTGCATAACCAAGGCAGTAAAATCTTCCTTAACTAAATCATATACATCTTGCATGCCGAACTTAAAAATTGTGATGGCCACATGCAAACACCCACTCCTTTCTTGCCTTGTGACAAGACGAAATGACTCTAGGGTGTGCCTATGCATGGGAGGGCATTCATGGAATGACGACTCCACTAGGGATTTGCTAGCCACTAGTCAAGGCCCAACTTGAAACACGGGGTTTTTCTTATTTCTTTGGAGAATTCTTGAGTTTGCTCCTTCCAATGTAATACTGGTCCTGACACCATCTTATGGTTCCATTACATACTGGTCGTCGCTAACTTCTTAACTAGCTAATTCACTGATTGCCTAACTCACTAATCCACTGACAGCTCTAGTACTAACTAGTCCAATTTTCTGCTCTACCATTCTATTACTGGTCCAAGGCTTGTGGCTTTCTGCATTCCAGTACCGACTGGTCCAGTTTTTTACCCTGTCATTCCAGTACCGACTAGTCCAAGGCTTGCAGCTTCCTGCATTCCAGTATCGATTGGTCCGGTTATTATTCCTACAATTTCAGTATTCACTGCTCATTGTGCTACTTTGTATTCCAGTTTATACTGGTCCATTTAAATCCATACCTATATAATCAATTACTCTAGTATGCACTAGTCCATTTCTTACTTTCCTACCATTTACATCTTGCACTGGACTTTCCATTATAATAAACAAAAAAATAAAAAAATAAAAAGGATAAAAAAAATGACAAAACAAAGAAAAGAAGAACAAGGCATTCTACAACCATTGTGCCCAAAAATCAGTTGCAGGTTCGCCATCCTACACGATCAACGCATACTTACCAGAATATCATTCTAACCCACGCACAGGTAGCAATGTCAGACCATGGTGACAATTCCCTAAATCTGTCAGATTTGCCAAGACCACAAGACTCTCAGCCGGCTACATCCACTCCTTCGATGATCGAACTTTTGTCGCGGCTTCAACAAGTTAGAAGAAATGAAAAACTGCCTTCACGCGGGGATCTCACCATTCATTCAAAACATTCCATAGCCTAGCATGCAGGTGGGTCTCTCAGACCTGATTGTCAACCAATTCTAGCTTGTTCCCCTTAATGGGAATGGGATTCATTTTCACGATCCACTAGTCACAACTATTCAAACACCAGCATACCCTCCCCCTAAAGGGAGACAATGACAAGTGTTGTCAGAGGACCAGTTTCCCTGTCCATTTTCCTTCCCCTAACGAGAGTCAACCAGTATTTCAACCAGCATAGTCCAATCAATCTCAATCTAATCAATTCTACCAACCTCCCCTAGTAGGAATTTATTTCATTTTCAACATATTCAATCACAACAGCTACTTGTTACCCATGCATACCATCCGCACCAAACCTGCACTCCTGACGGGACCACATTTCCATTCTCACACCCCACCGCGCACTAAATTCCGCCAACCGAGAAACACACAAACCTCAAGGAAGTATATTATTACGAAGACAAGGCCAACTGCATGTCGAAAGTGGCACAACCTCCTTTGGCCCAACCCATGAAGCTTGATCGACTCTAGGAACACTTCGAGGAACAACTAAGGGCTATGCGAAGTGAACTTCATAAGTAATATGGGGTGGAACTTCCATCAACCAAGTTTAAGGATCTTTGTCCTTTCCCCAATGCTAGGATACCTGCAAACTTTGAGGTACCCGAATTTTAATGATATAATGGCACAGGATGCCCAACTACATATCTAAAGGCATTATACGATGAACTTGACACCGTGGCAGGAGACGATGGAGTGTTGATCCGTTTGTTCCAAAAATCCTTGAGGGGTGATACTTTAGATTGGTACACATCTCTCGACTACCATAAATCAAAACTTGGGAACAATTATCCCAAGCATTTGTTGACCGTTTCGCATACAATCTAAACCCAGCACCTCGAAGGTCGGATTTGCTGTCTCTTAGGCAGAAAAACAATGAAACTTCGTCGGCCTATGTTGGGTGAAGAGGGTCATGGCCGCGTGAATGAAAACACCAATCGATGAAGAAGAAATTTTTTTTATGATCATTCATTCGGCTAACCCAAGTATATCTGGATACCTAATTTTGTACCCATATGTCAATTTTGCAAAGTTGATCTGTGTTGGGGAATAGGTGAAAATGGGGATAAGGACCAGCATGATTGCAACATGGCCCCACCAGTCTACCTCCATTAAAAAAAGCAAACCCTGAAGAAAAGGCAAGGAGGTACGAAGTTAGAAATAGAGAGATGGTTACTCCTCGCTTAGCAGAGGAGGTACAATGTTGTCACTTCAGAACAAGGGGCACCATGTGCTCCTCATCCGAAACAACAATTACTACAACCACCGCAACAGTAATCCAGGTGGAATATGTTAGTGCACTTTTCTATGGCATACTAGTGCACCTTATTTTGTGCGTCCGTGTGTTGTAACGTCGATTGAGCCTTGGCAAGCTGAAGACCGTAGATTCAAGTGGATAAGAAGCATTAATGAAGAAGAAATAGGTAAATGAGATGCTTTGGTGACCCTAACCCTTATAACCAAAACAACCATAACCTCTAGGTGACTTGGACCATATAGTAAAACCCTTAGTCATCTTCATTACCCTTATAACACTTAGAAAAATATAATAAGTTATGTTAATAAAAGAGGTGCAAGCTGCTGTAAATAAACCAGCCCAGACAGTAGTTTTTTATTGGACTTAGATTCATCGAAGTTCATTTCGATGGGTCTTCGATGCCAACAAAGACCAGCTCGATCCATCGAACATATGTTCAACAATATTATGAACTTTCTGGACAGTTTTTTGATCCATCGAACAAGTCCATTCAATCCATCGAAGTGCATTTTTCGATCCATCAAAATATGTTTCGAACCATCGAACTGGATGTCCAGCAACTTTAGAAACCCTCTAGACAGTTTTTCGATCCATCGAAGTAGGATTTTCAATCTATTGAAGAATACATATGATCCATCGAAGGGTATTTCGATCCATTGAAGTATCGCAAATCTGCCCATTTTTTTTGTCGTTGGAGCTTCATTTATATAAAAGACGAAGATTTAGTTTTTGAGCAAATGAAAGTGATTTTAGAGATTTAGAAGCCACCATCATCGCCAACACCCTTAGGCTTTAATCCTAACCCATATAAGTCATCTTCCTTGTGATTCATCACAAGAATGGAGCATTCAAAGCTCAAGAAGAAGATAAACTTGTTCCCTCTTGATCTTTAGGAGTTTAGGCACCTTGACCATAGGTAAAATATTTGTCTAAACACATCCTAAAGATCCAATTAGTTGTATTCCTTTAGGAAACCATTTCCTAGTAGTTGTAGAGAATTCACCACCACCTTCTAGTACTTGGGCATCTCCATCGGAGCATCAAATGCAAGGTATGTAGTTGACCATCTTGGAGCTAAAGCATTGGCAATGCATCAGCATCATTGATCGGGGGAGCAAGGGGGAGCTGATTAAAGCACGGGAGAGTAGAGATCTAGCAACCCGAAGCAATGCATCAACGGGGCTCAAATTTGATAAGTAAGGTTGTCAATTTGTAGACTCCAGCCATTCTTTTCCCACTGGAAATTGAGTGTAGAGTTTCAATTGCCAAACTCGATAGGTTTAGATATAGGCCCTAGGCCCAGATGTAGTGACGAAGCAATTCTCCATGGGGAGCCTCTAGTGGGAGTATACGTTAGGTTCGGTTGAGGACCTTAGCTCGGTTGTAGAGCCTAAAATCATTGATGTTTGATTGTAGGACCTTGGCTTATGTGTGAAACCTAAATTGAGGTTCGCTTGTAGGACCTTGGCTCTTGAGTAGATCCTAAATTGTCAAGTCTCCAAGGGGAACCACTGACACGGGTGTGTACGTGGTTCACCAATAAGGGTGTGTACGTAAGGTTCTTAAGTAAGACCTGATCCTTGAGTAGGATTATAAGGTTAGGAGGAACCTATTTAAAACTCTTAGGTTGTAAGGTGAACCTGATTTAAAACCCTCATAGTGAAATCTGATATACTCAAGAGGTGAGTACGTCAATCGAGAGTGAAGTAGACAAGTAGTCAAACCACTATACATGGTTGTATTTGTGATATATTTCAGCACATTTCTACTTATGCATTATATGTTTAACTGCTTGATTATGAATGCTTAATTAGAATGTATTTATGCTAGGCACTAGATAGGCACATTCACACACAAGATATATTTTCACTAGTTGTGTAGACTTGAGCTTATATGATTGTATCTCATATAGTTTACATAGGTTACATAGATTAGTTACTTGATTAGTTAAATTATTAGTATTATCTGCATTTAGACTAATTGCTTAATTGTTATATCTTTGTTATTCTATGTGATTGGACCTACTAAGGCTTGGAAGCCAAAGTATTCTTGCGTACTTAGTTTAAATTGTTAAATTAATTAAGTAAGCGAAAAGAATTTATGAGTGTTATGCATTTCACTAGGGTCAAGGGCACACCATGGAGTGTTATTTCTCTTTGAAACACACGATCCAAAACCTAATTAACCAGAACAAGATCATAGTCACGCCCCCTAAAATCGTTGCTGCCAACAGCAAAAACAAACTCTAAAATCCTCTACCGCAGCACCAAGTAGGTCTGGGTACCTCTAGCACCCCCATAGTCAATGTCATCTAGGGAGACTATCCTCATATTTGCCAAGTAAGCCCATCCCTAAGCTACAGTTAAGAGTTTTCACCACTCATCTTGCAAGGAGCACCAACCCCTCCTCTATTGATCCTTCGAGGGAAGGTTCCTGAACCGCACTCCAGTCCCAGCCTACCACATGCACCAAACATGGGATCAACCTTTGGTCCTATAAGGAAAGGTCCCTACATCAGCACTAGCCAACAACCTACCACCAGTTAGAGGCTCACCAGCTAGTGGTCCTTATGGGGAAGGCCCCAGAAACCTCCCCCATCACCAGCCAGGTCACATGCCACCCACCTGTTTTTGCACAGGAATGACATTCCTCTCTGTTTGACATGCCACACAAATCTGATAGGTCCAGTCAGACAAGCCAGGAAGGTTTTCTCACGCAACCGCTAATACTCCTCTGGTTCTCCAAGGAAGGATGGAACCAGTCTTCTAAAGTGAAGTTTTTATTTTCTCTTTCCCCTCCTTTATCACTTCCTTCCTAAGTAAACCCTTTTGAGCATAATCTTTTAAATAAAGAAGAGGAACCCATCCTTTAAAAGTGGATTATTTGTAATATTTTTCATCTCATTTCCTCCCATTTTCTTCCCAAATAAGCTCATTTCAACATAATAGGTAAAAAGGAGAACAACCCATTTTTTTGAGGTGAGAGTTTCCACTGTAGAGAGTAGTCTGATAGCATGAAATATTGTTAGAGAGTAGTCAGAAAGCATGAAAGATCATCGAAGTACAGTGGTAGAAGTAGAGTTAGACAAAGTATAGTGATAAAAGAAGATATAGGTGTAGAAAATTGAAAAAGGTGTTGAGGGACATTTTCATCCAACATAAATTGAAAAAGATGCTTTAGATATAAAAAATAATGACTTGAAAGTTGTGTTATTTCGAGCTCAAAAATTACAGTTGGCTAGAAATCATAGGATTGCTTGAAAAGAGTCGGGGAGTTACAAGATTCTCCAATCTGTATGACTCCAATGATAAGGTATGCAATCATATATTCCGAGTAAGGGTTTTGGTGATGGTAAAAGAATGGGTTAGGCACCATTTTTTACTAGACTACGTTCAGTCTCTATTTTACGAGATTTTAGGATTTTTTAGGGACTTGGTATAATTACAGCAATGATACATCTAGAGGCTTGCTTCACAGAGTTGATGGCTTGGGGCAGGCTGTAAAGAAAAGAAAAGTCGGTCGCTAATGGTGGGCTGTAAAAGAAAAAGCAATCCAACCTTGCTTTTCTAGTAAGTTCTGAGGGGTTTTAGGGATCCTTTCCATCTGACCCGTTCGGAACTTGATGCTTTTTCTGGGTTAGTCGGAGGCTATTTTGAAGTCTCAGTGTTTCCTGCCTATTAGAGAAACTACTCTTCAAGTTGTACAATGTTAAGTTGGTGACTCTTCACCCACGTAGAGGCGACCAAAGTGTATACGCATCAATGCATACAACATTTCCAAAATTGGCAGCATCTCTCTTCTCCTTTTTGTAAGGTGCAGCTTAGTTTTCTAGGTGTAGATTTTCTACACATGCATCTACTCTACTACGTGTGTTCTCTGTGAAAAGGAATCAAATGTAGAAATAGGTGATGGACTTCCTTGGCGAGAGATTCCTAGTACAGTTAAAGAGAGAGTGAGCCTTGTATTCTTTATTTCTTTAATTTGTTTTAGTAAAGAAGACAACTGTGTTATTGTTATGTTGATGGTAGCAAATTGTTGATGGTAGCAAATTGTTGAACCGCATAAATTTTTGTTTGTCTTATCTTACTTTTTTCTTTGGCTTTTGAGTTTTAATTTGCCTTTTCATTTCTTTTTTTTAGTTTTTCTTTGATGGCATCAATTATATACGATTATTTTCCACAATTGTGATGAATTTCTTAAAAACTTAGCTCAAAATCTCATCAAGTCAAGTTGGCTTAGCCAAGATTAGATTCGAGGCAGCAAGTTTTGAAACTATGTCATGCAAGAGTAAATTAAGGTTGGTGAACTACCACTATAGTCTAGTCAACAAAACAAATTGTACATTATACAAAAAGTTGGTGACATGACAATCGACAAAAAAAATTAGTAAACCAAATTTGGCACCACTAGAGACATGTTGTCACATCGCATTGCCTATATTTCATATACACCAGACGGTCGCGTGTGGGTAACCTTGCCGACTTAGTTAGTGGATCCCTCATGCATGCATGGTTTTGGTGTGAGCTGTCCACAGATTTAGCCAAGACTACAATCCCAAGGTTTTTTACTCAACTTTATAATAATCCAGTCGGATTGACTCGAAGACTCAACCCAATCTGACTGGATGGTTAATAAATATAAATAGAAACTTTAAAATAATTGCATATAATATAAGTATTAGCAAATTCAGAATAAAAAAGCAAAGTCATGCTTAGCTGAGCTGGTGGAGCGCATGTGTGATGAATAGACATAGTGGGTTTGATTCCAATGATCATCATATTAGCTTTTTATTAAAAACTAACTTTGTAGGGTGAGTGACTCAGCCCGAGGCACTGCAAGTTGTGTAGAGTCTATTGATTTATGATCATTATATTAGATTTTTATTCAAAAACGTTGGATTTAATTGCTGAAAACAGTAGGTAAAGATCGAGAACATAATTAAAATAATAAATAGAAGAAGTTAAGAACTTATGTGTTTGAGTCGAGGTGGAAAACCGTTTAGCGCGAGTGTACTCTCAATCTCAGATAGACCCAGACCGGACCCGGACCCGGACCCAGACCTGAGCTCGACGCGGCTCGGCTCGGCTGGCGGGCGCGCGCGTGCGCGTCTGTGGTCAATGGCATAGATTTGAGCTAATGGCATAGCCCCCCATCGAACCAAATTCACATGCCCCCTAAGAAGGGTCTCAAGGGACTCAAGCCTAATGCCAAAACTCCATTTTATAATCTTGAGATTTCTTTTGTTCATTTTCGATGTGGGACTAAAGAGTAGCACTAAAAGGCAAAACTTTTTCAAAAACAAAAACATGGAGGGAAATCAAAATTTGAAACACATTTTGATTTTAAAATTCATTTAAAATACAACAAAAACTAGCTTCATAGGGTGAGTGACTTGGCCCAAGTGATCACCGCAAGTTGTGTCGACTCTGTTGACTTATCCAATCGACTTCCTCTTGTGTTGTTGGTGCCAAGACCGAGTTTTCAAAAGATCCAGCTCGAGATATTGCCAAGTCAAGATTACTTGGCCAAATCGGCAAGTTTTAGACCTGCGTAAGGATATGTGGTTGTTACTCATGGCTCAGTGGTAGACATTGTAGGTTTCAACGTTGAGGTCGTTGGGTTCGAGTACCCATGTGGTGTGTGTGGTGTGTGGGTGTAAGGGTGTGTGTGTGTGAAAAAAAAAAAGACATGTTGCAATGTTATAGTGATACATTGCACACTACTAACATAAAGTTGTGGTCTTAAACGGGTGTCTATCTTGGCCAAAATATTTAAAACTTAACAGAAGCTATTATTTCATCACATCCAAACGATAATGCCTCAGCAAGAAGATAAGTTTATTATTTTTTTTAATATTTTTAAATATTTAACTATATGGATATAGTTTATGTAATGATTTTGTAATCATGTTGTATATGTTTGTTATTATATGGTTGTAAAGCGCGATTATAAACATACACTTCTCAGCTCTGAGTAAGAGAGAAGTTTACTGTATTTTAAAAAAAAAATTACCATATCAGAGCCTATCGTGATCTCTGTTATTAGATAAATTCACTCCTCCTTTCACAGCCATCCCTCACAGAAATTTTCTGGTATTAATAATCGTAAAATTTGGTGTGAACCCCATTCACACATTATGTCTAAATTGTTTGGTGTGGAGCCAACTCTCCCCATGTGTTTGATCAGGCCCAGGACAGGTACACGAGGAGGGAGGGAGGGAGAAGCATCTGTTACTCATGCCTCAGTGGTAAACTCACAAGAGTTTCTACACGAGGTCATTTGGTTCGAGTACCCACTGTGCATGGTGTGAATGCATGGGTGGGTGTGGGTGTGAGTATTGCGTAACAAAAAAAAGAAAAAAAACCTCCTCTAGCAGCAATAATTCTCATAGGTCCCTTTTTTCTTTATTACTGAGGAAGCAGATTGCATACTCAGTACGCCATCTGTGGGGCCCATCGTGGCTTAGTTTATCCACTCCATGTCTGTGAGATCTTATTGGATCAAGCTGATATTTGTGTTTTCTCTCTAACCATGACTGTGTGATCTTATGAACTGGTTGGATGACAAATATGCATGACTGTGGGCCCTAGGCAGTTTTCAATGATGGATACCAGTATTCCCACTTTTTCCTGTGGTGTGGTCTACTTGAGATTTGGATATGCTTCAAGTTTGAACTCAATCGTTAACAGAGTTTACTCATTATGATAAAAGCCTACTGAGTTACAAAGTAGTCAATCCGATTTCCATTACTTAAAGAAAGTTGACCAGCTGAATGACTGAGTTCAAGTCCAGCATACTCATATCAAGTCGGTACTTGACAGGTGTTGTAGAGTTTGGATTTGTGACCGACTTGGCCTAGCTTAAGCGAATTTGTGTCCCCCCGGCTAGCCTAGCTGGAAGTTGCCAAGGTGTTTCAACAGCTGGTCTGAGGTTCAAAATGCCAAAGAGACACACTAACCCACTGGTGGGTGGGTGCATCATGTGACTAACCATGTGGGTGTGCTGCGCAGCTACCAGATGGGTGCGTTGCATGACTAAAAAAAAAAATAGAAAACTAAGCTAAAAGCTGTGTACCGATTAAAGCAGTGATGGACTATCATAAGAGTCTAGCCAGCAGAACGTACAGACACCATTAATGAACGTACAGACACCATTAATGAATGTAAAAGAATCATAGTGTGATAAGAATCGACGGAAAAACCAACTTTGGCACGACAAGAGGCACAGAATGTCACATCTCATTAGGTTTATTTTACATCCACTTGCGGCTGCTTGCGGCAACCCTGCCGACTGGAATGGGATTGCGTAGTGAAGCGTACTGAGTTGACTCTGTGGGCCCACCATAGATGTATGTCTCTTATTCATGCATGTGGTACATCGCTTCATGCAAATTATATTTACGTCATGATACCAAAATTGAATCATATCCAAATCTCAAGTGGACCACACCATATAAACAGTGAGAATAATGATGTCCACTGTTGAAACCATCCTAGGGCCCACAGTGTTGGAAATTTGGTTGGTGGAAGCACCGAAGAAGATCAAACAATCACAACACAGTCATACAAGCAATCAACACAAAAGCAAATGAATTTTATGTGGAAAACTCTTGCAGGAAAAAACCACAGCAAAAAGCGACACATCCACTATGAATCTCAAATAATTATAGAGCTAATCTACCCCAAGTAGATCCCTCTCAAAACCTCACAATCCTCTCACCCAAAATCCTAATCTCATGTTAGAGCACCTAGGTATTGCTTAGATTACATCTCAACACGATTAGGAAGAGTTTAAATAGGACTCAAACCCGATTTAGAAACATGTGGTGCAAAACCGCGTAAGATATCCGGATCCAGCGCGACAGCTGACCAGTCGGCGACCGACCAAATTGGTCCAGCGAGCTTTGCTCCAAAAAACTTCATGTTGCCTCATAATTTGACCGGTCGGAGCCTCCTGCCGACCGGTCGGAGACCGCCAGAAATATGCCCAGACCTCTCTATGACAAACTATCCACTGACCGACGGTGGACTCTGTTTCTGCACAATTTTGAGGCCTCTACAACAAACTCCACCGATGCATTAAAACATCAAACCACCTTCTCTACTCTTCATAAATCAGCTCCTCGTCAATCATAGTGTCGTCGCTTCTCATGTATCACTGCGTCTTCCTTAAGCCTTCGCGAATCCAGAGAAGTTACGCAGAACTTGAACTTCTCTGTAGGGACCACCTTGGTTAGCATATCCGCCGAATTCACACTAGTGTGAATCTTGTCCAGAGTCACATCTCCTTCCTCAAGCACCTATCAAATAAAATGGTGACGTACATCAATGTGTTTAGTACGAGAGTGATAAACAGAATTTTTAGCTAAATTGATAGCACTAGAGCTGTCACAATTAACCGGCATGGCTTCCTACTAAAGCCTCAACTGATTTATTATTCCATTCAACCAAACATCTTCCTTGAAAGCTTTTGTCACCGCCATATACTTAACTTCAGTAGTGGAAAGAGCCACCACGGACTGAAGCTTAGACATCCAACTAATTGCTCCACTCGCAAATACAAACGAGTACCCTGAAGTCAACCTCCTACTATCCGCACTACCTACGTAGTCAGAATCAATGTAACCAACTAACTTGTCCTTGGACTTTTCAAACGTCAAGACGTAGTCTTGCGTACCTCAAATATATCAAAGTAGCCATTTCACCGGGTTAGACATGAATTGGCTAACAACACCTATAGCCAGTGAAATATCCGGTCTTTACAGACCATGGCATACATTAAACTGCCCACAGCACTTGAATAGGGCACATGAGATATAACATACTTTTCTTCATCTGTTTTGGGACAATGTTCAGAAGAAAGTTTAAAGTGAGCCACGTGGGGAATGCTAACTGGTTTGGACTTGTCCATTTCATACTTTTTCAACACCTTCTCAAGGCATTCCTCCTAAGATAACCACAACCTACTCCTCTTCTTGTCTCTATGAATATCTATGCCAAGAACCCTCTTTGCAGCTTCCAGATCCTTTATCTCGAATGTCCTTAAAAGCTGAGTCTTCAACACATCGATGTCAGACATGCTATGACAGACAATAAGCATATCATCGACGTACAACACCAGTATGAGAAAATTCTCATCATCCAGTGTCTTGAAATAGACATAATGATCATACTTGCTCCTGAAAAAGCCCTAACTCGTCATGAAGGAATCAAATTTCTTGTACACTGCCTAGGTGTGGACGCTCTCCTCTCTGCGCTCCCGGATACTCCCCTCCTTTCAGAAAAGGGGGTGCGTGCGCGTGAATCGTCGTTTGTGCCACTGGCTTGCCTCGTTCTCGAGGAATTTTTCTCGGTTGTCGTGTTAAATTGGATGTGTTTGGATGAGTTCGTATAAGACCATAGTCGCCATTAGCTAGTTACTTCGAATCTACAGTCGGCTAGACCCCGTAGAAATATTAGAGAAGGGGATCCGAAGATTCCTTCATCTAAAATTACTCCTTTTGATCTGCTGCCAGAGATTCGAGGTAAGGGATCACGGTTACAAGGTGGGAAGATGTTAAGTACCCCACACTGCCCGTACCGAAGTACGATCTCTACTTCACAGAATCGAACTAATACTTGAAAGTCTGATTTAGTCCTCGTACATTCTCATGAATGATATGATGCATGAATGCAGGTCTGAACAGTAAGAGTTTCTGATGGGCAGGTTTCCATTAACAGGCAAGGCCAGAGCATACGCTCGAACTAACAGGTGTTTTATGTGGGATGCATGCTGTGCATTTGAGTAATCAAAGTGTTGGTAGTTATATGATAAGCAGGGAGCTTAGAAGAAAAGTTAATGTTGCACTTATGCTAGATGCGAATGAGATGATGCTGGTGAAAGAGTAGCTGGATGGACGGAGGTGTCGCAAGGGTTTGCTTCGAGTGGCTAGATGAAGACTTGGGTGGCTTGAGAGACTTAGACCAGGGTCAGGTTGGGCTGGACCAGGGCTAGGCTCTTCTCACTCGGGCTCTCCTTGGTGGAGGAATGGGTTAAAGGGATGGAGATGAACTCGGAACCAATGAGATTTCTTTAAGACTTGAGGGATGCCGTGAATGAGAAGGGGCGAGGGTATTTATAGTAGTGGAGAGTGGCAACTCTCGTAAATAGTTTTGGGCGGCACCCTGGGGGCCACCCATATGGCCGCGCTACTCCGGCTTCGGAGTGTATGGCCTCAGAACCTGAAGCAGAAAAGCCCGAGGTTTTGGAATCCAGACCTGCTCCGAAGCTGTGGTTTGAAACTAGGTGAGTTGATTGGGTTTGAAAAATGGGTTGACATGGTGAGTTGACTGGGTGCATGGGCTGGACTGGCCTGGTGAGTCGACTCGATGATTTGACTCAATGGGTTGACTCAGCAAGTTTGACTTTTTTTAGGATTTTTTTACTGGTTTTTCTTATGAGGGGTTTTTTGGGCTGATGTTTAGGGGTGAGTTGACTGGGTTCGGGGCTTGACCTAGGCTATGGATTGGGGCTTACAAGGGTGAGTTTGGTTGGGTTTAGACATGGGATTTGGGGGTATGGTCCTCCATTCATTCAGCTATCTCTACCCACATTGTAGCCAAAGGTGGGGTGTCTACAGATGCCCCTCTTTGACAGAGGTTGCGTGCAACCGAATGTCAAAGCGAGTGGACACCCCACTTCTGACCCGGTCATTCATAGATCGTGGTCTGAAATCTTTGCTTGCCTTTCCATCTGCGTCAGTTGATTATCTAGAAATTGATCACTCGCACATACCGTGGGAATTTGGAGAAAATGTTGCAATTGTCCCTACATGCGCTGCAACCTAGGTACCCAATCACAACCCTTCCATTCCCGATCAGTACTAACATCGGAAAGGTACAGTAGAGCCTCTACGTCCGTCATAGTCTTACGAGGTTACCGACCCAATGATTGATTGTTCGATGCTTTCCCGGGTCACTCTAGGAGTACTTGTTTCGCTTAACTGTCAAAGTGGTTAGCTACCCTGCATCCATGTAGTCTTACGGGAGAGCACTACACCAACTTGGACTCAGTCAAGGTACTTCAGGCATCCACACCTAGGTATGTGCGGGTGAACTTTTTCCACCCAATCTGCTGGTTTTGATGCTTGGTTTGCAATTCATTCTTTCCTAGATTGTGGTTCGGAATCTTTGTCTTCCTTTGTATCTTAGTCAGTTGACTACCTGGAAATTGATAACTCGCACATACCGCAAGAATTTGGAGAAACGTTGCGATTGTCCCTACATGCACTGCAACCTGGGTACCCAATCGCAACCCTTCCATTCCCGATCGGTACTAACATCAGAAAGGTACAGTAGAGCCTCTGTGTCTGTCATAGTCTTACAAGGTTACTGACCCTGTGATTGATTGTTCGATACTTTCCCGGATTACTCCAGGAGTACTTGTTTCACTTGACTGTCAAAGTGGTTAGCTTCCCTACGTCCATGTAGTCTTACGAGCGATCACTACGCCAACTTGGATTCAGTCAAGGTACTTCAGGCATCCACGCCTAGATATGTGCGGGCGAACTCTTTCCACCCAATCTGCTGGTTTTGATACTTGGGTTACAATTCATCGTTTCCACCGTTCATACGGTTTCTTTGACCGAGCCTTTTGGCTTTCATCTTTTCATATCTTGGCATGTGGTACGACCGTACTGACACTGGAGTTCAGTTCAACCGTACTTTGAGTGCATTGGATCCGATGGTCTCTGGGGACACAGCGAGACATTGGATCTTATTTGATTTTTGCGTCGGCTCCTACCTAGAGATATGGAAGATCTCTCGGTGTTTTGGAGGTCGAATGCTCTACTGGGAAAATATTTTTTTGGATTTTGAAAAGATACACACTTTGGGGAGTGATACTCTGTGGGGTTTTTATTTGCAAATAGGAATATATATAATATTTTTTTATCTTTTTAAAAGGAAAATCTGGCTTGCACACGCCTCCACTAGGGATGCCTATGGGGTCTTTGGCTAACCGACTTTTATTTTAAAAGCAGGCAAACATGATGATTGATGCGATGCATGGCGATGCATGGGGATGCATATTTGATGATGGATGCATGCTTTGGCTCGTTCTCCTTCAGTTCGATGATTTTTCTTTTGTTGGGGATGCAAAGAACTTTGAGCTTATTGCTTGCGGGGTTGTGCCTCCCTGGAGATTTTCTTTTAATGCGAATGTTTGGTCAGCGGGTTGGTCAAGATCCCAACCCGTAATCGATCAGGTCCATCATCCCAAGATGTTGTTTCTTTGCTAATGGGGATGGATGAAGGATGTTGTCAGACCTCAAGATGTTCTTCTGGGAATGGATGTGATTGGATCCGTCATCCCAAACACCGATGATGAGGAGGGCAGAGATTGATTGTGTTGCTTTTTAGGGATGTGTCGACCATCTGTACATTTCTGTTTGCATAGTACACGACCGATGATGATTCTTTTTTTTTGTATTTTTGAAAAGAGATGAGATGATATATGTAAAAGAAATACGATGCATTTAATGAAAAAGAGAAAACTTTTTTGAGAACTTATTGTGCCATGAGTTGTCTTGTGAGTGTGTGTCTAGATTTTGTGCCAGGACATAGGAATCAGAACTGTAGCTCAACCAATGCTTTGACTGATGTCTCAAGATTGACTTGTGTGAGATCCTTTTAATTCCCTAGAGGTGTAGGCAATGGAAATTGTTGCTTCCTGAGATTGTCAGAGTTTGTAGAGTTCTTTGTTCATGACTGTACTTCTTCTTGTTCTTGAACCGTAACTGATTGAACTGATCTAGACCGTCTGATTTATTGGTACCTGCACTTTTATTTTCTTCTTCTATTCAAGTCATTTTTGCCTGTAGTGCTCTTTCGAGTTTTCACCACAACTGGCATTTTACCGTCATTTTTTGCCCGTGGCGCCCTTTCGGGTTTTCACCACGTCCCGGGTATTTGATCTTGCCTGCCCCTTAGCAGCTATGCTATTTTTACCCTTGGCGCCCTTTCGGGTTATCACCAAGTCCGTTGTATGCCCACTGTTTTTACTCGGAGCGCCCTTTCAGGTTTTCACTTCACTCTCTTTGTTTAGGCACATATTTTCTTTTTCTTTTTTTTATTTTTGGATAACTATGGCGGCTAGAGGTCGGGAATCCATCGTTGCCGGCCAATGGCAGCCTTTCAACCCTTATCTTAAGTTACGATGATAGAGTTGTCGGTCTTAGCCATAGACCTTTCTGAGATGGATGGATGGGTGACTGTGTTTCCTTTTGGGTTGATTTTTCTCGGGTGCCTTGTTTTGGCTTACCATTTTCTTTTTTTTCTTTATATTCTTTTTTTGTGTGTTTTCCTTCTCTCTTTTTTCTTTTGAATCCCCTTATTTGAAATACTTATTGGTGGACGAAAACGATTTCTCAGAGGTTTTAAGCTTCGACCTCTTGACTTCAGCTCTATTAATGTAACTCTTGATAAGGTTAGAATGACTTACTTGTGAAAGATCTTCACTTTATCGGCGTTGATTGGCTCAGGAAGATCCACCCCTCTCATGCTGGTGAGTCTGAGAGCACCTCTAGGAAGTACTTCTCTGATGATTAGCGGTCCATCCCATGAGAGTTTGAACTTTCCTCTAGGGTCAGGAAGGTGTGACGGTAAAATCTTCTTCATGACCATGTCGCCTACCTTGAAACTTCTTTTTCGGACTCTCTTGTTGTAAGCCCGAGTGATCTTTTTCTGATAGCACTGGGAATGACTTAGCACACGCATGCGCTTCTCATCTGCTAGCTGTAACTGATCAAATCTAGCTCGTTGCCATTCTCCTTCTTTAATTCCGCTTTCTAGTAACACCCGTAAGGACGATTTCTACTTCGACTGGTAGAACTGCTTCCATTCCATAAGTAAGATCGAAAGGAGTAATGCCCGTAGCAGACAGTACAGACGTTTGATAGGCCAAAGTGTATATGGGAGCATATCTGACCAATCTCGATAGGTCACGACCATCTTCTCAAGTATCCTGACAATTGTCTTGTTTGCGGCTTCTACCCCACCATTCCTCTGAGGACGATAAGGGCTTGATCGATGACGTTGAATCTTGAATTTGCTGAGGAAGTCATCCATTTTCTTGTTGACGAACGGGGTCTCATTATCTGTGATGATAGCATTAGGGATTACATACCGGCATATGATGTTGTTCTTCATGAATTTCATCACTAAGGATGCTGCAATCGTGGTGTAGTTAGCCGCTTCTACCCACTTGGTGAAGTAGTCGACTGCCACAAGTATATACTCATGACCGTTTGATGCTTTTGGACTAATCTTCCCAATGATGTCAAGTCCCCACATGGAGAAGGGCTAGGGAGTTGTCAGGTTGTACAGTTCTGATGAGGGGGCATGAATTTGATTCGTGTGCTCTTGACACTTTGTTATAGGCAAAATTAGTTGTGGAGGGGTCGCATCTCCTGGATGCGAGCATCTCGGCTCGTGGACGTCAGGATGGGTCGCATCTCCTGGATGCGAGCAGCTCGGCTCGTGGTCGTCAGGATGGGTCGCATCTCCTGGATGCGAGCAGCTCGGCTCGTGGTCGTCAGGAGGGGTCGCATTCCTGTATACGAGTAGCTCGGCTCGTGGTCGTCAGGAGGGGTCGCATTCCTGTATACGAGCAGCTCGGCTCGTGGTCGTCAGGAGGGGTCGCATATCCTGGATGCGAGCAGCTCGGCTCGCGCTCGGCAAAAGGGGTCGTCCTTTCTGAATGTGAGTATTCCTGACACGAGCAGCTCCCGACATCTGTGCAGTCATGAGTCTTTGCTTTTGGTTTGGACAGTCTTCGTATAATAGTTCCAGCAGCCCGTATAGGCCGATTCCGGCTTATCTTCTTCAATGGTTCCGTATCTCAAGGGATTACTCTCAAGGAATGTAACTGACGGATGAGTTGTTGGACTAAATCACTCCTCTATCTAAGGATAAGAATCTTATTCCACGAAATCAGCGGGATCTCGATATCTTACGTAACAGATTGGATCACTTCAGATCTATATAAAGGGATGACTCCATTAAGAGAGAGGTACACAATATTCAATCTCTAGCCTCGTTTTGTTTGGATATTCTTCTTCTTGCTTTGCCTGACTTAAGCATCGGAGGGCTAACGGTTGGACACCAGCCACCCCTAGTTGCTTTCTATCTTCTTACAGGTCCGGCGGAAGAAATCCTTGTTGGAGAGAAGGTGAACGACCGGTGGGTCCTGTTGCAAAATTTGACGTTAACACACTTGAAGCATTTTTTGACATGCTGGCAGCAATCTGTCTCCATGGTGAGCCAATAGTAGCCGAGTCGTAGAATCTTCTTTGCCATCATGTATCCATTCATGTGAGGGCCACAGATTCCTTCGTGTATTTCTTTCATGATCTTTACAGCTTCTGTTTCATTGACGCATCGATGGAGGACGTGATTATGTTAGTGCACTTTTTTGTGGCATATTAGTACACCTTGTTTGCAATTACTTGGGTCAATGAGTCTAGTGTCGGTTGAGCATAATGAAGACGAAGACCAAAGACTTAAGACGGATCGGCTGCATCAAGAAAGAAGAAACAGATAAAAGTGATGCCCTGGTGAGCCTGAACCTAGTACCTACCAAATCCATAACCTCTTAGATGACTTGCACCAACTAGGTATACCCTTAGTCATCATCATTAGTCTCAGAACTCCATGAAAAAAATGATAAGTTAGACTAATTAAAGAGGTGGAAGCTGCTGTAATCAAAACAACTCAAACAGCAGTTTTCGACTGATCTCCGATCAATTGGACATTGGCTCCGATAGGAGTCCGATTCATCGGACAGAAGCTCTGATCAATCGAAATTTTTCCAGCAACTTTGAAAATTCACTGGACATATTTTCGATCAATCGGACAATCTTCCGATCCATCAGAAGGGGTCAGTCCGATCAATCGGACCATGTTTCCGATCAATCGAAATATCTTTCAGAGAATCCTTTGGATTGATTTTTGATCAATCGGACATGTCTCCGATCAATCGGACTGGTCTCCGATCAATTGGATCCTTTTTCCAATCAATCGGAGATGCGAGAATCTGCCCGTTTTTTTACCGTTGGAAGAAAATCTATTTAAAGAGGGGGATTCGTTTTTGAACTAAATAGAACGAATTTTGAGGAGATAGAAGTCACCATTACTAGAGACCATCAGAGGCTCCAACCCAAACCCATAGCAAGCCATTCTCCTAGTGTTTTCATCACAAGCTTGGGTCATTCAATGGCATCTTGAGAATGGACGTGTTCCCTCTTGATTCCTAGGGGTTCAACACCTTGATGATAGTTAAATCCCTTGTCTAAACACTACCTAGGAGTCCATATAGGTGTATTCCTCTAGCAAACCCATTTCCTACCATTTATAGAGTTTTCACCATTCCTTAGCACCTTGGGCATCTCCAATGGAGCATCACATGCAAGGTAGCTGATCTTGGAGCTGAAGCCTTGGCAAAGCAGCGGCGTCAAAGATCGGGGGAGCACAAGGGGAGCTGATTCAAGCACGGAAGAGCAAGAAGAAGCAACCCAAAGCGGCGCTACAAAGGGGCTCAATCCGACAAGTAAGGTTGTCTTGTTAGGAGTCCATCCACTCAATTCCCTGTAGGAGTTGAGTGTAGATTTTGTTTGACAAACTCGAACTAGGGTCATTAGCCGATCCTTGGCCTGTTAGTCGGCCTAAATTCAGGGACGTTAGCCGGTCCTTAGCACATTTGTTGGGCCTAAACAAAGTCTCTAAGGGGGAGCCACCAACACGGATGCAAACGTGTAGGTTGGGAGGAACCTGTAAACTCCCCGGTTGGGTGGATCCGAGTTTAAACACCTTGGTTGGAAGGAACCAGATTTAAACTCCCCAGTGAATGCCGGTATACTCAAAGGGGTTGAGTACTTGAACCGGGAGTGGAGTAGACAAGTAGTCGAACCACTATACATCATTGTGTTTGTGATTATTCTTGAGCACATTTCTCTTTATGCATTGTGTTTAATTGGTTAATTATGAATGCTTAGCTAGGAATGCATGCTAGGCACTTGATAGACACCTCTACACTCATAAGATGTACTTTCACTACCTCATGTTGACTTGAGCATTTCTTGATCCATCCTCTATAGTCCACATGTGTTGATGAGACTAGGTTGCTGATTGTACTTATCATTTGCTAGCCTTTTGATTGGACCAACTTAGGCTTGGAAGCCGAAGTGTTAATCGCTTACGTACTTTGATTTGCTAAATTTGTTAAGTAGGCAAAAAGATTTTAAAAGGTCCTAATCACCCTCCCTCTAGGACGTAGCCATAATTCTAGTTGCTCCTTAAGCTTCCGCATGTATGCTTAGGGTGTCGTGTTAGACCACCCGACGCAATTTCAGATTATAGGATCAGGTTGTAAGGAACTTCGCCACTGATGGTGAACTAGCCGGCCAAACTCTAGATGGTTCAACGATCTGTTGCTATTGCTGCCTCCAGATATTCCTGGGTTTTGAGATATTTCTTGATGTCAGCATACCAGGGTTTGTCAGGGGCAGCTTCGGTTTCTTCTATTTGCAGGCAGAAAGCAGGTTCATCTTGAGTTTTGACTGTGAGCTCCCATTCTGAAGCTCCTTTCGATATCTCGGGCATTGATGTAAGTGTAGCGAGAGCATCTGCAAACTAATTCTTAGCCCTAGGCATGTATAAGAAGGTGATTTCTTTGAATTCTTCGATCAGATTTTTGAGGTACACATGATATGGTATCAACTTCGCGTCCTTGGTTTTCCATTCGTCATTGGTCTGATTGATGATAAGCTGTGATTCTCCAAATACTCGTAGCTTCTTGACGCCCAAGATTATGGCTTACCTTAGGCCAGCGATGCATGCTTCGTACTCTGCCATGTTGTTGGTGCACTCGAACGCTATGCACCTTGAGATAGGAATAGGGACATCGTCTGGAGAGTAGAGGATTGCCTCAATACCACTCCCTTTAGAATTCGCTGCGCCGTCGAAGAATAACGTCCACTCATCTTTCTTCTTCTTTTCTTCACCTTCGATAAGCAAGAGATCTTCATCAGGGAAGAATGTCTTGAGCGGTTGATAATTTAGGAGAGAGTGAGCGGCAAGATGATCAGCGAGGGCCTACCCCTTGTTTACCTTCTGAGTGACATAGGTGATGTCGAATTCAGACAAGAGTAGCTGTCATTTAGCTATCCTTCCAGTGAGTGCTGGTTTCTCGAACAGGTATTTGAGTGGATCTATATGAGCGAGGAGGAGAATAGGGAACGCAATCATGTATTGACAGAGTCGCTGAGTTGCCCAGACTAGGGCGAGGCAAGTCTTCTCGATCGGGGAATACCTGGTCTCGTAGTCGGTGAACTTTCGACTCAAATAGTATATTGCTTGTTCCTTCTTCCCGGTCTCGTAGTGCTGGCCGAGAATATAGCCAATGGCTTCTGCTGCTACCGAGATGTATAACAATAGTGGTCGTCTGGGAGTGGGCGGCACTAGAACTGGAGGATTTATGAGATACTTCTTGATGCGATCGAAGACAACTTGGCAATCGTCATTCCATTCTTTTGGAATGTTCTTCCGAAGGAGCTTGAATATGGGTTCATAGATAGGTGTGAGCTGTGCGATGAAGGGACTAATGTATTGAATTTTGCCGAAGAAGCCACGAATTTCTCTCTGTTCTAGGAGGGGGCATCTCGATGATTGCTCTGTTTTTAGTTTTGTCGACCCTGATGCCATCCTCGCTCACCATAAAGCCAAGGAGTTTGCCTCCCATTGCACCAAAGACAAATTTCTGAGGATTAAGACGGAGCTTGTACTTTTCTAATCTGTTGAATAACTTCTTCAGATCTTCAAAGTGCCTTCAATTGTGCGAGATTTGACGATCATATCGTCCATATATACTTCAAGCTCTTTGTTCATCATATCGTGGAGTAATGCTGTCATTGCTCGCTGATATGTTGCTCCTGCGTTCTTCAGACCGAATGGCATTACCCCGTAACAGAAGGTTCCTCAGGGAGTGATAAACGATGTCTTCTTGCGTTCTTCGACAGCCATCTTAATCTGATGTAACCTGAGAACCCGTCCATGAATGAGAAGACCTCGTACCCAGCAGTGTTGTCAACCAGAGTGTTGATATGCGGCAAAGGGAAGTCATCCTTAGGACTGGCTTTGTTGAAATCTCGAAAGTCGATGCACATTTGAACCTTGTCATCCTTCTTTGGTACTGATACGATGTTGGTGAGCCATTAGGGTAGTTGGAGACTACCAAGAATCCCACATTGTACTGATTGATGACTTCATGTCGGACTTTCAGGGCTCATTCTGGCTTCATTCTTTGAAGTTTCTGCTTCACTGGCTTCATATCTGGCTTGGTTGGTAAGTGGTGTACAACGACCTCTTCATCGAGCCCCAGCATGTCTTCATATGAGAACGCGAAGTTGGACAATCTTGGACCTAGGAACTCTATCATGCTTTACTTCATCCCTGGTGGCAACGATTTTTCAATGCGTACTTCCTTAGAGATTTCAGGTGTCCCCAAGTTTACTACCTCAAAATCATCGGCTACAACATTGGCTTTAGATTCGAACTTTTTGAAGAGATCCTCTAGTTCGGGAGCCGGGTCATCATCTTCCTCATCCCGAGCTTTGTCCAGACCCATGAGCTCAAAGTCTAATTCGATGTCAAAATCATATGATTCGACTTCAAACTCATGCGACTCTTTAGACGAACTTGGCACATTATTGAATGTAGGAAAAGAAATGTTTTTTTGGTTTTTGAGAATTTTCTGAAATTGAAATGCTAGATGTTTTTGGCTTTTGAAAGTTTTTTTTTATTTTTTTGGATTTTTGAAATTCACGGGACCTTGAACAAGCAGGCATTGCTGACCATGATTGATCCCAGCTTGTCCCAAAGTACCGCTCACTACTTAAATCGGTGTTTTTTTTTTGGAAGCCGGAGCCCTCAAATGACTCTCTGACTGACTTAGAAGTTAGGGGAACGGATGAACGTTCAAGACCCAACACTCCTTCTCTTGGAGAAGTGGGTATTGATGATTTAGGCGAAGAATCACAGTCTGGCCCAATGACCATGATTTCTCGCTGGTTGGGTTCGAGATCTGAGTCATACTCAGTCCCTCCCGGATCACTTACCTCGTATTGCAGTTCGTCCGGTTCCACGGAAAAATAAAAGTTCAGAATCTGGACATCGGACCAATCCAGGGCTGGCCATTTCCCTTTCTTGGTCCAATGGATGGGCTGCTTCTGCCCCTGGCGGATGGTTGATGATGTTGGTTTTGCAGAGATGGGCGGGTCGCGCCCCTTGTTGATTGATGCTGAGATGGGCAAGTTGTTCCCTTGGTTGACTGGAACTGAAGTGGGCAGGTTGTGCCCCTGGTTGATTGGAATTGAAGTGGGCAAGTTGTGCCATTGGTTGACTGAAATTGTAGTGGGCAAGTTGTGCCCCTGGTTGAGAGCATGTATCAGAGTTCCTTGGTCCTGAAGCTGTTGTATTTGATTTTCTTGTTTATCTCCGTCCTCTTTCTTTCGGAGGCTTAGATGGTTCAAAAATCCAGTCCCATCGAATGGGGGGCCACGTGGCCCAAACTAGGCTCATCGAAAGGCCTTTGTGTAGTGCAGTCGGTTGGTTCCTTCTTGGATCTCTGCAAGGCTCCCTTGGCCTGATGAATTGAATGGGTGAGCACCGGAATTTCTTTTTTCTTTTGTCCATGAAGATTGCCCTGTACCCGAGTCCCCATTTGCGTTGATTATATACTAGCCATATTTTTCTGGACTTGAAATGATTCTTCATACGATACTTGAGGCTCAGACGTTCTGCTTGTGAAAAGACACGATCCACACTTATCGGTTCTGGATTAGGGATGGCGTTCACAGTCTCGAATTCAAAACTATGAAATGGGACATCTTCTTTAGAGTGTTGGATGTCGATGACAGGGATGTCTGGTTCAGTGGCAGCAGTATTGGAAGGAATAATGAGCTCCTTCTCTGCATGGAAAGAGATCACTTGATTTCCACATATATACTTCACTCGTTGATGCAGGGTTGATGGCACAGCTTCAACCTTATGCAGCCAAGGTCGTCCGAGCAACATGTTGAAAGAGGCTGATATATCCAGGATTCGAAATGTGATGGTGGAGATTTTTGGACCTATCTGTACCTCTATGTCGACCTCCCCTTCCACTGATCGGCGGGTGTTATCGAATGCTCTGACGTACATGGTGTTGGGCTGGAATGAGGAGGGACTAATTCTCAGGCGTTCCGCAGTCTTGAGTGGGCAGACGTTTAAGCTTGAGCCGTTATCGATAAGGACCAGCGGGACACAGAGGTCTTTATATCGTAAGGCTATGTTGAGGGATCGCCCATGATCCCGCCCTTCTGGTGGCAACTCATTATCAGTGAAGGTGATGGCGCATGAAGCTAAGAATTGTCGGATCATCAATGCTATCATTTCTGGTGCTGTCTCAGAGGAGACATGAGCATCGCTCAGGGTTTTGGCAAACATTTCTCGATGTATACGTGACGTGCATAGTAGCTCCCATACTGAGATTTGGGCCGGGATTGACTTGAGCTAAGTCGCCACATCATATGCAGCTTCGTTTTTGTTGCCGAGGCCCGAGAGAGCACTTTTGGGATCTCCTCTGTTCTGATTATCTCTTCGGATGCAACGCCCATTGGGAATCATATTTCCTACTTCCGCACATTCTGGATAATGTCACGGGACCTCTTTATAATTTTCCTCTCCTTTGCTTTCTAGGACCACTGGTTCTTGCAACGGTGCTGGTGTGGGTACCAGATCTTCCTCATATGGAGCTTTTGCCTTGCGGACTACATTGTTACCTGTGCTGAAAGGATAATGTTGAGGCTTGTCCTCATAGATCACATAAGGTCGTGGTCCTGGCTTGAGCATTCTTGGAGCGGGAGGCTCCCATGGAATGAACACTTATCCCCTTGATATGGCGAGGGGTTTCTCTGTTTGTTCCAACTTTCGTAGTGTGATTGACATGCCTCCGGGATTTACCCCTTTCAATATGACTGGCTTAATCGGAGAAGCCCCTTCTAAGACAATGGGTTCTTGCTGCTGATGAGTATAATCCCTCCCTTGCGGATCGAATTGTTCCTAAGCTGAAATTGCCCCTTGCAGAACGACTGGCTTGATTGGAGGAGCCCCTTCCAAGACAACGGGTTCTTGCTGCTGATGAGTATAATGCCTCCCTTGCGGATCATATTATTCCTGAGCTGAAATTGCCCCTTGCAGAATGACAGGTTCATATGCGGGTTAGATGCACTACTGTATTCTTTCCAGGATGACCGGCTCCCAACATGAATGGTTGTAAGGTGCCCCTTGCAAGGGGATGAGCCCTTGAACAATCGGTGCATTATATGGAGGTGCTCCGTCGAGTACTAACGGCTCAGAGACTGAAGGAGGAATGGGGTTTGCCCTTGCAAGATCGGAGGAGAACTTGTTGGCCCATAAGTGTAAGCATGAATGGACTGGATAGGGGAGAAGAAGTGATCGAGGCGCTCTCCTTCTTCTATGATGTTGACAGCAGGGCCACGAGATGAACTAGGGTCCGTCAGATGATGAGGCAGAGGATTTTAAAGGATATTAATAGAAGCTGCTAGAGGAGTTTTGAGGATCGAGATGACGATCTTACGGTCGTCAATCAGATCTTGTATAGCATTCTTCAGAGTCATGCATCGATCAGTGGTGTGGCCACGCCCTTGATGGTAGGCACAATACTCGTTTTCTTAGTAGTTCGGAGGCAGCGGATTTGGAGGAGGCCTGGGTGCCATTAGAATGAGTAACTGCTTTTGCACCAACATAGCCATGACTTGACTGAGTGGCTAAGTGAGAGGAGTGAATTTCCTGAGCTCCCTGTAATTCTGCCTATTCTGATATGAGTATTGGTTGTTCCCCCTGAACTGTTGCTATTGTCGAGTTGGTTGTGGCTGTGGTTGAGGATTTGGTTGTGGCTAATACCTTTAAGGTTGATACTGAGCCTGATTCTGCTAATGTTGTTGTTGTCCCTGTGGGGGAGCATATTGGTTGCCCTGAGCAGTGGAGATGATATTTTTTAGCTCTGTTGGGTGAGGAGGAGAACCATTGCGGTTTCCATTCCCGCACCCAATAGGCCTTCCTTCCAATCTGTTCCGTTTGACTGGAGTGGCCTGATGAGGCCATGGAGAGATTGTCCCTACGTGGATTCCTGCTTCGACTTGCTCTCCAACGTGGATCAACTGTGAGAAATTCGCATATGAATGTGAGATGAGATATCCAGATATGCCAGGATGTGTTGAATGAACAATCATGGAGATTTGTTCTTCGTCATCGATAGGTGTCCGCATTCTGGCTGCCATAGCTCGCCAATGTCCCACATAAGCTAATAGTGTTTCATCACTCCTTTGCCTGAGAGCCGCGAGGTCGGCTCTTCTGAGTGTCATGTTGAGATTATACGCGAATCTGTCGATGAAAGCCTGGGAAATTTGTTCCCAAGTCCTAATGCGATGACAGTCCAATGATGTGTACCAATCTAGGGCATCGCCTTTCAGAGATTTTTGGAACAATCAAATGAGGGCCCCTTCATTTCCTGAGATTGCACTTAGCTCTCCACAGAAAGCCTTGAGATGTGCTGTGGGACAACCTCTGTCGTCGTATCTTTTGAATTTTGGTACCTCAAAGTTTTGAGGTATCTGAGCATCTGGAAAAGGACACAGGTCTCTGAACTTGGTCGAAGGTAGATCGATTCCTTGTTGTCGCTGAAGTTAATTTTTCAAGATCTAGAACTGCTCTCGCAACTCGTCCAGTCCTACATGATCTGTTCGAACGACTAGTGCCTCTCGAAGTAAGGCACATTCTTCCTTGGCATAGTGTTCGATGTCTTTGACCCTATGGGCTTGTTGAAAGGCAACCGTGGGTTGCTGAAATTGATTTGATGATTGAACTGGATTCTGACGAACTTGTGCTTGAAAGGACTGTAACTAAACTGGAGACTGTACTGAAGGTTGAGCTGGAACTTGCTGGAAATTAACTGGAGATTGCTGAATTGAAGATTACTGAAAATTAACTGGAGTTTGCTGAATTGAAGATTGCTGAAAATTAACTGGAATCCCATCGGTGGGATTTGCTGGAATTGAAAAGTGCTCCTGTTTGTAGGAGGCTGAGATACTGGGAAGTGACCCCCTTGTTGGGTATTCGCCACTGTCTGCTGATTGATGTGGGCTTGACACTGACCCCCATTGTGGGCATTTGCCAGTGCTGTCCCTACTGCTGGAAATTAAATTGAAATCCCATCATCGGGGATGTGCTGAAATTGAGTAAAGGTCCCATTGGCGGGGACATGCTGAGAAAGGAAAGGGGTCCCATAGGTGGGGACATGCTGGAATCTACTGAGATTGTTGCTTGCAAGATTGATTGGAAGTTGACTGGAAGTTCCTGCGATGGGAATGCTTTAGATGGCCTTGTCGTCCCAAGAAGGTATTGAGGAGGATGCCCCATAGCGAAGGATTGAGATGACTGTTGTCGGTAGTCTTGGGCAGACTCCGATGGTTGTGCTTGATTTGTACTGGAGGCTGGAGGGACCCGGAATGGCTGCTGAGATTGATGAACTGGGACAACTTTGTTGTTGGCTATTGCGGTGGCTTGTGCTTGCATGAATTGCAAGAGTATTTCTTGCATTGCTCTCATTCCTTGTGCCAATTCTTGCATGATTGGCGTATTCTCAATTGGTTGTTGCGCTGGAGGTTGCGCTTCGGCCATCTCGAGGGCGGGGAAGAGGTGAGCTCCCTCTTCATGGTCGGACATGGCTTGCTGAGCTCAAGTGCGGATTATGCTGTAGAAGGGAAGTTGTTTCCGAAGACATTGAGCCCGAGGAGGCGCAATAGTGAAGAATATATTCTACTCTCTTTTTTTTTTCTTTTTTGGGTTTTGGGATTTTTTTTTTGGGTAGAATGATATACAAATGAGATTGTAGGAGGACTAATGACTTTCAAGTACAGGAGGGATTCCATTTTTCAAGTTAGATCATGACTAGTGGGACTAACACCCATTCCCCAGCAGAGTCGCCATTCTGTGGACGCTCGCCTCTCCGCGCTCCAGGATTCTCCCTTCCTTTCGGAAAAGGGGGTGCGTGCGCGTGATTCAAAGTTTGTGCCACTGGCTTGCCTCATTCTCGAGGGCTTTTTCTCGGTTGTCGTGTTAAATTGGATGTGTTTAGATGAGTTCGTATAAGACCAGAGTCGTCACTAGCCAGTTACTTCGAATCTACAGTCGGCTAGACCCCGTAGAAACGTTAAAGAAGGGGATCCGAAGATTCCTTCCTCTAAACAGTAAGAGTTTCTGATGGGCAGGTTTCCATTAACAGGCAAGCCCAGAGCATACGCTCAAACTGACAGGTGCTTTATGTGGGATGCATGTTGTGTATTTGAATAATCAAAGTGTTGGTAGTGATATGATAAGCAAGGGGGTTGGAAGAAAAGTAAATGTTGCACTTATGCTAGATGCGAATGAGATAATGCTGGTAAAAGAGTAGCTGGATGGACGGAGGTGTCGTAAGGGTTTGCTTCGAGTGGCTAGATCAAGACTTGGGTGGCTTAGGAGACTTAGACCAGGGTCAGGCTGGGTTGGACCAGGGCTAGGCTCTTCTCACTTGGGCTCTCCTTGGTGGAGGAATGGGCTAAAGGGATGGAGATGAACTCGGAACTAATGAGATTTCTTTGGGACTTGAGGGATGCTGTGAATGAGAAGGGGCGGGGATATTTATAGTAGTGGAGAGTGACAACTCTCGTAAATAGTTTTGGGCAGCACCCTGGGCGCCGCCCGTACGGCCGCACTGCTCCGGCTTCGGAGCGTACGGCCTCCGAACCTGAAGCAGAAAAGCCCGAGGTTCGGAGTCCGGATCTACTTCGAAGCTGTGATTCGGAACTAGGTGAGTTGACTGGGTTTGAAAAATGAGTTGACTGGGTGCATGGGCTGGACTGACCCGGTGAGTCGACTCGGTGATTTGACTCAGCGGGTTGACTCACGAGTTTGACTTTTTTTAGGATTTTTTGACTGGTTTTCTTATGAGGGGTTTTTTGGGCTGATGTTTAAGGGTGAGTTGACTGGGTTCAAGCTTGAGCTGGGCTATGGATTGGGGCTTACAAGGGTGAGTTTGGTTGGGTTTAGATATAGGATTTGGGGGTATGGTCCTCCATTCATTCAACTGTCTCTACCCACATTATAGCCGAAGGTGGGGTGTCTACACTAGGCGACTGTTTGAGACTGTACAACAATCTCCTTAACCTGCAAACCTTGTTCTCGGCCCCTTACACTGTATAATCTTTTAGTTGCACCATGTAAATCTACTCTTTCAATTCTCCATGCAGGAAAGAAGTCTTTACATCCATCTGTTCCAGCTCGAGATCGTATTGGTGTTGAGCTCTTAATTTATACATATTGTAACCCCATTTCATCACATTTTATGCATGATTCCTATGTTTAAAAAACTAATCTAATGCATGTTTGTGATTGTAGGAATGAGAGAGAGACTTCACCAATTTGATGGCTAAAAGAATGCTTTTAAACCCACTTGATGATGAATGAAGATGAGCCAATGGAATGGAAGAAAGAAGTATGGAGAAGAGAGAGATGACAAGGATTTTGTGCCAATTTGAAGTATTTGGAATGACTAAAAGACCAAGCTTTGATGAGCTAAAGAATTAGAGAAAAAGCCTTGAAAGAATCGAGTTAAAGACTTGGAATGGCCAGCAAAGTCATATTGCAGAGCTACAAGGCCAGAAAAGTAAAATGCAGAAAATTCAGCAGATGGCCCTACAAACCAGAAAAACTGTTAATTTTGGCTTTTGGGCACCCGACCACCACTTACCGTGCGCCCGAAATTAACAACAAATTCAAATTGTTTCTGTAACTTTTCTAGACATGGCCAGGCGCCTGATGACCTGCCAGACGCTCGACTAAGAGGATCTGAGCGCTCAAAATTCAAAGAAAAATCACTTAAAAATGTTGGACTGTTTTGCAGTATGGTCGACACCCGACCAACACCTGACTGGGAGCCCGATTACCGATGTAAGTGCATAAATTCTTACGCAATCTGAAGTGGTGGGTGAGTTTTGCTATAAAAGGACACATTGACATCCTTCCTAAAGCATCCTAGAAGAGTTCTAAGTTCGTGGGGAGGAAGGGAGATCATCGTAGAGTGATTGCAACTCCTCCAACTCCGATTTTTCTAGTTTTCTATGCTTTCAATTAGTTTTTCTTTTGTTTTTAGTTCAAGTATGACAATGTTGGCTAAAACCTCTTAGCTAAGGCTAAGAGGTGAAGCTTGTAGCTAGTTTTCATGTTGAATTTGTTTAATTCAAATACCTTTACTTAAAGTTTGGATTTTTAAAGTTCTAGTTTGAATAAAGTCGATATTTTTTTATGTTTTATGAGAGTTCATATGCTTTGGACATGGGTTCCTTGCAATTCTCTGATATTATCATGCTTGGATTGATTAAATTCGAATTGTAGTAACCCTAGAGCATACCATAGTTTCTTAGCATGGTTGTTACTTCAAAGGCTACATGGTTGAATTCTATGTGCTTCATTAGAACTAGAATCTTATTTTCTAACTTAAGTGGAATTGTTTGTGTAACACCCCGAAATTTCAGCTCTTGTGGACAACACAATGGGCCGAGTTTTCAGGTGTTAACAGGAATGTGTTAAGGATATATTTCTACACATTCATCTTTATTTCCCACATTCATGACATTTATAGCAAAATGACGGAATTCAAGGTTCTTATTCGAAGCTTTTCTACTCTACGTTATCAAGATAATGACCTTAAATCATACAAATTACATAATATTCTACTTTCTAATCTCAATGAGAGGCTTATTACAAGTTACATGAAAATAAATCTACTCTACAAAGATAATAAACATAATCCATATTCAAGCCGTTTCAGTTTCATCGTCCGTCATTTGCTGCCACGAGCCTTCGAGCACCTCATCGCAGTGTTCGATTCACTTACTGGATCTTGACCTGGATTATCTGAGAATTGGTTGGATAACGTTAAACGCTATCATAGTGGAGAATATCCCATTAAGACAATCATGATGATAATGGCACAGAGTAAATGTAAGCAGGATATTTTCATTTAATCAAAATCAAAACAACTTAGTAAAAGACTTTGTTAATGCAATGCGTGACATGCATACTCTGGTTAAGGCACCCTGACTAAATGAGACGGGATCACTCCACTCTTCTCACAAGCCACTAGTCACCAGAGGTTCTAGTTAGGACAGGATCACTCCACTCTTCCCATGCACCAAAACCCAACTAGTGAAACGGGCCCATACACACTTTCACTAGATAGCGAGAGAGAAACGGTCCCATGCACACTTTCTCTAGCGCCCGAGGGGCTGACCCACCAAGTCGGGTCCAGTGAATGCATGATTAGTTTCACCTTTAATTAAATAAGTTTAGCATCCAACCAACTTAATAATGTACATAGCTAATGACCACTCCTTACCCCCAATCAGTTCAAGAATCTTCATATTCATTAATTTCATACTTTAGTGAATCCATCACAGGTAACGAATCAATAAGGATCCCTTGGCACGTATCTAACAATGTGCACACGATAGTGCCAAACTCAACATCATGGCATATACAACCAACAACACATACATGGTAATGCGAATACCTAATTCTCAATGTCAAGGCATATTTATTCAATAAGACACACGGTAATGCCGACTTTCACAATAAGGCATATTCACTCAAAATCTCCACATGGTAATGCTAACGTAACAAGGCCTCGCACGGGCTTCATCATTTTACATCAACGGTTACATCAGTATGGGGTTGAGGAGTGTTCATTAACGTAACATCCATATACAATATCTCATAGTAAACAAAGCATCAATCATCATAAGCATGTGACGACGTAAATCAAGCATAGTCTCCACATAAGCATGTACATCATAACAATTTCTTTTTCCAACTACTTAAGCATAGTTCATATATCAAAATTCAGCGTATAACACAAGGAGCATCATACAAATTATATTTACATGGAGCGATTTCAACAAGCATGATTTCAAGAAATCATATAACAAAAGCCCTAATTTCTAAGCATAAAATCAACATATAACTTAATATTATCATAGCTAGGCTTAAAGGAAATCCCCACCTTGTGATATTGGATGGTTATAAACGCTACTAAGGCCATGAAATCAAGCTTGGATTCAAACTTACATAGTTGAAAGGAAAAAAAATGAGATTAGGGTGTAGATATGTATGATTTTCATTATTCTGATCACTTGAGATTAAAATCTCCTCTAGGACTAGGGTTTAGGCTTGGTTTAGAGATCTAGACAAGGTTTACACAGCTTACCTATCATAATAGCGGTTTAACTCGGAAACTCAGCCGAGTCGACTCAACTTGATTTGATCTCTTTCTTCTTCTTCTTCTTCTTCTTCTTCTTCTTCTTCTTCTTCTTCTCTCTCTCTCTCTCTCTCTCTCTCTTTTCCTTCCTTTCTCTTCCTTCCTCTTCTTTTCTTCCCTGAAAATCGGTCCAGCAACAACAAGTGGATCCGGGGCTATATTTCCCCCTCCACACGATCTCTCTCTCTCTCTCTCTCTCTCTCTCTCTCTCTCTCTCTCTCTCTCTCTCTCTACACGGTTCTCTCTTTTGGAGATTTATGAAGGAGGGGAGGAAAACGGATGGGTGGATGTATAACTTACCTAAGTTAATGGGAAGGCGCGGTGCCAAAACGAGATCCGATTTTGCCGGTTTGAAAAGCAGTCGAAGAACGAATTGATTCTTGGGATCACTGACGCGTGGGAGCCGTTGGGATAGTAGGTGGGGTCCACAAGAAGATATGAGTGAAGTATGGACTGTCCATGCAAAGTAGATCGACGGATCTTGGCATTCTTAGTTTAGACGGCGGTTTGGAACAGGCCACAATGTTGACGGTTGGACGAACAGTTGCAACGGACTAGGGTGTCAAGGCGTTGGAGTCGGATGAACGGGTAAGATTTTAAAGCGGGGTCCAGATGATGGATAGTGTGGAGCTCATGGATGGACAGCGTCCATCAGCTGTTGCCGCTGGAGAAGAAGAAATTAAAAAAAAAACTCTTTATTTGTTAAGTCACATACGGAACCCGTGCGTTATGCGTTGGCTCGACGGGTGGGGTCCGTTGTGATGGAATTGGGTTGTATGCTCCGTCAGATAAGTCAACAACATAATTTTAACCGCTGCCAATATATTTGAGATAGATCCGAGTTAAGGTGGGCCACTTATGGTCCGATTTTTTATTAGGGCACTTGTAGGATAATCGGAGGGCTGAAATTCGACGTGTACAGGTAAAATGTGTCCAAAAGCTCATATATGGAGTTTTGTGTAAAAATGATCGTCAGAAACTGTCATGCTTAAAAATGGTGCGTTAACTTAAGTTTATCTAATGGCATTTTCGTAATTTACTAAAAACGGTGAGATTTTTAAATTTCGGTCTTTCTACAATGTTTATCGGGTTATTCTAAGCAACTTTTGTGAAGGGTCCCCTATCAGATGTCCTACGGAGGGTTCGTTGTTTTCAAAACAAAGTAAACGTACGATATAAAATCAAAATAAAATTTTTAAAAATTCTGAAATAAATCTAAAAAATCCAGGGCATTACAATCCACCCCCCTTAAAAATAAACTTCGTCCCCGAAGTTTCCTAGGCATCGGTCATGGTTAATCCCCATCCATTTCTCTGTGTCTCTAGCCATCTTAATCCTACACCAGATTAGTTGCCGTCACGCTCCACCCCCCTTAAAATAATGTCTCCGCCCTAGAGGTTAACTTCTAAATCTCTATTTTGGCACGCTTCTACTGCGCACTCTGATTCCTAGATGGTGGTCTTTATATCGATGGGTCGTATCAATCATCTAATGTCTTAATATTCCTCGGGTCTGGGAGTGTTACTTAAAACCAAAGGTCTAGGAGGGTGATTAAGTTAGCTAATTATCAAGGGTACCTGGTCCATAGCGGGACAGTTGATCGGGAGTTTAAAGGATAGATTTGGGTTTGATTAGGTCAGCATGATCGAATGGTCGAGTGAAAGATTAGATAGACGAGCATGTGGCTAAGCGAATGGGTATCATTGATGATCATCGACGGTTAAAGCTGCAGTGCCAAGATGGGATTAGGAGTACTATAGTTTAACTCATGGTATGGTCTAGATGGCCTAATTTCCACGATCTACGATTGTTTATACTTCTACTTCACTCTAGTCATCATACAAGAAACACATATACATACATCTAGGAGAATGCACAAATATCCCCAAGCTAAGCCATAAATAAGGTTCATGTAGTGACGGCATAACAGGCGAACGGTTCAAGTAGATTTGGGTCCGATACTTAGATCTTCTACTCACATTGAGCATTGAATTCATTGGTATCCATTTGAAATTTTGAGTGTCGACCCTCAAAATTTGAACTTGGATCCAATCGTTTACACATCGTATAAGGTACAATTTCATCGTAAATGTGAATGTTATTTTGGGTTTTTATTGTGCTTCCTAACCTGGCTTATTTACCAAGCAGAGTACTCCCCTTGTGTTGCAACTGTTGGCAGGAAATCTTGGGATATCCAGGGAACGATGAGGGAACAATGACCGGAAAGATCTGGAAAGCTGTTGGCTCCGGCCATAAGGGGAAAAGTGATTTCAGCCTCTTCATAGGCAATTTACCATTTGAATGCTCGCCAGATGATATTGGGGGGATTTTCAGCAGATACGGAAAAGTAACGGATGTCTTCGTGCCCCTAAATGCCTCCTACAAACCCAGAGGATTCGCATTCGTTCGATTCCTATATGCGGAAGATGCGCACAAAGCCAAAGGGGTTCTTGATGGAAAACGCATTGCTGGGAGGATAGTCTCTATCAAGGATGCTAGACCTAGGAGCCCATCTGAATCAAAACCCATTAGATTAGAACAGAGCCAAGCCTCAAAGCAGGGCCCAGCTTCAGCTCCTATTCTGTCCCGATCTTTTGCTGAAGCAACTAAGGGGATAAGGAAGGAAGTGGAGCAAGGGAAGACCTCGTCGCAGATTTCAGTTGGAGATGGTGACGACGACTTCACCACTTGGGCAGATGAAGCTGCAGTCCTTAATAAGATGAGGGATTTGGAGCTAGCCATAGTGGCCACAGCTTCCGAGGCAGACCTATCCATCCTCAGGTTGACCGACAATCTCAGATCTTCAAGGTTCGTTTCGGCAGCGTTGGATCTGGCGAGAGTGTCGCCGACCAAATTCCTAATAGTTTTCAAGATGAGGCTGGACCTAGTAGATTTTTGTGCAGATGCGGCCCTCCACCGAAAGATGGGGATTCAGGACCTGGCTCCATGGAAACCAAGAACTGTATTGGGAGAGGATGGCATTTAATTGAGACTCTTTGGCATCCCGGCGCATGCGTGGATGGAATCGGTGATAGTGGATCTCGCCAACTACTTTGGATCGGTGGTTAAGGTCGACGGTTATGCGAGATATGGCATTTTCCAGGTGTTTGCTAGAGTTAAAGTGGTGCTCAAACCGGGGGCGAATATAAAAAGAGTCCTGAAATTGATGGTCAATGGTGACGCATTTGCAATTTTTGCGGAGGTTGAACCGATCTCTGTGGAGGTTGGGCAGTCTGGAGGAAATTCATTTAACTCTAGGAGGCAGGGAAGTCTACATAATATGAAGGATTGGGTGGAGAAGAGCTTTTTCAAAAAATCTGAAGTATCCCATCTTCGCACTCAAGGTGTTTGTGATTATGCAGCTGTGCAAGGAGCTTGTGATCCAGTTCAAGACAATAGCGACTATGCCCAGGTTCAAGAAGTTTGTGTTCTGAATCCACTTATAAATGCTTGTGAATAAGCCCCTGGGCAGGTTGTCACAGTTATGGACCCTAGTTCAGGTAGTGATTCCCCTCAGGATGCTTGTGAGAACATCCCAGTGCAGGTAATGTGCGGTCGGAATTCAATTCTAGAGCATGGTGATAATGCTCCATCGCCGGAATTCAATTCATCGCCGGTTGCCAGAACCATAGACCCAGTTCATGATGGATGTGGTAATGCTCGAGAGGAGGATGGTGGCATCACTATTCCAGCTCAAGAAGCCTATGCGAATGATCCAGCTCAAGGAGCTAGTGGGAATGCTCTATTTAAAACAGCCTGTGTAGATGCCCCAGTTCTGGAAGAAGGTGATTATTACCCAATGCAAGATAACCAAGGTGTGATTGCTGTGCAATCCAAGCTGGCTTACCAAGAGATAGTCATGCCAGAGGAGCTGCAAGTGGAGGTCTGTAACATGGCTCAGGTGAATATAATGCTTCCAGGTCCTCACCAAGATGACTCAAATAACCTCCTCAGGATGAGGTTGGATGTGGCTCAACCACTGCCCTCTCCTCATAAGAATATTGCTGAGGAAGCCAGAAAGCTGCAGCAATGGGAGGCTACAGTTTCAGACGTTCATCTTTTGTTTCAGTCAGATAACCTGTTGGGACAGAAAGCGAGTTCGGAGATGGAGCAACCCCTCATCAATAAGCAGAGGTCATTGTCCTTAGGATGCAGTCCATTGGGACTTGGGAAGGAATGGGTGGTCATGAATGAATGTCCCCCACAGGGTCCTCGCTTTGCGGAGGACTCCAACCACCCATCCTTGGAGGACACCCTGCTGGTGGAAAAGTGCCTAGGAGGCGACTTGCAACCTGCACAGGAGGCGCTAAGACCTGGGCTAACTCTAGCTGTTGACCTCTCTCCTTTCTTTGATGATAGGTACTTATCGAAGGAACTCAGTACAAGTGTTGAATTGGGCAGGACAGGTGATAAAGTCATTCAATGCACCTCTATGACCCAGGAAAGTAGCAATGCCAGACAGAACGAGGAAGATCTCAACGCAGATTCTGTTCGTTGTACCAATGAAGTGAGGGTAGCTCTAACACCAGAGGGGGTGGCTCCAACAGTTGACAGGATGAAGGTTAATGAGGAATCCAGAGCACAGCTCGGAAACGGTGACATCGGTAAGAAGGCAGGCACCAGGAAGAATAGAATATATAACACGGGGGTGAGGTGTGAAAGGTTGTCTAGACTCAAACGTAGGGCTGTGAATTCAGGTTGTGTTACGGATGGATAACATCCTTGTGTGGAACGCTCGTGGAGTAGGAAATGACCCGACAATCAAGAAGATTAAGCGTTATGTGAGGGAGTATAAGCCTGGGATTGTGGTCATCATTGAACCCATGCTTAGAGATAGTAAAAGAGTTCGAACGGGTCTGAAAATTGGCTTTCACTCTTCGATATCTAATGATCGCGAGGGTGGAAAGATTTGGGTTTTCTTTGAAAGCCCCCAGCAGGTGGATTTTGTTTCTGCCTCTAGCCAAATGGTTACTTTGAAGGTGGCAAATCAGGGTACTAACAGCAAGGTGTTGATTTCTCTAGTTTATGCTAAATGCTCTGCCACTCGACGCAGGTGCCTGTGGCAGGACATTCTCGACCTGGCTAGTATCACTCAGGAACCTTGGGCTCTCAGCGGGGATTTTAATGAAGTGGTTAACCAGTCAGAAAGATTGGGTGGCAGCAATCATGAAAGGGCAGGTTCGTCTGAATTTGTTGCAGCCATTAACCAAGCTGCTTTATTTGATGCTGGTTTTGTTGGGAACAAATTCACATGGTGCAACAACCAGGGTGGTACAAGGCGTGCTTGGGCAAGATTAGACCGCACTCTTTGCAATGCAGAATGGTTTCACGTCTTTCCTTCTTTTAAGGTGACTCATCTGCCTCGTTTACAATCTGATCATTCCCCTATGCTCTTTTCCTTTCCACCTGTAGAGCCTTCTTTTCCAAAACCTTTTCGTTTTCAGAGAATGTGGATCATGCATGACTCTTTCCTCCCCTTTGTCAAGTCGGCATGGGATTCTATGGAGGTGGCCAGCTTCTCCAATCCTATGTTTTCTCTGTCAGTCAAATTAAAATCCTTGAAACAGATGCTTAAAGATTGGAACAGGAATGTTTTTGGGAACCTCTTCAATCAAATTAAACAAGCAGAATTCTCAGTTCTTCAGACGGAAGAGGCTATTCAATCTGACCCAGGGCAGCCTAATCAGAACTCCTTGCTTTCAGTGAAAGAAGAACTGGCCCATCTGGAAATTCTGGAAGAAGTCTTCTGGAAGCAGAAGTCTAGAAACAGATGGTTACAGGAAGGAGATAGGAATACCAAGTACTTCTACCACCTCACGAAAGTGCGTGCTAGGAAAGCTTCCATCTCGTCGATTCAAGCTGATGATGGGGAGATTTTATCTGACCAAGTCTCCATTAGTGAAGCAGCAGTATCTTATTTCAATAAGGTGTTCGAAGCTGAATCCTGTGAGCAGCCAGGTGACCTCCTTGACGTTATCTCGCCTTGTATCTCTCATCAGGACAACACAGAGCTGCTAAGAGTGCCATCCTTAGACGAAGTGAAGCTGGTTGTTGACTCAATGCCTATAGACGCAGTGCCAGGGCCAGATGGCTTCCTTGGTTCTTTCTTCTCCTCTTGTTGGGATATCGTGGGGAGAGATGTCTTTTGTGCAGCAGTGCATCTTTTCCAGGGAGGAAGGATTCCTCGGGCTTTCACTTCTACTCTTATTGCTCTCATCCCCAAGGTCCCTTCTCCAGTGAAGTTCTCAGACTTTCGGCCTATAAGTCTTTGCAATTTTATTTATAAGATCCTGTCCAAACTTATTACCACTAGATTGCAGACCCTGCTGCCCAAGTTAATCTCTAAGGAGTAGGGAGCATACGTCCAGGGCAGGTCGATAGCGGAAAGTATTGCCCTTGTTCAAGAAGCTGTCAGAGATATAGGAAGGAAGGTTCATGGGAGCAACGTTGTCTTGAAGCTGGACATGGAAAAGGCTTATGACAGGGTTGAATGGAGCTTTCTTAAGGCAGTTCTTCTGAAGTTTGGTTTTAGCCAGGTTTGGGTCCATTTGGTGGAAAAGTGTTGGTCGAACAGTTGGTTCTCTGTGCTGATTAATGGCCGACCCTCCGGTTTCTTCAAATCCTCTAGAGGACTGAGGCAAGGAGATCCTATATCTCCAAGTCTTTTTATTCTGGCTGCAGAGGTGCTGAGTAGAGGCATCAGAAGGCTTCTTCAGAGGGGCTTTTGCCAGCCGTATAAGGTTCATAAGGGATGCCCTCTCATTACTCACATGTTGTTCGCTGATGACACGGTCCTTTTCCTAAATGGAAGCTCTCGATCGCTGAAGGTGGCTTTTGATTTCCTCTCTAAGTACCAAGCGGCATCTGGTCAGATAATCAACAGAGTTAAGAGTGGTTGTTACGTGGCAACAGGCCTATCGACGAACAGAGCTAGAGCTATCTAGCGTGCCTCTGGTATTGCAACGTCTTCTAATAGCTTTTTCTATCTCGGAGTCCCAATTTTTCAGGGCAGATCTAGGGCTTCTCATTTTCTTCCCATGTTAGAGAAGATTAGAAATCGGTTGTCTGGTTGGAAGGATCGCTGCTTATCGCAAGCGGCTAAACTCACCTTGATTAAACATGTGTTAAGCAGTGTTCCAATTCACACGCTGGCAGCAGCGGACGTTCCAATCAGGACTATTTCTATGATGGAAAAATGTATTGTGGATTTTTTTTGGGGTTGGAAGAATGGCAAGAAAAAGCATCATTGGACCAGTTGGAAGAAAATCTCCCTGCCTAAGGAGGAAGGAGGCCTGGGTATGAAGCACCTTTCAGAGGTCATGACCAGTTTTAGAATGAAGTTAGCTTGGGCTGTGTTCTTTTCTATTGAAGAGAGTATCTGGACTTCCTTCATGAAAGCCAAGTATAGGGAAGACTTCTCTACTTCTGATATTTCGGTTAGAAGCGGTCTTAGATCTCCATTCTGGAAAAGTGTCCTCAGGCTTCGTCCTGACCTCCAATCTCAAGCTCGGTGGCTGTTGGCAGCGGTGATTGTGATTTTTGGAAGGACAATTGGAGTGGCCTAGGTTCTCTCTCCTCTTGGTCTATCAATCCTCTTCCCGATGAGATGGTGCATCTTAAAGTCAAGGATTGTGTAGGACCCGATGGCGTTATTCCGAACTCTCACTGGCAGTCTCTTCTCCCCCAAATTGTTCTATCCCACATCAATTCGGAAGGTTTTTGCACCTCAGAGACTCCAGACAGATGCATTTGGCCCATGAATCCGTCTAGAGATTTCTCCGTTAAATCAGCTTGGAACCTTTGTAGATCTTCCGCGGAGAGAAAAGAGTGGACGAAGTGGGTCTGGCACTAAAAAATGCCACAAAAAATTGCAGTGTTTTCCTGGAAACTCTTGCATAATGCAGTTCCGGTCGATGGCAGAATTCAGCAAAGAGGCATTCATTTGGCGTCGATGTGCGTCTATTGCGGGGCTAACAAGAGGCCGAGCGTTGAAGACGTTGATCATCTGTTTGCTGCAGGGGATGTTGCATCAAAGGTTTGGGCTTTCTTCAGCAATGTTTTTGATATTGCCTTCATCGAAGGCCAGCCTGCTTTGGGGAGGGCGTTTCTTTGGTGGAGAGAGGCCTCATCCAAGGACTGCCTCTCCACATTGAAGGGTATGCTTCCTAGCATCTGTTTCTGCGAAATCTGGTTGGAGAGGAATGATCGTCGTTTTGACAATCACTTCGGAAGTGTGGAGAGGATTATCTCTAAAATCAAATGGTGGCTTACGTCCCTTAGCCATTCCCTTCCTCCCTCCAAAGCTTATCATCTCTCTGATCGAATGGCTCTTCAAGTGTTGGGGATTGAGGAGGGGCCCCAGAGGCTTAAATCTGTTTCTATCCTAAAATGGGAGAGGCCTATGGATGGTTGGGTTAAAATTAACGTAGATGGGTCAGCCCGAGGAAACCCGGGAGCCTCGGGTGGTGGTGGCATTTGTAGAGGAAGGAGCGGAAATTTCTTATTTGCTTTCTATACTGGTTATGGGCTGGGAACCAATGTCAGAGCAGAGAGTAAGGCGATAGTGGAAGGTATTTCTCTTTGCATGGATCGAGGTTTTTCTAAAGTTGTTGTTGAAAGTGACTCCCAATCAGTGGTTAATTTCTTGAACAAGAGTATTCCAACCAATTGGTGTTTGTGGTATTGGTGGAACAGGGTAGCCTATCTCTCGAAAAGGGTCGAAGTGAACATCTCTTATGCTCCGAGAGAGGTAAATGGAGTTGCCGTTGGTTTGGCTCGGTTGGCTAGTGAGACTCAATGCAAGAGAATTTTTCAAAACAGTAGCGAGCTTCCTTCTTTTGTCCGTGGAGCTCTTCATCTTGACCGTATGGGTTTGGGTTGTGTTAGGGAGGTTTGAAGTTTGCATGGTTGCTCCCTCCTTGTTTGGGTGTTTCCCCTCTTCGTTTGTGGTTTTTGTGAGGGGTTTGCGGAGGCTCTTTGGGCGCCTCTTCCTCCTGTTTGTTTATAGTAGTTTCTGCCAGGATCGAGTGGGGTTGGGGCTATTAGGGATAGCGTTGCTTAGTGGGTGGGGGTATAAGATAGGCGGGTTCCTTGTGTCTTTTGTAGCAAGGATCTGCCCGAATTGTAATTGGCCTTTTGTTAGTGCAATATAATGTTTCTTGGAAAAAAAAAAGGGCATCTTTGGGTTTTGGCTATAAAAAATAAAAATAAAAAGTAAAAAAAAAAAAGGTACAATTTCATCCTTCCGTGTGGCCGATTAGCCTAACATCGTGAGGACCTTCGTGTATTCTCCCAAATGGCATAAAGTAATCAACAAGATCATACAAAATAAAATTCATCATTATAACAAATCAAAATATTACAAGGTCCTATTTACTTTCGTTGTCATACATGGTCAAATATCTACGTGAGGTTCGTTAAGTGAAGTTCTATGGTTGTGATAACTTACCTAAGGTGTGGAATTGGGCCAAAAATTCGTAGGAACGTATAATCAAATGTTGAGAAATACTCCTAAGGGTACAAGTTTATGAAAACTAGACCCGATCAAGGGGTTCTCAGGGTTTCAAGGCTAAGGAAACTAGGGTGGCGCCTAATCTGAAATGTAGGACTTACAAGCGTTCTTAGAATTATTTCTCTCAAATTGGACGTCGATTTCCCCTGAAATTTAGTAGGTAGGATATAGGTTAGGTGGGGAACAACCGTGATTTTTTTTAGGTTAAGATTCCTACGATAACACATGTTTATACCCTAATCTAGTCCAAAAAATAGAGCAGGTCGGCAGGGTTTTGTGCAGTATTTGGAATTTTCTTGATTTATGCATCCATTGGATTGGTCTAAAATTTTATGGGAATGCTCGGGAATGAGTCAAGAGTCTCTAGAAAAATTTACAAAAATTTTCTAAGGTGTCGTTTGATAAACTGAAAAATAAGGTCTGAAAATTAATTTAAGTGCTGAAAACTTAAAGTACTAAATTTTAGTACTTATAAGTACTGAAAATTCTATTTGGTAATTTATCTGAAAAAGTTACAGATACCTGAAATTAAGTACTTTTTTCATAAAATCCCGTTTGGTAAACACAAACCATATATGTCTGAAAATTGGCTAATTTGTCATATTTGCCCCTAAGATTTGGATTTGGTTCATGGGTTTGGACTTTGAGCTTTGGTTTCTAGGCTCTAGTGGGTCTAAATTGATTCAAATTTGGTGAGTTGATGGATGTGATGGATTTCTCAAAATTGTCATGGTGATCTCCACCTAACTTTTTCACAAACATTTAGGTGCAAGGAGTAGATTAGCTATTATGGTGACACCTTAGTGGTCGTTACCCTAACCCTAACTGTGTGGGGCCCACATTGATATATTTTTTGTATATCCATGAAATCCATCTATTTTTACATATCATTTCATGACATGATCCCAAAAGTTTAGAAGGCCCAAATCTTAGGTGGACCATACCACTAGAAATAGTGATGAATGACCATTAAAAAAATTGTGGGCCACAAAAGTTTTGGATTAAGTAGATCTTTGTAGTTCCCCTTCATACAGGTCTTCTTAACATTATCAACAAGTTGGATGGAAAATAAACATTATGAAAACCTTACAGTGGGTCTTTTATAATTTTTAATAGTGAAACACTCGAACACCGCTGTTTCTCGTGGTGTGGTTTACCTAGGATTTGGATCTGCTTACTTTTTGGGATCATGTCCTAACATGGGCAAGAGAAACGGATGTACAGCATGGATATGCAACAAATCATTAAGGTGGACCCCACAGTAAGGGTAACAGCCACTAAGGTGTTACTCAGGTAACAACTAATCCGATCCCCCACGGCGCGGTTTGGCTAGTGACCGTGCCACTAGCCGGGTGGCTAGTGGTCGATGATCTGTGGATCCCGTCATGATGTATGTATTTTATCCATGCCATCCATCCATTTTTCCAAATCATTTTAGGGCATGATACCAAAAATGAGGCAGATATAAAGCCACACCACAGGAAAACAGTAGAGATTGAATCTCGACCATTAAAAACATCCTATGGCTCACTGTAACGTTTATTTGACATCCAACCTGTTTATTATTAGGTCATACAAACCTGGATAAAGTGAAAAAAAAATATTAGATTGATCCAAAACTTTTATGGGCCCACGAAGTTTTTAATGGTGGGCGTTCAATCACCACTTTTTTCTGTGATGTGGTCCACTTGATATTTGGATCTACCTCATTTTTTGTCTCATACCATAAAATGATATGGAAGTATGTATGGACGACGTGGATGAAACACAGGCCCACAGAGCACCAACCACTAGCCAATCGCTAGTGGCAATGGTCACTGGCCAATCCTGCATCCGGGAGCGAATTAGGTGAGACCCCAGATCCAAACGTGGATTGCTTGCGAAAGCCTTTCGCATGCATCTAGGTGGGGCCCACTGTGTTGTTTTTGAAAAATCTACGCCATCCAACCATTTTGTGATATCATTTTAGGCATTGTAACAAAAAATGAACCAGATCAAAGACTCAAGTGGGCCGCACTAAAGCAAAAGGTGGGTAGGGAAATTTCTACCGTTGAAACCTCTATGAGGTCCACAGTGATGTTTATATGCCATCCATACCATTCATAATGTCATTCCTACTGAGATGAACTGAAAACACAAATATTATCCGGATTCGAAACTTCTGTGGCCCCACGAATATTTCAACTGTGGAAGTTCAATCGTCACTTTTTCAGCCCGCTTGAGTCTTGGATCCCGTTCATTTTTTGTAGCAACGCCTAAAATGATCTCACAAAACGTTTGGACGGCATAGATTTCTCAAAAACATCACGGTGGGTCCAACCAGATTCCGAGCGCAGGAGATGCCTGCAAAAGGCTTTCGTAGGCAATCCGCGTCCCCCATATCCACCGAGGTGGGTGGGACCGCTGACTATGGGGCCACTGTGATGTATGTGACTACATCCATGCCGTACATTCGTATTGAAAGTTCATTTTAGGACATGATAAAAAAATGAAGCATTTCCAAATATCAGATGGGCCATAATACAGGAAATAGTGTAAATGGGCCATAATACAGGAAACAGTGTTGATTGACCATTAAAAACTTCCTGTCGGCCACAAAAGCCTTAGATCTAGATGATATTTATATGGTCTCTTCATGTAAGTGTTTGTGACTTTATCAAAAGGTTGGATGACAAATAAACATTATGGTAGAATTCTTCAAGTTTTTAATGGTAGAGATTCAATCATGACTGTTTCTGTGGTGTGGCCCACCTAAGATTTAAGTCAGCTTAATATTTTGGAACATAGCTTAAAATGACCTTTCAAAATGGTTGGAAGGTGTGGATTTAAGACACATACATCACTATGAGCCCCACAGTCAAGGATTCCACCCACCTTGGTGGATCCGGGGTCTTACCTAATCCGCTCCCTGGTACTGGTTGTCGCACGAAATCCTCGTGGCTCCGCAGACAAGTGTTAATGTGGCAAAGTTCTTGGGCCCACCATGATGTATGTGTTAGATCCACATTGTCCATTCATGTTTTTAGATCATTATAGTTCATGATACCAAAAATGAGGTAAATCCAAATCTCAAATGGGACACACCACCGAAAACAGTGGGGATTAAGCCTCTACCATTGAAAACTTCTTCGAGGCCATAGAAGTTTTAAATCGAGCTAATATTTGTGTTTTCCCTTCATCCAGGTCAGGGTGACCTTATGAACAGATTTGATGGCAAATAAACATCATGGTGGGCCCTAGGAACGTTTCAACAATGGGATCATTATCCCCATCGTTTTTGTGCTGTGGTTGGCTTGAGCTTTGGTTTTGCCTCATGTTTTGGATCATGTCCTAAAATGATAGGGCAAATTAGATGGACGGTGTGGATATAATGCATACATTGCAACGAGGCAAAAAACTTTGCCACATCACCCTACTTTTACACGTCAAAACTTGCAAGCGGAAGTCATTAAAGGAGGGTAAAGTTGTCATTTAAAAAAGATTTAATTCAAAATCACTTACAGCTTTCAGCGTTAAGTTTTACGTCAAAGGGCAAAAGCTTAAAAAAATTTAGATTTTTTCAGTGAAAATGTGAATTAAGCACTTATTGTTTTGGATTTACCAAACAACCCGAATCAGAGAAAATCACTGAAAATGGCAATTTCATTGATAAGTGTGGAAATTAAATTTTACTGAACAGGCCCTAAGTCTGAAAGTACTATTTCTAATAGTGGTATTACTGCTGGTTCGAAAAATCTATCCTAACTTTGAAATTTCTAAATAAAATAGTTAATGATATGATTCGAGGGGGATAAATTACATAATCAAGAGAATTGTTGAACTAAATATGGGGAATGGATGAGAGCCCCAATCTACAAATAAAAGTGGGAATGCTCTTCCCAAAAATCATAAAATTTTCAGATTTCTATGTTTATCGGCTACCCTAACAATATCAAGGGGCCTAAGTATGGGTCTCTACATTCATAACATCACATACAATCATTCATGGTCGTTCCTAAGTTAATTTATTACTAGTTTCAGGGGCCTAAGTCTTAAGGTGAATTCATTATGTGATGGGTTGGGCTTCACACCCAGAGGTCCCATTTATGCTTTCATACCAACTTGTAACGCCCCAAAATTTCGGCTCTCGTGGACAACACAATGGGCCGAGTTTTCAAGTATTAATAGGAATGTGGTAAGGATATATTTCTACACATTCATCTTTATTTCCCACATTCATGGCATTCATAGTAAAATGACGAAATTCAAGGTTCTTATTCGAAGTTTTTCTACTCTACGTTATCAAGATAATGACCTTAAATCATCCAAATTACATAATATTCAACTTTCTAATCACAATGAGAGGCTTATTACAAGTTACATGAAAATAAATCTACTCCACAAAGATAATAAACATAATCCATCTTCAAGCCGCTTCGGTTTCATCATCCATCATTTGCTGCCACGAGCCTTCGAGCACCCCGTTATAGTGTTCGATTCACTTACTAGATCTTCACCTGGATTATCTGAGATATGGTTGGATAGCGTTAAACGCTATCATAGTGGGGAATATCCCTTTAAGACAATCATGATGATAATGGCACAGAGTAAATGTAAGTAGGATATTTTCATTTAATCAAATCAAAACAACTTAGTAAAATATCTTTGTTAATGTAATGCGTGACATGCATACTCTGGTTAAGGCACCCTGACTAAATGAGACGGGATCACTCCACTCTTCTCACCAGCCACTAGTCACCAGAGGTTCTAGCTAAGACGGGATCACTCCACTCTTCCCATGCACCAAAACCCAACTAGTGAAACGGGCCCATGCATACTTTCACTAGATAGCGAGAGAGAAACGGGCCCATGCACACTTTCTCTAACGCCCGAGGGGCTGACCCACCAAGTTGGGTCCAGTGAATGCATGGTTAGTTTCACCTTTAATTAAATAAGTTTAGCATCCAACCAACTTAATAATGTACATAGCTAATGACCACTCCTTACCCCCAATTAGTTCAAGAATCTTCATATTCATCACTTTCATACTTTAGTGGATCCATCACAGGTAACGAATCAATAAGGATCCTTTGGCACGTATCTAACAATGTGCACACGGTAGTGCCAAACTCAACATCATGACATATGCAACTAGCAACACATACATGGTAATGCAAATACCTAATTCTCAATGTCAAGGCATATTTATTCAATAAGACACACGGTAATGCCAACTTTCACAATAAGGCTTATTTACTCAAAATCTCCACATGGTAATAATGCCAACATAACAAGGCCTCGTACGGGCTTCATCTCTTTACATCAACGGTAACATCAGTATGGGGTTGAGGAGTATTCATTAACGTAACATCCATATACAATATCTCATAGTAAACAAAGCATCAATCATCATAAGCATGTGACGACGTAAATCAAGCATAGTCTCCACATAAGCATGCACATCATAACAATTCCTTTTCCAACTACTTAAGCATATTTCATATATCAAAATTCAGCGTATAACACAAGGAGCATCATACAAATTATATTTACATGGAGCAATTTCAACAAACACGATTTCAAGAAATCATATAACAAAAGCCCTAATTTCTAAGCATAAAATCAACATACAACTTAATATTATCATAGCTAGGCTTAAAAGAAATCCCCACCTTGTGATATTGGATGGTTGTAGACGCTACTAAGGCCATGAAATCAAGCTTGGATTCATACTTACATAGTTGAAAGGAAAAAAATGAGGTTAGGGTGTAGATATGTATGATTTTCATTATTCTGATCACCTGAGATTAAAATCTCCTCTAGGACTAGGGTTTAGGCTAGGTTTAGAGATCTAGATCAAGGTTTACACGGCTTACCTCTCATAATAGCATTTTAACTCGAAAACTCAGACGAGTCGACTCAACTCGATTTGATCTCTTTCTTCTTCTTCTTCTTCTCTCTCTCTCTCTCTCTCTCTCTCTCTCTCTCTCTCTTCCTTCATTTCTCTTCCTTCCTCTTCTTTTCTTCCCTAGAAATCGGTCCAGCAGCAGCAAGTGGATCTGGGGCTATATTTCCCCCTCCACACGATCTCTCTCTCTCTCTCTCTCTCTCTCTCTCTCTCTCTCTCTCTCTCTCTCTCTACACGGTTCTCTCTTTGGGAGATCTATGAAGGAGGGGAGGAAATGGATGGGTGGATGTATAACTTACCTAAGTCAGTGGGAAGGTGCGATGCCAAAACGAGATCCGATTTTGCCGGTTGAAAGGAGTCGAAGAACGAATTGATTCTTGGGATCACTGACGCGTGGGAGCCGTTGGGATAGTAGGTGGGATCCATAAGAAGATATGGGTGAAGTATAGACCATCCATGCAAAGTAGATCGATGGATCTTGGCATTCTTAGTTTGGACGACGGTTTGGAACGGGCCACAATGTTGACGGTTGGACGAACGGTTGCAACGGACTGGGGTGTCAAGGCGTTGGAGTCGGATGAATGGGTTAGATTTTGAAGTGGGGTCCAGATGATGGATGGTGTGGAGCTCACGGACGGACACCGTCAGTCTGCTATTGCCGCTGGAGAAGAAGAAGAAAAAAACTCTTTATTTGTTAAGTCACGTACGGAACCCGTGTGTTACGCATGGGCTCGACGGGTGGGTCCACTGTGATGGAATCGGGTTATATGCTCCATCAGATAAGTCAACAACATAATTTTAACCGCTGCCATGAAATTTGACATGGATCCGAGTTAAAGTGGGCCACTTATGGTCCGATTTCTGATTAGGGCACTTGTAGGATAATCGGAAGGCTGAAATTCGACATGTACGGGTAAAATGTGCCCAAAAGCTCATATATAGAGTTTTGTGTAAAAATGATCATCAAAAACTATCATACTTAAAAATGGTGCATCAAACTTAAGTTTATCTAATGGCATTTTGTAATTAACTAAAACCAGTGAGATTTTTAAAATTCGGTCTGTCTACAATATTTATAGGGTTATTCTAAGCAACTTTTGTAAAGGGTCCCCTATCAGATATCCTACGGATGGTTCGTTGTTTTTAAAACAAAGTAAACAAACGATATAAAATCAAAATAAAAATTCTAAAATAAATATCGAAAATCCGGGGCGTTACAGTTTGTGTTTGAATGCTTAATCTTCCAACTAGATGAGATATAGAACTTCGAATCTAGTTGTGTTTATGCTTGGATGAATGAGTTCACATGGAACTACTATAAGTGGATCCTTAAAGCGTTAGTTCCATTAATTAATAGATTTTTACAAAAGTTATTGTTTTTATCTACTTTATCAAATCAAACTTTAAAATTGCTTAAATTGAAGTTGCTAGAGTAGTTGGAATTGGTTTACCCTAATTCCCTGTGGATCGACTTCGGTCTTACAGAGAATTATTACTACATCACAGCCTTGCACTTGAGGCGAGCAAACAAGTTTTTGGCGTCATTGCCGAGGAAGCTAGGTTAAACAGTTCTAAATTGTTTTAGTAGCTATAGAATAGTAGTTAGGTTTTACTATGTTCCTAGAACTAGTTTTTTCTGAATTTTAGAACTAACAAAGTTTGTTTTGTTTTGTAGGAAGTTCTTCTAGTTCAAGCAAATCGTGTACTATCCTTCCAACTTGAACTCTTTTAGTTTTCAGTTTTTATTTTCAGATTTTAGGATTTAGGATTAGTTTAGATTTTGGATTGTGTAGTTTATGTCCCATTGGGAACGTGACCACAACAATCGTCTCCAAACCTGAAGGTGGTTTAGTTAGACCACTCTCCATTCATAGACGAGTCCGAAAATCTGTAGAACATTGTGAAAATTTGGGAAGTATGGATCAAATTCCATTGGGGAATCCTCCCCACCCTGCTCCAACCACAAATACAAATCATGAAGGAGTAGAAGAGAATGAGGTGCACAATGCTCCTCCAATGAGATCTTTACGAGATTACCTACAACCGGCTCGTACAACAACACCTTCATGTGTGATTCTCCCAACAACCGGGGGAAACATTGATATAAAGTCAGGTGTAATTCAACTCATACTAAAGTTCCATGGGCTAGACTCTGAGAGCCCATACCTATACTTAAAGGAATTTGAAGAAGTGGTGGCCACTTTACAATATGTGAATGTCTTAGAAGATGCCATCAAACTTAAACTTTTTCCCCTTTCATTGAAAGAAAGAGCTAAGAGTTGGCTCCACTCTCTTAGACCACACTCGATAGGGTCATGGAATGAGATGACTTGGGAATTCTTGAAAAAGTTCTTCTCGGCTCATAAAACGAATACCCTTCGAAGAGCTATAATGAATTTTTCGATTAAAGAGAATGAATCATTCTTCCAATGTTGGGAAAGGTTTAAGGACCTCCTACTTGCTTGCCCACATCATGGCTACGAAAGCTGGCGAATCATAAACTTCTTCATTGATGGATTAAGTTCCAATATGCGCCAATTCGTAGAGATGATGTACAACGGCAAGTTTATGAGCAAAAATCCAGATGAATCTTGGAGTTACTTAGATATGTTGTTGAGAATGCCTAATCATAGGATACCTCAAACAAATCTAATAACCTCAAGCCTCCTCAACAAAAAGAGAAAGGAGGGATTTACATCCTTAAGGAGGAAGATGATGTGAATGTAAGGCTAGCCAACCTCACAAGGAAAATCGAGGCCATGAAACTTAGCAAGAGTGAAGTTACAAAGCCCATTGAAGCTATTGAAACATATGTGGAATTTGTGCCACTAATATATATGCTACGCAAGATTGTCCTACAATTCCTACGTTTCGAGAGGTGTTACAAGAACATGCAAATGCCACATATGAATATCAACAACCTTTTAATGGACTGGTACATAACACGTATAACTCTACTTGGAAGAATCATCCTAACTTTAGTTGGAGGAATGGTCCTATGGCCAATCCTACCAACTCTCAAGGAGGGCCACCCATGCAAACCATGGCCCCACATCAATTCTCAATGGAGGATACTCTAAAGGTGTTTATGCAAGGGCAAACGCAAATCAATCAATCAAATCAGCAAATGTTCCAAGAGCTTAAAGTCTCGATTGATAAGATTAAGGGACGCTAGAATGCTAGGGAAGGAACCTTTCCGGCCCAACCTCAGCCCAATCCAAAGCAAGTACATGAAGTAAGCATCCCTAATCTCCCCAACCAACATGTGGAGTAAGCCAAATCCGTCACCACTCTTAGAAGTGGTAAGCAAATTGACAAATCTATTCCAGTGAAGGCCAACAAGCCTAATGATCCGATAAATTCTAATAATGAGAATGGATTTAACTCAGCCCCACAAGAAACGGAACGCGTTTATAAGCCCGTAGCACCATTCCCTTCGAAATTGGTTGCTCCAAAATCTCTCCCGAACTCTCATGATATTTTAGAGATTTTTCGACAAGTTAAGATCAACATTCCATTGCTTGACGCTATTAAACAAATTCCTTCCTACACCAAGTTTCTAAAGGACCTATGCACAACCAAACGCAAATACAATGTGCAACAAAAGGCCTTTCTTAATGAGCAAGTGAGTGCCATTCTCACCCAAAAGCCCCCCCCCCCCCCCCCCCCCCCAAAAAAAAAAAAAATTGAAGGATCTCGGTAGTCCCACAATCTCATGTATCATTGGTGACTACCGAATTAAGCGTGCATTGCTAGACTTGGGGGCAAGCGTAAACTTGATCCCATACTCGGTATACGAGCAATTGGGTCTTAGTGAATTTAAACCCACCAAAACCATATTGCAACTTGCTGATAGATCCATCCATGTACCGAGAGGGATAGTTGAGGATGTATTGGTCCAAGTTGACAAATTCTACTATCCAGTAGATTTTATCGTATTAGACACACAACCGGTTATGGATACTAGCACTTATATACCAGTGATTCTTGGCCACCCATTCTTAACTACACCAAACGTAATCATCAATTGCCGAAATGGGATGATGCAAATGTCTTTTGGGAACATGACATTGGAGGTGAATGTGTTCCACTTGGGCAAAAGGCATAGGGATGATGATGATGTCCATGAGGTAGACTTCATTGAATCCATTGTAGAAGAGGAGTTTATTTTAAAATCAGAATTTTGATCCTCTGGATGTTCTTTACTTCGATCCCTTTGAGGATTGGGGCGATGATACAGTCCTCATGAGATAAACATGACAGAATCTAAGAAGGATGGGGAACCTTTCCAACCCAATCTACCTAAACGCTTGGGGACATGTTTAACATATACACATTCCAAGGATAAATTAAATTCTATTATTAATGAGACCTTGGAAGTGTCAATTTTTAAAAATTTACTTAACAAGTTACTAATTTTTTATTTACACAAATTTGTTATGCAGGAATTGAAAGAATTGGTGCTTGACTTGCCTACATAGAGGCCAATTTTTGAAAGTGTAGAGGTTGAGGACCCACTCCAACCTACACAAAAGTTTGAGAAGGAGGAAGATGTAAATGGTCCAAATTTGAAAACATTTTCCCATGAGGTCTCCTACACACTATAGGAGTGTTTAGCTTGCTTTGAAGATTTGGATGATCCCATAATTCAGAACATAGTACATGCCTTGAGAGAGACCCCTTCGGTGCCTAAAAAGCTTCCTTCTACAGAGTGCCAAACTGAAGAATCGATTGTGGAAGTACCAGTAAAAAATGATTATGTGGAGACCATCCCAATGTTTGAGGATGAAGTGATTGAAGTCTCTACATCTCTTTGGTTTGCTCAAACCGAAGAACACCACTTCTGGGATGACCCATATTTAACAAATTTTTACCTATACAAGATGGAAAGGAGATCCATGTTCAATGATTTTTAACCAATGCAATTCCCCTTTCTTAGTACATGTGACACTTTTATTGAGGAACCCGCTGAAATTTTTTAGCAGAATTTTTAATGGGTTAGAATGGTTGACGTCACCAATGTACTTTCCAAAGCAGGATGGTGGATAGTTCTACTGAAAAATTTGTTACACCACTTGATGATCTTGCTCAACTTTGTCCTTTTGGATGTTATAATGATAATCGATCTCCTAGTCTGATGGAGATCCTCTTTCTAAAAGGACGGGTTAGGTATCTTTTATTGCTTTACGTATATTAGGTTTAGTTGTTTTCCTATTTTAGTTTACTGCTTAGTAGATTTAGATGCCGGAGGTAGATTCCCATGTTCGACTCTCTCAGGTATTATTATTCTCACTCTCTTTTATTTTACCATTGCTCTCATGTTCATGCTCATTGCATATCTTTTACATTGAGGACAATGCAAGATTGGGTTAAGGGGTGAGATGAGATTCCTCATCTAATAGTTTGTAGACATTTTGAGCAAAGTTGGTAGAAATTTTTCAATTTTTGAAACATCAAAACTCTTTTAGAAAACTTTATTTTTATACACTTGAGATATCATGAGTATGAAAGGATGAAAGATGAACTGGCATAATTTTGAAATCTCTAAAGTGACTTAAACATAATAGATTTATATGTGAATCTCCATATTTATTTGATCGATAGAACATTTGAACAATTTTGAGTCTAGATCACATTTCACGATTTTCATGATTCGAAGGGATTAGTAGATTTGTGGATTGGTTAGACTGAGATTCAAGGTGTTGAGAAACCAAGCCGGGGTACTTTGTCCATCCTTGTTCACAGGAAAATAACGAAAGATATGGATTTCTAAAAATCCTATCAAATATGTATAAAAAGGAAAAAAAGGAAAGAAAATATGGGTATGATTGAGAATATGGTGGAAAACTCTGAAAAATGGCTACCTATTATTGTTGAGCTCTTAATTGTGCATATTCTAACCCCAATTCATCACTCATTGTGCGAGGTTTGCATGGTTTATAGATGAATCTAATGCGTGTTTTGTGATTGCAGGTTTGAGAGTGGACTCCGCCTAATTGAGGATGAAGATAGCTTGTTTAGGACCTTGGATGAAGACCCAAAGGTGGGCCGAAGGAAGAAAGAAGCAAGGGAAGAAAGAAAGAAACAAGAACAATGAGAGAAAAGAAAGAAAAAGAAGGAATGAGATGGTCCGACCGGTCTTGACCGGTCGGCCATGGTTGCTGGAACCAAGCTGAAGACGTCCGACCGGTCTTGACCGGTCAGCCCTACCTGCTGGGGCAGTGCTGAAGACGTCCGACCGGTCTTGACCGGTAGGGCATGGTTGCTGGACTACTGCCAGAAGAGGGCCAGACCGGTCGTGACCGGTCGGCCAGCCCAGTCCGACCGGTCCAGACCGGTCGGCCAATGTGAAAAATCAGAACTTCTATTCCTAGCCCGATTTCTTCTGCGCACTGCGTAACTCTTACGCAGTTTCTCGATTCTTCTGAAGTTGCGGAGCCTCCAGACTATAAAAGGACACCTAGGGATCGTTCCTAGGGTATCTAAGAAGGGTGGAAGCAAGCTTGGAGGTGGCGGAAGTGAATCCCGGAGTTCCACAACTCCCTCTAGTTTGTTTTGCTGTTTTTATGAACTTTTTAGTTGTTTCATGTTTCCTTGGATCATGAGCAGCTAAACCTCTTAGCTAGGGCTAAGAGGTGAAGCTTGTAGTGGATCCAAGATGTTTCAATTCGTAGCTAGTTGGTTTTAAGTATGGAATTCATGATTATGGACTATGGTTTGAAGTTTATACAAGTTTTTAAGTAGTTTTTCTTAGTCTTATGATGACTCATGGATGTTTGGGAGAATTACTTAATTCCTTATTTGGTTTGTATCAGTCTAGACCTGTATGATCCGAGGAATCGGAGTGCGCTCTAGGACTATGATCTTCATGAAGGGACTTCCTACCAAAGTTCTATTTTTCTGATTTTCTGGGTTATGTAAGGGACTGTGCATGTGATTTGAATCTAGTTCAAATCATGATCTAGCCTTGTCTTGTGACAGGACTTGAGGATGGTTATGATTATGAATTGGACTGTTTGGAAAGGGGAATGACCTATGCAATTGAGCATGCTCAGCTCAGCCTACATTGAGTGAATCTTATGCATCGAACTTACATAATACAGATTGTTTGGTTTAACAGCTCTATCGTCCGACTAGATAGACCTTTATGTCGATTCTAATTGAGAGAATGAGAAACCACAGCGGATTGAACATCAAGGATTGCTACAAGTGGATCCTTGAACCCCTAGTGCCTTTTTATAATTGTCTACATTCAAATTAGTTTAAAACTATTATTCACATCAATTCTATTCAAAATCTGATTATTAGCTTTTAATAGACACTTTTGGATGTGTTTGTGAAATCCTAGATAAGTCCCTGTGGATCGACCTCGGTCTTACCGAGTTTATTACTACATCGCAACCCTACACTTGGGGAAGCGAACAATTACCAACCGCGGGATGGTTTACTTGTAACCAAAGCCGAAAATGGGACAAAGTATGAAAGCCAAATTCTTGGAAAGGCAAATTCCTGTCATAGGCAATTGTTTAAAATGTACACTCTTAGATCTTTGGTTTAGCTGATTTATGAAGAAGGTAATCTTGGAAAGTCAAGAGATGAATATGCACAAAGCACACTAGACCATACATGTTCGGATCTGTTTATTTATCAATGAATCGGTGGGGATTTTATGTGGACACTTATCATGATTGAAAAGTTTAGGACTTCAATTTCTCATCATTTAGTTCTTCTGAATTTTGCACTTTTATGTCTTAAAGTTTATAACATCATAGTTTTCAAGAGAGAGTTGAGTTCAGAAAGGTGGATTGTTTCACGCTTGTTTTGCTCGGGACTAGTAAAGTGCTGGTTGGGGGTGTGTTGAGTTCTTAATTTATACATATTATAACCCCATTTCATCACATTTTATCCATGATTCTTATGTTTAAAAGATCAATCTAATGCATGTTTGTGATTGTAGGAATGAGAGAGAGACTTCACCTATTTGATGGCTAAAAGAACGCTTTTAAACCCACTTGATAATGAATGAAGATGAGCCAAAAGAATGGAAGAAAGAAATAAGGAGAAGACAGAGATGACAAGGATTTTGTGCCAATTTGAAGGATTTGGAATGACTAAAGGACCAAGCTTTGATAAGCCAAAGAAGTGGAGAAAAAGCCTTGAATGAATCAAGTTGAAGATCTGGAATGGCCAGAAAAGTCATTTTGCAGAGTTGTAGGGCCAAAAAAGTAAAATACAGAAAATTCATCAGATGGCCCTGCAAACCAGAAAAACTGTTAATTTTGGCCTTCGGGCGCCCGACCACCCCTTTACTGGGCGCCCGAAATTGACAAAAAATTTAAATTGTTTCTGTAACGTTTTTGGACATGGTCGGGCGCCCGATGACCCGTCGGGCGCCCGGTTAAGAGGATTCGGGCACTCGAGATTTAAAAAAAAATCACTTAAAAATGATGGAATGTTTTGCAGTATGGTCGAACGCCCGACCAACACCTGACCGAGGTACCTGACGACCGATGTAAGTGCGTAAATTCTTACACAATCTGAGGCAGTGGGTGAGTTTTGCTATAAAAGGACACCTTGGCATCCTTCCTAAGGCATCTTAAAAGAGTTCTAAGTTCGTGTGGAGCAAGGAAAATCATCGTGGAGTGATCGCAACTCCTCCAACTCCGATTTTTCTAGTTTTCTATGCTTTCAATTAGTTTTTCTATTGTTTTTAGTTCAAGTATGACAATGCTTGGCTAAAACCTCTTAGCAAAGGCTAAGAGGTGAAGCTTATAGCTAGTTTTCATGTTGAATTTGTTTAATTCAAGTAGCTTTACTTAAAGTTTAGATTTTTAAAGTTCTAGTTTAAATAAAGTCGATTTTTTTTTATGTTTTATAAGAGTTCATGTGCTTCGAACATGGGTTCCTTGCAATTCTCTGAGATTATCATGCTTGAATTGATTAAATTCAAATTGTGGTAACCCTAGAGCATACCATAATCTCTTGGCATGGTTGTTACTTCGAAAGCTACATGGTTGAATTCTATGTGCTTCATTAGAACTAGAATCTTATTTTCTGACTTAAGTGGAATTGTTTGTGTTTGAATGCTTAATCTTCCAACTAGATGAGAGATAGAACTTCGACTCTAATTATGTTTATGCTTGGATGAATGAATTTATATGGAACTACTATAAGTGGATCCTTAAAGCCTTAGTTCCATTAGCTAATAGATTTTTACAAAAGTTACTGTTTTTACGTAGTTTATGAAATCAAACTTCAAAATTGCTTAAATTGAAGTTGCTAAAATAGTCTGAATTAGTTTACCCTAATTCCTTATGGATCGACCTCAATCTTACCGAGAATTATTACTACATCGTAGCCTTGCACTTGAGGCGAGCGAACAATTGAGCAACCAGCGCCAACATGAACCTGATAGATACTTGCTTCATAACAGGTATAAAAATCTCGCTGAAGTCCACGCTTTCACCACCAATCTTGCCTTGTATCTATCATGTTTCTTCCGAAAAATTCACTTGCACCCTATCGCTTTTCAGCCTACTAGAAGCTCCACAAGCTCCTAAGTCTCGTTCTTGTATAGGGATCCATCTCGTCTTGCATTGCAGTCTTCTACTTTTCAGCATCTACATCCTATAGTGCTTCCTCAAAGTTAGACAGATCCCCCTCATCTGTAATGAGAGCGAATGCAATGTTCAAGCCATCCCTATACCTTGCCGATAACCTGCAATCCCTAGGTGAATTTCTTCGCACAGGTGGCTCTCCACCTGATCCTGTATCTCTGTCTGCACTTCAGTATCGGCACATGTCTCATCTCTGTCATCATGTATGTCAACAATCTCTGATTTTTCTAGTTCCTTTGTAGCATCCTTAAGGAACAAAGAGCCCTCATCAAACTTGACATCACGGCTCAGGGTGATCTTCCGTGTGATAGGATCATATATACGATAACCCTTTACACTATCATCATAGCCCACAAAGATCCCTTTTCTGGCCCTATGGTGTAGCTTATCTCTCTCAACTGAGGGTACATGAGAGTAAGCCTCACAACCAAAGACCCATAGACTTGAGTAGCGTATGACTATTCCACACTTCCTCAGGGATTTTACATTTAATCGCCATAGAGGGTGACCGATTTATCAAGTAACAAGCCATGTTATCGGCCTCAGTCCATACTTCTTTACCCAACCCAACACTACTAATCATGGATCGGGCTCTCTCCAAGAGAGTCCGATTCATCTGCTCTACCACACCATTCTGCTCTGGCGTGTGACACACTGTGTTGTGCCTTACGATTCCCTCCTCCTTACAATACGTGTTAAACTCCCTAGAAGTGAACTCAACTCCATTGTCGGTTCTCAAAACTTTCAGTTTGTGCCCTGACTGATTCTCCACCATCACCTTCCAATACTTAAAGGTCATGAAGACATCGGATTTATTTTTCAAAAAATAAACCTAAACCTTCCTGCTATAATCATCAATAAATGACATGAACCACGATGAACCCCAACAGAAATAACGAGCGACGGCCCCCATACATCGGAATGGACATACTCAAGTACCCTTTTACATGCATGTTTCTCCCTTTTAAATGACAATCTAGATTGTTTCTCATACATGCAATGTTCACATATACTAAAGTCTACAGATTTAAAGGAAGGAATCAAAGATCATTCAGAGAGTACCTTCATGCCCCGCTCGCTCATATGGCCTAAGCGTGCATGCCACATACGTGCAGACGTGGAATCCGCTACAATCACTACAGCTCCACCTACAAAAGTGCTCCCAATCAGCCTGTAAATGTTTCCATGCCTCTGTCCCTTCATAATTAAAAGGGCCCCCTTTAAAACTTTGCAAAACCGGTCAAAATCGGTGAACTTGCACCCCAATGCCTCAAGTGCACCAAGGGAAATCAAATTCTTCATCAACCTAGGAACGTGCCTCATTTCCGTCAAGGTTCGTTCGATCCTATCGAACATCTTAATGCGCACAATACCAATTCTCACAACCTTGTAGGCGTAGTCATCGCCTAGAAATATCCAAACTCCATCATACTCCCTACAGGAAATAAAGACGCTCCTATCCAGGCACATGTGGTACGAAACCCCGGAGTCCATGATCCACTCATTGTTGAGAGATCCAACCTTTGACACTGTTAAGACCTTGCACACATCACTACCACCTTCTTCAGCTTCAGCGGTATTGGCTTCCCTAGAGGAGTTTCCTGACTTCTCCTTAGGACTTCTCCTCTACCACCTTCTTCAGCTTCAGCGGTATTGGCCTTCTTATACTTAGGACTCTTCAGTCCTTCTTCATGTGCCCAACTTGACCACATCCCCAACATTTCAACTTAGCTTTGCCCTTGCCCTTTGACTTGGATCGAGAACGCGATGATCCTTCACCTCGCTCAAAATTTTTTTATCTCATAACCAGTGCATTGGAGGAAGAATTAGCATCACTGCTCTTCTGTCTCATTACCTTTGACTGAAAGGCTGAGACAACGGTCTCAATACTAATAGTGTCCCTATCCGCACACAACGAGTCCCTGAGAGACTTGTATGAACTAGGAAGTGAGTTCAGCAAGATCAAGGCTTGACACTCGTCCTTCATCTGTTCACCAAAATCAAGCAACTTGCAAATCAACTTATTGAACGTGCTAATGTGGTCCTTCACATCTGTCATCTCCGTTATCTTCAAAGTGAAGAGTTGCATCATTAGATACATGCGATTTTCTAGAGACTTCTTCACATAAATGTTCTCTAGTTTGGTCTATGTCTCTACAGCGGTCTTCTCCTTTATGATGTTATAGAGGACGTTATCTACAAGGTACAACTGAATTGAGGCTATAGCCTTCTCATCCATCTTGGTCCACTCATCATATTCCATGTCGGTAGGTCACTTTTTAAGGGTGTTCATGACCCCTTGCTGAGTTAGGACGGCCCTCATCTTCACCTTCTACAACTCAAAGTTGTTTTTACCCGAAAACTTATCAACGTCGAACTTTGTACTTAAAGCCATGAGATTGTCTCAGAAATCTTCTTCTTCAACCTTCCAACGATAGCTCTGATACCACTTGTTGAAAATTGGTCAGCGGAAGCACCGAAGAAGATCAAACAATCGCCACACATCTACATAAGCAATCAACGCAAAAGCAAATGAATTTTACGTGGAAAACCCTTATGGGAAAAAAACCACGGCACAAAGTGACACCTCCATTATGAATCTCAGATGATTACAGAGCTAATCTACCCAAGTAGATCCCAAACATGAATAAAAGCTCTCAAAACCTCACAATCCTCTCACCCAAAATCCTAATCTCGTATTAGAGCACCTAGGTATTGCTTAGATTACATCTCAACACGATTAGGAAGAGTTTAAATAGGACTCAAACCCGATTTGAAAACATGTAGCGCGAAACCACGCAAGATATTTGGATCCCGCACGACAGTCGACCGGTCAGCGACTGACCAAATTGGTCCAGCGAGCTTTGCTCCAAAACACTTCATGCTGCCTCATAATTTGACTGGTCGGAGCCTCTTGCCGACCAGTCGGAGACCCCCAAAAATACTGCCCAAACCTCTCTCTGACAAACCGTCCACTGACCGACTGGTTGGTGGATTCTATTTCGTCACACAGGCATGGATGAAAGGAAAACACAGCTATCAGCTTGAATAAAAACTAAAAATTAAAAAAATAAAACATTGTGGACCTTAAGAAATTTTCAAGGGAAAGGCATTCAGTTCACACTGTTTTTCCTAGGGTGTGGTCCAGTTGAGCTTTGTATATGCTTCGATTTTGGGCTCATGCTCCACAGAGTTTACTCAATCCGTTGAGGTACTCAGTACACAACCCTGCCGACTTAGTTATGGTGGGCCTCACATTTGATGGACAAGTTATGTTGATCCTACATGCATGGTTTTGGTATGAATGGTCCACTAATCTAATAAGGCATGTTGCACCGTTACAGTACTACAGTCCACACTATTACAATAGAAAGGGATCCTCTATTGGTCTGCAGCAAGGCGTGGTCTCCACTGGCCTGTATCTCACCCGTGTGGTACCATAACAACGGATATGCCATTTTCCTTCAAAACACGGTAGATACTTTATACAAAATGAGAATAAATTATTCTTCAAATTTTAGTTAAGCTTCAATAAAAATGTCGACTCGAGAACCATTGAAAGACAGTACGAGTTAAGCAAGTAGCTAGGGTCCTTACTCCAGGCTGAATAGTAGACTCACATGAGTTTCAACATGAGGTTATGGGTTTGAGTACCCATTGGGGGTGAGTGTGTGTGTCAGGGTGTGAGTGCATGTGTATATAAAAAAAAAAGGAGAGTACATTTTGGTAAGTCTTGAGAACAACTAACTGACCAGATTGACAGATCATGGGCCCAATTAATTCGATCCTGATCAAACCACTTGGATCTTCTGGAGACTTGAAACGTGCAACTACAATAAAACCATATTTGGACAATCTTAAATGCCTTAAAAATCTAGATGGATCAGATTAAAAAGTCCTTGGCTCGAGCCGAAAGTAGTTAACGAAGCGGATGGTGGGCCCATAACTCAATGAAATCATTATTGATTGTCCAAAATACCCAAAAGCCTCAACCGCCCAGACCTTCGATCAAGCCACATCTACCAGATTCCAAAGGTAAGGGAATCCAAACGGATCAAGTCAAACGGATCCCTAGCGCTCTCGGAGATCACCGGATCTGATCAGCTAGCACTAAGTCCTGTGAAGAACTAATAGAGGCCATACATCTTGGCTCCTAAAATCCTGAAAATCCCCTATAGGCAGCAGCTGACAAAAATAAAAAAAAATAAAAAAATAAAAAAAGACGAAACTGACAGGAGGCCGTTCAAGGGCTGCCTGTCCACAAAGCTACCCTTCCACCATAAGCCATCTTTATCTGACTAGTAGAGCCAAAAGAAAGCAAAAGTAAGCCTATAGCCTACAGACAACCCTTCAATGGCTTCCTATCCAGTCGAGTTATTTTTTGCTATAGGTTGTCTTTACACGATTGCCGGACTCAAGAGGAGAAAAAGGTAGTGAACAAAAGGCAGCAAAGGAGGGTAAGCCGTAAGGGAGAGAGAAAATACAACAGGGAGGGTGTTTTTTAGGTTTTGGGTGTACAGGATGCACATGTAGCACCTGCGCGATAGGTTTCAGAGTATTCGAAAGATTCCCGATTGCACTGAAATTTTACCGAACTCAAGAGAGATGGACGCGTGCATATAAAAAACATACGTCAAGATGAGCCCCACAGTAAGGGCTGCACCGTCTTGGGTGAGGCCGAGGTTGCAGCTAATCTGCTCCCTTCTTATAGGCACTAAACCTCTAGCAATTTCCTTTATAGGGGTTGCAATAAATATTGCAATGGCATTTCTGTCAAAATAAATTAAATAAAATATCAGAGGTCTAAAATTTACAGCAAAGATCTACTTTTGTAGCTAATGTAGACCTTGATGAGTCTACTTTGATAAAACACACACACACACACACACACACACTTCTCTTCCACTTTGGGTAAGTGGGAAGTTTATATTCTCAACAAATTTACCGTATCAGAACCTAAGTGATATCTGTTAGTAGATAAATTCACTCTTCCTTTCATATTCATCCCTAAGAGAATTTTTCCCAAATTAATGATAGTATCATTTCCATGTGGACCCCACTTTCCCGCGGTATTTGACCTCGCTCAGTACACATTCGCGAGGAGAAAGAGTAGGGCTCTCAATGGAGCGGGTCATATCCGAGATCCGATTCGCTCCGAATCCATATAATGCGGATTTGGATCTTAAAATAGGTCCGATTAGTTAAATGGACCGGATTTGGATCTTAAAATAGGTCCGAGTACTTAAATGGAGCGGATATGGATTCACAGGAACATATCCGAGTTTGATCCGAATCCTATTAAGATCCGGCTCATTGTCACCTTACTGTATATATTATATTCATGCTGGCCATCCGTTTTGCAAATTATTTTAGGCCATGTTGATCATGCCATAGTAAATAGTGGGATTTGCATCATTTTTCTGCTAAATTAAGTATATTATATTATATATTTTATACCATATATTTTTTAAGATTTGTAATGGGGTGGATTCGGACCTAGATTCAACCCGAATCCGATGGTTTTATGGATTTTGGATCGGAAATGGATCTAACAATTTATAAATGGATCGGATATGGATATCACCTTTTAGATCCGAGTTGGATCCGAATCCGATCCGAATCCGTCTACAGATATACGGACTTGGAGCCGGATCCAAGTAGATCCGATCCAGATTCGACCCATTGAGAGCCCTAAGAAAGAGACAATAGCATCGGTAATTAACTAGCCTGCAGTACCAGCATCGGTAACTAGCTAGCCTGTGGTCGCATTTTGCGTTATGACTAAAAGAAAGTTGACTCGCTAAATGACTCAGTTCAAGTCCAGCAGAGTCATTTTGAATCGGTACCCGACGGGTGTTGTAGAGTCCGGACCGAGTTAGTCTTGTGACCGAGTTTCTTAGAGAGACTTGAGTTGACTCAGTCAGGTTTCAATGAGTGTTAGCGAGTTTGAGACCTAGCTAAGATGTGAACCGATTAAAGCAGTGATGAATTATCATAGGAGTCTAACCAATAAAACGTACAGACACCACTATTACGCATATGCAAGAAAGATCATCTGATAAGAACTGACAGGAAAAAAAAAAAGCTAACCCAAATTTGGGAACGACAAGAAGCACGTGATGTCACATCTCATTACCTTTATTTCACATACACCTGCGGTCACGTGTGTCAACCAACCATCCTCACTCAGTCCGGTGGGCCACACATCTGATGGACAAGCTATGTTGTTCCCACATGCATGGTTTTGGTATGAATGGTCCACTAATCTAGTCAGGACATGTTGCGTTGTTACAGTGTTACAGTGCACACTATTGCAATAAAAAGGGTCCTCTGTCGGTCTGCAGCAAGGTGTGGTTTTAACTGGCCGGTAACTCAGCACCCGTACGGTACCATAACAGCTGGTCTGCCATGCCCTTTTAAAACACTTATTCTTCAAGTGAACAGATTTAATTAGGTTTGGTATGACCGGTCCACTAATTTAAGACCCGTTTGAACCCACCATCCAAATTGGTGTTTGAGGCCTAAACACTAGCTCTGAACATGAGCCAAGCTAGCTCCGTTAACTCCATCGACTCTGCTCCAATAAGCTAGATTCAGCTCAGATTAAAGCTACGTTCAAGCCTAGCTGAGCTATTTTTTTAGCTCGAAAGCAATACTCGATTCAAAGCTCAGCTTGAACTTGACTTGGTTTGACTCGGCTGGACTTAGCCAACTTTAAATACCTTAAATATATATAATATATATAATATACATATAATATTGATTGAATTCGAGCACCCTACTCCCTACCCTTTTTTTAAAAAAAATCCCAAACCCTCTTTTTTTGTTTTTTCACCCAAGCTGACCTGAACTCGACTCAAAAACCTAAACTTGAACTTGGCTCGAACTCGGTTCGAGCTGACTCGAGCTAACCGAAACAAGCCGAGCTCGCCGATTAGGCTCGAGGACCAAAGTGAGCCAAACTCAAGCTAAGGTAGGTTGTTGACCGAATCGAGCCGAGCTGCGCCAAGCTCGACTCGATTCAACTCATGTACAACTCTACTAAACACTGCTTTGATTAAAATGGCAATTGATGTTGTGCATTTGGTTGCACTTTGCAAGATAGGCATGAAGGGCCTATTTGGATAGTGAATTATGACAGCATTGTGACGTAAAAGCACCCGTCATTATGATTTTACATTGTTTGTTTAAATATCTAATTTGGCGGTTGTATAGGTAAAGAAATTTCTAATTATTATAAATTTATAATATATTATAGTAGAAATGTTCTATCTAAGCATAGGAAACCATGTTTTTTCTTGTCAATTTAACATCTCACTAATATAAAAGTATCATCATTGTATTTTTATCACATCTATCAAAACAAGGAATTCTTAATCAAATTATTTATTGATGAGGAGACAAGTATTGTAATTTTATAATCGGTGTACTTTTATAATTCATTACAATAGTAACTCTAGCTATCCAAACAGACCCTGCTAAAAAGTAGGCCTGCAACCACCTTTTGAGGAAACCCCTTTTTGAGAAAGTCAGTCCGAACATGCCCTTATTTCATTTAGTGTTTTGGGCATCTCTTCCTTCCCCTAAATCTGTCTTTCTTTTTAGTCACTTCATTGCTTTACCATGACTATAATTGTTCAACAGAAAATAAGAAAGGAAGGCCTAGAATGACCGCGAAGTTAAAGCTAGCAACGGTGCCTTTTGTACCGTCTACTTCAAAATTAGAATAGAGTTAATAGGAAGAGAAATGCTCCCGTGCTCCTGGTTGCATTTGGTTACTTGAAAATCTGTTTGGTCGTTCTAGACTGTCTATTAAGTCCATTGCACGTTTTTATGGGCTACTATGCAAAAATGGCACTAATAAGATGATCCAATCGAACGCTGATTTACCCTTATCTTTTGTAGCCATCATTTTTCGAAGCCTCGAATGGTTAGGATTGACTAACAAGAGCGACTCTTTCGAATCACAAGCAACTTATAATGGTCCCCAACAAATAGATTGATCAATTATTGATTGGACCTTCTTTTGCTTAAATTATTTTGACGATCCAAGTTAAAGGATAATGATCGTATTGTTAGGATTGTAGATTGCTGAGGCGTATGCATGGCATCTCATAAAATCTGTGTTGGACTTAATGGATTGTACGTTTAAATCAATTGATAAAATTGCCTAAGCATCTATTGCAACTAGGAGCGCCATAACTTATAATGCTTCAAGAGAGCACTGAAACATATCTAGTAATAAATAGGTGCATATACAATAATTTTTTTTTATTTCATCAATCATAAGTTTTCCTAAAAGATGCATATTTCTGCATTTAGCGGACCAACATGATCCTAAGCACATAAGCAGCTGCCCCAATTTTGAAAATTATACACAAACAAAATTTTAGTTTAAATCAATCTGGTATGTTTTTCTTTTTCTTTTTCTTTTTTTTTTTTCCTTGGGTTGAATACTAAAGTAACAAAGGAGAGAGAAGCTTACTCCAATAAGCTCCAAGGGAAAACAATTAGAAGTTGAATTCGACGGTGAAGTTACTCTCACTGTATTAGCACTTTCTTATTACAGCTTTTAAAATTGATTTACAGATACTAAAACCGATTGTTAGGTGTTAACAGATTATAAAACTATTTGTTAGGTATTAAATTAGTTATTTCCTGTTCTTGTAAAATCCAACTTAACTATATGTATTCACATAAAATACACAAGCATAAATGAGATGAGATTATTTAGATTCTTCTTGTTATTCTTATTTTGATTTACTTCCTTTATATGGTATCAGAGCTATCAAAGAGTTAACACTTTTCTTGATCCTTCTTCTTGGTCCTTTTGATCTCTCATTCATTCAAACAATGGGCTCTTGAAGCAATTCATTATCTCTATCACCATCCCAACTTTTCCTTGGCAGCATCTCACATTTTATGTCCGTTAAATTGGATCAGATAAACTATTTACTCTGGAAGACACATTTTTTACCCATTCTTCATAGCAACGATTTAATGGGTTATGTTGATGGCAGTACTCCATATCTTAACCAATTTGTTCTTGATGAAAATCAGAAGACCACCACCTCTCTTAATCCTAAGTATGTGGGTTGGGTAAAACAGAATCAATTCCTATTCAATTGGCTCATTGCCAATATGAGTGAATCTTTCCTCGCACAAGTTGTTAGCCTCACCACTTCTCATGAGGTTTGGATGACACTCGAGAAAAAGTTTGCATTCCACAGCTGGGCACGCATCATGCAACTCAAGTAATAATTACAATGGCTAAGAAAGGGTCTCTCTCTATCTTTAACTATCTTCAATACATGAAGACTATCTCGGACAACCTTGCGGCTGTCGGTTGCCCTGTTGATGAAGATGGTCTCGTTCTTATGATCCTCAATGGCCTTAGCCCAGAATATGCCCCATTTACAACTTTGGTAACCACCCGCTCCAATCCTGTTGACATAGCTAGATGAATTATATAGCCTTCTTATTAGTCAAGAGATCAACCTTGAACAAGCCACAACATCAAAAACACCAAACTCAACTCCCACCACTGCCTTTGTCGCCCACAGGGGTAGCACTAACAAACAAGTGGTCATGGCACCTTTTACTCTCGTGGTTGTGGGAGAAGTCGGGGCCAAACCTACATCAATACCAACAATGGACAGTGTAAACCTCGTCTCACATGCCAAATATGCAATCGCATAGGTCATTCCGTGCTAGATTGCAATCAACACTTGGACCACGCCTGTTAAGGTCGTGGCCCACCATGCTAACTTCCACAATGCAAGCATCCATCGCTCCAACCAGCAATAACCAATCCTGGTATGCAGATACAGGAGCCACAAATCATGTTACCTCATATTTAGCTAACACGTCACTTTATTCAGAATACAATGGTTCAAGTCAAGTCATGGTTGGAAACAGATCAGGTTTGGCAATACATCATACAGGGTGTTCTTCTGTCTCAACCCATTCCAATACTTTCCTCTTAAGACTATTTTTATATGTTCCCCAAATTAACTCTAGCTTACTTTCTGTCCAAAAATTTACTCAAGACAGTGATTTCATTTTTGAATTTGACTCTTCTGATTTTTCTGTGAATGAACGACTCATGAAGAAGATGTTTTTCCACGGAGAGATTAAAGATGGACTCTATCATCTTCCTGTTCAAAACAGCCACATCCAGTCCCCCCCCCCCCCCCCCCCTATTTCCTTGTTGGCGAACGTGTATCTTCCATTGTGGCATTCGTCTTGGACACCCCTCATAATAGGTGTTATGGTTTCTTCTATCTCATCAATGCCTCCCTCTACGGGATTCACCAAAAATCTCTACAATTTACACTTCATGCCAACAAGGAAAGAGTAGTCACCTTCCATTTATACTCTCAATCTCACTCCCCTTTTAAATTACTTCACATTGATGTATGGGGTCCTCCTGTTAAGTTACTAAGTGGTGCTAGTTATTATTTAATGATACATTGATGACTTGAGCAAATATACGTGGCTTTACCCAATGGAATCCAAATCACAACCTGATGATATATTTGCTTCATTTAAACTATTAGTTGAAAATATAATCCTACAAATATCAAGGCCATCCAATCGGATGGTGGAAGTGAATTTATAAGTCAATATTGGTTTCGCAGCTTCCTTTCATCTAGTGGAATCACTCATCGATTATCATGCCCACATACCCCAAAACAAAATAAAATTATGGAACAAAAACACCGACACGTGATTGAAACTGGACTCTCACTTCTAACTCAAGCTTCTATACCTAATCACTTTTGGACCAATGCTTTCTCTATTGTTGTGTTCTTAATAAACTAATTACCATCAAAAGTTATTGGAAATATTAGCCCTTCGAACGTATAGTGGTTTTGGACGGTAGTCCGGCTCAGTTCTGGCAGGCCTATAAGCTGTGATGCTAGTTCGCCCAATCCAAGCCTGTAGCTTAGTCGTGGGTGAAGACTTTAGTGACTCGGGCCCTCTGGGCTGAGCCGAATTGGACCACCATCTATTTATTTTAATTATTTTTCTTATTCTAATTTTTTTTTTAATCTCCATACCTCATTGATAAAAAAAAAAATAGAATAAATGCAATAAATAAAAGGAATAATCAATGGTGGTGATAATTTGATGATCGCTTGTATTTATTAAAATGAAATAAAATTTTAATTTATAATCCTCATATTAAGGCCACTTACCTCGATTGTGATTATTTCCTCTTTAAATCGGAGATCCGCCGTTCAATGCTTTGATACCACTAAAAGTAATTGAGGAAGTATGGGCCTCCAGGATCCGACGGTCTACACGATGAGAATTTTCGCAAAGCCAAGGATGTATGGTGTGATCCAGCCGTCCGCCTATTTGCTACAGGAATAAATGGGTCTGATCACCCCTCTGATCCTACGGTGAAGATGGTCCCCGGATCAGATCTATGGCTCAGATCTGATGGATGGACCAGATGAACTCTCAAAGCCTATTCCTCTCTTTTCTCTCCGTATATGACTTATACTTTTCCTTTTTCGTGTATTGTATCGGAAGAGAACTATCCCTTTTATAATACTCATACGAGAGATAAAAGGGATAAGATGGTGAGATGAGATAAGGTTTATCCTTATATTATCTAACCACCTCCGGAATTTGAAAATCAAATTCCTGGAAGGAAAAAGATGCGGTAACTTCCTATGGTTCCCGATCCACCCCCTATGGGTCCCAATCCACAAGTGGGCCCCAAAGGTCCACAACCAACATCAACAACTCTATTGAACACTTTAAGGCTTACCTCGTGGCCAAGGGATTCCAACAACAAGAAGGCATTGATTACATGGAAACATTTAACCCAATAGTCAAATTGACCACCATTTGGGTAGTTCTCACTCTTGCCGTACAATTTGGGTGGCCCATTCGCCAATTGGATGTCCATAATGCATTTTTACACGGGCACCTAGTCGAGGAAATCAACATGCAACAACCTCAAAATTTACTGACTCATTGTTACGTACACGTCTATCGATTATATGAAGCAATTTATGGGCTCAAATATGCCCCTCATGCATGGTTTGAGTAGTTCACAAACTTTTTAATGGAACTTGGGTTTCAAGGCATACATGCGGATACTTCTTTGTTCATAGTGAGAATTCATCAATTATTCTACTTATCTACGTCGATAATATTATTATTACAGGTAACTCCTGTGCTAATCTCACTTGTCTAATTAAACAACTGAGTACAACATTTGTAGTGAAAGACCTTGGCCCTCTACACTACTTTCTGGGGTTATAAGTTCAACGTGATCAATGTGGAATTTTTATATCTCAAATGAAATACATCACAGTTCTTCTCCAACGATAGAAGTTGGATGATGTCAAACAACAATCTACCCTTGTTCCTATTAGCCACAAACTATCCAATTATGATGGTGATGCACTTCCAAACGCCACTGATTACAAAAACATAGTTTGTGCACTACAGTACTTAACGTTGACACATCTTGATATTGCCTCTGCAATCAATCAAATGTGTCAATTCATACATGCCCCAACCTCAATCCATTGGACAGCTGTCAAGAGCATCATGTGCTATCTTAAAGGCACCATTCGTCAGGGCCTAATAATAAAATCGAGTTCATCATTAGACCGACAGGCATACTTGGATTCTGATTGGGCAAGGTGTCCTAATGATCCATGATTGATTGACCATTGGTTTTTGTATTTTTGGGCAACAACCTCATCTCCTTGAGTACAAAAAAATAATAATAAAAAAAATAAAAAAAACCACCATTGCCTGCTTAAGCACCAAAGCTGAATAGTAATCTCTTGCTCACAATGTTGTCAATCTTTCATGGATTAATTATACACATCTCAAGGATGTCTCCATTTACATTCGTGGCCCTCCAATTATCTGGTGTGATAACATCAACGTTATCGCTCTTGCCGCCAATTGTGTGTACCATGCCACACCAAACACGTAGAAATTGATTATCATTTCATTAGGGAATGTGTGATCCGCAAAGACATCGATGTCTGCTTCATCTCTTCTCATGAGAAGATTACTTATATATTCACCGAAGGACTCATAACAACCAAATTTCGATATTTAACAAACAAACAAACCTTGATTGATCCCGTTTAACTTGAGGGGATGTATTAGCACTTCCTAGTTAAAGTTTTTAAAACTGATTTACAGATACTAAAACTAATTGTTAGGTGTTAATCGTTTATAAAACTAGTTGTTAGGTATTAAATTAGTTATTTCATGTTCTTGTAAAATCTAACAACTATATGTATGCACATAAAATACACAAGCATAAATGAGTAGTTGAGATTATTCTTCTTAATTCTAATTTTGATTTACTTCCTTACACTTATATGTTGTTGATGGAGAACGGGTCGCTGATTATTTCATGGCCCAGATGGACCAAAAGAAGATCGGTTGGGATCGAAAGCGATTCGGACCGTCAGGACAGTAAAACGGTCATATCTCGCAATCCGGAATGAGTTTCTAGACATATAATATATGATTTTGGGGTAGCTCGATCTACTCTAGCCACCCAACCCTGCTATGTCGGTTTGCCTATGCAGGAATCGCGAGATTCAACCGGATTGACAGTCATTAGGCTAATTTATTTTCAATTTTACTATTTATAGTAAGTTTTAATTCGATCATAACTTTTGATCCGTAGGGTTTTAGAGTTAGTGCCCAACATGAGTACAACATAAGTTTTAATTTGATCATAACTACGTCGATAATATTATTATTACTTAACTATGTTGAAAATGGCTTAGAATATTTAGTACAACATGGTTGGGCCCGTTTGAAAACTTTCTATTTTTGGCCGAAAACCAAGAGTTCTAGTAGGATTGAAAGACTTCTATAAATAGTAAACTAAGTTGTGTTTTCTAGGAGTTTGAGTTTGAGTTGGAGTCTGGTACTTTACCTAGGGTTTAGTTTCCTATTTGTATGCATTGTAATTCTGCTTCTATTCATTCAATCTATCAAAACAATTATTCAAAATTAATTTCCTCTTTTATCCCTTTTATTTCTTCTCGTGTAAACGATGACTATCTGGTTAGGAAGACAGTGATCGACCTACCACGTCATCCTTGTGTTAGTGGTATCAAAGCGAGGTTTCTTCCTCAAGACGATGACCTCTAATGAATGGTTGGATCCTCATCCTGAGGACGGTGCTCCAATGGACTATTTAATAGCGACAACTTTTGAAGCAGCGCAATGGGAAAACCGATTGCTCCTGTAAGGTATACAGGCAACCCTCGACCAGATTACGGCATCGCTAACTCCATCCCGAGCCTAAGGCGACCAACAACCACCAGCGCTTGCTATATGGGACAATCATGTATTCTGTAGAGCACCCTAAGTGGATAATCGTAGGGCTACACCAGACGAATCGGAACCAAGCGATGACGAGGTCGAAGACATTTTGGTACGACGGCTTGCACTAGGGGATGAGAGTGTGGAACGAGCAGAACGAGATTATCGAGGCAAAGTTGATCTTCCTAGCTTTAATGGTCTACTTTGAATAGAGGAGTTCCTCGACTAGCTAGCAGAGGTTGATGATACTTCGACTATATGGAAGTGCCGGACGACAAGAAGGTAAAACTAATTGCATATAAATTAAAATTCGGTGCTTCAACATGATGAAAAACCTACAGGTGTCCTCTATCAAACACGATGGTAGATGCAAGGTTAATGCGGTGAGGGACCGGACATGCTATTTAGGATAAAACCATTCAATCTTGAGAAAATTTGTAATGACCTCATCAATGTGGATCTAGCGCAACTCAATATGGGCAAAATTGTATGTTTAATTCCTGTTTGATGCACTTTCTTTCGAAATTGTGCTATAAGAGGCCTCAAACAAGGGAACCCGTTGCCTTATCTAGTTATCCTCTGAATTAATCCCATGTCCAATGGGCTTGATCACCAAACAAAAGACAATTAGACCTATGAGAACTGCGAGAGATTGTGCCTATGTTCTTTGTCGAGGACATAATTTTATGTTCTAAAGTCTCTAATGAGTCTTGTGTAGTTGTTAATGTAGTCACTGATTTTTGTGAAGAGACAAGTCGATCAGTTTAATATTAATAAATTTTTAATTTTCTTATGCAAGAAACAATGGCGTGGAAAATATTCAAACAATAATAAATCAATGAAATGTGTTATGGCACACCTATTGAAGTGACCACGAATGTAGTGACTCGGCTAATGAAGAATATAATTTCTTACTAAAAGGAGGTGTGTACACAATTGATCTCTTTGAGATAATTCGCGACCCTCGGTAGATTCTACCGATGTAGCAGGCACCCAGCGTGCTATCCTCAGGATACAATCATTCAGCGTATGATTTCAGCAATATGCATAGGTCGTTTGAAACCAAACACCAAAACCACTGCCACACCTCCTTCACACACCTAGAGAAAAGAAGAGAGAAAAACAGACTCTGAAAGGGAACAAGAAGAGAGGTTCTTGCTTGCGTGAAGATCCTATGATCCCACGCTCCTTTATAGAGATTAAAAAAAAGAAAGAGTTTTAATCTCAGAATGACATGAAAATAAGAAGCCTAAATGCGGCCAAATTTGTGGAGACACATCTCGCTTAAGAAAAACTGTCTTAGAATGTAGGCTATAAGATACTATTCTTCATATCATCTTCTGCATTAGTCGCCGGATTGACGTGAGCAGGAGAGTAATTGTAAATGTGGCACATGCAATGTGTCCAACACCACAAGCAAATCACGGTTAAAATTGGTGACTCAGTAGGGCAACTCTAACATGAAGATCTGTCGTTCTTTTCTGCCTTCAGTGTTGCCCTTCTTTCATGTTTCGTGTACTGTTGTTGTTTTATTATTATTTCATTGTGTAACTTGTCTATTAATATTTCATTGTGTAACTCCATAATCTTGCTATATATTTAAGAAATATACATAATACAAAAAATCTCTCATGCTTATGCTTTATAAGCTAGAGAAATCTCCTACCCTTCTTACATTCTTCTAGATGATACCAGAGCATACAAGGCTCTATGCTAGTGTCAGCTGAGGTCTAGCAATGTCTTGAACATGCCTATGCTAGCGTCTCTCAGGCCTACGAATTCCAACTTACCCAGCAACTTTGAGCCTCCAGAGGTGACTCTTCTCTTTCTGAATACATTAGTCATTTTAAAGGTATTTGTGATGATATGGCCTCCATAGAGAAACATGGAGCCGACCAGATAAAAGTATTCTAACTGTTGCAGGGTCTTGATCCTCAGCATAAGGACTTTGTGACTTCAGTATTGAAGCCGTTGGTTCCTTCCAATGCAGAAATTATTCCATTACTTGATAGTCATCAAATAATCAACCAGGGACATCAGACTCACTATCCTAGACAACATGTTGCATTTGTTGGGCAACAAAAAAATAATAATAATTTTAATTCTAGGAACAGCCATCCAAATAGAAGCAATCAGTAACAAGGGTTCGACCCTTTTAAGTCATAGCTTTGTGCAGGCGACTTGGAATAGCCAGGGTCATCATGTTTAAGACCAAGGATCTCAAGGTTGTAACCAGGACAAATGACCCCAACAACAAAACTGTCCTCCCCAGCAGCAAGCATCAATGTAATCACACACTCCCCAGCAGCAAGCCAACACACACAAAGTTGGCTTCAGTCATTATGTATTGAACAGAGGCAAAAGCCTCTGTAATGGTCGAACAATAGTAAAAAGTCATAGCAAAACCAGTAGCTACTTGTACTAAAAAACAAGTAAGTGTGATCCCTCCTAGACAATAAAATATGTTCCCTAAGTCGACTTGGTATGTGCCAGACCAAGCGAGTTAGCAATCCCTAAGTCAACTTGGTATGTGCCAGACCAAGCGAGTTTGAATGGCAACTAAAACTGCCTCTCTCTCTCTCTCTCTCTCTCTCTCTCTCAAAAAAAAAAAAAAAAAAAAAGGGTGGCATCCAAACACATCCAAAGCCTGCAGCATCATTAATCAAGGTAAATGCCCCATCATGCCGAGGGTTAACACGAACAAATCTCATCTGATAACTGGATTTCAACCATAAAAGAACCAACAAGGTAGAACTGGATGACATGATGTCAGAACAAGAAGTGGACCTCATCAAAAGAGTTTCTGATCCACACATCGTAGCGGAAGTTATCATATCCTTGCCATGTTTGTGTCTGTCAGATGACTGCGAGAAATTTTGAAGTTCTCAGTCAAATCAAGCCTACAAAATTACCGCTAATGGTTCATGAACACTTCTACCCAATTTACCTTAGAATGTCTTGTAGCAGAACCGCACCACCACAGAAGATGAAGGTTTTCTTTCCAAAACCAGCCTTCTGAGACAAATTAAGTACCATGTCATGGCTAATACTATGCACCCACCATGCAGTAGAGTCATGTTATAGTATGTTCAGAAACTGTATCAAGGGTAAGAAGAACAATACCTACAACCCCAACTACAAGAATCCAATCAATGACATTATCATGAGGTGGATTTGAGTCTGGGAGTATTTGAAAACCAACAAGCAAAGAGACATTGCTGCATTCCTTCTCTCCATTGCCATAGAAGTAGGAGGCCAGGTTTCCTAGTGGTTCCGCACAGGGAGTAGAACGAAGTTTTGAATATTTGGGGCCATAGTTGTTCTATCAAAGCCATTGATCTGACAATGCCTATCATGGATGGACCATTCCCAAAAAATCTCTCACATTGGTCAACTCTAACCTTACTATATATGGAGTGCAAATACATGATTAAAAAGAAATGAATGAACAATGAACAAGCCACATTCAATGTATGAATGACCAAAGATTCCATGGCTAGGATCTTCCAATTTGGGAGACTTTTTGGGAAGTCTAACCATGGCCCAGAAGTATATTCCAAAATACCAGACCATCCATAAACAGATTCATCTTCGAAACCCTTCTGACCAGAAGTATATTCCAAAATACCAGACCATCCATAAACAGATTCATCTTCAAAACCCTTTCAGAAGCCCTCTAAAAGAGATGGTAACCTTATCTTGTTAGAAGGAATTCAGAAACTGTGAAGCTTCTACCTTGTTCCCCAAGCACATTAGATGATGTGGTTAGTAGCATGGACCATCCCAGGATGAGTAGGGCGGACCATCCCACGATTATTCCGACTTACGGCCCATGGTTGAGTGATCCTGATTGTTAAGATTAGATCTGCCATGGATGATCCAATGCACCAAAAGCTCCCACATCAACAATTATCTCGCAAACAAACAAAAGAACAAGTCCCCCACCCACACGGAACCAACGAATGACAAAGGTTTCAATGGCTAGGATTTTCCCATAACAGATACGGTTGTGAACATGGCATCAAAAAGTGAGGCCTATCCTAATATCAATGTGGATCGCTGAACCATGGGACCCACTTGAACAGAAAACCTGATTTAACTGTAGAAAGACAGAGTTGGAATCATGCACAATAACTCTCTTTTAGTTATGTGATAAAATTCATCTCTACTGTAATGACAAAAGAATATTATCGATGGTTACATTCCCGAATTATGTCTACACAATGCTACACAGAACCATTTGATAGTTGATAAGGACTGTCCGAGAAAGCTTCAGTCCTTTCCACAAGTTTTAAAGCTATCAAGCTGACAATGAGCATGAGATTAACAGATTTCTGAGAATAACTTTACAAGATAGAGAGAAAGAGAAGAGGTGGGCCATGGTGGGCCTATAGGCTTAATATTACACACTATTGCTCATGCTTGACACGTGCTTTTAAGATACCTGGAACAGGAGGTGAAACAGGCAGCTTACCCAAAGCATTGGACCGTGGTGGATGCGGCACGTGCTGTTGATACATGCTGAGCATGCTGGCAGAGCTTCCATCCACATTTGTGGTAGATTCGTGGGCCCCATCACTTTGCTGTCTTTCGCAGAATCTCATTGCCTTGATAACATAAGCATCATCATGCAGCTCAAAAGGGGTGCTGCAATTAGAATTCATGTGCACAGCGTTGGTGTTAACAGAGAAAACACCACCTTTAATCTGTTATTGCTAACAAGTCATCCAACATTGCTTCTGGAGAACTTGGATGCAGACCATAAGGGCAACCCAGACCAATTTTTCTTTTTACCTTTTTCTTATACCAATCAAAGACATTATATGATCCTAGGCCTACGGCATGGATGGTATACTTTGGCCTTCTCTACTACCGACACCTACAATTCAATGACTAGATGGATGATCTGATCGGCCCCACCATGGATGAACATGCCCCAAAGGTTATCCCTAATGGGACAACCCTAAACCTTCTATCAGTGGTCCACAAATACAGCTTAAGAAAAAACAATGGTCCATATACAACTAGGAAAGGGCCAAACATTGGATGGCTAGGATCTTCCAATCAGGGAGACTTCTGGCTCTTGTTACCTCGAGGGTGTGGCCCATCAGATCAACAGCATGAAACCAAATTTTGAGTCCAACTTGTAGGAAATCAGGGCCTCTGAGGATACTAGACAATCGGGTCGCAAAACCACACGCAGCAATGCCAGTCCATGCATAAACATATGTTGCACTCTGTTAGTACACACACCCCATTGTTAGTACACCCACCCACCCCTGTTAGTCACACTGCAATGTTAGCCACCCCCACTTTGGGAATTGATACCATGACCTCAGTGTTGAGACGAGGCATCTTCACTCAGTCTACCACTTGACCTATGGATCTGGGTGTTATGTTGCACTCTTATAAGACCACGTGAAAACGTAATAACCACATCATGCATGGCATGATCATAAGGCTTACCTATTGAAGTCAAAGTGCACCAACTGCATATCTTCTGAAATTTCCACCTCAACAGTGGCATGTGGACGAGTCTATTGTTGAAACATGCACAAAAAGAAGATGAAGAGTAAATTTGGCTAGGTTATGAAACTTGAATTTAAGAGAACTAAATCATTCAAAGAAAACATGAAAGGAAGGAGATAGTTGGCAGCTGCCATCAGTAGTATAAATAAGCCAGTATATAAAGCATGTGTGTGTGTGAGCTTTGCTAAACACACACACGTGTGCAATAATGCTCATCTACACCTCACAAGTGCCAACATGGCACAGCAAGTCATAGTGAGAGAGGAGGGGGGGGGTGTGTCCGGGGTGTATGAGTAGCACTGGGGAAAAAGACAAATCGCCTCATATTCCTTTCTTTAGGATACATCAAATGGGTGTGCATATTTCCTTTCTTTAGGATACATCAAATGTGTGTGCTGGGTCATAGGCAAAATGCAAAATTGCCTACCAGTTCCAGCTTTGTCCAATGTAGAGTTGCTTGTTATGTGACATTTATTCACCAGATTATTTTCAAGCTTCAGTCTAAGCAAGATCTATATTAGGAAGAGCTTTTATGTGAATGTATTTTAAGACATGTCAATAGCATCAGCCCAAATGCCACACCTTGTAATGCCAGGAATATTTTAAATATAGATTTTCATGGTGGTAGACCTCAAGCACATATCACTAAAGATTAGCCAGTTTTAATTCTTCACAAATGCTTTTAAACCTGGAGTAGTACCCAACTCATTTTTGGTTCAGGGTTGGTCCAGAGTCCAGACAGGTCCAACTGATCCAACCCATGAGATCAATATGATGTCATGATTCATAAATGAATAAAATTGATGGTAAAAGCTTGACCTGATGACTCAGTTGGACCAGCTAACCTGGAAGGACGGACCAGATTCACCACCTGGTCTGGATGGTTAGATTGGTTGGGCTAGTTGACCCAGAAAGTTCGAATGGTTTCACTCCAAAACAGGTGACCTAACCTGTTTTTTGCAGGCAGCTCCAGCAAGGCTACATAACAGGATCGGCCAGTGTATCGACCGTTTCAGCCAATAAGGCCCTATCACAACCAAAATTTCTTCCTTGGGAAAAAATATCAAAGATTATTGGTAAAATTCTAAAAGGTGAGAGGATCCAAATATGTTTTCTTTTTTGGTTTTGGATCTAGTGTCATGCAAGCCTGCGATTGGCCCGTCTGAGGTAGGTGGGGTGATAGCGAATGGCAGGATGCGGGTGACGTTTCTGTTACATGCTCCAGCCTGAGCCAGGAAAAGGCATTAGTTTCGGAACTAAACCCTCAGGTTCGAAGCTTCGCTGGCAGCCTCAGGAGGAGGATCAGGTGACATGTGAGGAGGAGATCAAAGCGCAGGCCTGGCAGCAGGCTCGGAGCTTTCCTGAGCCTCTTGTTTCAAACGGTGCAGAAAACCCATTTAATCTTGACCATCATATCGAGAGAGAGCACCACCTCATTCTAACACATGGTGATGGGCCCCAATCGCTCATGTGCTGCCCCACGTGTGAGAAAGAGGTCTCCGGTATGCTTGAGAATAACATGTGCGATCAGTTAGTCCCTTTTGTTCCTAACTTTATCAAGTCTCAAAAGGTTTCCGAAGAGACGAGAGCTCTCCTTAGCGTCTCTCGGCCAGATCTCAACATCCTTCCAGAAGAAGATAGCCCTCCTCTCGCTGAAGCGGATGCAAGTCCATCTAAAGACAGCCTTCGTCTTGTCAAAGCAAATGCAAGCCCAATCGAAGTTAGTCTTCCTCTTGTTGAAGCAGACTCTAATAAGTCCGAGACATCAGATTACCGTGATGACAATTGGGACGATCAATCAAAAGCTCAGATGGTGAATCGATTAGTTGATGATTTGTCGGAAGATCTCAACGATGATGCTTTAGCAATGGAAGCCGTGATTCCTGCGGAAAGCCTCTTGGAGAATGCGGGAGTAGTCACTCCATTGTGTAACTCAAAAGATCCAATCGATCTCACAGCTCTCTCTCAAGCTCTGGTAAGAGAACCTAATGTCATTCAGTCCGATACTTCTGGAATCCCCAATCTCTCACAAGCGTAGCTTTGTTGGTCCTAGGATGTGCTCGAAAGGGTAAGCGAACCTTACAACTTTATCCAATTCATCGAAAGCAAAGGAGCCCACCATCTTCAAGAAAATCAGCTATCCAAGGCTAGGAAGTCTCCCAAGGTCTGGCAGGAACTCTTGAGCTTAGAGTGCGGAATTAATGAGACTCTTCAAGCAAAGTCCAGCTGCAGGAAAAGAATTAGAATGGGCACAGTTGGTGATCAATGAAAGTTTTGTCCTAGAATGTCAGAGGTTTGGGCCGTAAGATGAAACGGGCCCAAGTAAAGAAGATTTGTAAGAAATCAAAGGCTAGCATCATCGCCCTTCAAGAGACAGCTTCAGAACATCAACAAAGGTATGTTATTTTCCATTTGGGGATCTTAGAATGCTGTTTGGGTTGAATTAATTGCTTCCAATTCTTCGGGAGGTATTTTAGTCGCCTGGAACTCTGATGTTTGGAATCTGGTAAAATAGTTGCTGTGGCTCTTTTTCAGTTTCTGTTGTTCTCCAAGATTGCTCTTCTGGTTTTCTCTGGCTTTTTTTCTGCCGTTTATGATCCCTGCTGTCCTAAATTACGTGATTAGTTTTGGTCTGATCTCTCGTCAGTTAGGCAGAGGTGGGATCTTCCATGGTGTGTCAGATCAGATTTTAATGTTTTGTGGTTCTCCTACGAAAAATTTAATGGGGATTGAGTTACCAGTAGCATGCAGGCCTTTTCAAATTGGGTTGCTCTCCACAAATCTAGTTGATCTTTCGTTAGGGGGTGCTAGATTTACATGGTCGAACAACCAATCTAATCCTGTCGCGCTTGAACAAATTCTTAGTTTCACAAGATTGGTTAGATAAATTCCCCTTGGTTAATTAGTGGGGTCTCCCGATGGCTATTTCCGATCATAGACCGATAATTTAGAAGTGTCAGATTCTAACTGGGATCTGAGACCATTTGGATTTGAGGCAGCTTGGCTAGAAATAGAGGCATTCAGGAATTTCCTGTCGGAATGGTGGATTTCTTTTGAAGTGGATGGCTATGTAGGGTACACTCTTAGTCGTAAACTCGAGATGTTAAAAGAAAAAATTAGAATCTAGAAGAAAGTGGTTTTTGGTGCCAGAGAAGCTGAATTTGATTTTATTTTTATTTTTTGTCCAAAATTAATGGTTTTGATCTTTTTTTTTTTTTTTTGGGAGATAATGATTTTGATCTTAAAGAAGAGGCAGGCCAATTGTCAAAAGCAGATAAATCGAAAGATCAGCCTTGAAAGATAAATACTCATGTCTCTAGAGAGGAGAAATTAATTGGCAGCAACATTCAAGAGCTTTGTGATTAGAAGGAAGGGGACAAGAACACATGCTTCTTCCAAAGTATAGCTAGCACTCAAGCTCAGGTTAACCGGATCAGCAATTGGTGGTGGCTGGCACTAGAACCTCGGATAAAGAGCAGATTTGTGACTCCATTATTCAATTTTAAAAAGAAAAAAGAAAATTTACTTTCTTGCGATCAATGGCGAAGACTGAAGCTCGATGATCTGGAATTTCTCCATCTTTTTGTTGAGGATGCTATTTACCTTGACAAGCCAATTTCCAAAGAAGAGGTCAAAGCTGCTCTTGATGCATGTGTGGAGATAAGGCTCCCAAGCCTAATGGCTTCCCGATATTGTTTTATCAGAAATTTTGGCCGACATGTGGTGGTGATGTGATGAACTTCTATCAAATTTTTTTCATAGAAATCATCTTTCTAAGGAGGTTGGTGCGACCTTTTTATCTCTTATTCCAAAGATTGAAGGGGTGGAATTACTGAAAGACTTTCACCCCATAAGTCTCATCGGGAGCCTGTATAAAATTTTGGCTAAGGTTCTTGCTCTACGATTTAGGACTGTCCTTTCCAATATCATCTCAGAAAATCAGGGAGCTTTTGTCTTGGGAAGGCAAAAATTGGATAGCGCCCTTATAGCTCACGAAGTTATCGATTCCAAGCACCGGGAAGGAAGAAGCAGTCTGGTTTGCAAGCTCGATATAGAGAAGGCCTACAATCACGTCGACTGGAATTTTTAGACTATATGCTTGAGAGGCTTGGTTGCAGTCACAAATGGAGAGGTTGGATTCAGTCCATATTCAATCCCCAACTTTTTCTATATTGATCAATGGATCCCCTTTTGGATTCTTTAAGGCTTCTCGTGGTATCAGACAGCGCAACCCTCTTTCCTCATATATTTTTACTGTGATCAGGGAAGCGTTTAGTACGATGCTCCACAAAGCTGAGAAAAATGGGCTAATCAATGGATTCAAGGTGGGAAATGCAGGGGTGCAAATCAGTCAACTTCAATATACGGATGATACGATCTCTTTTTGCAACACTAATATGACAACGGTTGATAATCTTTGCAAAGTTGTTGTTCGTTTTGAAGCGGTTTCAAGGATGAGTGTTAATGTCTCTAAGGGGTCATTTGGTTGCATGTAAAGTTTGAAGCCGTGAACACATTACACCCAAAAAGAGTTTCAAGTGTAAACGGTTTACATGCTATTCTGTTTGGCTTTTAAGTGGTAATCTGTTTACAGCTTAACAGATTGTGTATTTGGTTGGCCTGTAAAGTGTTTACAATGTATAAAATAGGTATTCATACCATAGAGCTTGGGCGGTAAGGGTGGTAAACCTTCCAAAATCCGCAAATCACATAAGAACATGATTTTTTATTTTTTTGGGTCCTAAGAGAGCATTAAAACATGCACACACTAAACAAATTGCCTGTCCTCCACCCATCACAGTGGGCCTCAAATGCAATCTGGAAGTTTTTAATGGTGGACGTCCTATCCTTCCCTCGTGTGGTCCATTTGATAATTAACAAGTTATTTTTTCAGGGCCCTAGTAAAGTATCAAGGGAAGCACATGATGGATAGATTAAATGTACCATACGCATTATGGTGGGCCCCACATATCATGAGCTTATATTAACAATTGTATTCCACTGTGAATAATGTTTTTTTAGCTGTAAAGACTTTACTTGTAATATGAAACATGGCTTTTTGCCAGGTTTCATACTATAGGTAAAAGCTGTAGTGTGCTTACAGCCTGTAAAGCCTTTACAAGAAAATACTTGCATCCAAACATCTCCTGTAATCAGATTACCTGTAATCTCTTTGCAACTTAAAAGACTTTACGGGCATCCAAACGACCCTTAAATGCAAGATGTTGGGAATTCATGTGGACCATGAGGAGCTTCATCGATTGGCGAAATGTTTTTTGGTGCAAACACGGCACTTCCCCTTCCTCTTTATCTCGGACCGCCCCTTTGCATCGGGAAACTGTCTAAACACTTATGGGACAAAGTTATCCTAAGAATTGAAAAGAAGTCGTCTTGGAAGCTCCGCTATCTCTCTTTCGGAGGTCATCTAACTCTGATCAAAACAGCCTTCTCTAATATGCCAATATATTTTATCTCTTTTCAAATGTCCTAAAGAAGTGTTAGATTAAGAAGGGACTTCTTGTGGAAAGTGCCGACGAAAAGAGGATTAAGGGAGGAGATGGATTGAAAAAGTTGGGCCTCATGAATGTAGCTCTTCTCATTAAGTGGTATTGGAGATTCGGTTCAGAAGCAGGAAAGTTGAGGAGGGAACTCATAATTTCCAAATACGGCACTCAACCGGGTGATTGGAGCATAAGATCATCCTCTCTTTATCGCATTTCTCACGCATAGAAGGCGATTGTTTCCACCGAGCCTGTGTTTCGTGAAGGAATCTCCTTTTCTCTTAGGAGAGGGAAACATATCCCTTTTTGGGTGGACACCTGGTGCGGGGACAAACTGTTACAAGATCTATTTCCAAGCCTAGCTAATCTCGACTCGGGCCACTTCATTTCTATTGATCATTGCTATTCCATCGCCAAGGCTCTATTATTTGGTCCCCCCCCCCCCCCCCCCCCCCCACAAGGAATTTGTCAGATGAGGAATTTGCAGAGCTTCTTCACCTTTTAGATCACTAGAAGTTTGCTTAGCCTTCACCTTTTGAAGAAGACTCCATGGTTTCAAAAGCTCATAGTTTTAGTGTTTTCACGGTTCGATTGTTTTATAGCCTCATCTCTAAGCTGTCTTCTTTGTCATCCTTTCCATTCTACCAATGTTCTTATGGGGGCCCTCCGAGGACTGCCAACATTTGTTTGGTTAGTGGGGAGAAAGAGAGTGCTAACTATAGAGAATCTCCAAAGAAAGTCCCTTATCCTTCCCAACATGTGTTCGATGTGCAAGGGAGATACGGAATCGATCTACCATCTTTTTATCTACTACCCGTTCACAAGGAAGGTTTGGGAGCACTTCTTACTTCTCTTCTAGATCTCTTGAGTCATGCCAAAGTCGGTTGGTCTTCTTCTGTGGGCTTGGCACGGAAGTGTGATGGGCAAAGCTCGAAAAGCTATTTTGAGGCTTACCGTGATGGGGATCTTCTAGTTTATCTAGAAAACATGGAATAGTTGTTGTTTTCATAACAAGGAACCTTCAATTGAAGAGGTTATCTATTCTGTAAAATTTGTTGTGTCGGATTGGGCCTCCTATGATAAAGCAACGAAATCTACTAATCTCTCTTATTGGTTTTTGTCCTAGTGTTAGGTTGTATTCTTTCCTTGTCTTTTGACGGGCCTTCTAATAAATTTCTAGTTGTCTCTCAAAAAAGTATAGGGAGCCTGTTGAGCCACTTTCATGTAAGACTAGTCCTGGTCGATATGTTCCATACGTATACATATTCGAATCCAAATGCCAATTATTTGTCATCTCAGTAGCACGAGTACGAGTAGCAATACCAAGGGCATCCATAGTACAGGAACAAGTATAGCGAGCCCAGTGGCTATGACTATGGTTATGAGTCTTCATCTGGCACTGGTGGATATTCTTACTCGAGGTCGACATAGGAGATGCTCAACGAAGATCGTGATTAGCCATCCTTGGCCTTGAAATCCTTGGCCTCAGGTTTCATCGACAAGGTCTTCCCCTCTGGTTCTAGTTATTATAGATATGCAACACCTGTTCTACAGCCACAGTCGGATGACGACGAGAACGTGAAAGCAAGATTTTCATTCTAGTGGTGATTTGACTAGTGAGGTGACATTCTTTGTAATATTATTTTCACTATTTTATGAATCATTAGTTATCGCTTATCACTCACTTATCTTTGGAGCCTTTTGAGTTTTGAGTTGACACATTGTCCATGATTATATAAATAATTAAATATTAGTAATTAATTGTTTCATTAGTCATTATTAGTATTACATTCATGCTATATAAAGTCATCATTGATATTACATATTTAAGAAAATAAATATAGGAGAATCGTTGTCAATCTAAGCATGTCAAGTTCATAAAATCATTAAAAAGGTTGAGAGTCGAGAGAGCATTCTCACCAACCAATGAACCGTTATGCCATCATAAACATGGCAAAAAAAAAAAGAACATATATTTGGAATCCTCTAAATATTTGAGATTTTTCCCTTAACGGTCGTAACAGTTGTTACACATAATGGAATCGGTGGGAACCGTTACACCCACCAACATCGTTACAGCACACCTTAGTTGCACATCATATGAACAACTTGTTCCTTGAATGACCAACAGTTTGTCCCATAAAGCATGGTTGGTCTTATAGCAATCCCATAAAATCTCCCCTTCAGTTTGATTAGTATGTGGCTTATCACATAAAACGCCACAGGCACATCTCTACTATGATAATCGTCAAAATCACATGTCCTCTTAATGCGGACATCAATGGTGAACCCTTTAGAGTGTACCAAAGGAGGTGACATCACAGATCGAGTGTTGGAGCAGATGAACTGATGTGGATGGACATTGGGCCCCTCGGGCCGCTTCATTGATGGACCACGAAGACCCCGCATGCGTACATACACATATGGAGGCTCCTTTTGTCGGATATGTGTACGAGCTACTGATTTGGAGCGTTTCGACCATGGATCCAAAATTGGATGGCAATCGGATCATTGTATTCTTCTGATCGGGCCATCCAATCGTTGGATCAACCCGGGCCCGCTTTCGTGGCCCGTTCCCAGTTTTCTTAGTTTTTTCTTAGTTATGTTTTTAGACCCTATGGACGGGACAGATGTTATTTTGTGATTGTGATTTAGTCTTAGGCATTTTTCTGTTCTTTTTCTTGTTTTTACGCACTTTAGTGCACTTTATCTTTTCGTAGCCTATATATACTGTGAGAAACCCTATTTCGAAATTATTATTGAATGAATAGAAATTCGGATACTTTTCTTCCTCTTTACCAAGAGATTAGGGTTTTAAGATTGGCCCTTGGGTGTTGAGGTTTCCACCTCGATTTCCAATTTTTCATGTTTCTAGTTCTTCAAGGTGCAAGAAAGGTAAGAATCTTCCGTTTTCATAATATGCGCTTTCTTTTAACCCATTGTTTTTCTATCTCCTTCATTCTTTTCTGAATCTTCCCCTTTTGGTACGAACTGAAAAGAGGGATGACTAGCTAAGAGAACCGGATCCAAACTTGACTGTGGACTGGTCTATGCTAGATCTAAAATATCCTCATATCCCTAGATCCTCCCTGTTTTACGGTTTGACGTGATTTTTATGCTAAGGGGCATGATCCGGACAGACGGATCTCATCTCTATGTTGAGATTTGTTAATCCCTCTAATTGAAAACAGTTAGTTGCTTAATTTTATTATTTGAATATCTTCCATATGAATATACGTGGATCTAAGGTTAGGTCATTACATGTCCCTACATCACCTTTAGACCCACCAAGTTTGGAGACAATAACATAAGCTAAAGCCCATAGAGAAAGGTAAATGAATTTCAAAAAAATTATAGGGCCGCTAACTGATAGGAATGTCATTTCTTCCACTTCCTAAGATCATTCAAAAACATCACCTTTAGCTTTCATCTATGATGAGACTCGCGGCATTGCATCTAGGTTAAACATTTTATTTTCACATGTAAAGAGGGGGCTAATGATTTGGCTAATAGGTTAGCACTTTGCCAAAAAGGGTGCTCTTAGATCCACCATTTGTATTGTTCTTTCCCTGTTTCATTGTCGTCGTCGTCCTCTAATCCTTATCCCGAATAATTGGGGCCGGCTACATGAATCCTTTTCCGCCATTTTGCCCTATCAAGGGCCAGAACTTTAGTTAGACTATAGGCCATCAAATCTTTTCTTGCTACCTCCACCCATGTCCTTTTGGGCTTTCCCCTTGCCCTTTTAGAGCCTTAAACCGGTACCAACTCGCTCCTAACCAGCGTAGTTCTTGGTCTTTTGGTCTCTGTTGCACGTGACCAAACCATCTAAGCCTACTTTCCCTCATCTTATTACCTACCGGTGCTTCTCCTAAGTTCCCTCAAATGCATTCATTTCTAGTTCTATCCTTGTCTTGCCACTCATCCATATCAACATTCCCATTTCAGCTACACTCATCCTATGTTGTTCCTTAACTGGCCAACATTCTATACCATAAAACATGGCTGGTCTTATAGGTATCCTATATTTCCCTTTTAGTTTGAGTGGTACACGCATAGTGTGCCATAAAGGTCATTACGAAGCCATAAAGGCCGTTATGTAAAGGTAATGGTAGAAAGTGTCACACGTTACGAGGTTGTAACGGCCGTAACAACCGCTATGAAAAAAAAAAAAACCTATAACCACTGTTAATAGCCCATTACACCCCCTGTAAAGGCCGTAACAGCCCCGTAATGGTCTCTTACAGGGCAGATACAGGTTTTAACATTTTTTTTTCAACGTTATGGGGCAAAAAAAGATTGTAACGGACATTGCGAGGTCGTAACCCATATCGTAAAGGTAACAATGGTGGCACTTATGGCCACCATTACCGTTACGAAATACCTTGGGTACACGAAGATCACAAAAAACTCGAGGTACATCTCCATTTCTTTTGATTTTTCATCTTGCTTAAATTCTTTGGACAACATCCTTCTCAATCTCTGCACTCATATTCTTTCCCTGTTTCTTGTTTTTTTTAAATTGTCTTTAATAGTTTTTATTATCTAAAAAAAAAAAAAAGATAAAAAAAAAAAAAAGAAAAAGCAATAAGAAAAAAGGTTAAGTTGCATAGAATAATTTGTTTAATAAATACATGTAACATGTCTCATAACTGCACACATCCCATAGTAATCTTAAAAGGAAAGAACACAATCTCAAAATACTAAAATTATATACCACATATACCACATTAATAACATATACATCATAATTTAGAAATTTTATCAAGTTAGACAAAGTTGAGGTACGGTCTGAGACTATCTTGTCTCGCAACTCACCTCAGGACCATACCAATTGAAACTGATGACTCAAGCTTAATAGAAGCTATAATATAGAAAGAACTTTTTCCACTCAAAACGAAACAAAGAAGCTCATAATTAGCAAGTTGTTAACTTTTGACCTTCAAAGGATCATTCAACTAGCACAACCAAAGTTTAAAAAACAAATTTGATGAAGCAAATATACCTGAACCAGGATAAAAGGTAAGGCCACTCCGCCCGAAGGAGCATTTCCGGAACCATACAATTGCTCATTCCGCTGTACCAGGTTCTGAAGACCTATGAACTTTAAGGTAACAGAAAAATTAGAAACCAGCCATTGTTTCACAAATAGCATTAGCTAAGTGAAGAAAATTTTCAGCCTGTATGTCTTCATTATTTTATAAAAGCAGGTGCTGGAGCCAATATAAATGACAGCATACATTTCAGCTAGACAAAAAGACATCGGCCAGATGAAGATGACGAAGTTAAACCAAAAAGTACAAATATTGACTGCAAGCTAAGAATATAAGTAGGCAATCAAGATGAAGAAGTTACACCAGAAAGTACGAATATTGATTGCAAACGAAGAATATAAGTAGGCAATCTTACTTGTTCCTCCAATTCTTGCAAATATGCTGCTTTCTTATCGATCCTAGTTCTTAGTCCAATACGTTCTGACTGAGAAAAATGTATGTAGAACAGAAGAGAACATTATCAGGATGATAAATTCAAGGAGACTCAACTTGTTAACTGTATTACACTATTACGGTCAAGAAAAAGAAAACTCAAATTAGAGCTCTAACATGCATGCAAGATAATGGGTTCAATTACATATCAGAAGAAATGGTTGAATCAGACCTTTAACTCTTCAATATCATTTAGGCTAGTGCGAGGCAAGCCCTTCCATTGTATTTCCTTTTTATCCTTTGATATAATATCCATTGCCATGAGAACATTTAGGGCATCATACACCCTCCGCCGTATGTTTTTCTCGTCGTACTGTTGCTGTTCAGTAGGAGAAACACAGATTACTGTTTGAACTTCACACCACATCAGATATACATAACTGGAGACCAATGCTCCTGAAGCAATCTATTTCGTATGCATCTCTTACCTGATCTGGAGATGCAAGACTACTGCCAGGATCTGCAAATTCAGCCACGAGTTCATCTGCAACCTGAAAATACTTAAATAGGTCAGACTAAGGTGTAACACTAGTCGAAACCTGAAAAAAGTTTAATAGCTCGAACTAAGGAACAAATTTGTAGATGTAATGTAAGAAAAATCGAATGTGCCTAATGTAAATCTATTGAAAAGCTGAGCTCTGAAAAAGAAACAAGAAAATGAAAGATGAAGCAAAAGATAGAAGGCAATAAAGAAACACCAGAACAGGATTAAAGGCAACAGCAACTGGATTGGAGATCAAAAACATAGATTGAAAGAAATCTATGTTTTAGAATCATCATCATCATCTAAGCCTTATCCAATTGGGGTTGGCTGCATGAGTCCTTTTCTGCCATTCCACTTTATCGAGGGCCACAACTTCAGTTAGACCCTTCATCAAGTCTTTTCTCACCATCACCCACGTCCATTTGGCCCTTCCCCTTGCCCTTTTAGAGCCTTCAACTTGAACCAGCTATCTCCTAACTGGTGCAGTTCTTGGTCTCGGTTGCACATGACTAAACCATCCAAGTCTACTTTCCCTCATCTTATTACCTATTGGTGCTACTCCTAAGTTCCCTTGGCTGCATTCATTTCTACTTCTGCTATTCCTTGTCTTGCCACTCGTCCATCTCAACATCTTCATTTCAACTACACTCATCCTATGAACATGTTGTTCCTTAACTGCCTAACATTCTGCCCCATAAAGCATGGCTGGTCTTATAGCTATCCTATAAAATTTCCCTTTCAGTTTGAGTGGTACACAACAATCACAGAAAACTCCAGAGGCACATCTCCATTTCTTCCAACCCACATGTGTTCTATGGACAACATCCTTCTCAATCTCTCCAATCTCATGAATAATCGACCGCAAATATCAAAAGGGGTCATTTTGGGAAACTTCTTAGTCAGATCAATGTCCTAGAATTACAACAAAATAACACAACCGTTCAATAAGAAAATTAAAAACTGTAGCATGGCCCAAATCTCCTTACAGTCCAAAAGCCACAGAATTAATCCCAGCCCTTCTTCATAATAGTGTACAAATTCTACCAAGGATTTTTCCATAAAGCATTATGCAGGGCAATTGGAGGGAGCATAAGAATATTTGAGAATTAAGCATGCTCAATGATTGTTTGAAGAAGAGAATCAAACATGCTACCATAAGCTGCGTAATGAGTTCCAAGGAATTTGTGGATGTTCGTGTTGGGAAACTTCTTAGTCAGATCTCTGTCCTAGAATTATAACAAAATAACACAACCATTCAATAAGAAAATTAAGAACTTTAGCATGGCCGAGATCTCCTTACAGTCCAAAAGCCACAGAACTAATCCCAGCCCTCATTCATAATAGCGTACAAATTCGGTTTTTTTTTTTTTTTTTTTAAATGATTATGAGATTTCATAAAAGAAGGCTGAGGCCAAAGAATACAAATATTACAGCAAACCCAAAAAAACTCTATCCTCGACAATGAGGAGAGAAATAAACCAAAAGTAAGCTTTAGCCCACTCTTTCACATTTTGAATCGCCAATGTGAAGACCTGCCCCACCCCTCGTGATCTGTTTCTGAAGCATCACTCATTTCTTTCCCACCATAAAGCCCAAAAAATCGCTAACATACCTAATCTCCACCACCTTTTCCAAAATTTCCCTAATCCCCCACCATAACAAGCAATGAGAAATTCCTAAATTGTGCTAAGGAACACCCATAAAACCCCAATGAACTTGTTGGGGCATGAAATAAGTGAGAGGAAGCAAATAGAAAAGTATGAAAGAATAGAAAGAAGAAAAGTTGAGGAAGAAAAGAAGAATAGAGAAGAGGAAGCAGTCAGAAAACGGTGTGTTTACACTACCCACGTAAACCATTGTGCCTTTACGCAATTCACATAACCACTCTGCTAAATTGATGGGTCTTTACACGAGAATGACCCCCAAAGCCTATAAATACCACCCCTGGGGTCTTCATTTGCATTCATTTAGAGTTTTGGGAGTCCAGAGCTCTCCTCAAAAGGTCCAGAGGTATGAGGGGAAGACTAGTGCATCTCCTTCGTCCCGAGTAGAACGGACTTGTTGCGATCCTTGGGATTTGAAGAAGAATGGCAAAGAATCTAGAGATGGAGGACGATCATGGAGATTGAAAGATAGAAAGGAGCTGATGCGGCACCTTTTACGCGACCCGCGTAAAGCCAAAGGCTTTTACACAACCCGCGTAAAAGGCTTATCGATTGCTTGATTTCGCTCTACAATGAGGTTTCAGAGAGCATTTCTCCGGAGACTGGTTTTATTTCTTCCCAGAATTGAAAAGAAGATTCTGATATATGGAATCCAGATCATTTCTCTGCCATTTTTGGCAAGATATAAACAGGGGCGAAGCTCTGCTGAAATTTATTTATGAGTTTCTGTTGTATAATACATATTTTATTCTAGAATCAAGGGATGTTGTAATCACAGAATGTAAAGAACCTTTTTCAGAAATAAAGATGATGGATGTTTCTCCTCTTTGATCTAAAATATCAGTTATTAGAATGTATTATTTCCCGATCTATCAAACGGTATTTTATTGTGTAAATAGAACTAAACATAAAGATCCCAAACCTCTCTTGCAAAAGCACAATGAATAAACAAGTGATCCACAGATTCAGCATTTTTTAGACACATCAAGCACACATTTGGAAGAATCATCTTCCTCTTACAGAGATTGTCAACCATTAGCACTTATTCTTCCCTACCAACCACCCAAAAGCCACCACCTTCATAGGGGCACCATAATAGTGTACAAATTCTACCAAGGATTATTCCATAAAGTATTATGCAGGGCATTTGGAGAGAGCATAAGAATATTTGAGAATTAAGCATGCTCAATGATTGTTTGAAGAAGGGAACCAAAAATGCTACCATAAACTGGGGAATGAGTTCTAAGGAATTTGTGGATGTTCGCACCATGGAGTTGGTTAGGAATTGGAGCTTGGTGATTGGAGGGTAAAAGCTAGCCTCATAAGAAGAGTGACTCGTGGAATCTGCCGCCCTCTGGGTGGTTGAAGAGGAATGTGGACCAAAGTTCTATGAATTACCTAGAGATGTTGGCATCGACTGGTGATTATGGACAATACTGGCTGCACTGGTTAGGTGTTCTCCACCCCTGTTGGTGTTGGTGACTCCAATATCCTGGGAATTAATGGTTGTTGAAGTGGGACTTGATTTATATTACGCCCTATCCAAGGAGCTTTTAATTGTTGAAGGTAACTCCAGGTAGGCCATTTTTGGACTAGGGGTAAAAAGTCATTTCCATGGAAGCACACTGTCACTGTGAATGAAATTAAGGTTATCATTGGCAGTCTTTGGGTCTCATTCCATCTTGTGTCGAGAGAGGCCAACTACATAGCAGATTATCTAGCTCAGGAAGGTGTCTGTAGACCAGCCCTTTGTACCAGAACCTGTTATCCATTGCCTTAATTGTTAACAGGTCCTTTGTTCTCTTTTTTTATGAAATTTCTGTTATCAACCATAAAAAGTCACACTTGATGAGCATTCGAAGATATAGACAATGACAGGTTAAACCATAGTTCAACAAGTACATGGTCACTCGATTCAAGTTTACAGAAGATCACATTTAATCTGCTAGCAATTGAAATGGAGCACATAACAGTTGATTAGCTAAGTTCGTAAGCTGGTAGGGCATGTGGATGCAAACCAACAGCAATATATACAGAAGCCTTTCAATCTCAAATGACAAACGAAAAGCACTCTACTGATACAGGCAGTCAGTCCATCCCCCTCATGATGAAACAGTAATACTCATCATTAGCTAGCATCATGTCTGTGAAAAACTTTAAATCCTCAAGGGACAAAAAAAAGTCTCATGAAGAATTTTAAAAATGAACCAAAATGGTATTGAGAAAAGGAAAGGAGAAAGAAGTTCCAGGGAGCCAACTGACCTCATTGTAAGTGGTTCTACCTTTGCTCTCAACTTTCTCACAGACTGTTAAGAATCAAGAACATGGTAAGAACATGCAATCAGTGATGAAAAACCTGTATCACTGAGTTGTAGAAAAAACATTCACGAAATTTCCATATCACTTGCTAGAATCCCCAGTGAAACAAATGCCTATAGACCATTATCGTCCCAACAAGACTCGCACAGGAAGCAAAGAAAAAACAATTGATTGACAGGACTCTTTTAACTTTTCAATTGAAGCTTGTCAAGAAGATGCAAACGATTTCGATCTCAGCTTGTACCCATTTAACAACTTTAGGAGGAATAATAATTAAATACATAAAGGCCAACAAATACAGAAAGCTAAAACAGTGTCCACACTATCACCTTTCATGCTAAATTGGCGGAGTCCCCTACCACCTTTATCAGCACCAACTGCCCGTGCACCCCTCTTTTTCTTTTTACCACTGTTCAGAAGCCAACCATTTTATTAACAACATGAAAAAAGCAACTGTTATCAATAACACATGGAATAATCCCAGCTTTACTACCAGCCCAGAAATGAGTATTTTAGTCCAGAATATAGCTTAGAAGGCACATGGATCCCTCTCTCTCATCACATTGGGACAGTAACCAGCTTCATGACCAGGCTGTGATTAAACTGGATTCTTATCAACAGAGATTAAAAAGAAGCCCTGATTAGAAGTTCTATTATGATTTTTGAGAAATATCTGCCTTCATAACAAGAGTTATATTTGAGAGATTTCCAGAAGCAAAGACAAGTAAACTAAAACAGTTGATGCCTGAGATTTTCAATTGCATTACAGAATCAAATAAAGTTAATAGGTGCTTCCTAAAACAATGAGACTACTAAGCCAAGAAGATTCTTAGAATTTCTTTTACATGTTTACACGGGAAGAGAGCCCTAAAAACCAGCTCATTACCAAAATAACACATCATGAAGAATATTTCAGTGTTTTCCCTAAAACAAAGAGGCTATTGAAATCCCACGATTCTCTCTCCTTGTATGCATGCAACACTTCATACCATCAATGACAAAATTGGAGTTCATTGGTTTCCCCCAAAACATGGAAGTACTGAAAGCCAGTATCCTATGCAAATTGAACAATGAAACATGTGTTGGTGTCAGACACAGATATGGGTTGCTGGACAGTGGCTTCTAAAAGTCAGATTTGCCAACACATCCACACACATTTTGTTAATAAATTAAAAGTTAGATTCAATAGTATACTGTAATTTTATACAAACAAAGAGTCAAAAATGAATTATTAAATTATAATAATAAATCTAAAGTCGATTACTGATAAGAACCTCAAAATCAAAGACAATAATAATTAAACATAAAACCAAGCTTTTGTATGAGCCCAGCCGAGGAGTGTTGAACAAAAGGATATGGGCACACATTGACATGTAACAGTTTCAGAAAAGTGACATGTCCTCAAACAAACCAATATGTAATTCTTTTCTTTTTTTTTTCCGCTAAAGTAACCAGATTTTATTAAAAGAAGAACAGGAAGAATATACAAACCGATGATAAGAAATCATCAGGGTCAAAATAAAGAAGAAAAAGGCCCCTGAGAGCACTGGAAGAATTTAATAGAAAAATTAGCAAGACACATGAAGCCCTATCCTACTCAAGGTATTCCAAAACAGTTACATAACAACCTTAACGGTAATGGTGGTAACCGTTACGCGTTACCACCATTACCATTATGGCTGTTACTGAAAAATGACATGCAACTGTCCATTATGGGGCTGAAACATGTTTTTTTTTTTTTTCGTGGGTCAAAAAACAAAAAGGCCATAATGGCCGCTGCAGCCCCTATAACTGTTATGGAATACCTTAATGCTACTTGAACGCCAACCAAAATGGCCCAATGCTTTCCGAATCCACCTTTTACCTCTGACCATCTCCACAAGCTCTGCCCTGCCTGGGTCTACATGCACTTCAGAGACAGCAGGCTTCGTCGGCACTGAAGTCGAGTCTCGACCTGCACCTGCTATCACTTGCAGTGGGGGAACGTCTAGAACCTCCCTTTCCTCTTCATCCCCGATACTAGAACCCGGGGAACTGTGACTACTATGCTGGTATACATCCAATATATGGAATTGTTCACTCTGCTCTTGCCCACTCGTGGGAGAAAATGATCCCCAATCGGACTTGGAAAACCCCTCGGTCGCGAATGCAAAAGAGTCTCCCTCAAAACTCCAAGTCGGCGACCGTTGAAGCTCTGGAAATAACATTAGATCTCGCTGAATCAATAAGGGTCCTGATAGATACATGTTGGCGTGTAAGTTTAAATGTACACGTGCTAAATTGTTCAAGTTTTCCACGTGTGGTAGTTTCTCTCACACAAAGGGCGATGACCAACGCATGTGTCATCAATGCCATTTGGAGCACGAGGTTTGCCACGCACCAAAGATCCTTCGATTGCGAGATCTTCCGAACCAACAGGCTCAGAGCCTGTCCTAAAAAGACAGCCGCTTTGGATGTCGTTGTCTCTAGCAGGGAAATCTGGAGACATCGAAGCTGGTGGCAAGGAGCCGATGCTAGGATCCAAAGCACCTCTCTTGCTCTAACACTGAGAAATCCAACACGCGTCCCAAAGCTAGAAACTGAAGCAACTTTTGAAGCCCTAAGCGATGACTCCTCGACATGCGTCTCTGCCTCGATGACATGCATCGCTACGGGAGGATCGACGTCATGTCATATACATGTTTGATTTTCTATTTTGACACTAAGATTACAACCAATTTGGGAAAAATTGGGGATTCCAACAAACTACAGTGGACTGCTCGAGATCACCTTACAATGTACTAGGAAGAAGTTTTTTTTTCTTTATAAATTGATTTTGTGAATTTTTCAGGATTTTCCAAACAAAACAATGTCGTTTTCCTTTTATCCTTCTCAATATCGCACTAGATATCAATATATTGCACAATACATTAAGGGGTGTTTGTTTTGTTGTAAATGGAGGAAAATGCAAGTAAATGTATGTAAAGGGGTAATAATTACCATTTGCCCATTTTTGGTGCAGTGGTAATTACCCTTGCAAAAGTCGTTTGAAAATGATCGACATAAGTTCATGGGCCCCACTATGATGTCTGTGACATATCCACGCCATCCGTCAATTTTAACAAAACATTTTAGGGCATGAGCCCGCAAAATGAGGCAGATCCGAAGCTCAAGTGGCCCACACCATAGGAAGTCGTGCTTACAAAAGGTTTTTAAGGATAGGCATTCAACCCACTCTTTCATGTGGTGTGGTCCACTTGAGCTTTGGATCTACCTCAATTTTGGGTTCATGCCCTAAAATCAGCCCGCAAAATGGATGGACGGCGTGGATAAGCCACATATATCACAGTGGACCCTAGATAAATTTCGCACATTTCTCGATTTTAATGTCCAAAAAGCAAGCCATCACTGTCAGCATAGAAAATAGTGCAGGAATTACACTAGTAATTAATCATTACTAATTTACATGCATTTACATTAGGGAATCGAAAAACAAACACCCCCTAAGAATTTATAAAGGGAGGTGTGGATATATCGCACATATCATGATATCCATGATATATTGCGATATCGTGCAATATATTGCACAATACCATAAAAAAAATGGATATTAAAGATGGGTTTCGTATTGCCCAATTGGGATAACAAATATATCTTGGAATATATCGGTGATATCGCAAGATACTGAAAACATTGGCTAAAATACACATTTGCATATTTGGAAATCAAAAAATTGCAAAAAGAATACATACATAATAAGTTTCCATTTAATGAGGGTTAAAAGCATGTGTTGTCATAAGAAATCAGTCCAACCATCCCATCGATCTCACCTATACATCCAACCATCCATCCAAACATCCATCAATATCTCAGAATATCGATAATACATGTATTTCGCCAAGAAATCGTAGACAATTGAAAAGGAAACGAAAGATCGTGGTCTCGATATTGCCCATGTTGTGATAATAATATATCACAATATTATCATTGACAATTTGAACACTGCATACAACCATGCGCTTATAAAAATAAAAAAAATAAAAAATTATAATTGAAATGGCATTTTTTAATAAACAAACTTTTGGCAATATCGATACATTAGCAATGTTATCACCGATACACTACCAATACAAGTGACACATGGAATTTACATAGTAAAAAATACTGACAATACATTTAGCGATTACAGGTGACACTGGAATTTACACAATCGAAAATACTGGTGATGCATAGGCGATGCTTAGCAATACATCACTGGTACCTCGAATTTATTCTATTACCACTGTTATTGGTATCGTCGAGCTGGAGATGCGGATAATATCGGAGATATTTAGATAATATCGGGATACTCCGAACAATGGTTGTGAGGGACTAAGCTGCTCCTCACCATACTGTCAAGGCTTAACTGTGAGGGACTGAGCCGCTCGCCAAAGTGCATGTAAAGGAGTCTATTAACCGTGAGGGATTAGGTTACACACCACGAGATTATTTTCATGCGACTCTACGGACTATGAGGGATTGAACCACTCACCACAATGACAAGTCTTACCCTTAGTTGGGGATGTGCCATGTGCCTGTAAATCATTATCATAGATGACAGCTGAATCGTCGCCATAGGCAGTCGCTAAGAAAGTCATTACGCAATAAGATAAGCCTTAACTATGAGGGACTGAGCCGCTAGCCATTGTGAGGGACAGCTGCTCGCCACTATGACAAGTCTTACCCTTAGTTGGGGTTGTGCCATGTGCGAGGGGCCTACAAATCATCGTCATTGACGGTAGATGAATCGTCGCCATAGGCAGTTGCTAAGAAAGGCATTGCACCATAGGATAAGGCTTAACAACGAGGGATCGAGCCACTCGCCACAATGTCGAACTAGGAGGACTGAGCCGCTCACCACAACGACAGGTCTTACCCTTAGTTGGGGCTATGCCGCGTGCTAGGGCCCTGCAAATCATCGATATAGACAGTAGTTGTATCAACATCGTAGGCGGTAGCAAGAGTTCATCACCATGGATGGTAGTTTGATCATCGCCACAAGCAGTAACGAGAATTCATTGTCGTAGGCAGTAGTTTGGTCATTGTCGTAGGTAGTAGCAATGTGTGTCATGAGACAGAATTCGGCACCGCTCGGTCAGATTACCATGATGAGTGGAATTAGGCATCACTTGCTCAAATTACTATGATGAGTGGAATTAAGCATTAGTCAATCAGATTACTATGATGAGTGAATTAGGTATCACTCACTCATATTAATATGATGAGTGGAATTAGACATCACTCTGTCAGATTACCATGATTGAGTGGCATCAGGCATCGGTCATTCAACGGTATAATCATAACTGCATGAATGCCAAAGTAGCCTCAACCACTGGCGCACGACCTTGATTGCAGATGAGGGCCGAAGTAGCCTTAATTACTTAACGTGCGACCTTAATCACGGATGAGGGCCTAAGTAGCCTTAACCACTTGGTGTGCGACCTTGATCACGGATGAGGACCTAAGTAGCCTTAACCAATTGACGCATGTGACCTTGATCGCAGATGAGGACCAAAGTAGCCTTAACTACTTGGCGGGCACGACCTTGATTGGGAATGAGCACCGAAGTAGCCTTGACTACTCGGTGGGCGCGACCTCGATCACAAATGAGGACCAAAGTAGTCTTAACACAGCGCGCATGACCTTGCTTGCGGATAAGGACCGAAGTAGCCTTGACTACTCGACGAGTGTGACCTTAATCATGGATGAGGACCAAAGTAGCCTTAACTACTCGGCAGGCACAACCATGATCACAAATGAAGACCAAAGTAGCCTTGACTGCCTAGTGGGCACGACCTTGATCGCAAATGAGGCGCATAGCCTGAAGCAAACACGGCTTGGAATCACAAAAGGTAGGTCTTATCCTGTGGGAGGCAGAGCCGTGTGCCATAGAGTTGTGAAGATAGATGACAATCGTGGGTAGGTAAGGCCATGTGCCACGAGACCATAAACAGTTCCAGTTGAATTAAGCATTGTTAGGCTTCAAACATCGATAAGCTTTCCAATAGAATCAAACATCGTTAAGCTTTTTCATATCACGAGCGAGATTAAGCATCGCTCAACTTCTCCATATCACAAGCGGAAATAAGCATCGCCAGGCTTTTTCATATCACGAGCAAGATTAAGCATTGCTCAGCCAACCATCATTGATATGGCAAAGCTAAGCGCAGAGCTATAACGAAAGAAATTGTCATACTAGGAAGAAGTTACCAACCATCGCGAAGGGCAGTATGAATCTCACTTCCCACTGAGACGAGTCCTTTGTGGGTCAAGTTGGCAATGCGATAAAGTGTGCCTTTACCCCCAATGAGATGATTCACTCAAATGCCTCAGGGGTGTATTAGACAATGGTCCCCTTATATTCTGGCAAGAGCTAGTTGGGGGAGAAATCTACTCGCAATCCATGCCTTAACAGTTGGGATTGATATCAACCAAAGAATTGCTGGAAAAAGAAGTAATTGGTTGCTTCAATGTAACAAGTAAGATCTTGCTTCAACGTAACAAGTCAGATCATGCAAAACAACAGACCAGTGCCCCCATATAGGAAAAAGAGAAAGAAGGTGCACAAATTTACAAACTAGCTCTCTTGGAGTTATTTTAGAGATGAAGTGAGGAATGTTTCAATTAGGAGTTGCCACTTTGGCACAAAGATGAAGGGAAGAATTATAGGAAGAGTAAGATAATGTATTTTGTTAGTGAGTGTACACTTTTCCTTGTGCTCCTAAGGAGTATGTTGTAGTCCTCTTTTCTTGTAATAAAATAGAGTGTGTTAGGGGTTGTAACCCAACACACTACTGTCTCTCTTTCTCAAAACTCTTCTCCTTCTCCATTCCCTCTCATTTCTTCTTTTTTCCTCTTCCAATCACACCAACCTACTTGGTATCAGAGCATAGAACAGGGCATTCCACATCTAACAAGTTGATTGGCGACACGTCAGCAGTCGTACGGCTGATGTCAACGTTATACGAATGCATGGACCCCATTTCAGCTGAAAGTTTAGGGATTTGATAGATCTTGATTTTAGAGGATTTATCATGATCTTTTAGAATTTTTTAGACCTTTCATGGTGTTTTGGCCGAAATAGAGAAATTCGAAAACTGGGCCCCTAATCAAGTTTTTCTTAGATCTACCTCAAATCGGTAAGTTTTTCTTTGGTTTCTTTGCTTAAAATGGACCGAAATCTTCCTCCCACGCTAATCATGGAGGATTTTTTTAAGTATGATTCATGTTTGATTGGGTTTTAACCCCAAATGGATGTGCAGTCAGGCCATTTTTCACTTGTTTGAGTCAGATCTGACTAGATTTGTTGTTGTTTTTGAGGATTACTGATTGTTTGGGGTTTCTCTCATTCCCTTGAAGGATTGAGTGAGAGAGAGTTATTTGACTCAGTTTCTCTCTCTTGAAGTCTCGCTTGGTGATTTTTGTGGGATTTTTAGAGCATGTCTAAGGTATTTCTGAGAAATGAAGGGATTTGGGGGTGTCGTGATGCCAAACAAAGTGCTGGTTATGCTGTTTTTGCATCTTTGGGGGCCTGATAGCCCACTAGATTTCTCTGTGTATGTGCTAGTTGCTGATCTTTAGGTGTAAGGTGGTATTTGGACTACGTGTCCAACTTGTGGCTTCGGTTGTTGAATAGGTTCCTCTTTCCTGCTTCTAGATCCTTATATTCCCATCTGGCACTGCTTTTCTTTGGCCGGTGATTGTCTCTACCTGTTTTGCAACAACTTCAAAGCCGATGACAACAGAGAAGCCGCCCGTAGGTGATACCATTGTCCTATCTCGTGAGGCCTATGATGCCTTAACGCAACTGTATGTACGTGAAGTTCCTGCCACTTCCAGAGCCTCTATAGCCCAGTTAAGTACCGCACTTCATGTAGCATCTCCTTCTTCCTCTTAGGTCATTGACTCAGGAGCCTCATACCACATGACCAATAAGACTCATCTATTTGGCTCCTATTTTCCCTCTACTCAGTCACTTTCTATTACACTTGCTGATGGAAACCAAAGCCCTGTATCTGGATCGGGTCCCATCACCATCTCTCCCACTATGCACTTATCCTCAGTCATGTACGTTCCTAGCTTTCCCTTAAATCTATTATCTGTAAGCTGTCTTACGCTCTAAATTGCGCAGTGACTTTCTTGCCGTCTTACTGTGTGTTTCAGGACATCCAGGCGAAGCAGACTATTGGTGGGCCATGAACAAGGTATCCCAAAACGGATACATATCGGAAATGGCCATGGCCGTTACGCGATACGGGGTAAAAAATGGTGACCCCTAAAAAGTTGACCCGTAACAGTCGTTACAGGGGCCGTAACGGTCAGCCGTAATGGTCAGAAAATGGCTACTTTTTTTTCTATAAATTTGAATTTTCTTTTCTTTTTTTTCATACTGTTCTTCTCCCATTTCTTTTCTACTCTATTCTTTTGCTAAAATCGACCACTCCTAGTTTATTTTGGAGGATTAAAACGACAAATTTCTACGATTTGGATAAATCAAAGCTCCATGAGCCATTTTCCGAAGAAATCTGAAAATAAGTATTTATGCATTTTTCTTTCTCTAATCGCTGTTTTTTCACCTTGATATGATGTTTTAACCATTATAAATTATTAAAATGTGCATTTCAAGATTATGCAACTGATTTTTATATTTTTTTAATTTCGGACCATTTTCGGAATAATATTAAAAATTAGTAAAAATCATGTTTTTTTTTCTGGTTTAATGGTTAGATAGCATGTGTTACTTATAGTAGAACACAATCATGTGCATTTTACATTTTACGAACATAATTTCCTATTTGTTTGTATTTTTTTAATTTCAGAATAATTTTAAAAATTAAGGAAAATCATTTTTTTCAAAAAAAAATTCTGGTTTAAAGGTTGGATAACATGTGTTACTTATAGTAGAACACAATCATGTGCATTTTACAGAATATGCACATAATTTGCTATTTTTTTGTATTTTTTTAATTTCAGATTAATTTCGGAATAATTTTAAAAATTAGGGAAAATCATTTTTTTTCAAAATAAATTTCTGATTTAAAGGTTAGATAACATGTGTTACTTATAATAGAACACAATCATGTGCATTTTACAGATTATGCACATAATTTGCTATTTTTTAATTTCAGATTAATTTCGAAATAATTTTAAAAATTAGGGAAAATCATTTTTTTCAAAATAGATTTCTGGTTTAAAGGTTGGATAATATGTGTTACTTATAGTAGAACATAATCATGTACATTTTACAGATTATGCACATAATTTGCTATTTTTTTGTAATTTTTTAATTTCAGATTAATTTCGAAATAATTTTAAAAATTAAGGAAAATCATTTTTTTCAATTAATACACACATTTAAATTATCATATGTAAAAACGAAAGTCCACATAATGAAGTTCCTTTGTAAAAGAATCCTAAGCTATGCGCTGTCTGACTGAACTGATGCAACTATTGTTTAAATTGATTCCATAAGATATATAAATGTAAGAAGACATTAATGAAAACACAACCAATTTATTGACAAAGTAAAACAAGCAAGAGAGTTGAGAAATATACCTATGGATGATGCAACTAACTGAGTATCCTCCAAATGCAGTTTTGACTATCCTAATTCAACGCAATGCAAGCTACTTTATATGGCCTAGATCTATATGAGGACTTAATAAAATCTAGAAACTGACTAACTGGATTCAACAAACTACGACCCCCTATGTAGAGTCGAAATGTGGGTCAAGCAAAACTAGAAGAAAATCACGATATTTTACCATTTTTTTTTTTTTTTTTTTTTTTTTTTTATGGAGGAGAAACTAGAAGAAAATCGAACAAAAAATCTTTTTTTTTTTTTTTACAAAATGAGGGACTCTTGTGCGTCTGACCGGTATCGACGATATTTGGAGCCACAGTACAAAAAATCACGATATTTTACCGATATATCATGCAATATCGATACATCGTGCAATATTATCGATATCGCACGATATAGAGTCAGTCATTTTTTTTTTGTTATTACTGGCCCGATATTTATCGGCGCTAACCGATATCGATAATATCAGTCGATATATCGGCCGATGTTATCGATACTGCAATCACTAATCTAAGGTAAACTTCTTCTTCCTTCTCTCTCTATTTCTATTATCTCCCAACCCTCGAATCCTAAGTTTGATAATTGAATCAAAACCCCAATTCCTCAAACTTTCAATTCCCTAATCCAAGAAATCCTTTGACCTCCCGGAGTAGTGAACCCCATTGTTCGATTGGGTTATGACCATGCAAGATCGGGAGGTTTCATCCCTCGCCGAGTCCAACCTATGCATTATTTCAATTTCTTACTTCATGGTTGTGATGATAACCCCTTTTATTGTATGTTTCATTTATATTTTTCTTGATTATGATGATAGTTGTTAAATGTTTAATTTAGATTGCTTGATTTATTCCGCTAAATTTTATGCCTCATACATGCATGAAAGTTTAGGCCATCCTACATTAGTATGCCAGGCCACCACTAGGGTGCCGCCATGACATTGTCGCTGGGCCATGAGGCCGTGGTGCCAAGGATGCCAAGCCACCGAGACCGTGGAACCAAGGTACTATTTTTTGTGTCAACACCTAGTTTTCATCCTAACAGTAGAGTTGATGCCTTCAAAAAACTTAGGGGCCACTCGAGAAATACCCTTCAACAGAAAGGAGGTATAGTACGAAGAGGAGTCTTTGATCTACCACCCTATGGGAGATAAACCATACTTGACAGCAATGATCCTCCTCCACATGCTGGACTCTTCCACACCAAAATGCCAAGCCCACTTACTGAGCAGCGCCACATTGAAAACATCCAAACAGCTAATACCATCACCCCCTTCATCAATAGGGTAGTAAACATCTTTCCAATTCAACAAATGGGATTTCTTAGAGGAAGCTCCCCCTTGCCAAAGGAAATCCTTTAATCACTAAATGATGGGCCACATTATACCTGTGTTGGCCAATGTAAAAAGGCTATACATGCCAAGAGGCGTGTGAAATGGGCCAATATAGGAATGTAAATGATCAAATGGGCCTTGGATCACAGATGCGATTTAGGCCAACATCTACCAAAACATTTAAATTTTCTACAAAAAATAAATCTTAGCCAAACAAGAAAAATGAAAAGAAAAACCAATTTCCATGAAACTTTTCATGTAAAAAACGAATATCAAAAATACCATTCTTTTCCACCCATTTCCTGAAATGTTATTTCCAACAAACCATCGTTTCCTCTCTTTCTTTCGATGAATCCAAACAGACCCTAAGCATAAAAAACTTCTGAAATGCATCACATCCTCCCTAGTAACCCCAATATCTAAGGACTTGCCAATTGAGCTTGTGGATTTTCAGCCTTTAAGTTTGAGTAATTTTTCCCACAAGATAATATCTAAAATCATAACAAACAGGCTGATTGGAACAATGAAGAAATTAATATTCCCGAAACATTGTTCGAGGCCAAACACTGTCAACAACATATCTTTAGCACAAGAAATGGCTTTCGAAATGAATAGAAAGGTGAGAGGTGGCAACATTATGATGAAGATATGGCTAAACCCTATGATAGGCTTGAATGGGATTTTTTGTCACAAGTTCTTAGGAGGTTTGGATTTTGTAAGCAGTTTGTTGATATCATTATAAGATTAATTGAAAACTGTTGCCATTCTATTTTGGTGAATTGTGAAACGTGGTTTCTTTGGGTCTTCCAGATGGTTGAGACAAGTGATCCTCTTTCACCCTTGTTATTCATCTTAGCAGAAGAGGTAATAAACAAGCAGAGGATTGGGTTGTCTTTGTCGCTGAAGGGAATGTAAATTGGTCCCATATGGGTGCAGGATCCATTACAGTGATGACACAATTGTGTTCCTAAAAGGGAACAAAAAAAATCCTCATAGACTGTTATGAAATTTTTGGAGAGCTATGAGAGGTGATCAGGTCAGTTAGTTAACAGATCTGTAAGTTACATTATAACCTCTCAAAATCTCCCATCATCTCATGTAAATATCATTCAGCAATGTTCAGGTTGTATTAGAAAAAAAACCTGCCAATCACTTCTTCAGGAGCGCCTCTTCACTCTGGAAGAGTTAACAGACATCTTTTCGGAATCTTACTGATCACATTAACAACCAATTAGCAGGTTGGAAATCAAAATTACTTAATCAAGCTGCCTGTGTTGTTTTCATCAAGCGTGTTCTAAGCAGCACACCAATATACCTATTACTAGTCTTTTGAGATAGGATTCATGATGGAGTAAGGCATAAGTTTAACGCTGGCTGCTGACCCCAATCAATTGGGATAAGGCTTAGATGATGATGATGATGATGTCTTTCAAGCTCCAAAAACAGTCATTTGTCAAATTAAATTTCTCAAGTATGGTAAGAAAACTCATTCAAATGCATGGCACTATATTTCTCAACCGGTTCAAGAAGGGGGCTTGGAAATTAGAAGGCTTATAATGTTCAAAGAAGATTGCACTCAAAGTTGGTTTCACATTGTTAGACTTCTCTAGGGCTGTGGTTGAATTTTATGCAATCTAGATACATGAACCAGCAAGGATCAGATACTTGGAAGAACATGGTGACAGTTCGGGATGAATTTCTTCAAACAGAAAAGTGGCTAGTTGGTAAGGCAAGATGAGATTTTGATTGAACAGTTGATGTAGGATGCCCTAACTATGATGCATATTCAAGAACTCATATAATCCAGCGGAAATAAAAGACAATAATAATATAAAATCTAGCAATAATCATCATGAACTAAAAAAATCACAAGGAAACATGCAATGGAACGGGCCATTCATCAGAACCATGAAGTATGAGATTCAATTATCACTATGGTTGGATCCGGCGAGGGATGGAACCTCCCGATCTTGCATGACTACAACCTTATCAATTAAGAGGAATCTCTAATCCAGGAAATCAAGGGATTTTGGATTTAGGGATTTGAAAATCTGAAAACTTGGGGTTTAGGATAAAAAAAAAATCAGATTTTGAAATTGTGGTTAGCAAAACAAATAGGTTAGGGAAAGATAGAATTACCTGGAAGAAGGATTAGAGGGGCATAAGAAGCAAGTAGAAGGAGGGTTATCAAGGAAGAAGAAACATCACCATGAGAGAGAGAGGAAGAGAGAAGCTCCGAAAGGCTTTTCATTAATCAATAATCAAAGTTAAATTCGACTTTATGACTTTAGCCCTCTTAAATAAGCAAGTAAAGACAGAAAAGTACTAAAATACCCCTAAAACTAATCAAAACGCGCAATTAATCAAAAGTGCAGGAAAGTTCGGGCGCTCGGTCGGGCGCCCGAGCTGTCGCCCGAAGTCGTCTGAAAACCTCCAGAGAGGTTCAGGTGCTCGGCAGACAAAGTTCGGGCGCCCAAAGACAGTGGTCGGGCGCCTTCAGTTCTTCGGTCTTCTTTCTCCTTTCTTCCTTCACATATGTCTTCCCTGAGTGAGGTCTTCTATGTGTCCAATCACATATGAAGGGTCTTCAGCTTCTCAACAATCGCCTATCCACAAGGACAGTACTTGTAGTTGGCGCTTTCTTCGTTGGTACACCTTGAATGCTTTTGTGTCCGCATCAATTCCCCCCGGGTGAGAAAAACTCGACTCCGACAAGTTGAGGCTTTTGTAGCACTCTAGTAGATCTGGATCAATACCCTGCAATGCTTTGCCCGACAGCCATGTAGATTCAGACAATGGTTTGTTTTTCCACTTAACAAGATACCTCTGGAAACCTTCATCTCTCGTAGATACTATCTCGTCATTCAAGATCTCCTCAATTTCTTCTTTATAGGTAATGGGTGGAGGAATAGGTGAAAGGGGTTGTGTAGCAAAATAAAATAAAAAAAAAGCCATGAAAGGGATGATGGATCGATAATGGGAGTATGGGAACGGACTAGATCTTCCACATTAAAAGTTGGATTAATGCTCATTTTAGGTGGAAGGTCAATCCGATACGCGTTGGACCCAACCTTTTGTAAAATCTTGAATGGTCCAGCACTACGCGCTTGTAACTTTTTAGCGGATCCTTGAGAGAATCGCTCTGGCCTTAATGGGCCTTATTGGCTGAAATTTTATAATCATCATTGCTCTTATGTAACCGTGTCTAATATATTTATGCAAATCATGAATATGGTGTGCAAATGGATTGGCTGATTCAGAAGACCTTTGGGTAACAGACATAGGTAAGAGATCTATGGGCATTCTAGGCTTATACCCATTTACAATTTCAAAATGACTCAACCCTGTAGATCTATTAACTGACCCATTATAAGCAAATTCAGCAGTTAGCAAAATTAGGTCCCAAGTCTTAACATGTTCACCCACTAAACAACGTAGAAGGTTTCCAATACTACAGTTTACCACTTTAGTTTGACCATCTGTTTGTGGGTGGTAAGCAGTAGAGAATTGCAAACGAGTTCCCATAATGTGCCATAGTGTTTTCCAAAAATAACTAGTAAATCTGACATCACGATCAAACACTATGGTTTTAGGTAACCCATGAAGACGCACCACACCATCAAAAAAGATACGAGCAACATGAGACGCATCCAACATTTTCGAACATGGGAGGAAATGCGCCATTTTAGAAAAACGGTCCACAACGACAAAGATGGAATCGTGCTTCTTGATTGTCTTGAGAAGCCTAAGCATGAAGTCAATACTAATGTCCTGCCACGGAGCATGTGGCACTGGCAATGGCGTATATAGCCCGGTATTTTGCTTTCTTTACTTTGCCAGCTGACATGTACGACACTGCCCTAAAACTTTGGCTACGCCTCGCTTGAGACTTGGCCAATAAAAATGATCTTCCACAAGGGCAATGGTCTTATCACGACCAAAATGGCCAGCTATCCCTCCTGAATAAAGCTCCCATATGAGGAATTCACGAAGGGACATATGAGGAATACAAAGTCTGTCTCCCTTGAAGAGGAAGCCATCTTTAAGAACATATTCACCCATAATACGCTGGTCACTAGAGAGCGACGCGTAAGTACCCCCAAAATTAGGACATGTGGGGTATTCATCTTTCAGTTGCTCAAATCTGACTACCTCTACACTCAAGGAGTTGAGCAACATCACTCTTCTACTAAGGGCATCCGCTGGTTTGTTTTCAACCCCGGCCTTGTGTTTCAGAACAAACGAATATTCCTGAAGAAACGCTACCCACTTGGCATTCCTTGGGTTGAGTTTCTTCTGAGAATACAAATATCTCAAAGCCTCATGGTCAGCAAACAAAACGAATTCTTGCAATAGGAGATAGTGTCGCCAATGTCTCAGGAATTGCACTCCCGCATAAAATTCTTTGTCGTAAGTGGAGTACTTTTGTTTTGCCTCATTCAGTTTCTCACTGAAATAGGCCACTGGGTGTCCTTGACTTAACACTCCACCTATACCGACACCAAATGCATCACACGCTACTTCAAAGACTTTAGAAAAGTCAAGTAGACACATGACAGGAACTTCTACCATCTTGCACTTAATTTCCTTGAAAGCCTTGACTACGGCTTTAGACGACACGAACTCTCCCCTCTTCATGCACTCGGTAATGGGAGCCATGATCGTGCTAAAACCCCTAATGAACCGACGATAAAAAGTTGCTAAGCCGTGAAAGCTTCACACCTCATGAATGTTCCTCGGTTCAGGCCACTCAACTATGGCCCTGACCTTTTCAGGGTCTGCGCGCATTCCTTCAGATGACACTATAAATCCTAAGAACACAACTTGGCTAGACATGAATGCACATTTCTTAAGATTAGCGTACAACTTTTCCTTCCTAAGGACGCTATAGACCTGCTTTAAATGTTCAAGGTGTGATTCTTTAGTGGTACTATAAATAAGAATGTCGTCAAAGTACACCACTAGGAATTTTTCCATGAACGGCCTCAAAGCTTGTATCGTCACCCGCATGAAAATACTGGGTGCGTTAGTCAAGCCGAAGGGCATGACCAACCACTCATACAGCTCATCTTTCGTTTTAAACGCAGTCTTCCACTCATCTCCTGGGCGTATACGGATTTGGTGATATCCACTCTTGAGGTCTATCTTAGAGAATATAATGGACCTGGCCATCATGTCAAGCATATCATCAAGTCTAGGTATAGGGAACCGATATTTGACAGTAATTTTATTTATGGCACGGCAATCCACACACATGCACCACGTGTCGTCTTTCTTTGGCGTCAACAATGCAGGCACGGCACACGGGCTCATACTCTCTTGGATGGAACCCTTTTGCAAAAGCTCATCAACTTGCTTCTGCAATTCTGCATGCTCTGCAGAGTTCATCCTGTAGTGAGGAAGGTTCGGTAGAGTAGACCCTGAGACAAGATCAATGGCATGCTGTATATCCCTCATAGGTGGCAACTCATTCGGTAAGTCTTCAGGAAATACATCACTGTATTCCTTCAGGACCGAGGTCACCTCACGGGGCAACTCTGATGGAACCTCAGGTGTAATCTCTCTAGCCACAAGGGCATACACCATGGAATCCTCATTAGTCTCTTTTTCAAACTCTCTTGCATTGATTATATATAGAGACTTAGGCTTGGATTTCCCCACTCCCCTAGGCTCACTTGCCTTCTCATCCTTCCTCTTCCCTAGTGTGTTATCAGGTGGCATGGGGTTAAGTTTGATCTTTTTACCGTTATGTATGAAAGTACACGCATTCGAACGGCCAAAGATCGTGACATCATTATCGAATAGCCACGGTCTACCTAGGACAACATGTCCCACATCCATAGGTAAAACATCACACCACAAGGACTCCTTGTATGACCCAAACTCGATGGGGACTTAAACATTAATGGGTGACAGGAAGAGATGTCTTGTCAACCCAAGAGACTTTATATGGGTCAGGATGAGGTGAGGATTTCAGTTTCAAGTGCTCTAAGGTGTTAGTGAAAATCACATTCTGACAACTTCCACTGTCCACTATCACCTTACAATTCTTTTCACCGCACTTGGCAATAGTGTAGAAGATAGTGTTCCGACGCCAGTCAACACTACTTCTAGACTAAGCTAGCACACGCCTGACTACTGCAAGCGTTGCTTCTCCATCTAATTCTTCCTCATCAGCAAGTCCTCCTTTAGGGTAATATTCTTCAACTTCATAATCACCCTGGTTATCTCCACCCCCGTGGGACTCGCCTATAACTAAGGCTTTTCCACGGCTCTTCATAGGACACTGATTAGACATGTGGCCAAGATTACCACACTCATAGCACCTCACTTGGCTCATGTTACTAGGACCGGCACCAAGAACCCCTTTGCCCTTGTCCTCCCCAGGCCTAGGCGGAATAGCCGCCTGTGCTCTAGGTTAACTACCAACATTAGGTCTAATCCCCTGGGAACTAGATCTAGTACTGGAGTTTCAGGACTCAAAACGACGGATGACAGGAGCCTTCAGGTATTGCTCTAACTCCTGCACAACTTGATATGCTTCATCCAAGTCCGTTAAGGGCCGAGTCATAAGCTCGCGCTGAAGATCCGCACGAAGGCCCGTCTTGAAACGCGAGTGTTACTAGAGAGTCTTCTTGGATATCACATCACATCATATATTCTTCAAATTTAACGATGTAGTCAGCGGCAAACATTGACCCTTGGCGTAAGGATTGCCACTGGTCAAGGAGCTTCTAACGGTATGAGAGAGGAAAGTATTTCTCCTTCAACTTCTCTTTCATCTCATACCAATATGTAATAGGGGCTCTACCAACTCTCTCTATCTTACGCTTAGTGTTGGTCCAAAAGAGCTTGGCTTGGCCCACAAGCTTCATTTTAACAAACCGCATTTGACGGTTTTCTGGCATGCCATACCACTCAAAGTAGTGGTCCATGTCAGCAACCTAGTTAAGGAATGCCTTAAGATCCAAACTCCCATCAAAATTAGGGGCCTCAATTCTCACACTTTTCATCGCACGCTCATCTGGATCATAACAGTCTTGATGATCACATATGGCTCGTGCCTCACGCACAACACCACGACCATTACCACGATCTCTATCCTCAATATCTCTACGTGCGGCAGCGCGTTCTTCAAAGATTCCTCCCACCTGGGAGTGCGCATCATCCCCTACAGCGGGATTTTCCCTTTAGGATGCCTCTAGTTGTTCGACCTTAGTCATGGTAGTGGTGATTTGGTTCTCAAGGCGGGCAAACTCACGCTTTTGACCTGCTTCTAGAGCGGTTATCTTCTGTATCAATTGAGCAAGTTGCTCAGATAACTGCTCGTTATTCATGGTAGGCTGAAGTCCGAAACCTCTACCTCTTCTCGTGGGCATACAATGAAGACTTGAACTAAACTCTACCTAACTAGACTACCAGGTGTTATGACTTACAAGATGAATGCGATGAATGCAACACTAATATGAACTGACACGATGAAATTAAAACAGGAAACGACTCAAATCTGGAAATTTTCCAAATTAGAAAACTTTCTAAAATTAGAAAGTTTCTAAAATTGAAAACTTTCTAAATCTGGAACTTTCCTAAATTAAACCTAAAAATCAAAACCCTAATTTGATAACTCGATCTAGACAAAACCATGCAAGCCTATTCTCTGATACCAAATTTGATGTAGGATGCCCTAATTATGATGCGTGCTCAAGAACTCATATAATCCAGCGGAAATAAAAGACAATAATAATATAAAATCTAGCAGTAATCATCATTAACTAAAAAAAATCACAAGGAAACATGCAATGGAACGGGCCATTCATCACAACCATGAAGTATGAGATTCAATTATCACTATGGTTGGATCCGGCGAGGGATGGAACCTCCCGATCTTGCATGACTACAACCCAATCAATTAAGAGGAATCTCTAATCCAGGAAATCAAGGGATTTTAGATTTAGGGATTTGAAAATCTGAAAACTTAGGGTTTAAGATAAAAAAAATAAAAAATAAAAAAAAATAAAAAAATAAAAAAATCAGATTTTGGGATTGTGGTTAGCAAAACAAATAGGTTAGGGAAAAATAGAATTACCTGGAAGAAGGATTAGGGGGGCATAAGAAGCAAGTAGAAGAAAGAGGGTTATCAAGGAAGAAGAAACATTACCATGAGAGAGAGAGAAGAAGAGAGAAGCTCCAAGAGGCTTATCATTAATCAATAATCAAAGTTAAATTCGACTTTAGGGCTTTAGCCCTCTTAAATAAGCAAATAAAGACAGAAAAGTACTAAAATACCCCTAAAACTAATCAAAACGCGCAATTAATCAAAAGTGCAGGAAGGTTCGTGCGCCCGAGCTATCACCCGAAGTCATCCGAAAACCTCCAGAGAGGTTCGGGCGCTCGGCAGACAAAGTTCGGGCGCCCGAAGACAGTGGTCGGGTGCCTTCAATTCTTCGGTCTTCTTTCTCCTTTCTTCCTTCACATGTGTCTTCTCTGAGTGGGGTCTTCTATGTGTCCAATCACATGTGAAGGGTCTTCAGCTCCTCAATAATCGCCTATCCACAAGGACGGTACTTGTGGTTGGCGCTTTCTTCGTTGGTACACCTTGAATGCTTTTGTGTCCGCATCAACAGTTGTGGTAATTTTGGTATGGTATTGGAATATATGACTGATGTTCTGGATACACTTCGGTCTCACCATTTTAAGGACATTCTTTTGTCAAAATGGGGAGTGGAATTTTCCAGGAGTGTACATTTATTGTCTCAGGATGTAATTAGCCTCTTGCAAAGAAGTATGACAATCTTATCATCAGAAATTGATAGGTTGATACGTATAGTAACAATAAATACAGTCAAGTCAACTCGGAATTTGGTCAGACAGAATCAATGCTAGTATTGGAAATGGCTACAGCACAAATCCTTTCCTACAAAGATATCCACATTTGTCTAGAAGCTCCTTCATTTAGCTGTCCCTGTTGAAGAAGCAGTTGCAAGGAAGGAGTATGAATCATGTCAAAGCATTCTTGCTGCTCTGCTGGCAATTGAAGAATGTAATCATTTATTTTGTTTGGGGGAAATAGCCGCTAAGGTACGGGAATTTTCTTGAAGAATTTTCGATATATCAGCTTCAAACAGCTCAACACTTTCTATAATCCTTGTCTCAGTGTTTGGCTAAGGGTGATTTTAAAAAACAAAATCACTTTGTCTGATATATATTGCTTAGCAAAAATGTATAGCAAGAAACAGATTCAGATTTGAAGGGAAGCAAATGTGCACTGATCAAATAATTCAGAATGTCATTGATTGGTTTCAGCAAACTTGCCAATCAATGAGATTTCAAGCTGAGGTTTCATTTGGTGAGAAAGTGGCCCTTGAATGTTTAAATTTGACAATTAAGGGTATCAAACATCAAAAGGTTGGTGTGATGGCACAAGCTGAATGTTGGACATTTCAAGCTAAATACAGATGGTAAATCTAGAGGAAATTCAACTGTATCGGAACTCGGGAGGGGGTGGAATTTTTCAGAATTCCAATGGTCATGTGCTGTTTGCCTTTTTTGCATTAATATGGCGAAAGTACAAACTTTACAGCTGAACTTGAATTAGATAGGATCAGATCTTGTGGGATCTTAAATTTGTTTCCATTGTGCTATATTGTTACTCAGAAATTCCGGTCGACATGTTGAATATCAGAACACGCATTCTCTCAAAAGCATTTTATTGGTGGTAAAAGCTTTGCTCTTTGTTAAGGAATGATATAGATTCAATTCAGCATATGTATTGTGAGCATATATATTGTGAAGGTAATAACGTAGCTGATGCCTCGGACAATTGGGTTTGTGATTCTAGGACCAATTCCGTTTCTTCCTTTCAATGTGAAGATGAGTTTGTTTATGGACTCCATGGCATTGTACATTTTGAGATTCTAAGTTGGGTACTTCTATTCAGGGGTAAGGCTTATGTGTGCGTGTGCACCCGGTTTCCAACAAATAAAAAAAAAGATGGAAAATCACCCAATAGTCATGCAATCACATTGTTTTTTGAAGTATTCAATGAATTCCACATGCTGGTCAACTTAGACACTTCAAATCTGACCAATCCAAGTACAGAATTGAAAGAAATGATATAAAAATAAACAGAAGAACTCACCTGATGGTGCCTTGTGATCCAGCATCATCTCCATGAATGTCCAAATGATTCAACCTAATGAAAGTGTTCTCACTCGCTGGTGTCGTTATTGCTGGCTCGCTTCGGCTCGATGGGGACCCTGCACTTCCACTCGTTGAGATTGATTGCCCAGAAAGTGTCGATGCCCCCCACGACCTGGTCGTGCCCTTTGAAAAGCTTGATGGGTTCTTTCCCCCATCATCTTGATGATTCATGCCAGTCACCATTCCTGCACCCAACCAGAAAAAATGTCACTGAGAAATCAGCTAAGGTCTTCTTGTTTAGCATGAACCAAATACAGCAACTTACCTTATGAAGGCTTCAAATTGAAGAAATGTGCCTTGGACATGAACAGAGATGGGGCATCAGGTACAGCTATTGGTGAAGGCCGAAGAACACTAGATGGGCACTTCTCACTCTCTCACCAACATACACAATATTACAGTGTGAATGAATGCTGGGAACGATTTTGGGCTTAATAGCTGTTGACATAACAGGGAAAGTGAATTAAAAAACATTAGTGGTGAGAGGGAGTTCAATGGCATGAGTTGTAAAGGCAATGTCTTCACTTCAAGATTCATGTTGCAGAATGCAGTATAAAACATAGGCTGTGGGCCCTCTGGGCTTGGCCATGGGCCTCTGGGCTTCTCAATTTCTTTTTCTTTTTTTTTTTTTGGTCTCTTTCTTTTTCCTGTTTTTCCCTTTATCTTAAGGTTATTTTATATAATTTGTATCTCCTAGTATTATAAATAAAGAGAGTTGGACGTCCAAGCCTATACATCTCTCTTCCAAAAATTACTTTCTCTAACACAGAAGAATCATACAATTAAATGTATAGATCTGTCCGAATGCACAAATCGGATGGAATGTATGTCATCCTTTTTTATAAGAGAAATAGTTACGTGATACTTGGCCCATGTACAGGTAGATTATTGTTAGTCCTCAATTCCGTGCAAGAGGGATCATGATTCAGTGATCCAGACCATTAATATGATGAGCATTCACCATGGATGGACCATGCAATATATCATCAGACAGAACAGTATTAACCCCTTGATCAGTGGGCAACACAATTAAGAGAAAATACAGCAAACATTCACATTCAATGAAAAAAAGGCCAAATATTGGATGACTAGGACCTACCCATCAGGATGATATTAAGGGGCAGGCCCATCAGATCATCATTCTTATAAAAGTTCAGCTTAGAATACAATCAGTACGTGAGCACATGCTCAGCTCAAAATGCACCCATCGACAATGCCATAAACCATGAATACATTTTTCAAAAAATGGAGCTGAACTGAATTCAATAAAACCAAGTGATGCATTGCTGATAACTGAGCCATACATCAACTGCATTCCATCAAGTTAGGCCCAAGCCCAAAAACCTTGAATGAACTCACTTCTAACCAGTGCAGTTTCTTGGCCTCTATTGCACAGGCCCAAACCATCTAAGTCTACCTTCCCCCATCTTATTACCTATTGGTGCTACCCATAAATTCCCTTGAATGAATTCATTTTACTTCTATCCTTTCTAGTCTTGCCACTCATCTATCGCAGCATCCTCGATTCAACTACATTCATTGTATGAGCATGTTCATCCTTAACTGCTGAACATTTTGTCCCATAAAGCACTGCTGGTCTTATAGCTATCCTATCAAATTTCCCCTTTAGTTTGATTGGTACACAACGATCACATAAATCTCTGAAGACCCATCTCCACTTCTTCCACTCAGATTTAATTATATTAGTGACATTCTTCTCAATCTCTCTGCTCTCATAAAACACACAAGCACACGCACACGCACATGCACGCATGCGCGTGCAAACATACACAGGTTTTGCGAACATCCCCACGCCCAATCATCTATCAGGGAGGTTCATTTAATAATACAATGGGAGCAAGCCATGGTGCAAGAATCATGCCGATTAAATGATCTTAACACTTTAAATTGAACCGATTTGTTACAATCGTCCATTGTTTACAAGCAAAGAAGAAAGGAGAAAGGCAAAAGGAGAAAGGAGAAAAGAGGGAGAGGGAAAGGAGAAGCAGCAAAAGGGAGAGAAAAGTGAGAAAGAGAAAGAAGGGAGAAGAGAGAGAGTTTAGGGAAAAGACTATCATGTTAGCCCCAAACGACTGATTAGTTATTTTATGAGGAACAAAAACACATCAATGTTTTGAATGGCATCCCGCAACACACATTAGTGTTTTGAATAGCGTCTACAACAGAGCGGTAGCGTCCATAGCGTAGCTATGGCCCTACGCCGCTACATAGCGTTAGCAAATAGTAGCGTACGCTACAGGGGTCAAAACATATGCGTAGCATGTGTAGTGTATGCTACGCTATTTTATAAATGATAATTGTATTTTGTATTTTGTACTTAATACTCTCAACCTATGGCATTTTAATTTCTTTTCATACTTGTGACTTGTGGTTTCAATTAGACATTATTAGTTAAAGTGGTTTGCTTAGAAAGTTGTTGATGTAATAATGATTTGATTTGGTTTATATATATGGATTGGCTTTTGATAAATGATAATTAACAACTTATTTGAACATGCTTACACTTGAAAAAATTAATCATCTTGTAGGCATTTTTATATTTTTTTCTTACTATTTATTACATTTTTCTCATTTTCAAATTAAAAAATGGAAGTATTGCGTAGCTTACACTACACGCTACAGAGGGTTAAACACTACGCAACACCCTACCGCTATTTAAAACATTAGTTGTGCTATCAGCTATGTAGCGTTGCAACTGCACTACACTACAAAGCTGATGTGGACATCTAGCCCTTCAAAATCTATCAGCGAAGAAAGCGCACGCCACAAGTATTTTTGTTGTGGTTAGGCGATCATTGAGGAGCACTGAAGCCCCTACACATGTGGATTAACACATAGAAAGCCCCACATTGGGAGGACACGTGTGTAGGAGGAAGAAGACTAAGAGGATAGTTTTCACTGTCTTCGGGCGCCATTAGGCGCCCGACCTAGCGCTCGACCTTTTGCGCAACTTGTGTTTTTTTGTTCCATTTTTACTTAAGTATTTAGGGGTATTTTAGTACTTTTATGTCTTTCCTTTGCTTATTTAAGTGGGCTAAGCCCTAAAAACGAGATTAGTTGATTATTAATGAAAAAGCAAACCTCTTTGGTGGCCTCTCTCTTCTCTCTTTCTCATGCTGCTTCTTCTCTTTCCTTGATCTTCTTCTTCTAACTTCTTCTTGTTCCCATCCAAATTTTTCAAGGTAATTATCTTTCTTCTTTCTAGTTCTAGTTTTACTAATCCTTCTTCGATCAAACTTTGAGAATCGACCTAAACCCTAAATCTTCAAATTCTCAAATCCCTAACCCGAGAACTTCCTGATTCTTCAGACTAGTGATCTTCATTAATCGACTAGGTATGGCCATACAAGATCGGGAAGTCCTATCCCTCGTCGGATCCAACCCTAGCTATACTTGAAACTCAAACTTCGTGATTATGATGGTTGGCCCGATCCATTGCAAGCTCCTTGTGAGTTTTATTAATTTATAATGAGTGATTCTGAATTTTAAATTATTTATTTCTTTTATTTTCCGCTATTTAATTATGCTCATGAGCATGCATCATAATTAGGGCATCCTACATCAGTAGCATACACGACTATTACGCTATGTGCGCTATTCAAAACATTGATGAAGAGGGGACAGAAATCTTGATGCAGAAAGAGTAGACTGCTCCTAGAAATGTTAATCTAAGGCCACATCATTAGAACCTGATTTAACATGATTAAACAAACATTTAATCTTGAAATGAAAGTCCTAATATCATTGATGATGGAGCACAAGGTCCACGGTTTGAATTTGAAGACAACACAACTTCGATACCAAATTGATGCTAGATGAAGAGGATTGGACCAAGAGTTGGAAATGGAATACATTAGGAAATCACACGTCTCAGATTTAAAGCTCCTCCTCTCCAAGGAAGCCACACAATCACAAAAAAGTAGGAGTTAGCAGGTATGAGAGAGTCCCCTCTCTGTCTTCAATCATAGAATCGATTCCGATCATGTAATGAGTAGAGTTGAATGAGATTCCAATAGCTTTATTTAGGGGAGCACACCAGTAGATATTGATAGAAGAATCACTTTTCTTGAATAAGTGCAGTTGCTATATTCGTATATCCCTTGCCTGAGCAATAATTTTGATAAAATGAAGAGGTGAATTTGCAAATGGACCAATTGATGGTTGTCAATCCCATGGAGAATGGGACTAACAAATCATGGAAGTTCTTGAGTCCATGCTAATTTACATAGCTTCAACTATCATTTAGGTCACATTTTGATATACGATGATAAGCTCTACTTATTTGGCCGACAACAGCAAATTAGTAGCTTAGGTGACAAAAGTTAGTTTGCTAAAATGTCATTTAAGAGTTGTGGAACACCTAAAGATGGCTTAGACACATAAGCCAAAAAAAGATTGCTTTCTTACTTTTGTTGTGAAGGGAAGACATCTACCACCATTGTGATCCAGGGAAGTCCCTCCTCCATATTTTCTCTCTTCCCTCTCTTTTCTCCCTCTAGTCTATGTCTTCCTCCCTTCTTCCCTTGTTCCATGGTTTTTCTATTTTTTCGGGTTTTGGTTAGGGTTTCATTTTGGGGTTTTCTCAAAAGGGACTTAGAGAGAGAGGAAGGGAAGACACACACACACAGAGGGAGAGAGAGAGAGAGAGCTGATGTGGTTGGTAAGTATGTTGTTTACCAAGCATACTTTTTTTTTCTTTTGAAAGATGTTTACCAAACATACTTATATGCTAAATCAGTAGAAACCAAGATTATGTTGTTTACCAAGCATACTTTTTTTTTCTTTTGAAAGATGTTTACCAAACATACTTATATGCTAAATCAGTAGAAACCAAGATTAGCTACTTGAGGCATAAGCAGCTAAGGCAAAACAAAGTGTGATCCAAACGTCGCCTTAAAGACGAGGACCTTTCCCTAAAAGGGGTAGGTGACAAGGTGGAAATTTGCACCCTTTCTCTATCGTTGCCTTTATACAACTTGGCATTAGCTACTAGTTGTTTCGCATCAGCCACCTGCAATACCGATGGTATTGGTTGATGTTATCATGTTGAAAGCACTACCTCCCCCATGCCCTTTTGAGCCTTCCTTTTGCTTAGAGCCTTTAATTTGAACCAACTCACTCCTTATCAGCACAATTCTTGGTTTTTGTTGCACACGACTACACCATCTAAGTCTGCTTTCCCTCATCTTATTACCTATTGGTGCTACATGCAAGTTCCCTTGAATGCATCCATTTCTAATCCTTTCCTTCCATGTCTTGCCATGGATCACAAACTGATTTCAAGTTTCAACTACAATTACCCTACGAACATGATGTTCCTTAATTGCCCAACATTCTGTCCCATAAAGCATGGCTCTAAAACAAATTCCACCCAAAGATCTCCTACACCACCCGCAACCAAAATCTAACCGCAGCCACAACATAACAGTATAACACTAGCAAACCACCACAATAGTTAACCCCACCATCTCCTCATATCAGCAACCCCCATGCCAAATGGTGGCCACCCATGTCAGCATCAAACACTCACTTCCTCAATTAATCCAATCTGGATTTAGTTGGGGTCCAGATCTATCAATCAGACTGCTAACCTAATCCAGATCCTCAATCAGCCCAATCTGAATGGTTGGAAGGTCCATATCTAAAGGTCAATCACTGATCTAATCCTGATACTCGATCAGGACAATCTGGATGGTTGGATGGTCTATACCTAAGGGCTAATCGTTGATTTAATCGAGATCTTCAATCAGGCCAATTTGGATGGTTGGATGGTCCATATTTGAAGGGTCAATCGTTGATCTAATCCAGATCCTCAATCAGGCCAATCTGGATGGTTGGGATTCGATCCAGATGCATCGCCCTTCCCACAACTTTTTCCAGGATCGTATAGATGAGAATCCCCAAATGAAATGCATGTCGGTGAAAACTCCGCAATAGCAATGAAAAAATGGAGAAATGCGAAGAATGGCATACCGAGAAATGGACGTCCAGATCGCCGGATGAGATATGGAGCTTCAGTGAAGGAATTGTCAGGAAATGAAAGAGAGGCCTTTTGCAGAGGGAGAAGGCATGCGGAGAGGAAATGCTGACGCTACGCGCGAGTACGGGAGCGGCTGGGTGGGGGCGCGAGTTGGATGTTACGCGGGTAACAACTTAGTGGGTGTTACTACCGTGGGGCCCACCTTGATGATTTATTACATATCCACGCCGTCCATCCGTTTCTACAGGTTATTTTAGGATGGGTTCCAAAAATTAAGCAGATACAAATCTCAGGTGGACCATAACGCAGTAAACAGTGGTGATTGAGTGCCTCACCTTAAAAATTTCGAAGGGCCATAGTAAGGTTTTCTTAATGTCTATTTTACATCAAAGATAATGTTAAAAAGATAATGGATGAAAGAAAAATACAAATACAGGTTGGTCGAAAACTATCGTGGCCCATGAAATGTTTTTAATGGTTATTCATCACTGTTTTCAATTGTATGGTTTACCTAGATTTGAATCTTCTTGAGGTTTGTAATCATGTCCTAAAATGATGGAGGAAAACAGATGGACCGCATGGATATACAAAACTTATCAATGTGGGACCCACACGGCTAGGGTAACACCCACTAAGCTGTTACTTCGCTCCCGGTTGGGTGCGGCCCGGGCCTCACCTAAGTTGGGCGCGGTTTGGGTGAATCGCCGGTCCCACTGAGGTCGGTGAACCCCTGTGGCGCCACTGTCATGTATGTACCTTACATCTACACCGTCCATACATTTTGAAATCTCATTTAACGAAATTATCCCAAAATTAAAGCAGATCTAAATCTTAGGTGGACCATACCACATGAAATAGTAGTGATTTAATCCACACCTTTAAAAACTTCATTGGGCTACTGGAATGTTTATTTTTATCCAACCCCTTGAAAAGGTCTCAAATATCTGAACGAAGGTACCAAAAACAATTCAAATTGACCCAAAACTTTTGTAACCCATGAGGAGCTTTTAATGATTGAGTACCATTGTTTATTGTATTATAGTCCACTTAAGATTTGGATCTACTTCATTTTTTAAATCACTCTAGAAGAGTTTTCAAAATAAATGGACGGCATGGATGTAATACACGGCACATCACAGAATAGATGGCACAGTAAGGGATCCACCCACCTCGGTCAATCAGGAGATCCAGCGAAGCCGTGCCCACCCGGCGAGATGGCGAGGCCCACCATGATATATTTATTTATACTCACACCGTACATCCATTTTTCCGTACGATTTTATGCATGAGCCCAAAAATAAAGCAAAACAAACTCGAAGCGGTTGTCGCGGACCCGGATGGTGAGAGAACAAATATCAACTTATCCAAAACTTTCGGGTCATTCCTAAAATAAACTGGAAAAACAGATGGACGGCGTCGATATACAATACGCGAGACATGTGCCGTCTTGTATGGAGCTGACCATTCATCAGATGTCCCATTGGACGGCCCTAAAATCAGGACGCGAATTGCCTGTGCCCCAGCCACAAGTCGGAAGCTATATAGGGCCACAGAGATGCCGGTGACAAATCCACTCCGTCCATCAATTCCTCAATGTCACAATAGGATAAGAGTCCAAAAATCTGGCTGATTCATAACTAAGTGGGCCGCACCGCATGAAAGGGTGAAAATGAAAGTTCTACGGTTGAAACATTCCTGGAGCCGGCCATGATGTTTATGTGCCATCCAAACCGTTCATATGGTTATTGCCACTCAGATGAACTGTAGGCATAAATGTCATCCTGATACAAAAAATTCCGTATCCCCCACAAAGTTTCCAATTGCAGGCGTTCAATAACCCACTGTTTCATGTGGTGTGGCCCATCTGAGTTTTAGATCTACCTATTTTTTCATTTCTGTCCTATTGTTATATTGAAAAACTGATGAACGGAGTGGATTTATCACGGGTGGGCCCTATAGAGCTTCCAACCACGTATTTCATTTGACCGGCCGCACAGGCAATTGGCGTCCGTAAAATCATGCGAATCTATTCGTCGCTCGTCGGTAAGCATTGCATAGATTGAGGATACCTTCATCAGATCAGTCCGACGTGCGATAAGTTAGTGCGTGTATGCCAATCACTTCAACTCGTCGGGCGCAATCCCCGGGCGCGAATTAGGTGTTACCCCGGGAACAGCTTAGTGGTTGGTACCTCTACCGTATGGCCCACATGGATGATATTTTGTACATCCACTCCGTCCATCCGTTTATTCAGCCCATTTTAAGATAAGGTTCCAAAACTTATGCAGATCCAGATCTCAAGTGGACCATACCACTGGAAACAGTGTGATTGAGTGCCCCACCATTAAAAATTTCAAAGAGCCCATAGTAAGGTTTTGGTAATGTTTATTTGCAATCAAAGCTCTTGATAATGTCAATAAGGTCTCGATGAAGGGAAAATATAAATATCAAATTGACCCAAAACTTTTGTAGCCCACAAAAACATTTTTAATGGTTATTAATCATTGTTTCTAGTGGTATGGTTCACCTGAGATTTGGATTTTCTTAAGGTTTTGGATCATATCCTAAAATGATACGAGAAAACAGACAAACGGTATAGATATTTATAAAATACATTACGATGGGCCCCACATGGCAGGGGTAACACCCACTAAAGTGTTACCAGGGTAACATCTAATTCGCTCCCGCAATCTCGAGCTCAAGAACTTGTATTTCTATAATCAAAATCACAATTACCCATCAAATCAATTGAAATGCAAGGAAATCCGATGCATTTCATAGTATATATTACATCAATTTGATTTTGATTGCTAAATCAACTTTAATATTCTAAATTAGTGTACCCCAATGCTAGTTGGCGATTCACTAATGCATTTCATTGTATTTACATCAACTTGACAACGATGCATACGTGTAAAGTACGCCTACAACCCACGTGCGGATGATGCTTATGGAGATTCAAACATTGGTTCAAAATAGCAAAAACCATTTTCTTACCATCTAGCTATACAAACTTTTTATAAAAAAAAAAATTTATAATAAATATATTTATTTACTTACTCAAAATAAACTTTTATTTTTAAAATTTATTTTTATTATAAAAAGCACAATAATCCCCCACAATTTCTGTAATGACCCCGTTTTTCGAAATAATTAAAATAACAATTTAATTAATTATTTATTAAATTACGTCATTTATTATATTAATAAATTAATAATAAATAATCCGTAGGGAATTAGTATAGGATCCCTTTATTAAAGTGGCTCAAAATAAACCCTAGAACAGCGTAAAAGTGTCAGATTTCACAAAACTCACAAATTTACAATAATTACGAAAATGTCATTAGTTAAACTTAAGTTAAACTGACGATTTTAAGTATACTAGTTTCTGACAATCTGTTTCATGCAAAACTTCATATAATAGTTTAGGAAAATATTTTAACCGTACACGTCAAATTTCAGCCCTCCAATCACCCTACAAGTACCCTAATCAGAAATCGGGCTATTAGTAGGCCATCTAACCTCAGATCTGCCTCATTTTTTATGTCCTGCCCTAAAATTTTGTGGCCTACTTGATGAATGGACTGGATTTGTCCCATGCATCATGGTGGGACCCACGTACATGGGGAGCGCGTGTCATGCTCGGTCAAACGCGGTTTGACCGCGGACCGGACGGGCAAAGTGAGAAGAGCTTCTTCTTTTTCTTTTATGCTATGACAGCATAGTCCGTTGTCGACCGGACGGCCTTGCCGTCCATCAATGTGGACTTCATTTTGTTAATCTAAGCCATCCATCCGTTTTAGTTTCCCCATGAAAGCACTCCTCTTAAGTATCTCCTCCATCAGCCGAACACCCAGTCCTCTTCAAATCATCGTCCAGATTAAAGACTCCCAAGATGAACGGATCTGCCCTGCATGGACGTCAGAAAATTGCTTCATTAATGTCATGTGGACCCCACCTAGGTATCCTACGATCTGTATTGTCCAGAGATTCATGGAAAGAAGGTTCCTTCTTCAACTCGGATACGAATCCGTGAAATCCGTCGTGAACGTCATCCGAATTCAATCCAAACCATCCATTCCCTTCTAGATGGAATTCCGACCCTTCTCTATAAAAACTCTCCCTTAGGCAGGGCCGTATACTAGTTAAAGAAAGAGAAAGAGAGAGAGAGAGAGCCCTGTATACTGGTTAAAGAAAGAGAGAGAGAGAGAGAGAGAGAGAGAGAGAGAGAGAGAGAGGTATCTGTGTAGAGTTGTTACCGCTGCTGCCCGATCCTAAGATCAACTCTAGAGAAAGGAGAGAGAAAAATAAGAGAAGAAGAAGAAGGAAAGAAAGAAGAAGAAAGAAAAAGAAGAAGAAGAAAAGAAAAAGTGAGTTGTTTCTCATATGGTTTTTCTACTATGTAATCTTGGTTTATTTCAATTAGTCGCTGATTATTTTTACATATTCAAGTTAAGTTTTCTTACTACTGTGAGATTTAATTTGTGATTTAGAATTGGTTTTATCTGAATGACGATTGAGAACTCCAGTTTGAGTTAATTTTGAAATTGTTCCTTTGAAGATTTAAGTCTGCCACGTTTGAAAGTTTTCAGGTTGCATATTGTGAAATCCCGATATTTTTGGATTGTGAACATGGCTTCAATTATGGTTAATTGTTGGAATTTAAGTGTTTATGTTCAGTTTGTATTTGATCCTTAATGAATGTGTTTGTGATGATTTTTGATAAATCATGAGAATTTTGTTATATATTGTGGGAATTATATGAATACTTGTAGTTATGATTGTGAATTGGTGTCTTTAGGAAAGGTTGGAAAGCTATATAATTGGCTTGAATTGTTGTAAAAGGATATATGTTTAGTTTTGGAATTGTTGGGAAGGGATGACATGAATCATGCACTCCATATGATTGAGAACTCTAGTATGTGGTTAATCACTTGACTTGTTTTGGGTTGAGCACACGTGAGTGCTGCAATAGACCGTTGCTCCATTAATCGAGGCCGGTTGGGTGAGCACCCAAGTGTGTGCAATAGACCAACTATGTAGGCCAGGTGGAGGCTCCATTGATCGAGGCCGGTTGGGTGAGCACCCAAGTGTGTGTAACAGACCAACTACGCAGGCCAGGCGGAGGTGTGGGACAGTTCGTGATCCGAGTTGGTTATGCCGCTAGGGACCGATGTTCCAAGATGATAGTGTTAACCAACTGGACGTTCTATTGATTACCGTACTGAGATTGTTGAGATGTACTTGCATACCTTGCATCATGTGCATGTTTAAGAGATTTTGGTTTGGAGAAATTATCATTAGATTTGTAATGATTTGTATTTTAGTGGTTATGTGGTTTCCTATATTAAATTACATGTGCTAAATCGTACGAGATTACTCACCGACTTTTATAGCTGACACAGTATTATGCGATTAACCGTAGTGACAGGTGATGATTTAGAAGACTTCGAGGAAGGGATTCCAAATGAGGAGATACTCTAGAAGATTTTTTTTTGAATTGATTTATTTTTATTTTAGTTTGAAAGTGTTGATGTAATAAGGCCAATTAGATGGCCATTAGTGTAGATAGTTTGGAACAATTTCGTAGACTCATTGATTAATAGTTTAATTTTCAAAGCTTAGTTTATTTTGATTTTATATATTTGGTACCATGTGAATGGAAAAGAAATTTCCAGTTGTGATTGTAAAGGATTCATTCATTATTTACATAACACCCTTAATTTCGGGATTTGAGTTTATATACTCGAGTGTCGAATTTTGGGGGCGTTACAATTTCAAAAATAAATCAAATGCTGGAACATATGGCATATCAGTATAAATAGATGCATAAGTAAATGTATCTTGTGGATTTGAACCATGACTTTAGTACATGTGTATTAAAGTTTTGCCAAGTACTTAGTAACCCATTAATATTGAACTAAAGACCTTATATGACTCACTAAACACATAGCAGACATCCATTTATATGTAACTTCAAGATCTAAAAGTTTGCACATTTGTGGCCTTATGCATATCCTGTTTTCATGAGTATTTTAGAGATGATTCCAATTTCTTCAGAAGCAGCATCATTTCTCTACTCATATAGGGGATCTATCCAAGATGATTTTGCTTCATCTTAGTAAAAATTGTTTATAAATCTATTAAGAGTTAATACTTAGCTTCTTATAAAATTCCTTGTAGTTTTATTCCATGCTTTGATATAAGTTCTAAAATCATCATTCTTTTCATTGAATGATAATTAACATTACCTAACCTAGCATGCCATAAAGATACTGAATCAACTATATAAACAGAAGCATTATTATTATTATTGATATTCAATTTAATCATATCATTATATGAATATCATTTGCTTACAAACATACCATTCTTGGTGATAACCAACTTATTAGACTCATATGCTATCTTGAATCCCCTCTTATTGAGAAGATCCACTAACACTAAATTTTTAGACATATTAGGTACATGTAATATATTTGTTAGCATCAGCCTTGTGCCTAATGTAAGCTGAAGTTCCACAGTTCCTTTTCCAACAACATTCGCTCGAACGTTATTACCCATCTTCACCTCTTGTCCATTGGCTATGCCTTCGTAGGTCATGAAGATGTTTTGGTCCTTCGATATGTGAATGGTTGCACCAGTGTCTAGCCACCATCCACCATCAGATACTACTGTATTAGATTCAATAACCATTACTACAAGTTGATCTTCTGCCATGTTAGCCTGAACTTTCAGTTGTTTCTTCCTATGTTGACATTCCTTTATGTAGTGTCCTAGCTTTGTAAAAGTGACACTTTCCTTTCTTTTTTCCCTTTTTTTTTTAAACTCGGCATTCTTCTTTGGATGAATGGATTTGGAGTTATGAGATTTTGGCTTGTCCTCTTCTATTATATTTCCTTTGGAATTATTTTTGGAAGCATCTTGTCTCTTATCTTGGTTTCTGGACTCTTCTTCTATATGTAGATGTCATTGAAGCTCTTCAAGAGTGTACTTATTCTCATCATGTTTCAGTTTATTTTTATAATCAAACCATGATAAGGGTAATTTTACAATTACTACACTGACTAGAAATTCTTCAGGAAGATCTATACCACCAATCTCCAATTCATTAACCAAGTTTTATAATTCAGTTACTTGAGAGAGAATTGGCTTATCATTTTTAAACTTGAAGTTGACATAGTTATTGATCAGAAATTTCTGAATACTGGCTTCTTCAGTTTTGTATTTTTTATCTAATTTTGTCCACAATTCTTTAGCAAATGATATTTTACGGTACAAGTTATAGATGGAATTAGAGAGGGCATTTAGGATATGACATTTCAATAGAAAATTGTCCTCCTTCCTTTTCTTTCGTTCTGCCTTCACTTGTTCTAAGTCGTCATCTCTTGGCTTAGGCAGTGTAAATTTTCACGTTGAAATTCAAACGTGTGAGTTCATTGTATCCTAAAGATAATTTTCCTTTTTTCCTTCTTTTGCACTTGTTGGTATCTTAAAAAAAAGGGCAGTAAATCTGTCTTCAGAAATTGACTATTTTAGTCGAGCCTTGAACCTGTTGGATTTGATTATCTCATTATAGTTCTCTTTTGTTCTCCGTTGTGTACTAAAAGACCACTAAATCCAACATTTAAGACAGATTTTTTCCCTTATAATCATAATGGAGGCAATTTATTCCATTCAAATTATGAATTAAGACTTTGTACGACCGGATAGTTTCGACAGTTAATTCTTCTCAAGGTGGCAGCAAAAGATGCTTTTCTTTCTGACAACTCTTAAGTTGTCCTACATCCTAGATGAGTTTTAACACCAATATGCCTGAAAAATGTTTTAAGGAAAAACACAGTAAGAGTGCAAATTAAAGAGCACTGGACAATAGATTATTTGATCTGAAAATCGAATATTTTTCAGAGATAGACGAAGAAGAAGATGTTCCATTTCCTTCGTTACAGAAAGTTACTCCAAGTCAACATCCAAACACTCAAAATTCAATCCTTACAAAATCCATTTCTAAAATCCCATTCCAAAAAAAACCCACCTTTTTCTCTCCTTCAATACCTCCAAAATTCATGTGCGCTCTCCCCAGAAAAGGCTTTAACAGCCTCCAAAGCTATCAATCACAGGACCCCAAAAGACCCAGATTCTGTCCTCAAATTCCTCAGATCCCATGGATTCTCAAAAACACACATCGAATCCGTCATCATTAATGCCCCACAACTCCTCTTCACCACCGAATCCAGCTTAAGAACCAAGATTCAGTTCTTCAAAGAAAAGGGCCTTTCCGAATATGATATAGTGAGCATCATCATTTCAGACCCCGCCATCTTGGTTTCCAGTCTCGAAAATCGGATAAAACCATGGTTCAATTTCCTTTCTAGCGTTGTGGGCACAGACACATTATTGATCAAATCGCTCAAGCGGTCGAAGTTCCGATTCAGTCTGAAGAAGGCTGTAGTTCCCAATGTGGCCATTTTGAAGAATTGTGGTGTCCCAAATCATCAGATTTCGAAATTGCTTATGGGACAACCGTTGACATTGATTGTAAAGTCCGATCGGTTTAATGAGATTTTGAAGATGGTTCAGGAAATGGGGTTCAATCCATCAACATATTTGTTCGTGGAGGCAATCCGTGTGATAGTGGCTCTGAGCCGTCTGATGTGGAATAAGAAATTTGAGGTCTATAGGAGCTTGGGGTGTTCAGATGAGGAGATCTTATTAGCATTTCATAAGTGCCCAGGCTGCATTGCAATATCGAAGGAGAAGATTAGAACTTGTATGAATTTCTTTGTGAAGAAATTGGGTTGGAGTCCTTCAAGCATTTTGGTCTACCCGAGCCTATTGTCACTTAGTTTGGAGAAGAGGATTGTGCCCGGCATAAGTTTTGGCGGTTTTTGGTGTCGAAGGGTCTGATTAAGAAGGATGGCAAGTTCATGAAAATCTTTATGGTTGCAAGCGAGAAGCGGTTCTTGGAGAACTATGTGATGAAGTACCAAGTGAAGGTTCCAAAGATATTGAAGATTTATGAGGGCATGATCAGGTCAAAAGCAATTGGATATTAAGGATGGAGAAGAGTGTGAGGTTCGGTAATTGTAGCATTTTGTTCGTGAAATTGGATTGTTGTTGCTCTTGAAGAATTTTGTTCTATTGCATTTTGCTTGTTTAGGAATGGAAATTTCAACTCTTTATTACCGTTGAGAGCTTCATGACTCCATTTCGGCAATTGTTTATTACATTTTAAGTAGTCAGGAATGGACATCCCAAGATGACTGAAATCTGAGTGCTAATGTTATTAACTGGCTGTGTGTCCAAGACAGTGAAATTTACTAGGAAGTACAATTTCTCAACTTAGATCAACACGTCCTTGACTCCCCTCTCGGCATCCGATTTGAATGATCGACAAGCTGTAATATTGTCTTAATGGGTTTTAATTCACTGAGGCCCGAATTGTTCATATACTGAGAAGGGTATCAAGTTTACCATCGCCCCTAAATTTTAGAGTGCTTGCTCGATCTAGAAGTTACCTATGATGTATGAGATAATACGACTTCCGAGATCTTTCTATTTTGGGAGAGCATTTTGTTCGATAATAGTGTTCACTTGTTCTGTCAAGAAGGCTTTCTTTTGCACATTTATCTTACACTTCTTTGTGCATAAATCTTTCAGAAACTTAGCGTAGGACGGAATTTGTTTAAGTGTCTTATAAAGGGATATTAATTTCGAGTTGCTGTAAAACCTCCAGAATATCCTGATTGTCCATTGGTCGTTTTGATGTGAGAAGGCGTTAGGGAAACGGGGCCACAACTTTATAACCAAGCTCGACAACTACTCCTTTAACACTTAAGCATATCAAATTTCAAATATTATAAGTTTACTTACTAAAGTAAAATAAACTAATAAGTTTACTTAACTAGATTATAGTAAAATTATAAATAACTTGTATTCAAATCGGGTTCGGGTTGGGTCGGGCAACCCAAGACCTCAACCCAAGCCTGACCCAAGCTTTATCGGGTTGGTGTTTGCATAGCCCAAGCTCGAGATCAGGTTTGATATTTCCTACCCAATCCTAACCCAATGTCGGGTCAATCATGGGTCGATCGGGTTGAACCCGCCCGACTTTCAGCCCTACCACGTAGCCCACCACTAGTGATATGAAGAATCTAAACCAACCATCTTATAGAGTACATTGATATCTGCAAAACCATGAAGATTTCATATCAATAAAATGTGCAAATTTATTATACCAGTTGAAGGAAGATGGACAGTCTTGAGAGATTTCGCCTGCACATGTTCTAGAAAAGCCCTAGATGTTTTGATTTGCAGACCCCATTCTGAAACTAATTTGGACAATCCAGACCGTCTATCATGTAGAGGAGGAATTTTTTTTAGCAAAGTTTTAAATTTGAGACCAATTCGACCTTTGTACACTCCGTACCGTCGACCACAAAATGAGTAGTTCTGCAGGTGTCCGATTGCGTGAATTGGAGAGGCGGTCATTATTCTGATTTATGAGCCCACTTCTTTGAGAGATCTAAACTATCCATGAGGAAGTCCAAATGCTAGGGAATCTATAGTTCAAATTTCAAGGAAATTAGACTATTGGTTAACCCGTATGAAGCAAAACAAAATTAACTTCGTTCCTGTCTTACTGTTTTCACTATAAATAGGGTCCTGAAGCCACTTCTCAAGTACGTTTTTCAGTAGGGTTATTGCCATTTTGGGGGTTTTGGAGCATGAAAGAAAACAAGTTTCCTTTCTATGTACATTGCTGGCGATGGGGGCTAGATTATTAGATTGTTGAAAGATTGGTGGTGGTGTTGGCCAAATAGAGGAGAAGAAGAGACAGGGCTGGTGTTTTCCAGCTAGATGATTTCTCAATTTATTTTTCTGGTTTTTTTTTATTCTCCAATGTACACCATGGATAGCTAAATTGTTTGCTAGGGTTGAGATGAAGCCCCTGATCGAACAACCCTTGATGTTTATTGATTTTATTTAACATTAATTAAATTATATTTTTCTCTTGTGGTTGAATTGCAAATTTTTTTCAGATTTCTCCAATCTTTGAGCTTGACCATAGTCTATATTTGGGTGTTGTTTGGAATTGAATAATTGGAAATACTTGTGTCTGACCATGAACAGGTTTCCTATAGAGAAAGAAATAAGAATTACAATCTACCATGCCTGAACATAGATGGGAAATTATATTCCATGAGATATTCCCAAATTTCATTGTTTGTGCTGTTTTATTTTAATAATAAATGATGAATGTGAATTTGATTGATTTGATTAATTCTTGATGCTTCTATTTGCATGACTATTTAGATACCTTTATTAAGAATAATCATTATTTAAGGAAAACTCATTATGCTTCTATAGAATTACAAAATAGTTGTGCCTAAACAAGGGCATAGGTTGGGCTTTATTTATTTATCTTAGGTCAATTTGAATTTAAGTGAATCATTAAGTGAAATGGGTTAACATAATTAGGGGTTGATTTGAAAGTCCTAGTACTCTCATCTCTGTGAACTTTATTTCTTGTTTCCATCTATTTTCTGCTTTCTAATATTTTTAGTTGATAATTAAGGCATTCATTGAATTAGTTAACTTGAATTCTAGATTTTATATTGGGACAACCAATACTTATGGGAACAATCTTGTAATACATGCCGTGTCTACACTCAATTCGTATACTTGCAAGTTTAAAATTAATTTAGATAAGGTTGGTTTAAAAATAACATGAAGTTTTTGGTGCCGTTGTCGATGATTGTTTCGGTCTAAACTGAGTTTAGGATTTTCACTTATCATAATTTGTAGCTTTAGGATTTTTTTTTTTACATCATTTCACAATTTTTACGAAACTTACTTTATTTTTGTCCGTCTTTTACAAGAATTGGGGAAGGAAGTTGGAAGAATAAGGTCTTCAAAGTGAAGAAGGAGCTCCCAAGTCTTCGAAAATCAACCATCTCGTTTTTCGGTTTCTTTCCTCCAATTTTTGTTTGCATAATTTTATCTCATTTTTGCATATTAGTTTCATCTTGCATTTAGGAATCCTTAATTTTTATTTCTAGTTTTATTTTTCTTAGCTTGCATCTTAGTTTAGAATTGTCATCACTTGGTTTATGCTAGGACATAGATATCAGAACATAGAACTTGCACCTTTTGATCCCAAAATAAAAAAGAAAATTTCGTAGAAGCTTTAGAAACTCTTTGTTTGAAATGAAAGACAAGAATGGAACTAAAACTCTCAGGGATTATTCTGCTCCTGTCCAGTTTAATGCACATTCATGCATAATGTTGCTAGCCACAAGACAACACACTTTAAACTTAATCCAGGAGTCATAAAATTATTGCCCTCCTTCTATAGTTTAGATAAAGAGGACCCATATCAACATGTGAAAGAATTCCTAGACATTTGCTCCACATTGAGGTTCCAAATTTTTTCAGATCATTTAATCTATTTGCGTCTTTTTCTCTTCACTCTGAAGGATAAGGTGAAAGCATGGTTGAATTCTCTACAAGTTGGGTCTATAGCTACATGAGACCAACTATCTAAGAAGTTCCTGAATAAATTCTTCCCTGTTTACAAAACTAATACTCTCCACAGAGAAATCACTAATTTTACACAAAAAGAGGGTGAGCACTTTCATGAATGTTGGGAAAGATGGAAGAACTTACCCCTCAAATGTCATCACCATGGTTTTGGGAAGTGGCAACATGTCTAATATTTCTATGACAATTTGACACCCCAAAATCATTGCATGGTTGATGCCACTAGTGGAGGATCATTTAGGACCAAAAGTGATGTGGAAGCTTGGAATTTCTTTAAAATTTTATGCAAAAATTCTTAGCAATGGAACTATTCAAATAGAGGTGAAACAAATCCCCAACCACAAAAGAAAGATGGCTATATGAAATAGGAATCATTTCGGATTTGTGTGCTAAGATTGATAGTCTGACACAGAAAGTTGATGTATTGATGTTAAATAACAGACCTCCAAAAACAACTCAAACCGAATCATGTGTCATATGTTCTAGCTCCGCTCATCCTACACAGTCTTGTCCATCTATGCAGCGTTTCCAAAATTTCTTTTTGAACAAGTTCATGCTATGAACACTTTCTTGAGACCTGGGAATGATCCTTACTCAGGCACCTGTAACCTAGGGTGGGCTAGACATCTAAATTTTTCTTTAGCAAAAGGACCACATGAGGGAGGACCATATGGGAATCCCTCCTATGCAGTCCTTGTAATATCTTAGAAAAAAATTAAGGAATTTTTATTATTAATTGCTTGGCTTGATATTTATAGAAAACCGCTATGTAGGATATATACTAATTTAAAATTTGCTAAGTATGAATTGATTGATGATATTTTGAGGCACGTCATTTGTACAAATCCTTTTATCCATCTATGCTAATTATTTGAAAATGCATCATTCATTTTATCGTAGGAGGATACATGATGAAATTAATTATATAACATGATCCCCTAGTCTCATGTGCATTGTCATAAAAAGAATTAACTTGGAACTAATAGGTGCAAGTGAGTATTGTCATTTATTAATTCTTTCTTAAATAACTAATTTTGTTAATTATTACAAGAAACTTGGTTTGGGTAAGTGGTTAGTGAGCTTTGTTTGGGAGCATATGTCTTGGGTAGAGAGAGAGAGAGAGAGAGAGAGAGAGAGAGAGAGGATGGTGGAGAAATCCACACTATTGATTGTGTGGGACCTACTTTACTTGTCGATTGTACTTCATCGATCAAGTAAGAGATTTTGTTCTTTTGATCTTTTCTTTTCTGAATTCCTATTTGCTAGATGAAAGGGGATGATCTAATGCTTACTATTAATCAAAGATCTAGACCATTAAAATAAGAAATCAACATGGGTTATGATAAAGAGATCAACGCTTGTAGAAGGGATTTGAAGCATACTTGTTGATCTATGAAAAGATCTAGTTTCCAATATGTTTAACATGACCCAAACTATTAAAATCAATTGAACACATGAGTTTAGGCTAAGGAATAATTATACCATGATCTATACAGTACTAAGATGATTGTGATCTATACAATAAAAAATCCATGCTTATGGAGTGGGCCTACAGAAATCTAATTTGGGACTTCAATTTAGGACTGTCACAAAGTAAATCATGATTTATATATGACTCAAAGTATAGGCCTCACGCTGACCAATTAGGTCAGCTTACGAATGTATGAACGTTGAGCTCTGAATTGTGCATATTCTAACCCCAATTCATCACTCTTTACGTGTGATTTATAGTGTTAAAGACCCCATCTTATACAAAAATCTTGAAGAAATCATGTTAAAAGACTTGGAAGGGCCAGAAAAACCAAAGTGCAGAGTTGTAAGGCTAGAAAAGTAATTTACAGAAAAAGTTGCAGTTTCTGAAGATTAATCCATCGATTGATCCATCGATTGATCACCCAGCTTGAGCGATTGATCTCTCACAACAGAATTGATAGATTTGTTACTGGACTAAAGTGCGGATTTGTGATTGATCTCCCAGCCTGAGCGATTGATCACCCAGCCTGAGCGATTGATCGATAGAGCCTGTAGATCAATTGACAGAATGAAGATTTTTGAAGAATTGCTACTGAAACTCTTTAGACACTTTTTGAACCCAGCGATCAATCACCGACCACTTGCGATTGATCTCCTAATCGCCTGATCGCAGACTACAGTTTTTACAGTTGAATCGCAGGTGCGATTGATCGCTCAACCCAATCGATCAATCGACCATGCGCCCAGTTCAGAAATTTTCAAGTCTGGCTTCAATTTTCTCTGCGTAGTGCGTAAGTTTTACGCAAATTCTCGAATCTTCTATGTTGGTAGAGCCTCAAACCTATAAAAGGACATATAGGGTTCATTCCTAAGGCATCATAAAAGGCAGTGAAGTTCGTGGGAGGTGGAGAGGAGCACTGTGTAGCGTTCGCAACTCCTCCAACTAGGGTTTTTATGGGTTTTCTATGCTTTCTTAGTAGTTTTCTTTTAAGTTTTAGTTCAATCTGTTAATGGTTGGCTAAACCTCTTAGCTAGGCCTAAGAGGTGAAGCTTTTAGTTATTTAAAATGTCTAATTCGAATTAGTTCAAGTACTTTTGAGTTTTATGAAGAACGCTTCTAGTTCTAGTTTGAAATAAAGTTAGTATTTTTAGTTAATCTTCGATCTCTTGTGATTGCTCTTACATGGGATGTTTGGATTACTGAGATTGCTTAATGGGGGTGTTAATTGATAGGATCTTGGGTTGTAAAGATCTTAAATCCATCATGATATGTTGGATGCTAGGGGATCTTACAAATTAAGTTTCCTAAGTGCTTATGTACAACTAAACTAGAAAAAGTTCTTATCTTTGATATTAATTAGAAATAGGTGTGTATGTATTGATATTGGTTTAATACAAGTTTAATTCATGCTTCTAAATCAAGTTTAGTGACAAGGCTTGAGTAAGAATCATGAATGTGATCTAGCTTGTTTTGTGAAGGATTGGGTTGTGTGATTGAATACACTCAATGCCTTAATTGATTATGAGAAAATCATAACAGTGGATGATTCATCTATGTTAGATGCATTATGATGATTTGATTGTTCTATATTCTGATTGGATAGGGATAGAACTCCTATTTCAATTGAGTTATTGGCTTGAATAGTTTGAATTGGCATTGTGAATGATTATTAGTGGATCCTTGGCGCTCTAGTGTTTATTTCCCTAATTTAAGTCTAAAGTAGATAGTTTTTATGTTATTAAATTTTATCCTTCGATATAAATCCGAATTTAGTTCCTAGTTACGTAGTTTACAATTGTTACGACAATCCCTGTGGATCGACCTCGGTCTTACCGATAATTATTACAACATCGGACCCTTGCACTTGAGGCGAGTGAATAAGTTTTTAGCGCCCTTGCTGGGGATTAGGTTAACGGTTCTAAATTTTGTAATTAGGGTATAATTGGGTTAGATGGGTTAGGTTAAGATTTACTGTCTTTGTAGGTTTTTATCAGAATTTTTCTACCAACAGATTTTGTTTGTTTTGTAGGATTTTTCTTCTCTAACATAGTTCTTCCATCTTGTAACATTGTTCTAACTTAGACTCTTTTATTTTTTAAATTTTATTTTTATTTTTCTAATTTCTAGATTTTTAGGTTTAGTTTGTTTTGTGTTGGTTTATGCCCTATTGGGAGCGTGATCATACATCGCGACTTCTAAGTGAGGGAGATTTAGTTGGAGGATTAATTCATCATCGATGAGTTAGAAAACGTCTGGAAAATTCTGAAACGTCTGAAATCATGGCTGAGAATGAACCACACAATGTTAAAAACGTTGAGCATGATGCACCACCAACTAGGATGGAACATAATGAGAATGAGGTACACTATGTTCCTCTGGTTAAAACATTGAAAGATTTTCTACAACCGGAGAGAACAACCACATCTTCTTGCATTATTTTGTACTTAATGTAGGAAACGTGGATCTTAAACCAAGAATTATCAAGTTACTTCCAAAATTTCAAGGACTCAATTTTGAAAGTCCAGATGCGCACTTAAGTGAATTTGAGGAGATCACCAACACCTTTCAATTTAATGATGTCTCCCAAGATGTAATTAAACTGAAATTGTTCCCCTTCTCTCTAAAGGACAAAGCAAAAGCATGGTTTCAATCACTTAAACCTAGGAGCATCGGAACATGGGCTGAGATGACCCAGGAGTTCCTTATAAAATACTTCTCGGTTCATAAAACCAATGCACTAAGGCGAACCATTATGAACTTCTCCCCAAAAGGAGATGAAACATTTTTTCAATGTTGGGAGAGGTTCAAGGATCATTTATTAGAGTGCCTACACTATGGTTATGAAAATTGGCACTTAATTGACTTCTTCCATGATGGATTGAGTTCAAGCATGTGCCAATTTGTCCAAATGATGTGTAATGGTGAATTTTTTAACAAAGCACTCGATGATGCTTAGGACTACTTTGATACGCTAACTGAAAACGCCCAATCTTGGGACATCTCCACTCCAACTAGTAATCCCAAGTCAGCCTTAAGAGAGAAAGGAGTACATATATTAGATGGGGAGGACAGTTTAAATACAAAGGTGGTGGGTCTCACAAAGAAGGTTGAGGCCATAGAATTGAGGAGTGTTAACATGATAACCACCAGTGAGGCCGTTGAAAGTGTATGTGGTATTTTTTAGAGTGATGTTCACTTAACAAAGGATTGCCCAACAATCCTTGCATTTCAAGATATTTTGCAAACTCAATCGAATGCTACAAACACTTATCAATGCCCCTTTAGCACACCAAATTCTAACTCGCATAATCCTGTTGGCGGTGTCAACCAAACCTTAATGAGAGAAATAGACCCATGGTAAATACAAACAATGCTTCTCAAGGGCCTCCTCAAAAGAGCACTCTTAAGGATACATTGAACGCATTCATTATTGGACAAACTCAGATAAATTAGTCCAACATGCAGGCCATGATTGAACTTAAAATTTCGGTTAAAAGAATTAAGATACACCTAGGAGTTAGGGAGAAAGGGACTGTTTTGACCCAATCTTATCTTAATCCCAAGGAACAACTCGAATCGAATTCCAATTTTTCAACCATTCAAGTGGAACATGTTCAAGCCATCACCACTCTTAGAAGTGGTAAAATAATTGAAAAATCTAAACCGGTGAAGGCCACAAAGCCTAATGATCTGGTTGATTTTAAGAGTGAAAGTGAATTGAATAATGCTCCACAAGATGAAGAGCCAAAGCGTGTGTATAAACCTGTGGCCCCATTCCCCCAATGTCTTGTCTTAACCAAAAAGCCAAGTGAAAATCAGGACATCCTAGAAGTCTTCCAATAAGTTAAAATCAACATTTCGTTGTTGGATGTAATTAAGCAAATTCCTTCATATACCAAATTTCTGAAGGACTTATGTGTAGTAAATCGTAAGCAAAACGTGTATAAGAGGGCATTTTTTATAGAACAAGTGAGTGCGATCATACAACAAAACACTCCCCCCAAAATTCAGAGATCCCGAAAGTCCTGCAATCTCTTGCATGATAGGTAACTTCCGGATCAATAGCGCACTTCTTGATCTAGGGGCTAGTGTTAACTTGATTCCCTATTCGGTATATGAGAAACTTGGACTTAGTGAATTAAAAACCACCAAGATAACTTTACAACTTGCGGATCGCTCCATTAGAATACCGAAAGGAGTAATTGAGGATGTGTTAGTCCAAATCGATAAGTTCTACTACCCGGTAGACTTTATCATTTTGGATACGCAAGCGGTTACAAATATATGCCCTCAAGTTCCCGTCATTCTAGGCCGACCATTCCTAGCAACAGCCAATGCTATAATCAATTATAAGAATAGAGTGATGAAAATATCCTTCGAAAATATGACAATGAAGTTGAATGTGTTTCATTTGTAAAAACAACAAGAGGATGAGGATGGTGATGAAAATGAGATTCACATGATTAATTTCATAGATACAATTGTGGATGATGATGAGCCACCTTTGGCTAAATTTTTCAAAACCTTAGAAGTTTGCTTGACTCATTCCAAGGAAGAAGTAATTTTAGATATTGATAAGGCCTTGGAAGAGCCAAAATCTAAAAATTTGATTGACAAGACACCAATCGCTGACTTGAACAATTTTGTTGTGTAAGAATTTGATGGATTACTTGATTCACCTAAGGAGAGGCCAAATTCTAAATGTGTAGTGGTTGAGAACTTATTCAAACCTACACAAGTGACCGATAAAGTAGAAGTTTTCTACACTCTAGAAAAGTGTTTGGCATATTTTGAGGATTGGGATGATCCTATGATCCTTGACATTGTTAATGCCTTAAGGGAAACTTCACTGGTGCCCAAAAAGACTCCTTCAACAGAATGTAAACCGATTTATCAATTGTGGAGGCATCGGTAGAATCTGATTGTGTGGAGACCATAATGACTTGTGAAGAAGAAATACAAGTCTCCATATCTCTTTAGTTTGTTCAAACCGAAGGGCACCATCTCTGGGATGACCCTTGAATGATTTTTTTCCCAGACAAGTTGGAAATGAGAGTCATGTTTAATAATTTCCAACCAAAGAAATTCTCATTTCCTGACACATGGAGTGATAACTTTGAGAAACCCGCTGAACTTTTTCAGCAGAATTTTCAACTGATTACCATGACGAACATTACCCATGTGCATTATGAAGCATGATGGTGGATGGTATTACTGAAAAATCTTTTAGTCCACCTCATAATCTTGTTAGATTTCATTCCTTTGGATGATCATTGTATTAAGATTGACCTCCTAGTCTGATGGAGGTGTAGAGTAGTTTATATTAGTTTGAATTATTTAAATTGTCTGAGTTGTAGACTTTCATGATCAACTCTCTCAAGTACTCTCGTTTTCACCCTCTTTTATTTTTATCATTGCTCTTATGTTATTGCTCATTGCATATCTTTTTACATTGAGGACAATGCAAGATTTGGTTGGGGGGTGACATTCTTAGATGAATCTAGTGTTTTGTAACATTTTGAGCAATATTTGTATAAATTTTTTATAATTTTTCTGAAATTAAAAACTCTTCTGGAAAACTTTGTTACTATGCACTTGGGATGTCATAAGTATGAAAGGATGAGATACGAATTGGTATGAATTTGAGACCTCTAAATTTCCTTAAATATAATAGTTTTCTATATGAATTTTCCTATTTATATGATCAATAAAAAATTTAAATACTTTTGAGCCTAGTTCACATTACGCGATTCTCATGGTTTGAAGGAATTATATAGATTTGTAGATTAGTTGGACTTTAATTTTAAGGTGTTAAGGAAACAAACCGGGGAACTTTGTCCATCTTTATTCATGTAAAATAAGAGAAAAGAAAGAAAGATATGGATTTCTAAAAACCTTATCTCATGCATATGAAAAGAAAAAAATAAACTATGGTTATGATTGAATATATATATATATATATATATATATATATATATATATATATATATATATATATATATATATTCCGAAAAGGGCTACCTATTACCAACTAGGGGATGGTCTACCCGTAACTAAAGCTGGAAATGGGAAGTAGTGTGCAAGTCGTTGAAGGAAAGGTAAGGCAAATTCTTGTCATAGGCATTTAGTGGAGCTGTATACATTTAGATCTTTAGTTTGACTTATCTATGAAGAAGGTAATCCTAAAAACTCGTAAGATGAACATTCACTATGCACACTAGGCCATACTTATTTGGATTCTTCTATTTATCAATCAATTGGTGGGGATTCTATTTGAACACTTATTATTGTTATAGATAAATTTGGCCTCCTAAAAGATGCGATCAAAGAATGATCAAGAGGAATCACGGTCGCATCCCAAAATGCGAGCAGCTCAGGTTTGTGCTCGTCGAAAGGGGTCACATCCCAAAATGTGAGCAGCTCGGCTCGTGCTCGTCGCAAGGGGTCGCATCCCAAAATGCGAGCAGCTCGGCTCGTGCTCGTCGAAAGGGGTCGCATCCCAAAATGCGATCAGCTCGGCTCGTGCTCGTCGAAAGGGGTCGCATCCCAAAATGCGAGTTGCTCGGCTCGTGCTCGTCGAAAGGGGTCGCATCCCAAAATGCGAGCAGCTCGGCTCGTGCTCGTCGAAAGGGGTCGCATCCCAAAATGCGAGCAGCTCGGCTCGTGCTCGTCGAAAGGGGTCGCATCCCAAAATGCAAGCAGCTCTGCCGTGCTCGTCGTAAGGGGTCGCATCCCAAAAATACGAGCACTCTTGATATGAGCAGCCCCCTCATATGAGCAGCTCCCGACATATGAACGGTCCTGGTCTCTGGTCTCTAGCAAGGATGTCCTTCGTCTCATAGTACCAGTAGCCCATATAGGCTGGTTTTGGCTTGTTTATATTTATAGCTTTGAACATATCCATCAAGAGACGTAATCAGCTAGACGTCTGGAAAGCTTAGGTTATCCCCTAACCTAAGGATTAACAAGATAAGCATCTTATCCCTTAAAATCAGCAGTAATCCTAACAGATTCCGTAACAGACTGGATCGCTCAGATTTTTATAAATAGGTGACTCTACAGATGATAAAGGTATTCAATCTTTAAGCCCCATAATCTTTTTCCTCTCTTTATAACCCTACCCTATCTAACTGAAACATCGGAGGGCCAACGGCTGGACGCCGACCACCCATAGTTTTTCCTCTGTCTCTTTTCAGGTTCAGGAGGAAATCGCTTGGAAGGAAGGTGAATGTCTGGAGGACCCTGTTATAAAACGCGACGTAAACAGATTGGCGCATTCTGTGGGAACTCAATTTGATCATCAAATTTAGCCGCTCCCACCATCGAACATGATGCCTCCCAAAAAGACAGTTCATCCTTCGACTTCAAGGCAGACATTACCTTTGCCTGACGTTACTGAACCGGTGCTTATCCCTCAAGCCACTTCAACGAGCATCCCTCAAGGAGATCCTAACGTGCCATCATAAAACCCGTTATTTGAGACTTCCAGAAGTCAAGAAGATGTCATGCGTTTCCTCGGAAACACACTCCTAAATCTCAACGCTAGATTTCAAGCCTTGTCTAACTGGCTTGATCAGCATTTCCTGGAGCCTTAGAAACTACCTTCCGAAGGGTTGCCGGCGCAACCCATACCGGTGGCTTCCATACACTCTGTGGATGAACCACAGGTTCAACCAAATCATCCTCCGTCAAACCGAATGCCAATCGGCAACCAACCCCCTGCGCTATCCCCGCATTCCATACATTCCAGTGCTTCCCGCCAACAACAATCTCATGGGTCCACCGTCGAAAGGTCAGGTTATACTTTACCATGTGAAGGAGACCTCAAGAGAATCCATGATCGTTTTGATGATATGAAGCAACGATATCAGGCGAATCGACCATCTGCCGTGGTGGCATCAATATATTGATCCGAGTCTCCTTTCACCTGTGAGGTCATGGAAGCACCTTTACCTAGAAAGTATCGTAGGCCCGTCATCACTCCATATACGGGTACTGGCGATCCTCTTGAACATCTGAAAATGTATAGGTCTCTTATGGAGCTGGAGGGACATGGTTTGGAAATCATGTGTAGGGCTTTTTCCCTAACCTTAAAGGAGGCAGCTCGCACGTGGTTTCGGGGGCTAAAACCTCGATCCATCGGGTCCTTTGCACAGTTATCGGAGCTTTTCCTCTCCCAATTCATGGGAAGCATCCACGCAAAAAAATCAGCATCTCACCTAATGGATCTGAAATAGCAGCATGGGGAAACGATAAAGGAGTTTACAGTACGGTTCACTTGCCGAAGCTGTCCAAACTGAAGGTTATACCGAAGAGAAAGGCCTCACCACCCTAATAGCCGGAATCACAAGCGAAAAATTCAGATTCGCTTTGGATAAGAATGCTCCTAAGACTATGACAGAATTCTAAGCTAAAGCTCAGAAGTATATCAACGCAGAAGAAGTTGCTCTAGCGCGTCATGGTATACAGGGCAAGAAGCGCAAGCCGGAGGAAATCTCTCCTTCGGATAAGAAATATCGGCTCGACCGGTGAGACCGCTCTCCCAAGAAAGTCTACTCTGGTAAGTACCAAACTACACTCCCCTCAACCGGCCTCCGAAAAAGGTGCTAGTGGAGATCAAGCATAAACCATATGTGAAATGGCACACAAAGATCAAATCTGATCTTGAGAAAAGAGATAAGAGCAAGTTTTGTTATTTTTACAAAGATCATGGGCACAACACCCAAGACTGTATATCTTTGCGTGATCATATCGAAGCTCTTATTCGAAAAGGTCACCTTCAAGATTATGTTGCCCGACAAGGTCGTTCACCTAAAAGGGGGGAAGCCCCGCCACATCAGAAGAAATCACCTCATCGACATACTTCACAAGAAAACGGTGAACCTACCGGGGAGATTCAGACCATCGTCGGAGGACCGGCTTGTGGAGGAGATTCTCAAGCTTCAAGAAAAGTATATACCCGTAAGGCATCCAAGAATCCCCAGCATATTTACTGGCTGGAACGAACTCCTGAGACATCAGAGTCCAGTCGTCCTTCAATCTCTTTCTCCCTCGAATATGCAGAGGGGATTCACTTCCCTCACGAAGACTCCATCGTAGTCGCGCTAAAGGTATCAAACTATCTGACTCATCGTATTATGGTGGATACAGGTAGCTCTGCTGATATACTCTACCTGGAGGCTTTCAACAAAATGACACTCGCCAGAAGCCTGCTCAAGCCAGTCTCAACTCCCCTCATCGGCTTCGGGGGCGAAGTGGTGACACCTAAAGGAAGCATTGACCTTCCAGTTACCTTTGGTGAGAACCCAGCGAAGACGACTATCTTCATAAATTTCCTCGTGGTAGATCGAAGATCAGCATACAACGCCATTTTGGGGCGACCATTGCTTAATAAGGTTGGGGCAGCTTTACATCCCTTGTATTTGTGCGTCAAATTTTCTACCCCGAATGGTGTTGGGGTTGTACAAGAAAATCAAAGAGAAGCCCGGTCTTGTTATGAGATAGCTCTACAAGACCGAAATAAAGCACAAACGACGCCAGTTATGATGGTAGCACAGGATTCACCCAACTCCCCGACGGATACCTCGTTGGACCTAAGAGAGAATGCTCTCCAATCAGGAACTCCGGGGGAAGAGACAGTGACGATTCACTTAACTGAAGGCGACTCGTCCAAAGTTGTCTACGTGGGATCCTCTTTGAGGAGCGTCTTTCGAGGAGATTTGATCCGTTTCCTCACCGAATACCAAGATGTGTTCGCCTGGTCTCACCAAGACATGCCCGGCATTGACCCCAGTGTCATCGCACATCGTCTGAACGTTGACCCGAAGTATAAACCCGTCCACCAGCGCCGACGTGCCTTCACTGCAGAAAGGCAAATGGTAATCAAGGTTGAAGTCGAGAAGCTGCTCACGGTCAATTTCATAAAAGAAGTTGACTACCGGAATGGGTCGCGAACGTAGTTCTCGTTCGAAAAGCTAATGGAAAATGGAGAATGCATGTCGACTATTCGGATTTGAACAAAGCGTGCCCCAAAGATAGCTTCCCGACCCCGCCAATCGACCAGCTGGTCGATTCAACAGCTGGGCATGCTCTGCTCAGTTTTATGGATGCCTATTCCGGTTATAACCAGATCATGATGCATCCGCCCGATAGCCAACATACTCCCTTCATCACTGACCGAGGCTTATATTACTACCAGGTAATGCCGTTTGGTCTAAAAAATGCAGGGGCCACCTATCAGCGCCTCGACAATAAAATATTCGCCGCCCAAATCGACAGGAATATGGAAGTCTATGTCGATGACATGCTCGTAAAAAGTGTTGTAGAAGACGATCACCTTTCAGATCTTCGAGAAGCTTTCGACTTGATGAGGAAGTATCAGATGAAGCTAAACCCAGAAAAATGTGCGTTTGGAGTTTCTACTTGAAAATTTCTTGGATTTATGGTCGGCCAACGAGGAATTGAGGCAAATCCTGAAAAAATAAAAGCGTTGATAGAGATAAAATCCCCAACCACTCTTAAGGACGTCCAACGTCTAGCTGGTCGCATTGCGTAATGGTGAGTTTTTGATCAATTCACCTGATGATGCTAGGGATTACTTTGATATGTTAGCCAAGAATGCCCAATCTTGGGACATCTCTAATCCAACTAGTAATCCTAAGTCAGCCCCAGGAGAGAAAAGTGTACATGTATTAGATGGGGAGGACGATTTAAACACAAAGGTGATGGGTCTCACAAAGAAGGTTAAGGCCATATAATTGATGAGTGTTAACATGATAACCACCGGTGAGGCCGTTGAGAGTGTATGTGGTATTTATGAGAGTGATGTTCACTTAACAAAGGATTCCCCAACAATCCCTGCGTTTCAAGATATCTTGCAAACTCAATCGAATGCTACAAATGCTTACCAACGCCCCTTTAGTAGACCAAATTCTAACTTGACTAATCTTGAGTGGCGGTGTAAACCAAATTTTAATAGGAGAAATGGACCTATGGTAAATACAAACAATGCGTTCCAAGGACTTTCTCAAAAGAGCACTCTTGAGGATACATTGAACGCATTCATGATTGGACAAACTCAGATAAATCAGTCCAATATGCAAGCCATGAATGAACTTAAAATTTCGATTGAAAGAATTGAGACACACTTAGGAGTTAGGGAGAAAGGGACTGTTTTGACCCAATCTCATCCTAATGTTGAGCTCTTAATTGTGTATATTCTAACCCCAATTCATCACTCATTATGCTTGCTTTTATGGTTTATAGACTAAACTAATGCATGGATTTGTGATTATAGGGATGAGAGAGAGAGAGAGAGGAATCATCAAATAGAGATTTAAAGACGCCAATTAGAAGCAAAGAAGACCATAGCACCAAGTGGGAAAGGGTGGAAGAAAGAAGCAAAGAAGAGAAGAAAAGAAGGAAGAAGAAGACACCCAAGACCGGTCGTCCGACCGGTCATCCAAGGCCCAGGACCGGTCGTCCGACCGGTTCGATCACGCAGGGAAGTAACCCTGCGGCCACAGCTCTCTGGACTGTCCACGACCGGTTGAGGGACTGGTCGTCCACTGCTGCGACCGGTCGTGTGACCGGTCCTTGAATTTATTTTTTGGGTGGAAAAATCTCAAAACTCTTTAGACAGATTTTTCACTTTTGAGACCGGTCGTGCGACCGGTCGTCTGCATAATGAGGCATGTTCTACAAGCCCCAAAGTTCTCTGCGCACTGCGTACTCTTACGCAATTTCTGAAAGATTCTGATGCTGCTGAGCCTCCCCACTATAAAAGGACACCTAGGGATCGTCCCTAGGGTATCTTAGAAGGGTTTGAGCAAGGTGGGAGGCAGTGGAAGTGGATTTCAGAGTTCCATAACTTCTCCTAATTTGTTTGCTGTTTTTATATTTTTCTTAGTTGTTTCATGTTTCCTTAGATCATGAACGGCTAAACCTCTTAGCTAGGGCTAAGAGGTGAAGCTTGTAGTGAATCTAAGATGTTTCAATTCGTTTAAGTTGGTTTTCAAGTTGGATTTCATGTTTATGAACAATGGTTTGAAGTTTAATTCAAGTTCCAAGTAGTTTTTCTTAGTCATATGATGACTCATGGACGTTTGGGTGAATTGCTTGAGTTCTTAATTGTTGTGTGCTAGTCTAGACCTATATGATCTGAGGAATTGGAGTACGCTCTAGTACTATGATCATCATGTGGGAACTTCCTACCAAAGTTCTACTTTTCTGGATTTCTATAGTATGTATGGGACTGTGTATGTGATTTAAATCAAGTTCAAATCATAATCTAGCTTTGTCTAGTGACAGGACTTAATGATGGTTATGATTGAGGACTTAATCTATTGGAATTGGGACTGACCTGTGCAATTGAGCATGCTCATCCTAGCTTGCATTGAGTGAATCATATACCTTGACCTTACATATGGCAGATTGTTGGTTTAACCGTTATATCATCCAACTAGATAGATCTTAATTTCGATTTTAGTTGAGAAAGTGAGAAACTACAGCGAATTGAGCATCGAGGATTGCTACAAGTGGCCTTGAACCCCTAGTGCCTTTTTATAATTGTCTACTTCAGTTTAAGTTCAAAGTTGTTACTTACATCAATCTCCTACAAATCTGGTTGTTAGCTTTTCAATAGAAACTATTGGATGTGTTTGTGAATTCCTACATAAGTCCCTGTGGATCGACCTCGGTCTTACCAAGATTATTACTACATCGCAACCCTACACTTGGGGAAGCGAACAAGTTTTTGGCGCCGTTGCCAGGGACTTTAACGGTTTTTCACAAAATTTCTGAAAATAGTGTCTATTTAAGATTTTTAGGAATATTACTAACTTAGTTGTTTTGTTTGATTTGTTTTCTTTTTCAGGAATTTTTAGGAAGCTGAAGAAGACATAAGGATCTCAAGTGCCAAATCAGGTTCTATCTTTCTAAACTTTACTCTTCTTCTTCTCCTATTCATTCCTATCATATTCATCTCTTGTAGAGTGGGTGGAGACTCCTTTTGTATCTCTGATAGGTAGGCCTTGTGCCACCTAGATTCCTATTAGTCAGCTCTGCCGTCTTGGATCACCTTGTGCTCAGAGATTTTTCTTCTCATCTCTACTCCTCTTTCTTCTTTTTCTGCACTTTTCTCAAAAGATTCAAAGAGTGGGTGGGGAGTTCTTTGAACCCCCATTGACCAGGAGAAATTAGTCTCTATCCTTACTTCTGGCCTAGCCATTGCAAGACCCTTTGTGCTTCAGTCTTAGAGAAGAGTAAAGAAAGGAAGGAAGAACTCTTTTCCCTTTTTGTTTCATTCATTTTGGATTTGCATGCCACATTGGGCTTGGGATTCCAATAACCGACTCATTAGTGAAGGGGGAATAGTTGAAGGAATTGACAGAGAACCACGTCCTAAGAGACATCTAACTTCTCCAATTTTTTCTGAAAATATGGCTGTAAATCAACCTAATCCGATGGCCAATCCAAATTTGGGCCAAAACCAAACCAAAACGAGAGAGAATGTGGTTGAGAATGTTCCCCGACCAAGAACATTACGTGATTACTTACAACCAGCAAGAGCGAGCACTCCCTCAAGCATAATCTTTCCACAAAATGCAGGGAATGTAGATTTGAAACCGGGAGTAATCCAACTCCTCCCAAAATTCCATGGATTAGACAATGAAAGTGCCTATTAATACCTTAAGGAGTTTGATGAGGTAATAACCACCATGCACTTTGCAAATGTTACTGATGATGTGGTAAGACTTAAATTATTTCCTTTTACCCTTAAAGATAAAGCTAAAGTTTGGCTTCATGCATTAAGGCCAAGATCAATTGGTGCATGGACTGATATGCATAGGGAATTCATTAAAAAATTCTTCCCTACTCACAAAACCAACATGTTGAGGCGCCTTATCATGAACTTTGCCCAAAAGGAAGATGGGACCTTCTTCCAATGTTGGGAGAGGTTTAAGGACTTGTTAAATGCATGCCCACATCATGGCTATGAAATTTGGTGGGTTATAAGCTTTTTCTATGACAGACTGACTTCACCCATGTGCCAATTTGTAGAGATGATGTGTAATGGGGAGTTCATGAACAAGGAAGCCGATGAAGCATGGGACTATTTGGAGGAAGTGGCTGAGAATGCACAGTCTTGGGATACATCTAAACCAGCAAATTCCAAGACTAGCCAACAAAAGGAAAAAGGAGGAATTTATGTCTTATCAGAACAGGATAGCATAAGTGCACGGGTGGCCAGCCTCACAAGAAAAGTTGAGGCCATAAAATTAAGGAAAGGAGAGACGATAAACTCCAATGACGTTGAAATTGTTTGTGGAATTTGTGCTGAAAATCAACATGCAACACAAGATTGTCCCACAATTTCAGCGGTTTAGGACATCTTACAAGAACAATCAAATGCCATAAACAATTATCAACGGCAATTTGGTGCTCCAAACTCAAACACGTTTAATGCTAATTGGAAGAACCATCCCAACTTCAATTGGAGGAATGGACCCACTGCGAATGCAAACAATATCCCTCAAGCTCAACCTATTCTAGGACCATCTCTAGTCATTACTCCAAAAGTTACGTTAGAGGAGATGTTGGGTGCATTTGTATCGGTTCAAGCTGAGTATAACAAGACTAATTCTCTGAAAATAGATGGGTTCATGCAAGAGCAATTGAAATTCAATCAAATTCAACTCAAGCCATCAATGAATTGAAAACCTCAATGGCTAGAGTTGAATCTCACCTCAGTATTAGGGAGAAAGGCACACTTCCTGCCCAACCTCTTCCTAACCCAAGAATCCAATTTGAGATACAAGACTCAGGTTCATCCTCCCAACACACGGAGTATGTTCAAGCTATCACCACTTTGAGAAGTGGGAAAATAGTTGATAAATCTAATCCGGTGAAGGCCCCAAAGCCTAAGGATCAGGAAAATTTCAAAGAGGATGATAGCTTAAACAACACTCCACAAGAGAAAGAACCGAAAAGGTAATACAAGCCGGTTGCCCCATTTCCCCAAAGGTTGATTTTATCCAAACCCTTAGACAAAAATCTGAAAATTTTAGAGGTTTTCAAGCAGGTGAAGATCAATATTCCGTTGTTTGATGCCATAAAACAAATACCATCATATGCCAAATTTTTAAAGGAATTGTGTACGATCAAAAGGAAACACAATGTTCATAACAAAGTACTTTTGACTAAGAATTTGAGCGCTATCATCAAACAAGAAGTGCCCCAAAAATACAAGGATCTGGGTAGTCCAACTATCTCATGCATCATAGGAGACTACCGGATTAAACAGGGCTTACTTGATTTGGGGGCAAGTGTGAACCTCATTTCATACTCGGTTTACGAACAACTTGGGTTAGGTGAATTGAAACCCACTAAAACCACACTCCAACTTGCTGATAGATCCATTCGTATACCGAGAGGAATGATTGAGGATGTTCTAGTCCAAGTTGATAAATTCTACTACCCAGTAGACTTTATTGTCTTGGATACACATCCTGTGATAGGTACCGGTGCTCAAATCCCTATCATACTTGGCCGCCCTTTTCTAGCCACTTCCAATGCAATTATCAATTGTAGAAACGGGCTTGTACAAATGTCCTTTGGAAATATGACTCTTGAGCTTAATATATTTGATTTATACAAACAACCACGGGAGGTTGATGATGAGATCCACGAGATAAATATGATTGAATCATTCGTGGAAGATACACTCCCCTTCTCATTATATTCTGATCCTTTGGAGCCATGTATGGCCCACTCTCATGAGATAAATGGTAACACAATACGAGAGATGGATGCCATTTTAGATGTGATGCCGGTGCTTGATAACAAAAGATGGAGGGCCCTATTTGAGCCTTTACCCATAAATGAGAACAAAGCTCTCCCATCCAATATCAAGGCACCAACACTCGACCTAAAACCATTACCAAGTGAGCTGAAATGTGTCTATTTAGGTCGAGATGAGACATATCCGGTAGTGATTTCTTCCCACTTGGATGAGGAACAAGAGAGTAGGCTAATTGCCACTTTATTAGAGCACAAGAGTGCCATTGGGTGGTCGATTGCGGATCTTAAAGGCATAGACCCACTGATTTGTACTCATCGCATACACCTTGAGGAGAATGCGAAGACTCTAAGCAACCACAAAGATGACTCAATCCAAACATGAAGGATGTGGTTAAGGCCGAAGTGGTAAAACTATTGGATGTGGGTATTATCTACCCAATATCCGATAGTCAAGGGGTGAATCCAACTCAAGTGGTACCTAAGAAATCCGGAATCACCATCGTAGCCAATGCCAATAATGAACTCGTACCAACTAGAGTCACTACCGGTTGGAGACTACAGGAAGCTAAACACTGTCACAAGGAAAGACTACTTCCCCCTACCGTTTGTTGATCAAATTTTAGAAAGGTTGGTGGGTCATTCCCATTTTTGCTTCCTTGATGGCTACTCAGGGCACAACCAAATAGAAATCGCCCGTGAAGACCAAGAAAAGACTACATTCACATGTCTATTCGGCACTTTCGCCTATCGACAGATGCCTTTTGGACTATGTAACGCCCCTGCCACCTTTCAGCGTTGTATGATGAGTATCTTTTCTGATATGGTGGGGACAATTCTTAAAGTCTTCATGGAAGATTTCTTAGTATTTGGTTGTAGCTTTGATGAGTGCCTTGAGCACTTAATATCTGTGCTGAAAAGATGTGAAGAGAAGAATCTTGTGTTGAATTGGGAGAAGTGTCACTTTATGGTTTAAAAGGAAATTGTACTTGGTCATATCGTTTTACAAAATGGAATCGAGGTGGACAAATCGAAAATCGATCTTATCTCTAACCTTCCACCACCCAAGAGCATACGAGATGTGCAGTTCTTTTTGGGACACGCAGGATTTTATAGAAGGTTCGTAAAGGACTTTAGTTCACTCTTTCGTCCTTTATGTAACCTACTTCAAAAGGAGAATTCTTTTGAGTGGAATGGAGATTGTCAACATGCCTTTACTACACTCAAGGGAATGTTGACATGTGCTCTCATAATGCAACCACCTGATTGGAGCCTTCCTTTTGAAATTATGTGTGATGCAAGCGACTATGCTATTGGGGCTGTGTTAGGCCAAAGAAAAGAGAAGAAGCCATGTGTTATCTACTATGAAAGTAGAACAGTAAACTCTGCCCAAGCAAACTACACTACAACAGAAAAAGAACTTTTAGCCGTAGTTTTTGCCTTGGACAAGTTTAGGTCTTACTTGATTGGATCGAAGATCATCATATTCACTGACCATGCCGCGCTTAAGTACCTTCTCTCTAAGACAGATGCTAAAGCACGATTGTTAAGATGGATCCTTCTACTCCAGGAATTTGACATAGAAATACGTGATAAGAAAGGAGTAGAAAATGTAGTGGCTGACCATCTCTCTCGACTTGTTCTCACCGATTCCCCTGAAACGACCTCGATCAATGACATGTTCCCTGATGAACAACTTTTTGCAGTTTTCCAATTGCCATGGTATGCGGACATTGCTAACTATCTTGCTACAGGTACGATTCCTACACATTAAAAAAAGCAAGATAAGAATAAGTTCTTCACTGAGGTGCGAAAATTCCTATGGGACGACCCATACTTATTCAAGTATTGTCCTGATCAAATCATAAGGAGATGTGTGCCAGATGATGAACAACAAAGTGTCATCTGCTTTTGTCACTCTCAAGCATGTGGTGGCCACTTTTCGGCTAAGAAGACCACAGCCAAAATTCTGTAATGTGGGTTTTACTGGCCCACTATGTTCAAAGACACACATGAGTTTTGCAAAACATGTGAGCCTTGTCAGAAATTGGGAGGAATCTCCCGTATAAATATGATGCCACTCAATCCCATCTTAACAATTGAAATTTTTGACTGTTGGGGCATCTATTTCATGGGTCCATTCCCATCTTCTTTTGGAAACGCATACATCTTGCTTGCCGTTGACTATGTATCCAAATGGGTCGAGGCCATCCCTTGCTGGAATAATGACCATAAACGGTCATTCGTTTCTTAAAAGAGAATATTCTTTCCCGGTTTGGAACACCTCGAGTCATCATAAGTGATGGAGGGTCTCACTTTTGTAATCGCCATTTTAAAACTTTAATGAAGAAATATGGCGTAACATACAAAGTGAGCACTCCCTATCACCCACAAACTAGTGGACAAGCTGAGATATCCAATAGGGAGATTAAACACATTTTAGAGAAAATGATGAATCCCGATCGCAAGGATTGGTCTCTTCGACTTACCGATGCGCTTTGGACCTACCGTACCGCTTTTAAAACCCCTATTGGAATGTCTCCCTGTAGACAAGTCTATAGGAAGGCTTGTCACTTGCCTGTGGAGTTGGAACTAGGGCATATTGGGCAATTAAGAAGATGAATTTTGATTTTGACAAGGCGAGCTAGTTGCGCAAACTACTATTAAATGAACTTGCAGAAATCCGGAATGAAGCATATGAGAATGCGAGAATTTACAAGGACAAGACGAAGATATTCCATGATAAGAACATTATTCGTAAGACATTCACGATCAATCAAAAAGTCCTTCTGTATAATTCTCGCCGACATTTATTTCCGAAAAAATTGAGATCTCGATGGACCAGTCCCTACATTGTGCAAACTGTCTATCCATATGGGACCGTCGAGTTGTTAAATCCAAGGAACGGCAACATTTTTACGGCGAATGGTCAGCGATTAAAACTGTTCTTTGAAAAGTTTCCTTCAGAAGGTATGTCCATACCTCTGACTGATCCTGTGTATCAGGATGATTGATCTCCTGGTCTGATGGAGGTATAGAGCAGTTAGGATTAGGATTTGGTTGCTTTTGTTTATTTTTCATAGGTTTGTTAGAAGGAAGAAGAATTCCACTTTTTCACTCTCTCGAGTACTATCATTCCTCACTCCCTTTGATTTTCAAATTGCTCTCATGTTTTGCTCATTGCACATCAATGCAAGATTTGGTTAGGGGGTGTAGGATCACTTGGATGAATCTAGCGTTTTGTAACATTTTGAGCAATTATGTAGAAATTTTTCGGTTTTTCTAAAATACAAAACTTCTTTGGAAAACTTTATTTCTATGCATTCAAGATGATATGAGCATAAGAGGAGGAGATATGAAGTGTATGAGGTTGTAAGTCTTGAACTTCTCATAGCATAATGGTTTTATATGTGAATTCTCCTAGTTATGTGATTGATAGAAATTTGAACACCTTTACACCTAGTTCACATTACACATTTTTCATGAGTTGAAATGATTATATGATTTGTGGATTAGCTAGACTTTGATTTAAAGTGTTGAGAAACCAAGCCGGGGTACTTTGTCCATCCTTGTCTATGGGAAAATAACGAAAGATATGGATTTCTAAAAATCCTATCTAATTTAAAAGAAAAAGGAAAAGGAATGATGAAATTGGGAATGATGGAAAAATGGTGGAAAATTTTCGATTAGGGCTACCTATTACCAACCGGGGGATGGTCTACCCGTAACCAAAGCCGGAAATGGGACGTAGTGTGAAAGTCGTCGGAAGGACGGTAAGACAAATTCCTGTCATCAGCTTGTTGTTGCTCTATATATCATCTATAGTCTAGTTGATCTAAGAAGAAGATAATCCTGGAAACTCATGAGATGAACCTTCACAATGCACACTAGGTTGAATTTGTTCAAGTTCTTCTATTTGTCAAACAATCAGCGGGAATTTCATATGGATATTTACTATCTTTTGAGAGTTTATGGTTTCAACCTCTATCACCTAATTTCTCTAACTCTTACACTTGTGTAGCTTGGGATGTATAGAAGAATGGTTTCTAAAGGAGAGTTGGGTTTGGAGAATGAAATTGGTTTCACGCATGTTTTGCTCGGGACTAGCAAAATGCTAGTTGAGGGGTGTGTTGAGCTCTTAATTGTGTATATTCTAACCCCAATTCATCACTCATTATGCTTGCTTTTACGGTTTATAGACTAAACTAATGCATGGATTTGTGATTGTAGGGATGAGAGAGAAGAATCATCAAATGGAGATTTAAAGACGCCAATTAGAAGCAAAGAAGACCATAGGACCAAGTGGGAAAGGGTGGAAGAAAGAAGCAAAGAAGAGAAGAAAACAAGGAAGAAGAAGACACCCAAGACCGGTCGTCCGACTTGTCCAATCACTCAGTAGAAGTAACCCTGCGGCCATAGCTCTCTAGACTGTCCACGACCGGTCGAGGGATCGGTCGTCCACTGCTATGACCGGTCGTGTGACCGGTCCTTGAATTTATTTTCTGGGTGGAAAAATCCCAAAACTCTGTGGACAGATTTTTCACTTTTGAGACCGGTCGTGCGACCGGTCGTCCAGTAGCTCAGACCGGTCGTGAGACCGGTCGTCTGCGTAATGAGGCGTGTTCTACAAGCCCCGAAGTTCTCTGTGCACTACGTACTCTTACGCAATTTTTGGAAGATTCTGATGCTGCGGAGCCTCCCCACTATAAAAGGACACCTAAGGATCGTCCCTAGGGTATCTTAGAAGGGTTTGAGCAAGGTGGGAGGCAGTGGAAGTGAATTTCGTAGTTCCACAACTTCTCCTAGTTTGTTTGCTGTTTTTATGTTTTTCTTAGTTGTTTCATGTTTCCTTGGATCATGAACGGCTAAACCTCTTAGCTAGGGCTAAGAGGTGAAGCTTGTAGTGAATCTAAGATGTTTCAATTCGCTTAAGTTGGTTTTCAAGTTGGATTTCATGTTTATGAACAATGGTTTGAAGTTTAATTCAAGTTCCAAGTAGTTTTTCTTAGTCTTATGATGACTCATGGACGTTTGGGAGAATTGCTTGAGTTCTTAATTGTTGTGTGCTAGTCTAGACCTATATGATCCGAGGAATTAGAGTACGCTCTAGTACTATGATCTTCATGTGGGAACTTCCTACCAAAGTTCTACTTTTCTGGATTTCTGTAGTATGTATGGGACTGTGTATGTGATTTGAATTAAGTTCAAATCATAATCTAGATTTGTCTAGTGACAGGACTTAATGATGGTTATTATTGAGGACTTAATCTATTGGAATTGGGACTGACCTGTGCAATTGAGCATGCTCATCCTAGCTTGGATTGAGTGAATCATAGACCTTGACCTTATATATGGCAGATTGTTGGTTTAACCGTTATATCATCCAACTAGATAGATCTTAATTTCGATTCTAGTTGAGAAAGTGAGAAACCATAGCAAATTGAGCATCAAGGATTGCTACAAGTGGATCCTTCAACCCCTAGTGCCTTTTTATAATTGTTTACTTCAGTTTAAGTTCAAAGTTGTTACTTACATCAATCTCCTACAAATCTGGTTTTTAGCTTCTCAATAAAAACTATTGGATGTGTTTGTGAATTCCTACATAAATCCCTGTGGATCGACCTCGGTCTTACCGAGATTATTACCACATCGCAACCCTATACTTGGGGAAGCGAACACTTAACCCCAAAGAACAATTGGAAACAAATACCAATTCTTCAACACATCCTGTGGAACATGTTCAAGCCATCACCACTCTTAGAAGTGGAAAAATAATTGAAAAATCTGAACCAGTGAAGGCCACAAAGCCTAATGATCTGGTTGATTCTAAGAGCGATGGTGAATTGAGCAATGCTCCACAAGATGAAGAGCCAGAGTGTGTGTATAAACCTGTGGCCCCATTCTCCAAACGTCATGTCTCAACAAAAAGGCCAATTGAAAATCAGGACATCCTCGAAGTCTTCTAACAAGTCAAAATCAACATTCCCTTGCTGGATGCAATTAAGCAAATTCCTTCGTATGCCAAATTTCTAAAGGATCTATGTGCCATAAAGCGTAAGCAAAACGTGCACAAGAGAGCATTTTTTATGGAACAAGTGAGTGCCATCATACAACATAACACTCCTCCAAAATTCAAAGATTTCGGAAGCCTTACAATCTCTTGCATGATAGATAACTTCCGGATCAATAGATTACTTCTCGATCTAGGCACTAGTGTTAACTTGATTCCCTACTCGGTATATGAGCAACTTGGACTTGGTGAATTAAAACCCACCAAGATAACTTTACAACTTGCGGATCACTCTATTAGAATACCGAGAGGATTAATTGAAGATGTGTTAGTCTAAATCGATAAGTTCTATTACCTGTTAGACTTTATCATTTTGGATACACAAGCGGTTATAAATGCATGCACTCAAGTTCTTGTCATTTTAGGCTGACCATTCCTAGCAACCACCAATGCTATAATTAATTGTAGGAATGGGGTTATGAAAATATCCTTTGAAAATATGACTATGAAGCTGAATGTGTTTCACTTACACAAACAACAAGAGGATAAGCATGAGGATGAGGATGACGATGAGATCCACATGATTAATTTTATTGATACAATTGTGGATGATGATGAGCCAGCCTCAACTAAATTTTTTAAAACTTTAGAAGTTTGCTTGGCTCATTCAAAGGAAGAAATAAATTTGGATATTAATAAGGCATTGGAAGAGCTAAAATTGGACAAATTGATTGACAAGACACTAATCGCTGAGTCGAATAATTTTGTTATGCAGGAACTTGAAGGATTGGTGCTTGATTTGCCTATGGAGAGGCCAATTTCTGAAAGTGTAGTGGTAGGGGATGTATTCCAACCTACACAAGTGACCGAGAAGGTCGAAGTTTCCTACACTCTAGAGGAGTGTTTGAGATATTTTGAGGATTGAGATGATCCTATGATCCGTGACATTGTCAATGCCTTAAGGAAAATTTCACCAGTACCCACAAAGACTCCTTCAATAGAGTGTAAAACTGATTTATCGATAGTGGAGACACCGGTAGAATCTAAAAATGTGGAGACTATAATGACTTGTGAAGAAGAATTCCAAGTCTCCCCATCTCTTTGGTTTGTACAAGCCGAAGAGCACCATCTCTGGGATGATCCTTATCTGAATAATTTTTGCCCAGATAAGTTGGAAAGAAGATTCATATTTGATGAATTCCAACCTAATAAATCTTCCTTTCCTAACACATGGAGTGATAACTTTGAGAAATCTGCTGATTTTTTCAGCAGGATTTTCAATGGATGAGAACGAAAATAATTACTCATGTGCACTATGAAGCAGGATGGTGGATGATATTACTGAAAAATCTTTTGCTCCACCTACTAATTCTGCTAAATTCCATTCCTTTGGATGATCTTGTGTATTAAGATTAACCTCCTAGTCTGACGGAGGTAGAGAGTAGTTCATTTATTTTAATTGTTTAGTTGTTTGGAGTTGCAAACTTCCATGATCGACTCTCTCAAGTACTCTCGTTCTCACTCTCCTTTATTTTATCATTGCTCTCATAATTCATGCTCATTGCATATCTTTTTACATTGAGGACAATGCAAGATTTGGTTGGGGGGTGAGATTCCTCGAATCTAGCAATTTGTGACATTTCGAGCAAGGTTTTTGTAGGAAATTTTAATTTATCTAAAATATCAAAACTCTTTTGGAAAACTTTGTTTCTATGTACTTGAGATATCGTGAGTATGAAAGGATGAAAGATGAAATGATATGATTTTGAAATCTCTAAATTAACTTAAACATGATAGTTCTACATGTGAATTCCCCTATTTATATGATCGATAGAACATTTGAACACTTTTGAATCTAGTCCACATTACACGATTCTCATGATATAAAGGGATTACTAGACTTGTAGATTGATGAGACTGAAGATTTAAAGTGTTTAGGAACCAAGCCGGGGTACTTTGTCCATCCTTGTCTATGGTAAAATAATGAAAGATGTGGATTTCTAAAAATCCTATCTAATGTGTAGAAAAGGAAAAAAGGAAGGAAAATATGGGTATGATTGAGAATATGGTGGAAAATTCTGAAAAGGGCAACCTGTTAGTAACTGGGGGATGGTCTACTCGTAACCAAAGCCGAAAATGGGATATAGTGTGAAAGCTGTCGGAATGACGGTAAGACAAATTTCTGTCATAGGCAATTGGTTGATCTGTACACTCTTAGATCTTTAGTTTAGCTGATTTATGAAGAATCTAATCGTGGAAAGTCATGAGATGAATATGCACAATGCACATTAGACCATACACGTTCACATTCTTCTATTTATCAATAAATCGGTGGGGATTCTGTGTGAATACTTATTATGTTTGGAAAGTTTAGGACTTCAATTTCTCATCATTTAAATTTTTTGAATTTTGAACTTATATGTCTTAAAGTCTATAGAAGCATAGTTTCCAAGAGAGAGTTGAGTTCTCAAAGAAATGGATTATTTCATGCTTGTTTTGTTCAGGACTAGCAAAATGCTGGTTGGGGGGTGTGTTGAGCTTCCAATTTATACATATCCTAGCCCATTACATTGCATCTTATGCATGATTTGTATGTTAAAAGGTTTATCTAATGCATGTTTTGTGGATGCAGGAATGAGAGAGGGATTACACCAAATTGATGTTCGAAAGACCACATTTAGATGGTCCTTGATGATGATCCAAGGTGGGCTAAAGATGGAAGAAGAAAGAAGGAGAGAAGAGAGAGAAAGAATTAAAAGAAATAGAAGCTAGACCGGTCTAGACCGGTTGGCCAACAGGTAGCCAGTGTAATTTACTGAAATTCAGCAACTTCTTCAGTAAGCTCCGATTTTTTAGGCGCAAGTGCGTAAGTATTGAGTAATTCTGAAGATTCTGAGGCGGTAAGGCCTCTCTACTATAAAAGGACACCTAGGAGTGATCTAAAGACATCATAGAAGGCTAAGGAAGTTATGGGAGGTAAAGGAGATCGCTGTGGAGCGTTTGCAACTCCACCAAACTTGATTTTTCTATGTTTTTATTTAGTTTTCTTTTGAGTTTTAGTTTAACCTATTAGTGGTTGTTGAGCTCGTAATTGTGCATATTCTAACCCCAGTTCATCACTCATTATGCATGATTTTCATGATTTAAAGACTAATTTAATACTTGGATTTGTGATTGTAGGTATGAGAGGGAGACTTCATTAATTCATAGTTAAAAGAGTAACTTTGTATGCATTGAAGATCAATATAACAAGTGCCAAAAGGTGGAGGAAAGTAGAAGAAAGAAAGAAAAGAAAATATGAAAAAGCTGTCCCAAGACCTGTCCCAAGACCGGTCGCCCGACCGGTTGCCAGACAGGTCGACAAGACTCTAGAGAAACATAGCTTGCTGAACTGTTTTTTGGTTTCTTAGACCGGTCGCCAGACAGGTCTAAGGTGATCCAGAAACTCTGATTTTCAAGGCCAAGTTTCCAAATTGCGAAAGGACTCTATGGATTCTTGAAGTTTTCAAGTTGGTGCGGGATTTCTCTTATAAAAGGCCACCTCCACTTTCTTCTTAAGGCATCTAGCAACGTGGGGAGAAAAGGATTCAAGACCTAGGAGGCTTCCTGGCCTCCTACAACTAGTTTTCTTCTTCTTCTAGTTTTAGTTCTAGTTTGTTTTTATGTTTTTCATTAGCTAACCTCTTAGCTAGAGCTAAGAGGTGAAACTTATAGCTTACTTAGATGTTTTAATTTATTTTATTGGTTTCAAGTTTGGATTTAATGAAGAATAATGGTTTTTGGAAGTTTGAATAAAGTTCTAAGTAGTTTTTCTTAATCTTATGATGGGTCATGGATGTTTGGTAGAATTGCTTTAGTTATTAATTATTTTGCATGGATCTAGACCTGTACGCTTCGAGGAATCGAATTCAATACGCTCTAGACTTGGATCATCATATGGGAACTTCAAACCAAAGTTTTACCTTTTTGTTCTGAATTCTGAATATTGTGTTGATTGTACATATGATTTGAATGAAGTTCAAATCATAATATAGTCAAGTCTTGTGACAAGGTTTGATGAGTATTATGGTTATGATCTTAATCTATTAGAACTAGGATTGACATATGCAATTGAGTGTGCTAAAGTCCTAACTTGAATTGAGGGAATCATGCTGATGAACAACACATGTGTTGGATTGCTTTGATAATATAACCGCTCTATCATCCGGCCATATAGGATTTGATTTCGATTCTAGTTGAGTAAGTGAGAAACCACAGCGAATTATGCATCTAAGGAGAGCTATAAGTGGATCCTTGATGCTTTAGTTATCTTTTCATTATCAGATATTTTTGTTTCATGTTCAACATCAATTTCACAAACCTCTTAAGATTCTAGTTATTAGGATAGTTTGAATTATTTACTTCCATCCCTGTGGATCGACCTCAGTCTTATCGAGATTATTACTATATTGCAACCCTACACTTAGGGAAGCGAACAAGGTTTTGGCGTCGTTGCTGGGGAAGAGGTTAAACGGTTCTAATTGTTCTATTAGCTATCGAGTAGTCTTAGTTAGGTAGGATTTTCAATTTCTTTCTAGAAGTAGTTTTCTGATTTTTTCTAGATTACTAACAATTCTTTATTTTTGTGTTTTGTAGGAACTTAGTTACTGACATAGTTCTTACTTCCAAGGGTAACATCTCTCTATCTCCCTTTCTTCTTTTTGTTTTTCTTCCTAGATTGGAATTATTTCAACTTCTTATAATTTCATTATGAACGATTGGACGGGTGGATTGTCTAAATACCTTTTAGAAGATGAGAGGTCGAACCATAGAATCAAAACTCATTATGATTGGAACCATTACAAGCATGAATATTTTTCTATGACTCAATCTATGTCTAATACTCTTCAACGTAAGACATTGCGAGATTACTGGAATAAGAACAATGTGCATAACTTTTTGCCGGGTAAGACAATGGGAGAGTATTGGAAAGAGATGAATAATGTTCCACCGGTTAGGACAATGTATGATCACTTGTTTGGCTACACATATCAACAACCATCTAATAGCCCAACATATGACATGCATAATCTTAATAGGTGAGAGCATCAAAATTTGAATTTGGGAGACGAGCCAACCATGGATGCCAACAATTATCCTCAAGAGTTTCTTTCTCATGAGCCGCAACCGACATGAACTCTTCAGGATACGCTGCGAGAGTTTATGAAAATAACTGAGCAATGCATACAAAACCTCTCGCCATCTTAAAATCCTGAACCCGACATTGGAAGCATCGAATCATTCCCCAATAATGAGGAGGGTGAGGCTATACAAGCCCAACCCTCTTCTGATTTAATGACTAAACTTTTAGGGGATGTAGATCTCAGTGATCCCAATATTACCATCGATTATGGTGAATCAACTATCTCTTTTAGTTATTCCGATTTGAATGATGAAGAGATTTCAAGGACGGTTGACGAACCCGATGAATCTACAAAATCTGAAAGTGATAGTTTGATTAACCACAATGAGGGTTCAATGGATGATTGTGAGTCCATGATTTTTTCTTTCGAAGGGCCGAATGATTATGAGTCGCCGGAAGATATTCTTGCTAGAGAGATGGTTGAAGTGGATCTCTTTGAGTCCTTCCACCAACAACACATTTTGGATTCTATTGTGAAAGAACTCCCTTGGGTTGAAATTTATGTTTCTTTGGATGAGGGGTGGCACAATATGAATTTCAAAAGATCAACCAATGCTAGATGATGTGCTTACCACTGAATCTGAAAAATTTTCTTTGGAAGACCTCCCCCTCTATAGAGGAGGAATTCCTTACCCTTGAAATATAATTTCCTCAATCACTTAGGGAGAATAAGGACCCTTCATCCGACTCTCTCAATTTCCTAGAGGAATGCATGGCCCAACCCTATGATCTTGATGATGAGATGATTAGGGAGTTGGATAGTTTGTTAGACACGGTGTTGGTGCCTGAAGAACACCATTCCACTGATTTACACTTTTTACCATTGTTTGTGGAAGCACCGTGCAATTCAGAAATTGTGGAGGAGACAACTCGAACTGAAGAATACTAGTTGAACGTCTCTCCACCATCATGGGTTCTTCAACCCATTAAAAATTTTGATTAGGAGGACCCATTTTTAATCAATTACAATCCAATTCAAAACTGGAGGAGATATCTTTTTGCTGCTCTTATTTCCTCCTTACATGCGTGTCGTGCACACTATGATTGGACCATAATGAAGAAACGCACCCATGTGTACATTCGAGCAGGACTTTGGATGGTCCTCATGAAAAACCTATTGAAATTCATGAAGATCCTGCTCAAATTTGATCATGTAGTTGTTGAGCTTCCATTTTATACATTTTCTAGCCCAATAAATCACATTACATGCATGGTTTGTATGCTTAAAAGACCCATCTAATCTTTGTTTTGTGTATGCAGGAATGAAAGAGAGAAGTCATGAATTTGTAGCTAAAAGGGTCCTTTGGAACTACATTGAAGACATTAAAAAGAAGCCCTGAAGAATCACGTCAGAAAGACTTGGATCGGTCAGAAGAAAGAATATTTCAGCATTTATAACAGAAGGCCGTTGGGCGCCCGACCAGCGCTCAAAATATGGAGGACTTCTGCTGACTTCTGCTGAACAAATCTGGACCTGACCGGGAGCCCAACCAAAATCTAGTCGGGCACTCAATATTCAAGTGAATTTTTATCAAAAGCTCCTGACCGAATTAAAGCTTGGTTGGGTGCCCGACCAAAACATGATCGGGCGTCCGACCAGCGTCCGACGACCGATTAAGTGCGTAAGTTTTTACGTAATCCGAGGCTGTTCATGATTTCTCCTATAAAATGACACCTTGGCATCCTTGTTAAGGTATCTTAGAAGAGTTATAAGTTTGTGGGGAGCAAGGGAGATCAACGTGGAGTGACCGCAACTCCTCCAACTAGGGTCTTTTTTCTAGTTTTTCAGGTTTTTGTTTAGTTTTTCTTTGAATTCTAGTTGAAGCATGATAATGCTCGGCTAGAACCTCTTAACTAAGACTAAGAGGTGAAGCTTGTGAGTAGTTATCATGTTGGATTCATTCTAATTCAAGTACTTTGCTTTAAAATTGGATTTTTAAGTTCTAGTTTGAATAAAAGTTGATATTTTTGGATGTTTTATGAGAGTTCATGTGCTTCGGACATGAGTTCCTTGCAATTCTATGAGATTATCATGTTTGGATTGATTAGATTTGAATTTTAGTAATCCTAGAGCGTACCATAGTCCATTAGCATGGTCGTTACTTCGAAGGCTACATATTCGACTTCTACGTGCTTCATTAGAACTAGAACTTTATTCTTCAACTTGAGTAGGGATTGTTTGTGTTTGAATGTTATATCTTCCAACTAGAAGAGAGATAGAACTTCAATTCTAGTTGTGTTATGCTTGGATGAATGAATTCACATGAGGGCTATCACAAGTGGATCCTTGAGGCCTTAGTTCCCTTTAATTACAGAGTTTTACAAATTACTATTTTAAGTTAGTTTATAAACCTGAAATCCTTAATTCATTGAATTCGAAGTTACTGGAACAACTTGAATTGATTTACCTAATTCCCTAAGGATCGACCTCGGACTTACCAAGAATTATTACTACATCGCAGCCTTGCACTTGAGGCGAGTGAACAAGTTTTTGAAGCCATTGCCGGGGAAGCTAGGTTAAACGGTTCTAAATGGTTTTAGTGGATATAGAGTAGAAGTAGTTAGGTTTTACTGAGTTCCTAGATCTAGTTTTTCTGAATTTTAGAACTAATAAAGTTTGTTTTGTTTTGTAAGAAGTTTTTCTAGTTCAAGCAAATCGAGTACTATCCTTCCAACTTGAACTCTTTTAGTTTTCAGTTTTTATTTTCAGATTTTAGGATTTAGGATTAGTTTTGATTTTAGATTGTGTGGTTTATGTCCCGTTGGGAACGTGACCACAACAATCGTCTCCAAACCGAAGGTGGTTAAGGTGGACCACTCTCCGTTCATAGAAGAGTCCGAAAATCTGTAGAACATCGTGAAAATTTGGGAAGTATGGATCAAATTCCAGTAGGGAATCCTCCCCCTACTCCAACTACAAACGCAAATCAAGAGGGAGTAGGAGAGAATGAGGTATACAATGTTCCTCTAATGAGATCTTTACGGGAATACCTACAATCGGCCTATGCAACTACACCCTCATGCGTGGTCTTACCACTAACTTGGTAAAACATCGATATAAAGCCGGGTGTAATTCAACCAATACCAAAGTTCCATGGGCTAGAATCTGAAAGCCCATACTTATACTTAAAGGAGTTTGATGAAGTCGTGGCTACTTTACAACATGCGAATGTCTCAGAAGATGCCATCAAACTTAAACTTTTTTCCATTTCATTGAAAGAAAGAGCCAAGAGTTGGCTTCACTCTCTTAGACCACACTCGATAGGGTCATGGAATGAGATGACTCGGGAATTTTTGAAAAAGTTCTTCTCAGCTCATAAAACAAACACCCTTCGAAGAGCTATAATGAATTTTTCGGTTAAAGAGAATGAATCATTCTTCCAATGTTGGGAAAGGTTTAAGGACCTCCTACTTACTTGCCCACTCATGGCTACGAAAGCTGGCGAATCATAAACTTCTTCAATGATGGATTAAGTTCCAATATACACCAATTCGTAGAGATGATGTGCAACGGCGAGTTTATGAGCAAAAATCCAGGTGAAGCTTGGAGTTACTTGGATATGTTGGCTGAAAATACCCAATCATGGGATACCTCAGACAAATCTAATAACCTCAAGCTTCCTCAACAAAAAGAGAAAGGAGGGATTTACATCCTTAAGGAGGAAGATGATGTAAATGCAAGACTAGCCAACCTCACAAGGAAAGTTGAGGCCATGGAACTTAATAAGAGTGGAGTTTTAACGTCGAATGAAGCTAGTGAGAACATGTGTGGGATTTGTTTCACTAATATACACGCTACGCAAGATTGTCCCACAATTCTTGCGTTTCAAGAGGTGTTACAAGAACATGTAAATGCCACATATGGGTATTAACGGCCTTTTAATGGACCTGTGGGTAACATGTATAACTCCACTTGGAAGAACCACCCAAATTTCAGTTGGAAGAATGCTCCCACGGGCAATTCTACCAACTCTCAAGGAGGGCCACCCATGCAAAATATGGCCCCACCTCAATTCTCAATGGAGGTTACTTTAAAAGCGTTATGCAATGGCAAACACAAATCAATCAATCAAATCAGCAAATGTTCCAATAGCTTAAAGTCTCGGTTGATGTTCGCTTCCCTAAGTGTAGGGTTACGATGTAGTAATAATCTCGATAAGACAGAGGTCGATCCACAGGGACTTGTGTAGGAATTCACAAAACACTTCTAATGGTTTCTACTTAAGAGTTAACTAAACATGATTTTAAGAAATTGGTGTAGATAGATATTTTGAATTAAAATGAATGTAATCAGTAATAAAAAGCAATAGGGGTTCAAGGATCCACTTGTAGCAATCCTTGATGCTTAATTCACTGTGGTTTCTCACTTTCTCAATTAGAACCAAAATTAAATCCTATCTAGCCGGATAATGGAGCAGTTAAACCAAACAATCTGTCATATGTGTAATTCATGTACATGATTTTCTCAATTCAAGCTTGGACTTGAGTAAAATTAATTGCATAGGTCAATCCTAATTCCAATAGGTTAAGATCACAATCATAATCATCATTAAATCCTGTCACAAGGTATAACTAGATCATGATTTGAACTTGATTCAAATTACATACACAATCTCACATAATCCAGAAATTTCAGAAAAATAGAACTTTTGGTATGAAGTTCCCACATGAGGATCATAGGTCTAGAGCGTATTGAATCCAATTCCTCAGATCATATATGTCTAGAATAACTCAAAACAATTAAGAACTCAAGCAATTCTTCTAAACATCCATGAGCCATCATAAGATTAAGAAAAACTACTTGGAACTTTATTCAAATTTTAAACCATTGTTCTTCACTAATAATCCAACTTGAAACCAAATCAAACGAATTGAAACATCTTAGATTCACTACAAGCTTCACCTCTTAGCCCTAGCTAAGAGGTTTAGCCTTTCATGATCCAAGGAAACATGAAAGCTACTAATAAAAACATAAAATTAGAAGAACAAACTTGGAGGAGTTGTAGAACTCCGGATCTGACTTTCGCCGCCTCCCACCATGATAATTCTCTTCTAGAATGCCTTAGGAATGAGCTAGAGGAGTCCTTTTATAGATTAGGAGCCCTGGGTACGAAGAAACTTCAAGAAATCCTGCAGAAATAGCGCTTTGCGCAGCAAAAATTGGAGCTTGTAGAAGAAGCTCTGTTACGCAGCCGACCAGTCTGAGCCTATGGATGACCGGTCGTAAGACCGATGTCAAAAGTGCAAAAACAGTCCAGTGAGTTTTCATAAATTTGAACACAGAATTTTAATTCAAGGACCGGTCGGACGACTGGTCTGAGCAGTGGACGACTGGTCGTACGACCGGTCGTGGATGGTCCAACAAGATTTGTAATAGGGGCCTTACTGTTGAGTGTCTGGACCGGTCGAATGACCGGTCCTTGGCTTTGGATGATCGGTCTGCAGTGTATTCTTCTGCCTTCTTTCTTCTCTCCTTTGCTTCTTTCTTCCACCCTTTGACGCTTGATCTTTTAGTCTTCAATGCTTGTAAATAGTGTCTTTAAGCCTTCAATTGATGAATCTTCTCTCTCATTCCTATAACCACAAAGCCATGTATTAGTTGGGTCTTTAATCATGTATTTCAAGTATAGTTAGTGATAAAATATGGTTAGAATATACACATTTAAGAGCTTAACAGTTGATGAGATTAAGGGACGCTTGAATGCTAGGGAAGGGACATTTCCGGTCCAACCTCAGCCCAATCCAAAGCAACTACATGAAGTAAACATCCCCAATCTCTCCAACCAACATATGGAGCAAGCCAAATCCGTCACCACTCTTAGAAGTGGAAAGCAAATTGACAAATCCATTTCGGTGAATGCCGACAAGCCTAATGATCTGGTAAATTCTAAGAATGAGGACGGATCTAACTTAGCCCCATAAGAAACGAAACGCGTTTATAAGCCCATAGCACCATTCCCTTCGAGATTGGTTGCTCCAAAATCTCTTCTAAACTCTCATGATATCTTAAAGATTTTCAGAAAAGTCAAGATCAACATTACCTTGCTTGATGCCATCAAACAAATCCCCTATTATGCCAAGTTTCTAAAGGACTTGTGCACAACCAAACGAAAATATAATGTGCAGCAAAAGGCCTTCTTAAATAAGCAAGTGAGTGCCATCCTTACTCAAAAGACCCCCCCCCCCCAAAATTCAAAGATCTCGGTAGTCCCACAATCTCATGTATCATTGGTGACTACCGGATTAAACGTGCATTACTAGACTTGGGGGCAAGCGTAAACTTGATCTCGTACTCGATATACAAGCAATTGGGTCTTGGTGAATTAAAACCCACAAAAACCACGTTGTAACACGCTTATAGATCCATCCGTGTACTGAGAGGGATAGTTGAGGATGTTCTAGTCCAAGTTGATAAATTCTACTACCCAGTGGATTTTATCGTCTTGGACACACAACCGGTTATAGATGCTAGCACTCAAATACCGGTGATTTTAGGCCGCCCGTTCCTTGCTACATCAAACGCAATAACAAATTGCCAGAACAGGGTGATGCAATTATCTTTTGGGAACATGACATTAGAGGTCAATGTGTTCCACTTGGGCAAAAGGCAAAGGGATGTTGATGACGACGAGCTCTTCGAGGTAAACATGCTCGAATCTTTTGAAGAAGAAGAGCTCCTCCAACTTGAACCATTAGAAAGCTTGGAGACATGTTTTGCACATTTCGAGGATTCTAAAGACCCCATCATTAGTAAAATTGTGCAAGCATTGAATATTGAGAAACCGATAGTTGGTACGAGCCGGTGGAGGCGCCATTTTGAAAGATTGCCACCAACCATATCAAGGCCTCTATCGTCTAACATCAAACCACAGAAGCTTGGCCTTAAACCATTATCATCCAAGTTGAAATATGTATATTTGGGTCAAGAAGAAACATTCCCGGTTGTCACTGTCTCTCACCTAGGAAAAGGCCAAGAGCTCAAGTTGATTGAGCTACTCAAATAACATAAGGGAGCCATTGGTTGGACAATAGCGGACCTCAAAGGGATAGACTCTTCAGTCTGTACTCACCATATACACCTCGAAGAGAATGCGAAAACGACTAGACAGCCTCAAAGAAGGTTAAATCCAAACATGATGGAGGTTGTCAAAGCTGAGATGTTAAAGCTACTAGATGTGGGTATCATCAACCCCATCTCGGATAGCCAATGGGTGAGTCCTACCCAAGTTGTCCCTAAGAAGTTCAGCATCACCATCATAGAGAACGCCAACAACGAGCTTATACCGACTAGAGTAATGACCGGTTGGCGAATGTGCATAGATTATTAGAAGCTAAACACGGTCACTAGGAAGGACCACTTCCCTCTCCCATTCATGGATTAAATTTTGGAGAGGTTAGCGGTGTAATACCCCAAGTTTTCGAAAATAATTAAATTAACAAATCAGTTAATTAATTAATAAATTATGTGGATTATTATAAATTAATAAATTGTAGGGAATTCATGTAGGAACCTTTATTAAATTTGCTTAACACAAACCCTAGATTAGTGTAGAAGTGGTAGCTTTATCAAAACTTGCCATAAACACGAAAAATACCATTGATTTAACTTAATCTATATAGATGATTTTAAGTGTACCAGTTTCTAACGATCCGTTTCATGTAAAACTTCATATAATAGTTTAGAGACCTAATCTAACCATACACGTCAAATTTCAGCCCTCCGATCATCCTACAAGTACCCTAATCAGAAATCGGGCCATAAGTGGGCCATCTAAACTCGGAACTGCACCAAATTTTGTGTCATATTCTAGAATCATGTGGCCTACATGATGGTCGGAGTAGATTTGTCATATACATCACGGTGGAACACACGTGCACCGCGTGCACGATCTAGCCGCGGTCTACGCGCGTTGACCGCGTGCGCGGCCGAAGAAGACGCGTCTTCTTCGCTCGGACGCTGCAACAGCAGCGTCCGCTGTTCGTTGGGCGGGTCACACCGTCCATCGCTGTGGGCCCCATCCATATATCCACTCCGTCCATTGTGTAGATCTCCCTTATGACTACTAAGGGAAGGACGTACCTTGGTAATCAGTGATTGGAGTAGGCCGCAAAATCCGTTAGAACCTAGAACTAATTGAAGGAAAACGCTCAAGATCGGGACCGATCCTACGCATGGGTCCCTGAAATTTTAAGGGACTGTTTTCGTGGACCCCACCTACGGTTTCAACGGTTTATATGAGGTCAAGTGTTGATGTAGAGGGAGATCTGAAATATTGATCTTTCCTTCTCCCACTCAAACTGAATTTCATCCGTCCGAAGTTGCCATCCGCTGTACGTCACCTACAGCGTACCTGTGGGATAAAAGGGCATGTAGTCGTCCCTCCCCTTCCCAGAAAAACGTAGAGAGTGAGAGAGAGAGAGAGACGTTAGAGAGAGGAAAGAGAAAGAGAGAGGTTTTGTAGAGAGAGAGAGAGAGAGAGAGAGAGAGAGAGAGAGAGAGAGAGAGAGAGCTTTCAAGGGGGGGTTTTCGAGTGCTGCTTGCTGCTCCCATTGCTGGGGCAATCTTCCAGTAGCAAGGAGAGAAGAAGAAGAAAGAAAAAGAAGAAGAGGAAGAAGAAGAGAAAGAAGAAGAAAGGAAAGAAAGAAAGAGAGTGAGTGTCCTTCTCATATAATTTTTCACTCAGTTTATGATTTTAAATTCTGTTATATATCCTGTAAATTCCTTGCTTGGAAGTTCAAATTGTTTTGCATGGGTAGATTTAAGAATTATATTGATTTATGTGTTGTATTCTCTACAAGTTGTGTTTTCATATAATATTTGGTTTGAATTATACATGCGTGAGCCTATTTTGAATTTTTTTAGAAAGATGCTTGGAAAATGGATTTGATTCATGCATAGCACGATTGTGAACTCCAGTTATTACCGTAGAGTGAGCACCCGGGTGTGTGCAATAGGCCCATTAATGGGTGTTTGGGTGAGCGCCCAAGTGTGTGCAACAGTCCCTGGTTGAGCACCCTGTGTGTGCAATATACCCTTCTGATAGTCCATCGATTGTGGACAGGTTGGTTGAGCTCCCTAGTGTGTGCAAGATACCATACTAGCGTACCCGGTGGATATCAGATGATTTTGACAGGTTGGGTGAGTTCCCTGGTGTGTACAAGAGACCAACTCTGCAGCTGTGAAACAGTGTAGGCCCGACTATAAACTAGCCCTGGATGTTCTACTAATAACCGTATTGAGAATGTTGAAGCATACTTGCATTCCATGCATCATGTGCATGTTTAAGAGGTTTTTAGTTTGAGGAAATTACTATTGGAATTGTAGAGAATTGGTACTTTAATGGTTAAGGGATTTTCTATGTTGAATTTCATGTGTTAAACTATATGAGAATGCTCACCGGCTTTTATAGCTGACGCAGTGTTATGCGATTAACCGTAGTGACAGGTGATGATGTAGAAGACTTTGAGGAAGCGGTCCCAGATGAGGGAATACCCTAGAAGATTTTGAGAATTGATATATTTTGATTTTTTTTATTTGCAAGTATTAATGTAATAAGGCCCATTAGATGGCCATTAGTTTAGACAGTTTGGAACAATTTCGTAGACTCATTAATTTATAGTTTAATTTTCAAAGTTTGGTTTATTTTGATTCCATATATTTGGTACCTTGTAGATGGAAAGAATAAAAGTATCAATTGTGAGTGTGAAGGATTCATTCATTAATTACATAACACCTTTGATTTCGAGATTTGAGTCATATACTCGAATGTCAAATTTTGGGGGCGTTATAGTTGGTATCAGAGAGTAGGAATGAGATAAACTGTGCCTTGGGAAAAAGGTCCACTAAAGTTTTAGGATATATAGTAGCTTCATGAATGTAGAAACTCTAAACATAGGCTCCCAAATACTTTTAGGATAGCCATTGAACTTAGACACAAGTACCTAGGTACCATGAGAAGTGAATTCCCACCTTAGTGAGCGTTTTGCTAAATCATAAGTAATTGAAATTAAAATTTTTAAACCCCTGTGATCTTTCTTAGGGTTATAAGGACATTCCCTCGAAATCACAACAAGTGGATTGACCAGAAATCGATATTTTTGAAATTTTCCTTAATTTTCACTTGTAGGACTGAAATTATGGACCATAATCATACATATGATCACACATGACATAATACAATTCTAAAATTTTTTAAAATTTTTTCGAAGGTCAGTAACATACCCATTGATATCCCTGTAAAATTTCAAAACAAACGGAATTGTAAAAAAAATTCTAAATATTCTAGAAGTAGACTGAGAAACGCGAAAATTATTGCTGGACAGCAACATATTACTACCTTCATCGGGGAGAAAACCTAAGAAATTGTAGATATTTTGAGCTGAAAATTTTTATGGTGATACATCTTGAAGTCAGTAACATCTGTTCCAAATTTCAAGTCGATTGGATATATGTTTTAGTAGAAATAAATTGTAGACTAACTGCCTGTCCAGCCACCCGATTTTCTTGCAAAACCTCCATCAAACAAAATTGGAGTGACATAACCTATCTAGATTAAAGGATGAATAACATCGCTATTAATACCGGAATAATTCATACGTGTATACTTAGACGAGTTAATACTTTAAGGAGTACTAAAGTTGCTTTCTACTAAATGTAGATCATGCCACCTAAAAGGAAAAGTCAAGCTACTCCACCTACGCCCGACGTAACAAGTGACGGACAATCAATAGAGGGACTATACAACATCTTAGGAGACATAGCATCTCTCCTCCATCAACAAGTGCAGACAACGAATAACATTATAAATCAGCGCCAAATACCGACTCCACAAGGCAGTGGGGGGGGGAGATGTATTGGAGAGATTCAGAAGACTTCGACCACCCGTCTTTAAAGGACAAGCTGATTATCTGGAAGCAGACAATTGGAAGAATCAAATGGAAAAACTCTTTGATGGAATGAGGTGTACCGATGAAGACAGAGTGGTCTTAGCAGTATACATGTTAGAAGGAGAAGTAGATCACTGGTGGAAGGCAACCAAAAGAGCAGCCTCTGCAAACACGGTATGGACATGGGAGAAATTTTGTGAGAAATTCGACCAAAAATATTTTCCCGAAAGTGTAAAGGATAGAAAGGTGGCCGAATTTATGAATTTAGAACAGGGGAATCTTACTGTCGGCCAATATGAAGCTAAGTTCACTGAATTATCGCGTTTTGCACCCCATCTCATTCCTGATGATAAACAAAAAGCAAAAAAGTTCGTTTAAGGATTGAAGACTCCCCTCCGTACCAGAGTAGTCCCTTTCGAACTTCGAAAATATTCCAAGGTGGTGAACAAAGCACTGGTCATCGAACAAGATTTTGAAGACATTATGAAAAATCACGAACCAAAGAGAGGGGTGGGCACTAAGCAGAAAATGATATCAGAATCTCCTTCAAATTAGGAGAAAAGACAAAGGACTACGCCTGCAGTACCTTCAGCCCACTCACAACAACGACAAAATACTTTTCGGTCACATGCTATAACTGCGGAATAGAAGGGCACATATCACGTACTTGCCCCCAACCCCGTCGTCAACCTCAAGATCAGAAACCTAGACAACAAACTCATACAAGGACTCAACCATTTGATTTGACACCTAAGACCTCACAGCCAAAGCCACCCTACCCCCAGGCTCCAGTAAGGCCGCAACCACAACAACAAACAAGGCAGAACGGTCAAGCAGTACGTCAAACAACACAAGGACGGGTCTTTGCTGTAGCTCCTCCAGAAGATGAACCAGAAGAAAATCTTGATGCCGATGTAGCCGCAGACAGGAATATGGTGGAAGGTACTTTACTCATTTATGCCTCTCCGGTGAAAACTTTATTTGATTCCGGCGCCTCTCATTCGTTTATCTCCACATCTATCGTCAAAGTATTAGGCTTACCTACTGCACTGTTAATGGAAAAACTTGTGGTGGCTACACCCGTGGGGAAATCAGTAGTTTTAAGTCAAGTATGTAAATCTTGTCCCATCACCATTGGGGAATGGAAACTATTGGCCGATTTAGTTGTAATGGAAATGCAAGGGTTCGAAATGATTTTGGGCATGGACTTCCTTGCTGCGTTTCATGCCAAAATCGATTGTTTCAAGAAAACAGTAACGTTCTCAGTCCCTGGACAACTGAGCGTACAATTCCATGGAACTAAAGAATGGAATGAATTAGGAAACTTGGCAATCCTTATAGATGATGAAACCCAAAAGGGCGGTATGGATCACATCCCTATTGTGAATGAATTTCACGAAGTATTTCACGAAGTGCTGAAATTACCACCTCGTCGTGAAATAGACTTTTGCATCGACCTGCTGCCGGGAACTACGCCTATATCGATTCCACCATACCGAATGGCACCTGTTGAGTTAAAAGAATTAAAAGACCAACTCGAACAACTACTAGAGCAAGGCTTCATTCGACACAGTGTCTCACCATGGGGAGCGCCTGTGCTGTTCGTGAAGAAAAAGGATGGTAGCCTACGACGCTGTATTGATTATAGAAAGATAAACAAAGCCACCATCAAGAATAAATACCCTCTGCCCAGAATTGAGGGGAGCCCAGTACTTTTCCAAGATTGACTTACGATCAGGGTACCACCAACTTCGTATCAAAGAGGAAGATATACCTAAGACTGCTTTTAGGACACGTTACGGACATAATGAATTTCTAGTGACGCTGTTCGGACTGACGAATGCCCCCGCAGTATTTATGGACTTAATGAATCGGGTTTTCAAACCCTACCTGGATCATTTCGTCATAGTATTTATAGATGACATCTTGATTTACTCGAAGTCGCGAGAAGAACATGAGGAACATCTGCGAATCTGCCTGCAAACTCTTAAGGACCATCAATTATATGCTAAATTTGAGAAGTGTGATTTCTGGCAAAGGGAAGTGAAATTCCTGGGCCACGTAGTGTCGGAAAAAGGAATATTAGTTGACCCTTCTAAAGTTGAGGCAGTGGTGAAATGGGAGCAGCCCACGAATGTGTCAGAAGTCCGCAGCTTCCTGGGACTAGCAGGATATTACAGAAGGTTCATCGAGGGGTTTAAAATTGCAAAACCATTGACTCACTTAAGTGGAAAGTGGATACCATTCCGATGGGAAGAAGAGCAAGAGAAAGCCTTTCGGGAATTAAAAGAGAAACTGACGACTGCTCCAGTGCTCACAATACCGGTTGAAGGAGAGAAGTTTGTGGTATATACCGATGCGTCCTACCAAGGATTAGGATGCGTACTTATGCAAGGAGGTAAGGTTATCGCTTATGCATCGAGACAACTGAAGAATCACGAAAGAAACTACCTGACTCATGATTTAGAATTAGCAGCAGTGGTGTTTGCCCTAAAGATATGGAGGCATTATCTATACGGAGAGCAGTTTGAGCTCTATACAGATCACAAGAGCTTGAAGTATCTATTCGACCAGAAAGAACTCAACATGCGTCAGAGGCGATGGGTAGAGTATTTAAAGGACTTCTATTTTGATATTTGTTATCACCTAGGCAAGGCAAATGTGGTTGCCGACGCATTAAGTAGAAAGAATCATCGACTTGCAGCTTGTATGACCATAAAGGAATGGAGGATGATCGATGCTATAAAGAATTATGATTTTGAACTAAAGTCGGGAGGAGAAAATTCCTATCTTAGCAGCTTGGTAGTCCGACCTACACTGGTGAACAAAGTTATAGAAGCTCAGAAACATGACACATGGTTACAAGCTAAAATCACGGAAGCATCAAAAGGAGATACACTCAACTGGAATATCGGAACAGACGGAGGAATTAGAAACCAAGGTAGATTATGCGTTCCAGACATCGCAGAATTAAAGGAGGAAATATTGAGTGAGGCACACCGAGCAAAATTTACCATCCATCCGGGGAGCACAAAAATGTACCGCGACGTACGAAGACAATACTGGTGGAATAACCTGAAAAGAGACGTAGCAGAATTCGTATCTAAATGCCTCACATGTCAACGAGTGAAAACTGAGCATCAGAAACCGTCAGGGTTGTTACAACCATTACCTATCGCTCAGTGGAAATGGGAGCATATTACGATGGATTTCGTAACTGGATTCCCGAAAACCCAGGGGAACCACGATGCGATATGGGTGATTGTCGATAGACTAACTAAATCTGCACATTTTATACCGATCTGTATGTCATACTCGATGGATAAATTGTGTAAACTTTATATCAAGGAAATAGTACGACTGCATGGAATCCCTGTATCGATAGTTTCCGACCGTGATTTAAGATTCACATCTAGATTCTGGAAAACTTTTCAGAAAGCAATGGGAACTACACTCGATTATAGTACGGCCTTTCACCCTCAGACTGACGGACAGACAGAGCGGGTAAACCAGATACTCGAGGATATGCTTCGGTTATGCGCCCTAGATTTCAAAAGAAGTTGGGATGATCACTTACCCTTAATTGAATTCGCATATAATAACAGTTATCAGGCCAGCATCGAAATGGCGCCATACGAAGCTCTTTATGGAAGACCCTGCCGATCACCAAGCTGTTGGGCCGAGGTCAGAGAAAAATGTCTACTCGGGCCAGAATTAGTACAAGAAACCTCGGAGAAAGTACACATCATAAGAGATCGAATCCGCACAGAACATAGTCGACAGAAGAGTTACGCCGACAATCGCAGAAAGGAATTGGAATTTTTCGAAGGACAACATGTATTTTTAAAGGTCTCTCCTATGAAAGGGGTAATGCGATTTGGGAAGAAAGGAAAACTTGCACCACGATACATTGGACCTTTTGAAATATTGGAAAAGGTGGGAAAAGTAGCGTACCGACTAGCTCTACCGCCACAATTATCGAGCGTGCGTAATGTATTTCATGTGAGTATGTTGCGAAGATATGAAAGAGACACATCCCATGTGATTGATTGGCAACCATTAGAAATACGGGAAGACGTTACCTATATAGAGCAACCAATACGAATTTTAGACCGGAAGGACCAAATACTCCGAACCAAAACGATTTCCCTGATCAAGGTTCAGTGGAGCAATCATGGAGAAGACGAAGCCTCGTGGGAACGAGAAGACGAAATCAAAGAAAAATACCCACAACTATTCGACCAATAAGGTAAATTCGAGACGAAAATTTTTCATTATGGTGCGAAACACTTCATATTTGCATTCCATATATACATTCGATTATACATTTCATCATATTGTGACACACTTTAACTTACCTTAAAATAAATTTCGGAACGAAATTTCCTTAAGGAGGGAAGAATGTAATACCCCAAGTTTTCGAAAATAATTAAATTAACAAATCAGTTAATTAATTAATAAATTATGTGGATTATTATAAATTAATAAATTGTAGGGAATTCATGTAGGATCCTTTATTAAATTTGCTTAACATAAACCCTAGATTAGTGTAGAAGTGGTAGCTTTATCAAAACTTGCCATAAACACGAAAAATACCATTCATTTAACTTAATTTATATAGATGATTTTAAGTGTACCAGTTTCTAACGATCCGTTTCATGTAAAACTTCATATAATAGTTTAGAGACCTAATCTAACCATACACGTCAAATTTCAGCCCTCCGATCATCCTACAAGTACCCTAATCAGAAATTGGGCCATAAGTGGGCCATCTAAAATCGGAACTGCACCAAATTTTGTGTCATATCCTAGAATCATGTGGCCTACATGATGGTCGGAGCAGATTTGTCATATACATCACGGTGGAACACATGTGCACCGCGTGCACGATCTAGCCGCGGTCAACGCGCGTTGACCGCGTGCGCGGCCGAAGAAGACGCGTCTTCTTCGCTCGGACGCTGCAACAGCAGCGTCCGCTGTTCGTTGGGCGGGTCACACCGTCCATCGCTGTGGGCCCCATCCATATATCCACTCCGTCCATTGTGTAGATCTCCCTTATGACTACTAAGGGAAGGACGTACCTTGGTAATCAGTGATTGGAGTAGGCCGCAAAATCCATTAGAACCTAGAACTAATCGAAGGAAAACACTCAAGATCGGGACCGATCCTACGCATGGGTCCTTGAAATTTTAAGGGACTTTTTGTGGACCCCACCTACGGTTTCAACGGTTTATATGAGGTCAAGTGTTGATGTAGAGGGAGATCCAAAATATTGATCTTTCCTTCTCCCACTCAAACTCAATTTCATCCGTCCGAAGTTGCCGTCCGCTGTACGTCACCTACAGCGTACCTGTGGGATAAAAGGGCATGTAGTCGTCCCTCCCCTTCCCAGAAAAATGTAGAGAGTGAGAGAGAGAGAGAGACGTTAGAGAGAGGAAAGAGAAAGAGAGAGAGGTTTTGTAGAGAGAGAGAGAGAGAGAGAGAGAGAGAGAGAGAGAGCTTTCAAGGGGGGGTTTTCGAGTGCTGCTTGCTGCTCCCATTGCTGGGGCAATCTTCCAGCAGCAAGGAGAGAAGAAGAAGAAAGAAAAAGAAGAAGAGGAAGAAGAAGAGAAAGAAGAAGGAAGGAAAGAAAGAAAGAGAGTGAGTGTCCTTCTCATATAATTTTTCACTCATTTTATGATTTTAAATTCTGTTATATATCCTGTAAATTCCTTGCTTGGAAGTTCAAATTATTTTGTATGGATAGATTTAAGAATTATATCGATTTATGTGTTGTATTCTCTACAAGTTGTGTTTTCATATAATATTTGGTTTGAATTATACATGCGTGAGCCTATTTTGAATTTTTTTAGAAAGATGCTTGGAAAATGGATTTGATTCATGCATAGCACGATTGTGAACTCCAGTTATTACCGTAGGGTGAGCACCCGGGTGTGTGCAATAGGCCCATTGATGGTTGTTTGGGTGAGCGCCCAAGTGTGTGCAACAATCCCTGGTTGAGCACCCTGTGTGTGCAATATACCCTTCTGATAGTCCATCGATTGTGGACGGGTTGGTTGAGCTCCCTAGTGTGTGCAAGATACCATACTAGCGTACCCGGTGGATATCAGATGATTTTGGCAGGTTGGGTGAGTTCCCTGGTGTGTACAAGAGACCAACTATGCAGTTGTGAAACAGTGTAGGCCCGACTATAAACTGGCCCTGGATGTTCTACCAATAACCGTATTGAGAATGTTGAAGCATACTTGCATTCCATGCATCATGTGCATGTTTAAGAGGTTTTTAGTTTGAGGAAATTACTATTGGAATTGTAGAGAATTGGTACTTTAATGGTTAAGGGATTTTCTATGTTGAATTTCATGTGTTAAACTATATGAGAATGCTCACCGGCTTTTATAGCTGACGCAGTGTTATGCGATTAACCGTAGTGACAGGTGATGATGTAGAAGACTTTGAGGAAGCGGTCCCAGATGAGGGAATACCCTAGAAGATTTTGAGAATTGATATATTTTGATTTTTTTTATTTGCAAGTATTAATGTAATAAGGCCCATTAGATGGCCATTAGTTTAGACAGTTTGGAACAATTTCGTAGACTCGTTAATTTATAGTTTAATTTTCAAAGTTTAGTTTATTTTGATTCCATATATTTGGTACCTTGTGAATGGAAAGAATAAAAGTATCAATTGTGAGTGTGAAGGATTCATTCATTAATTACATAACACCCTTGATTTCGAGATTTAAGTCATATACTCGAATGTCAAATTTTGGGGGCGTTACAAGCGGTCTCTCTTATTATTGCTTCCTGGATGGCTATTCCGGCTATAAACAAATTGAGATAGCCCCGAAGGACCAAGAGAAGATTACATTTACATGCCGTTTGGCACCTTCGCATATCGAAGGATGCCATTTGGACTATATAATGCACCCTTCACATTCCAACGATGCATGTTGAGTATTTTCTCAGACATGGTGGGTGAGTTTCTTGAGGTATTCATGGGCGATTTCTCTATTTTCGGTTGTACTTTTGAGAAGTGCCTAAATCATTTAAAGTTGGTCTTGACAAGGTGCGAGGAGAAGAACCTCGTTTTAAATTGGGAAAAGTGTCATTTCATGGTACAGAGAGGAATAGTCCTTGAACATATCATCTTGTCTAATGGAATAGAGGTAGACCGGGCCAAAATTGATATAATTTCCAATCTACCACCACCCAAAAGCATACGTGATGTGCGGTCCTTCCTTAGACACGCCAGTTTTTATAGAAGGTTCATAAAGGATTTCAGTCATATCTCAAGGCCCTTATGTAACCTTCTACAAAAGGAGAACCAATTTGAATGGAGTGCCGAATGTCAATTAGCTTTTTCAATGCTAAAAGACATGTTGATAACCGCTCCTATCATGCAACCACCGGATTGGTCCGTACCTTTTGAGTTGATGTGCGATGCGAGCAATTGTGCTATTGGGGCAGTGTTAGGCCAAAAGAAGGATAAAAAGCCCCACGTTATCTACTATGCGAGTAGGACCTTGAAGCCCGCCCAAGTCAATTACTCGACTACGGAGAAGGAGCTCTTAGCCGTCATTTTTGCTTTGGACAAATTCAGGCCTTACTTAATAGGATCCAATGTCGTTATTTACACAGATCATGCGACGCTGAAACACGTTCTTTCTAAGAAGGATGCCAAGTCCCGTTTACTTAGATGGATCCTACTCCTTCAAGAATTTGATTTGGTGATCAAGGATAAGAAGGGAGTAGAGAATGTGGTGGCGTATCATCTATCCTGCCTAGTCTTACCTAATTCCATTGACGAGTCACCTATTGAGGACTCATTCCCTGATAAGCAACTCTTTGTTGCTATGCATTTTCCGTAGTACGCTGACATAGCTAATTATCTTTCCATAGGTGCGATGCCGATTCATTGGACTGCGCAGGACAAACGAACATTTCTAAGGGAAGTGCGTAAATTCTTTTGGGATGAACCTTTACATTTTAAATATTGTCTAGATCAAATAATTAGGAGATGTGTCCTTGACGATGAACATAATTTTGTCATCTCCTTTTGTCATGATCAAGCATGTGGGGGTCATTTTTTCGCTAAGAAAACCACTGCAAAAATTCTGCAGTGTGGTTTTTATTGGCCCACTATATTTAAAGACACCCATGAGTTTTGCAAAGCATGAGAGCATTGCCAAAAGTTAAGAGGATTGTCCTATCGAAAAATGATGCCTCTTACCCCAATTCAACATCTTGAAGTCTTTGATTGTTGGGGCATTGATTTCATGGGACCGTTCCCCTCATCTTTTGGACATGTCTACATATTGCTTGCTGTTGACTATGTGTCTAAATGGATAGAGGTTATTCCATGTAGAACCAACTATCATTGTACGGTTCTAAAGTTCCTTAAAGAAAACATACTTTCCAGATTTGGAACGCCACGAGCCATCATTAGTGATAGCGGTTCTCACTTTTGCAATAGGCCTTTCGCAGCCTTAATGAAGAAATATGTCATTAGGCATAAGGTGAGTACTGCATACCACCCACAGACAAGTAGGCAAGCTGAAATTTTTTATCGAGAAATCAAACAAATATTGGAAAAAACGGTGAGGCCGGATCGCAAAGATTGGTTGCTTAGATTAGACGATGCACTTTGGGCTCACCGTACTACTTACAAGACACCCATTGGGATGTCCCCCTGTAGACTTGTCTATGGGAAAGCTTGCCACTTGCCTGTGGGGATTGAACACAAAGCCTATTGGGCAATTCAGGCATTGAATTTTGATACTGACAAGGCTAGCTCGCTTCGCAAACTCCAACTTAATGAGCTTGATGAGATCCAGAACGATGCTTATGAGAACTCAAGGATTTACAAGAGTAGAATGAAGGCCTTTCATGACAAACATATCTTTCGAAAATCCTTCCATGAAGGTCAGAAAGTGCTCTTGTACAATTCTCGACTTCATCTTTTTTTGGGGAAATTGCGATCTCGATGGACCGGCCCATATATTGTTAAAGAAGTTTTTGCTCACGGGGCTGTCGAGATAGAGAATGCCAGAAATGGTAACTGTTTTAAAGTGAATGGACAACGCCTTAAACCATTTGTTGATAAATTTAATTCAGAGGACATGTCCATCACTCTGAATGATCCTATGTATTAGGATGATTGATCTCTTAGTCTGATAGAGGTATAACATAGATTAGGTTTAGTTGTTTTTTTTTCTATTTTAGTTCTACTTCTTTAGTGGATTTAGTTGTCGGAGTTGTAGAATTCCATGATCAACTCTCTCAGGTACTATTGTTCTCACTCTCTTGTATTTTACCATTGCTCTCATGTTCATGCTCCTTGCATATCTTTTTACATTAAGGAAAATGCAAGATTTGGTTGGGGGGTGAGATGAGATTCCTCATCTAGCAGTATGTAACATTTCGAGCATGATATGTGCAAATTTTTTTCAAATTTTCTAAAAATTCAAAACTCTTTTAGAAAACCTTATTTCTATGCATTCAAGATGATACAAGTATAAGAAAAAGAGATGAAGTGATGACTGTTGCAAGTCTTGAACTACTCTTAATATAATGGTTTTATATTTGAATTCCCCTATTTATGTGATTGATGGAAAATTTGAACACTTTTACACCTAGTTCACATTACACGATTTTCATGCTTTGAAAGGATTATGTGATTTGTAGATTGGCTAGACTTAGATTTGAGGTGTTAAGGAACCAAGCCGGGGTATTTTGTCCATCCTTTTTCATGGAAAAATAACGAAAGATATGGATTTCTAAAAATCCTATCTAATGTAAAAGAAAAAGGAAAAGGAAGGATGAAAACATAGGAATGATGGAGAATATGGTGGAAAAATCTGAAAAGGGCTACCTATTACCAACCGGGGGATGGTCTACTCGTAACCAAAGACGGAAATGGGACGTAGTGTGAAAGCCGTCGGAAGGACAGTAAGTCAAATTCCTGTCATAGGCTTGTTGTTGATCTGTATACTTTGAGATCTATAGTTTAGTCGATCTAGGAAAAAGATGATCATGGAAACTCATGAGATGAGCCATCACTACGCACATTAGGTTGAATTTTGTTCAAAGTTCTTCTATTTATCAATCAATCAGTGAGAATTCTATATGAACACTTTTTATGTTTTGAGAGTTTAAGGTTGCAACCTCATTCACCCAGTTTCTCTAATTCTTGCACTTGTATGTCTTGGAATGTATAGAAGCATTGTTTCTGAAGGAGAGTTGGGTTTTGGAAGATTGAACTTGTTTCACGCATGTTTTGCTCGGGACTAGCAAAAAGCTGGTGGGGGGTTGTGTTGAGCTTCCATTTTATACATTTTCTAGCCAATTACATCACATTACATGCATGGTTTGTATGCTTAAAAGACCCATCTAATGCTTGTTTTGTGTATGGAGGAATGAAAGAGAGAAGTCATGAATTTGTTGCTAAAAGGGTCCTTTGGAATTACATTGAAGACATTGAAAAGAAACCCTGAAGAATCACGTCAGAAAGACTTGGATCGGCCAGAAGAAAGAATATTTCAGCATTCATAACAAAAGGCCGCCGGGCATATGGAGGACTTCTGCTGACTTCTACTAAATAAATCTGGACCTGACTGGGCGCCCGAGTAAAATCTGGTCGGGCGCCTGATATTCAAGTGAATTTTTATCAAAAGCTGCTGACCGAATTAAAGCTTGGTAGGGCGCCCGACCAAAACATGACCGGGCATCCGACCATTGTCCAACGACCGACTAAGTGCGTAAATTTTTACGCAATCCGAGGTGATTTGTGATTTTTCTTATAAAAGGACACCTTACCATCCTTGTTAAGGTATCCTAGAAGAGTTCTAAGTTCGTGGGGAGCAAGGGAGATCATCGTGGAGCGACCGCAACTCCTCTAACTAGGGTTTTTTTCTAGTAGTTTTTTATGTTTTTATTTAGTTTTTCTTTGAATTCTAGTTGAAGCATGATAATGCTCGGCTAGAACCTCTTAGCTAAGGCTAAGAGGTGAAGCTTGTGAGTAGTTATCATGTTGGATTCATTCTAATTCAAGTACTTTGTTTTAAAATTGAATTTTTAAGTTCTAGTTTGAATAAAAGTCGATATTTTTGGATGTTTTATGAGAGTTCATGTGCTTCAGACATGTGTTCCTTGCAATTCTCTGAGATTATCATGTTTAGATTAATTAGATTTAAATTGTAGTTACCCTAGATCGTACCATAGTCCATTAGCATGGTCGTTACTTCGAAGGCTACATATTCGACTTCTACGTACTTCATTAGAACTAGAACCTTATTCTTCAACTTGAGTAGGGATTGTTTGTGTTCGAATGTTATATTTTCCAACTAGAAGAGAGATAGAACTTCAATTCTAGTTGTGTTATGCTTGGATGAATGAATTCATATGAGGGCTATCACAAGTGGATCCTTGAGGCCTTAGTTCCCTTTAATTACAATTTTTTACAAATTACTGTTTTAAGTTAGTTTATAAACATGAAATTCTTAATTCATTGAATTTGAAGTTGATGGAATAACTTGAATTGATTTATCTAATTCCCTGTGGATCGACCTTGGACTTACCTAAAATTATTACTACATTGCAGCCTTGCACTTGAGGTGAGCCAACAGTAGTCGATTGGACTAATCAAAGGCAGGTAGGTAGGTTAGGATTCTTTTCTGCATTTAGGATTGAATAAGTCTCATCTAGACAATGGAGGATGCTAGAATTGATCAACTTACTACCTGAGGTACTCTCGTTCCCACCCTCCTTTGTTTTATGTCATTGCTCTCCTATCATGTATATTGTATATCTTTGTACATTGAGGACAATGTAAGATTTTGGTTGGGGGGTGAGAGATTCCTTAGATGAATCTACTAACTTTTGTAACATTTCGAGCAAATATGTAGAAATTTTTTAATTTTTCTGAAAATTCAAAACTCCTTTAGAAAACCGTGTTTATATGCACTTGGGATGTCGTAAGTATGAAAGGAAGAAAGATGTAGTGAGATGATTTGGAAAATCGTAAAGGACTTGTAACATGATGGTTTTCTAATTGGATTCCCCTATTGATTTGATTAATAGAAAAATTGAAACACTTTTAGACCCAGTTCACTTTACACGATTCTCATGTTTTGAAAGGATTATGTAGAATTGTGGATTGGCTAGGTTTAGATTTGAGGTGTTGAGAAACCAAGTCGGGGTACTTTGTCCATCCTTGTCCATGGGAAAATAACGAAAGATATGGATTTCTAAAAATCCTGTCTAATGTGTATGTAAAGGAAAGAAAGGATGAAAATATGGGAATGATTGAAAATATGGTGGAAAAATTCCGAAAAGGACTACCTATTACCAACCGAGGGATGGTCTACCCGTAACCAAAGCCTGAAATGGGACGTAGTGTGAAAGCCGTCAGAAGGACGGTAAGGCAAATTCCTGTCATAGGCTTGTTGTTGATCTATATACCTTAAATCCCTAATTTAGTTGATTTATGAAGAAGAAAATCCCAAAAATTCATGAGATGAACATTCACTATACACATTAGCTTAAATTTGTTTGGATCCTTCTATTTATCAATCAATCAGCGGGAATTCCATATGAACACTTATTATGTTTTTAGAAGTTTAAGGTCTCAACTTCTATTACTCAGTTTTGCTGATTTTTGTACTTGCATGTGTTGGAATGTATAGAACATAGTTTCCGAAGAAGATTTGGGTTTTAGAGAATGAAACTTGTTTTATGCATGTTTTGCTCGGGATTAGCAAAATGCTGGTTGGGGGTGTGTTGAGCTCTTAATTGTGCATATTCTAACCCCAATTCATCACTCATTATGCATGGTTTTCATGATTTAATGACTAATCTAATGCATGGATTTGTGATTGTAGGTATGAGAGGGAGACTTTATTAATTTATAGTTAAAAGAGTCACTTTGTATGCATTGAAGATCAATATAACAAGTGCCAAAAGGTGGAGGAAAGAAGAAGAAAGAAAGAGAAGAAAATATGAAAAAGGTGTCCCAAGACCTATCCCAAGACCTGTCTCGAGACCTGTCCCAAGACCTGTCCCAAGACCGGTCGCCAGACAAGTCTACATAGCTAAACCGGTCGCCAGACTGGTCGACAGGAGTCCAGAGAAACATAGCTTGCTAGACTACTTTTAGTTTCTTAGACCGGTCGCCAGACAGGTCTAAAGTGACTTAGAAACTCCAATTTTCAAGGCCAAGTTTCCAAATTACGAAAGGACTCCACGGATTCTTGAAGTTTCCAAATTGGTGCAGGATTTCTCTTATAAAAGGCCACCTTCACTCTCTTCTTAAGGCATCTAGCAACGTGGGTAGAAAAGGATTCAAGACCTCCTAGCTTCCTACAACTAGTTTTTTTCTTCTTCTAGTTCTAGTTCAAGTTTGTTTTTATGCTTTTCATTAGTTAACATCTTAGTTAGAGCTAAAAAGTGAAACTTATAGCTTACTTAGATGCTTTAATTTATTTTATTGGTTTCAAGTTTGGATTTAATGAAGAATAATGGTTTTTGGAAGTTTGAATAAAGTTCTAAGTAGTTTTTCTTAATTTTATGATGGCTCATGGATGTTGGGAAGAATTACTTTAGTTCTTAATTATTTTTGCATGGATCTAGACCTGTACGCTTCGAGGAATCGGATTCAATATGCTCTAGACTTGGATCATCATGTGGGAACTTCAAACCAAAGTTTTACCTTTTTGTTCTAAATTCTGAATATTATGTTGATTGTTCATATGATTTGAATGAAGTTCAAATCATAATATAGTCAAGTCTTGTGACAGGTTTTGATGATTATTGTGGTTATGATCTTGATCTATTGGAACTAGGATTGACCTATGCAATTGAGTGCGCTAAAGTCCTAACTTGAATTGAGGGAATCATGTTGATGAACAACACGTGTGTTGGATTGCTTTGTTAATATAACTGCTCTATCATCCGGCTAGATAGGATTTGATTTCGATTCTAGTTGAGTAAGTGAGAAACCATAGCGAATTATGCATCTAAGGAGGGCTATAAGTGGATCCTTGATGCTTTAGTTATCTTTTCATTGTCAGATTTTTCTGTTTCATGTTCAAAACCGATTTCAAAAACCTCTTAAGATTCTAGTTATTAGGATAGTTCGAATTGTTTACTTCCTTCCTTGTGGATCGACCTCGGTCTTACCAAGATTATTACTACATCGCAACCCTACACTTGAGAAAGCGAACAATGGTTGGCTAAACCTCTTAACTAGGCTAAGAGGTGAAGCTTTTAGTTGTTTACAATGTCTAATTCGAATTAGTTTAAGTACTTTTTGGTTTTATGAAGAACACTTCTATTTCAAGTTTGAAATAAAGTTAGTATTTTTAGTTAATCTTTTATCTCTTGTGATTGCTCTTACATGGGATGTTTTGATTACTGAAATTACTTAATGGGGTGTTGATTGATAGGATTTTGGGTTGTAGAGATCCTAGATTCATTATGATATGTTGGATGCTAGGGGATTGTTGAGCTCTTAATTGTGCATATTCTAACCCCAATTCATCACTCATTATGCAAGGTTTTCATGAATTAACGACTAATCTAATGCATGGATTTGTGATTGTAGGGATAGGAGAGATGATTCATCAATTAGAGACTTAAAGATGCCATTTACAAGCATAGAAGATCGAAGGACTAAGTGTCAAAGTATAGAAGAAAGAAGTCAGAGGAAAGAAGAAAGAAAGTAGAAGAATGTGCCCAAGACCGGTCGTCCATAGTCCAGGACCGGTAGTCCGACCGGTCCGAACACTCAACAGGAGAGGCCACACTGCAAATCTCTGTGGGCCATCCAAGACCGGTCGTGCGACCGATCGTCCACTGCTCAGACCGATCGTGCGACCGGTCCTTGAATTAAAATCCTGGACTTTGAAATTGCCAAAACTCTCTGGATGTTTTTCGCGCTTTTGCGACCGGTCGTCTGCGTAACTATGCGTGTTCTACAAGCTCCGGATTTCTCTGCGCACTGCGTATCCTTACGCATCTTCTGGATGATTCTGACGCAGTGGAGCTTCCCCATTATAAAAGGAGACCTAGGGATCGTTCTTAGGGCATCCTAGAACAAATTGAGCACGGTGGGAGACGGCGGAAATTGATTTTGGAGTTCTACAACTCCTCCTATTTTGCTTTTCAGTTTTTATGTTTTCTAGTTGTTTCATGTTTCCTTAGATCATGAACGGCTAAACCTCTTAGCTAGGGCTAAGAGGTGAAGCTTGTAGTGAATCTGAGATGTTTCAATTCGTTTGATTTGGTTTTAAGTTGGATTTCTATTGAAGAACGATGGTTTGAAGTTTATTTCAAGTACTAAGTGGTTTTTCTTAATCTTATGACTCATGGATGTTTGGAAGAATTGCTTGAGTTCTTAATTGTTGTGAGCTAGTCTAGACCTGTATGATCCGAGGAATTGGAATACGCTCTAGATCTATGATCTTCATGTGGGAGCTTCATATCAAAAGTCTACTTTTCTGAAAATTTTGAAGTATGTGAGGCTATGTATGTGATTTGAATCAAGTTCAAATCATGATCTAGTTTTGTCTTATAACAGGATTTAATGATGGTTATGATTGTGATCTTAATCTATTGGAATTGGGACTGACCTATGCAATTGAGTATGCTCGTCCTAGCTTGCATTGAGTGAATCATATACATGAATCATACATATGACAGATTGTTTGGTTTAACTGCTCTATCATCCGACTAGATAGAACTTAATTTCGATTCTAGTTGAGAAAGTGAGAAACCACAGCGAATTGAGCATCAAGGATTGCTACAAGTGGATCCTTGAACCCTTAGTGCCTTTTATTAATTGATTACCTTCAGTTAGTTCAAAATATCTCTCTACATCAGATTACTAAATTCTGTTTAGTTTGTTCTTCAGTCAAAACTATTAGAAGTATTTTGTGAATTCCTATATAAGTCCCTGTGGATCAACCTCGGTCTTACCGAGATTATTACTACATCGCAACCCTACACTTGGGGAAGCGAAGAAGTTTTTGGCGCCGTTGCCGGGGGATTTGATGGTTTTTCATAAAATTTCTGAAAATAGTATCTATTTGAGATTTTTAGGAATAGTACTAACTTATTTTTATTTTTGATTTTTTTCTTTTACAGGGATTTTTTAGGAAGTTGAAGAAGAAGTAGGCATCTTAAGTTCTCAAATCAGGTTTTATCTTTCTAACCTTACTCTTCTTCTTCTCCTATTCTTTCCTATCATATTCATCTCTTGTAGAGTGGGTGGAGATTCCTTTTTGGATCTCTGATAAGTTGGCCTTGTGTTGCCTTGATTCCCATTGGTCGGATCTGCCATTTTGGATCACCTTGTGCTCAGAGATTTCTCTTCTCAACTCTATTCCTCTTTCTTCTTTTTCTGCACTTTTCTCAAAAGATTCAAAGAATGGGTGGGGAGTTCTCTTAACCCCTATTGACCAGGAGAAATCGGTTTCTTTCCTTGCTTCTGGCTCAGCCATTGCAAGACACCTTGTGCTTTGGTCTTATAGAGAAGTAAAGGAAGGAAGAAAGAATTCCTTTTTATTTCATTCTTTTAGGATTTGCATGCCACATTGGGCTCGGGATTCCAATAACCGACTCATTAGTGAAGGGGGAATAGTAGAAGGAATTGACAGAGAACCACGTGCTAGGAGACATCTAAATTCTCCAATTTTGTTTGAAAGTATGGCTGCAAATCAACCCAATCCTATGGCCAATCAAAATCTGGGCCAAAACCAAACCGAAACGGGAGAGAATGTGGTTGAGAATGTTCCCCGACCAAGAACATTACGTGATTACTTGCAACCAGCAAGAGCTAGCACTCCCTCATGCATAGTTTTTCCACAAAATGCAGGGAACGTAGATTTGAAATCGGGAGTAATCCAACTCCTCCCGAGATTCCATGGATTAGATAGTGAAAGTGCCTATCAACACCATAAGGAATTTGATGAGGTAATAACCACCATGCACTTTGCAAATGTAATTGATGATGTGGTGAGGCTTAAATTGTTTCCTTTTACTCTTAAAGATAATGCTAAAGGTTGGCTTCATGCATTAAGGCCAAGATCAATTGGTGCATGGACTGATATGCATAGGGAGTTCATTAAAAAGTTCTTCCCTATCTACAAAACGAACATGTTGAGGCGCCTTATCATGAATTTTGCTCAAAAGGAGGATGAGACCTTCTTCCAATGTTGGGAGAGGTTTAAGGACTTATTAAATACATGCCCACATCATGGCTATGAAATTTGGCGCGTTATAAGCTTTTTCTATGAAGGACTGACTTCACCCATGCGCCAATTCGTAGAGATGATGTGCAATGGGGAGTTCATGAATAAGGAAGTCGAAGAAGCATGGGACTATTTGGAGGAATTGGCTGAGAATGCACAGTCTTGGGATACATCTAAACCAACAAATTCCAAGACTAGCCAACAAAAGGAAAAAGGAGGAATTTATATCTTATCAGAAAATGATAATATAAGTGCACGTGTGGCTAGCATCACAAGAAAAGTCGAGGCCATGGAATTAAAGAAAGGAGAGACGATCAACTCTAAGGACGTTGAAACTGTTTGTGGAATTTGTGCCGGAAATCAACATACAACACAAGATTGTCCCACAATTTCAGCACTTCAAGACATCTTACAAGAACAATCAAATGCCATAAACTGTTATCAACGACAATTTGGTGCTCCAAACTCAAACACGTTTAATTCTAGTTGGAAGAACCATCCCAACTTCAGTTGGAGGAGTGGACCCACTGCGAATGCAAACAATATCCCTCAAGCTCAACCTTTACTAGGTCCATCCCTAGTCATTACACCAAAAGCTACGCTAGAGGAGATGTTGGGTGCATTCGTATCGGTTCAAGCTGAATATAACAAGACTAATTCTCTGAAAATAGATGGCTTCATGTAAGAGCAATTGAAATTTAATCAAAGTTCAACTCAAGCCATCAATGACTTGAAAACTTCAATGGCTAGAGTTGAATCTCACCTCAGTGTTAGTGAGAAAGGCATATTTCCTCCCCAACCTCTTCCTAACCCAAGAACCCAATTTGAGATATAAGACGCAAGCTCATCCTCCCAACATACGGAGCATGTTCAAGCTATCACCACTTTGAGAAGTGGGAAAATAGTTGATAAATCTAATCCGGTGAAGGCCCCAAAGCCTAAGGATCTGAAAAATTCCAAAGAGGATGATAGCTCAAACAACACTCCACAAGAGAAAGAACCGGAAAGGTAATACAAGCCGGTTGCCCCGTTTCCCCAAAGGTTGATTTCACCCATAACTTTAAACAAAAACCTGAAAATTTTAGAGGTTTTCAAGCAGGTGAAGATCAACATTCCGTTGTTGGATGCCATGAAGCAAATACCGTCCTATGCCAAATTTCTAAAGGAATTGTGTACAGTCAAAAGGAAACACAATGTTCACAACAAAGTACTTTTGACTGAGAATTTGAGTGCTATTATCAAACAAGAGGTGCCCCAAAAATACAAGGATCCGGGTAGTCCAACCATCTCATGATCATAGGAGACTACCGGATTAAACAAGCCTCACTCGATTTAGGGGCACGTGTTAACCTCATTCCGTACTCGGTTTATGAACAACTTAGGTTAGGTGAATTGAAACCCACCTAAACCACACTCTAACTTGCTGATAAAACTATTCGTATACTGAGAGGAATGATTGAGGATGTTTTAGTCCAAGTTGATAAATTCTACTACCCAGCAGACTTTATTGTCTTGGATACATATCCCGTGATAGGTACCGGTGCTCAAATTCCTGTCATACTTGGCCGCCCTTTTCTAGCTACTTCCAATGCGATTATCAATTGTAGAAGCGGGCTTATACAAATGTCCTTTGAAAATATGACTCTCGAGCTGAACATATTTCATTTACGCAAACAACCACGGGAAGTTGATGATGAGATCCATGAGATAAATGTGATTGAATCATTAGTGGATGATACATTCCCCTTGACATTATATTCCAACCCTTTGGAGGCATGTGTGGCCCACTCTCATGAGATAAATGATGACACAGTACGAGAGATGGATGCCATTTTAGATGTGATGCCGATACTTGATAATAAAACATGGAGGGCAATATTTGAACCGTTACCCTTAAACGAGAACAAGCCCCTCCCATCCAATATCAAGGCACCAACACTCGACCTAAAACCATTACCAAGTGAGTTGAAATATGTATATTTAGGTCGAGATGAGACATATCCGGTGGTGATTTCTTCCCACTTGGATGAGGAACAAGAGAGTAGGCTCATAGCCACTCTAATAGAGCATAAGAGTGCCATTGAATGGTTGATTGCAAATCTCAAAGGCATAGACCCACTAATTTGTACTCATCGCATGCATCTTGAGGAGAATGCGAAGACATCTAGGCAACCACAAAGACGATTCAATCCAAACATGAAGGATGTGGTTAAGGCCAAAGTGGTGAAACTATTAGATGTGGGTATTAGTTACCCAATATCCGATAGTCAATGGGTGAGCCCAACTCAAGTGGTGCCTAAGAAATCCGAAATAACCATCGTAGCCAATGCCAATAATGAACTCGTACTAACCAGAGTCACTACTGGTTGGAGAATGTGCATTGACTATAGGAAGCTAAACACAGTTATAAGGAAATACCACTTCCCCCTACCATTTGTTGATCAAATTTTAGAAAGGTTGGCGGGTCATTCCCATTTTTGCTTCCTTGATGGCTATTCAAGGTACAACCAAATAGAGATTGCCCTTGACGACCAAGAAAAGACTACATTCACATGTCTATTCGGCACTTTCACTTATCGACGGATGCCGTTTGGACTATGCAATGCCCCTGCCACTTTTCAGCGTTGTATGTTGAGCATTTTTTCTGACATGGTGGGGACAATTCTTAAAGTCTTCATGGATGATTTCTCTGTATTTGGTTGTAGCTTTGATAAGTGCCTTTTGCACTTGAAATCTGTGTTGAAAAGATGTGAAGAGAAGAACCTTGTGTTGAATTGGGAGAAATGTCACTTCATGGTTCAAAAGGGAATTGTACTTGGTCACATCATCTCACAAAATGGAATCAAGGTGGACAAAGCGAAAATCGATCTTATCTCTAACCTTCCACCACCCAAGAGCATACGAGATGTGCGGTCCTTTTTGGGACACGCCGGATTTCATAGAAGGTTCATAAAGGACTTCAGTTCACTCTCTCGTCCTTTATGTAACCTACTTCAAAAGGAGAACGCATTCGAATGGAATGAAGATTGTCAAAATGTCTTTTCCACACTTAAAGGTATGTTGACATGTGCTCCCATAATGCAACCACCTGATTGGAGCCTTCCTTTTGAAATTATATGCGACGCAAGGGACTATGCTATTGGGGCTGTGCTAGGCCAAAGAAAAGAGAAGAAGCCATGTGTTATCTACTATGCAAGTAGAACCTTAAACTCAGCCCAAGCAAACTACACTACTATAGAAAAAGAACTTTCAGCCGTAGTTTTTGCCTTGGACAAGTTTAGGTCCTACTTGATTGGATCCAAGATCATCATATTCACTGACCATGTCGCGCTTAAGTACCTTCTCTCAAAGAAGGATGCTAAACCACGATTGTTAAGATGGATCCTTCTACTCCAGGAATTTGACATAGAGATACGTGATAAGAAAGGAGCAGAAAATGTAGTGGTTGACCATCTCTCTCGACTTGTTCTCACCGATTCCCCTGAGACGACAGCGATCAATGACATGTTCCCTGATGAACAACTTTTTAAAGTCTCCCAATTGCCATGGTATGCAGACATTGCTAACTATCTTGCTACAGGTACAATTCCTACACATTGGAAAAAGCAAGATAAGGATAAGTTCTTCAATGAGGTGCGAAAATTCCTATGGGATGACCCATACTTATTCAAGTATTGTCTCGATCAAATCATAAGGAGATGTGTGCCAAATGATGAACAGCAAAGTATTATCTCCTTTTGTCATTCTCAGGAGTGTGGTGGCCACTTTTCGGCTAAGAAGACCACAGCTAAAATTCTGCAATGTGGGTTTTATTGGCTCACTATGTTCAAGGACACTCATGAGTTTTGCAAAATATGTGAGCCTTGTCAGAAATTGGGAGGAATCTCCCATAGAAATATGATGCCACTCAATCCCATCTTAATAATCAAAATTTTTTATTGTTGGGGCATCGATTTAATGGGTCCATTCTCATCTTCTTTTTGAAACGTTTATATCTTGCTTGTCGTTGACTATGTGTCCAAATGGGTCGAGGTAATCCCATGCCGGAATAATGACCATAAAATAGTCATTCGTTTCTTAAAAGAGAATATTCTTTCCCAGTTTGGAACACTCCGAGTCATCATAAGTGATGGAGGGTCTCACTTTTGTAATCGCCCATTTGAAACCTTAATGAAGAAATATGGCGTTAATCACAAAGTGAGCACTCCCTATCACCCACAAACAAGTGGACAAGCTGAGATATCCAACAGGGAGATTAAACATATTTTGGAGAAAACGGTGAACCCCGATCGTAAGGATTGGTCGCTTCGGCTTATTGATGCGCTTTGGGCTTACCGTACCGCTTTTAAGACCCCTATTGGATAGTCTCCCTATAGACTTGTCTATGGGAAGGCTTATCACTTGCCTGTGGAGTTGGAACATAGGGCGTATTGGGCAATAAAGAAGTTAAATTTTGATTTTGACAAAGCAAGCTTGTTGCGCAAACTTCAATTGAATGAACTTGCGGAACTCCGGAACGAAGCATATGAGAATGCGAGAATTTACAAGGATAAGACGAATGTGTTCCATGATAAGAACATTCTTCATAAGACCTTCATGATTAATCAAAAAGTCCTTATATATAATTCTCGCCTACATTTATTTTCGGAGAAATTGAGATCTCGATGGATCGGTCCTTACATAGTACAAATTGTTTATCCATATGGGACCGTCGAGTTGTTAAATCCTAGGAATGACAACATCTTTAAGGTGAATGGTCAACAATTAAAGCCGTTCTTTGAGAAGTTTCCTTAAGAAGGTATGTCCATACCTCTGACTGATCCTGTGTATCAGGATGATTGACTCCTAGTCTGATGGAGGCATAGAGTAGTTAGGATTAGGATTTTCTTCTTTTTGCCTACTTGTTCATAGGTTTGTTAGAAGGAGGTAGAATTTCGCTTTTTGTTCTCTCAGGTACTATCATTCCTCACTCCCTTTTATTTTAAAATTGCTCTCATGTTTTGCTCATTGAACATCTTTTACATTGAGGACAATGTAAGATTTGGTTGGGGGTGTAGGATCACTAGGATGAATCCCAGCGTTTTGTAACATTTCGAGCAATTATGTAGAAATTTTTTTTTCTTCTGAAATTCAAAACTCTTTTGGAAAACTTTGCTTCTATGCATTCGAGATGATATGAGTATAAGAAGAGAAGATACGAAGTGTATGATGTTGTAAGTCTTGAACTTCTCTTAACATAATGGTTTTATATGTGAAATCCCCTATTTATGTGATTGATAGAAAATTTGAACACTCTTACACCTAGTTCACATTACACGATTTTCATGGGTTGAAAAGATTAGGTGATTTGTGGATTAGCTACACTTTGCTTTAAGGTGTTGAGAAACCAAGCCGGGGTACTTTGTCCATCCTTGTCCATGGGAAAACAACGAAAGATATGGATTTTTAAAAATCCTATCTAATTTAAAAGAAAAAGGAATAGGAAGGATGAAATTGGGAATGATGGAAAAATGGTGGAAAATTTCGATTAGGGCTACCTATTACCAACCGGGAGATGGTCTACCCGTAACCAAAGCCGGAAATGGGACGTAGTGTGAAAGCCGTTGGAAGGACAGTAAGGCAAATTCCTGTCATTGGCTTGTTGTTGCTCTATATACCTTAAGATCTATAGTCTAGTTGATCTATGAAGAAAATAATCCTGGAAACCCATGAGATGAACTTTCACGATGCACACTAGGTTGAATTTGTTCAAGTTCTTCTATTTTATCAAATAATCAACGAAAATTTCATATGGACACTTATTATGTTTTGAGAGTTTACGGTTTCAACCTCTGTCACCTAATTTTTCTGAATCTTACACTTGTGTGTCTTGGGATGAATAGAAGAATGCTTTCTAAAGGAGAGTTGGGTTTGGAGAATAAAACTTGTTTCAAGCATGTTTTGCTCGGGACTAGAAAAATGCTGGTTGGGGGGTGTGTTGAGCTCTTAATTGTGCATATTCTAACCCCAATTCATCACTCATTATGCAAGGTTTTCATGAATTAACGACTAATCTAATGCATGGATTTATGATTGTAGGGATAGGAGAGAGGATTCATCAATTGGAGACTTAAAGACGCCATTTACAAGCATAGAAGATCAAAGGACTAAACGTCAAAGTATGGAAGAAAGAAGTCGGAGGAAAGAAGAAAAAAAGCAGAAGAATGTGCCCAAGACCGGTCGTCCATAGTCCAGGACCGGTCGTCCGACCGGTCCGAACACTCAACAGGAGAGGCCACACTGCAAATCTCTGTGGGCCATCCACGACCGGTCGTCCACTGCTCAGGCCGGTCGTGCGATCGGTCCTTGAATTAAAATCCTGGATTCTGAAATTGCCAAAACTCTCTGGACGTTTTTCGCGCTTTTGCGACCGGTCGTCTGCGTAACTGTGCGTGTTTTACAAGCTCTGAATTTCTCTGTGCACTGCGTATCCTTACACATCTTTTGGATGATTCCGACGCAGCGGAGCTTACCCACTATAAAAGGAGACCTAGCTATCATTCCTAGGGCATCCTATAACAGATTGAGCATGGTGGGATATGACGGAAGTTGATTTTGGAGTTCTATAACTCCTCCTAGTTTGCTTTCCAGTTTTTATGTTTTTTAGTTGTTTCATGTTTCCTTGGATCATGAACGGCTAAACCTCTTAGCTGAGGCTAAGAGGTGAAGCTTGTAGTGAATCTAAGATGTTTTAATTCGTTTGATTTGGTTTTAAGTTGAATTTCTATTGAAGTACGATGGTTTGAAGTTTAATTCAAGTACTAAGTAGTTTTTCTTAATCTTATGATGACTCATGGATGTTTGGAAGAATTGCTTAAGTTCTTAATTGTTGTGAGTTAGTCTAGACCTGTATGATCTGAGGAATTGGAATACGCTCTAGATTTATGATCTTCATGTAGGAGCTTCATATCAAAAGTCTACTTTTCTGGAAATTTTGAAGTATGTGAGACTGTGTATGTGATTTGAATCAAGTTCAAATCATGATCTAGTTTTGTCTTGTGACAGGATTTAATGATGGTTATGATTGTGATCTTAATCTATTGGAATTGGGACTGACCTATGCAATTGAGTATGCTCATCCTAGCTTGCATTGAGTGAATTATATACATGAATCATATATATGACAGATTGTTTGGTTTAACTGCTCTATCATCCGACTAGATAGAACTTAATTTCGATTCTAGTTGAGAAAGTGAGAAACCACAGTGAATTGAACATCAAGGATTGCTACAAGTGGATCCTTGAAGCCCTAATGCCTTTTATTAATTGATTACCTTCAGTTAGTTCAAAATATCTCTCTACATTAGATTACTAAATTCTGTTTTGTTAGTTCTTTAGTGGAAACTATTAGAAGTGTTTTGTGAATTCCTATATAAGTCCCTGTGGATCGACCTCGGTCTTACCGAGATTATTACTACATTGCAACCCTACACTTGGGGAAGCGAACAGGGATCTTACAAACTAAGTTTTCTATGAGCTTATCTAGAACTAAACTGGAAGGGGTTCTTATCATAGAAGTTCAATTTATGCTTCTAAATCAAGTCTAGTGACAAGGCTTGAGGAAGAATCATGAATGTGATCTTGCTTGTTTCGTGAAGGATTGGGTTGTGACAAGGCTTGAGGAAGAATCATGAATGTGATCTTACTTGTTTGTGGAGGATTGGGTTGTGTGATTGAATACACCCAATGCCTTAGTTGTTTATGAGAGAACCATATCGGTGGATGATTCATCTATGTTAGATGCATTATGATGATTTGATTGCTCTATATTCCGATTGGCTAAGGATAGAACTCCGATTCCAATTGAGTGATTGGCTTGAATGGTTTGAATTGGCATTGTGAATGATTATTAGTGGATCCTTGGTGCTCTAGTGTTTATTTGCTTGATTTAGTTCTTAAGTGGATAGATTTATGTTCTTAATTACCATCCATCACTATAAATATGAATTTAGCCCATCCTAGCTATAAAAATTTGAATTGTTACTACAATCCCTGAGGATCGACCTCGGTCTTACCGATGATTATTACCACGTCGCAGCCTTGCACTTGAGGCGAGCGAACACCTACTCTAACCACAAATCAAACTCAAGAGGAAGTAGGAGAGAATGTGGTACACAATGCTCCTCCAAATAAAACTTTACGAGACTACCTACAATTGGCTAGGACAACTACACTCTCATGCATGGTTTTTTGAACAAATGCAAGGAACATTGATATTAAGCCAGGTGTGATTCAACTTTTGCCTAAGTTTCATGGACTGGATTCTAAGAGCTCATATTTACATGTAAAAGAATTCGATGAGGTTGTGGCTACTTTACAATATGCTAATGTCACTGAAGATGTAATAAAAGTTAAATTATTTCCCTTCTCTTTGAAAGAAAAAGCCAAGGCTTGGGTTCACTTTTTAAGACCATGATCGATAGGGACATGCATGGAATGAGATGATCCGGGAGTTCTTAAAAAAAGTTCTTCTTGGCTTATAAAACAAATACCCTTCGAAGAATAATAATGAACTTTTCGGTTAAAGAGGGTGAAACATTTTTTTTAAAGTTTAGAAAAATTTAAGGACCTCCTACTCGCTTACCTACATCATGGCTACATGATTTGGTGAATTATAAGCTTTTTTTTTAAATTTTTTTTATAATGGATTGAGTTCCAACATGCACAAATTCATACAGATGATGTGCAATGGGGAGTTTATGAGCAGAGACCCAGAGAAAGCATGGGCCTACATTAATATGTTAGGTGAGAATGCCCAATCTTGGGATACCTTGAATAAGTCAAGTAATCTCAAGCCTTCTCAACAAAGAGAAAAAGGAGGAATGTATATCCTTGGAGAAGAGGAAGATGTAAATGCAACAATAGCCAGCCTCATAAGGAAAGTCGGGGTTATGGAACTTAGGAAGAGTGGATCCTCAAAATCCACTGAAGCTATTGGAACGTATGCAGTATTTTTGCCGCTAATGTATACTTAACTCAGAATTGTCCCACAATTCCTGTGTTTCAAGAGGTGTTACAAGAGCAAGCAAATGCCACAAACACTTATTAACAGCCTGTCAATGGACCAATGGGTAACACGTACAATTCTACCTGGAGGAACCATCTAATTTAAGTTAGAGAAACGATCCTACGGTAAATCTTACCAATTTTTAAAGGGGGCCACCTATGCCAAACGTTGTACCAAGCATGGCCCCACCTCAATCGGAATGGAGGATATCTTGAAGGTGTTTATGCAAGGGCAAATGTAAATCAATTAATCAAACCAGCAAATGTTTCAAGAACTCAAAGTTTCAGTTGAAGAGATTAAGGGACGCTTAAATGCTAGGGAAGGGACATTTTCGGCCCAATTAACCTCAGCAAAATCCCAAACAAACATATGAAATAAGCACCCTAATCTCTTTAACCACAATGTGGAGCAAGCTAAATCCATTACCACTCTTAAAAGTGGTAAACAAGTTGACAAATATATTCTGGTGAAGGCCGACAAGCCTAATTATCCAATAATTTCTAAGAATGAGGATGGAACTAGCTTAGCCCCATAAGAAAAGGAACGCGAATACAAGCCTATAACACCATTGCCTTCGAGATTGGTAACTCCCAAACCTCTTCCAAACTCTCACGACATTCTAGAGTTTTCAAACAAGTCATGATAAACATTTATCTGCTTGATGCCATTAAATAAACTCCCTCTTATGTCAAGTTTCTAAAAGACTTATGCACCACCAAACACAAATTTAATGTGCAAGGGAAGGCTTTTTTGAATGAGAAAGTGAGTGCCATTCTCACCCAAAAGACCTCTCAAAATATAATGACCCCAGTAATCCCATAATCTCATGCATCATTGGAGACTACTAGATTGAGCGAGCCTTGCTAGATTTGGCGGCAAGCGTAAACTTGATCCCGTACTCGGTCTATGAGCAATTGAGTCTTGCTGAATTAAAACCCACCAAAACCACGCTACAACTCGCTGATCGATCTATCCATGTATCGAGAGGGATGGTTGAGGATGCCTTAGTCCAAGTCGTTAAATTCTTTTATCGTCTTGGACACACAATCGGTTATGGATACGAGCATCCAAATACCGATAATATTAAGCCTCCCATTCTTGGCTACATCAAACGCAATCATAAATTGCCAGAATGGGGTGATGCAATTATCTTTTGGGCACATGACACTAGAGGTGAATGTGTTTCACATGTGCAAGAAGCAAAGGAATGAGGAAGATGATGAGCTCTTCGAGGTAAACATGCTTGAATCTTTTGAAAGATGAGCTCTTCCAACTTAAACCCTCTGAAACATTGGAGACATGGTTGGCACATTTTTAGGATTTCAATGACCCCATCATATGTGAGATTGTGCAAGTATTGATCAATGAGAAATCGGTAGTTGATACTAGTTGGTGGAGGCCTCATTTTAAGAAATTGCCACCAATTATATTAAGCCTTTACCGTCTAATATCCAACCGTCGAAGGTTGACCTAAAACCTCTACCGTCCGAGCTAGAATATGTTTATTTAGGTCAAGATGAAACATACCCGGTTATCATAGCTTCCCACTTAGGAAAAAATCAAGAGCTCAAGTTAATTGAGTTACTCAAAGAACATAAGGGAGCTATAAGATGGACCATAGCGGACCTCAAAGGGATTGACCCTTTGGTTTGTACTCACCGCATCCACCTCGAAGAGAATGCCAAAACCACTAGACAACCTCAAAGACGTTTAAATCCCAACATGATGGAGGTTGTTAAAACCGAGGTGCTCAAGCTACTAGATGTGGGTATTATCTACCCCATCTCGGATAGCCAATGGGTGAGTCCTACCTAAGTTGTCCCTAAGAAGTTCGGCATCACCATCATAGAAAACGCCAACAATGAGCTTATACTGACTAGAGTTACTACCGGTTGACATATGTACATAGATTATAGGAAGCCAAACATGGTCACTAAGAAAGACCACTTCCCTTTCTCTTTCATGGACCAAATTTTATAGAGGTTAGCGGGCCATTCCTACTATTGCTTTGTCAATGGCTACTCTAAATACAACCGAATCAAGATTGCTCTGAAAGACCAAGAGAAAATAACATTTACATGCTCGTTTGATACCTTTGCTTACCAAAAGGATGCCATTTGGTCTATGTAATGCACCCATCACTTTCCAAAGATGCATGTTGAGTATATTCTCGGACATGGTGAGCCAATTTCTCAAACTCTTTACGAATAATTTTTTAGTCTTTGGTTGTACGTTTGATGAGTGTCTCGACCACTTGAGATTGGTCTTAACCCGATGTGAGGAGAAGAATCTTGTGTTAAACTGGGAGAAGTGCCATTTTATGGTACAAAAGGAAATAGTCCTTGGACATATCATCTCGTCCAATAGAATTGATGTAGACCAGGCCAAAATTGATATCATTGTCAATCTACCAACACCTAAGAGCATAGGTGATGTGCGGTCCTTTCTAGGACACACCAAATTTTATAGGAGATTCAAAAGGGATTCCAGCCATATCTCTAGGCCCTTATGCAATCTCCTCTAAAAGGACAACCAATTCGAGTGGAGGGTTGAATGTCAAGAAGCTTTTTCAAGGCTTAAAAACATGTTGACAAGCGCACCCATCATGCAACCAACTGATTGGTTGCTTCCTTTTGCATTGATGTGCAACGCGAGCGACTATGCTATTGGGGCAGTGCTAGGACAACAAAAAGATAAGAAGCCCCCACATCATCTACTACTCTAGTAGAACCCTAAATCCGACCCAAGTCAATTATTCAACTATAGAAAAAGAGCTCCTAGCCCTAGTTTTTACCTTGGACAAATTCAGGCCATACTTAATAGGATCCAAGGTCATCATATATACGGATCATGCGACGCTAAAGTACCTTCTTTCTAAGAAGGATGCTAAGCCCCGCTTTCTTAAATGGATCCTACTCCTTTAAGAGTTTGACTTATATATTAAAGATAAGAAGGGAGTAGAGAACGTGGTGGCGGATCATCTATCCCGCCTAGTTTTGCCCGATTCCATTGACGAAATACCCATAGAGGACATATTCCCTGATGAGTAATTCTTTGTTGCCACGCATCCACCATGGTACGCTAATATAGCAAATTATCTTTCGACATGTGCGATGCCACTACATTGGACTGCATAAGACAAACACAAATTCTTAAGGGAATTGCATATATTTTTCTAGGATGAACCATTATTGTTTAAGTATTGCCCAGACCAAATAATTAGGAAATGTGTCTCTGATGAACAAAATTTTTTCATCTCTTTTTGTCATGCTTAAGCGTGTGGTGGTCACTTTTCCGCTAAGAAAACCATGACAAAAATTCTGCAGTGTGGTTTTTATTGGCCCACTATGTTTCAAGACACCCATGAGTTTTATAAATCCTGTGAGCGTTGTCAAAAGCTAGGAGGATTGTCCCGTAGGAACATGATGCCTCTCAACCCGATCCAACATATTGAAGTATTTGATCGCTGGGGCATCGATTCCATGGGACCATTCCCCTCATCTTTTGGATATGTCTACATATTGCTAGCGCTAGACTATATGTTTAAGTGGGTCAATGTGATTCCTTGTAGAACCAATGATCATCGCATGGTTCTACGATTCCTTTGTCTAAATTTGGAACTCCTAGAGCCATCATAAGTGATGATGGCTCTCACTTTTGCAATAGGCCTTTTGAAAGCTTAATGAAGAAATATGACATATCGCATAAAGTGAGCACCCCGTACCACCCATGGACAAATGGGCAAGCTAAGATATCCAACCGAAAAATTAAACACATTCTTGAGAAGATGGTAAAACTGGATTGCAAAGATTGGTCGCTGAATTTAATTGATGCACTTTGGGCTTATCGTACGGCTTATAAGACCCCAATTGGAATGTCTCCTTATAAACTTGTCTATAAGAAGGCTTGCCACTTGCTCATGGAACTTGAACACAAAGCCTATTGGGCAATTCGAGCATTGAACTTTAATGTTGACAAGGCTAGCTCACTTCACATACTCCAATTGAACAAGCTTAATGAGATTCGGAATGATGCTTATGAAAGTTCACGGATATACAAAAGTAAGATGAAGGCCTTCCATGATTGAAATATTTTCAGAAAATCTTTTCATCCTGGCAAAAAAGTGCTCTTGTATAATTCATGATTACACTTTTTTTTGGATAAATTGAGATCTCGATGGATCAACCCATACATTGTCAAAGAATTATTTCCTCATGGGGTTGTTGAGATAAAAAATTCAGTGAATGAAAACTGTTTTAAGGTGAATGGACAAAGATTAAAACCATTTGTTGAGAAGTTTGATTCGGAGGACATGTCCATCCCTCTAGATGATCTAGTCTATCAAGATGATTGATCTCCTACTCTGACAGAGGTATAGAGTAGTTTAGGTTAGGTTTTCTTTTGCTTTTGCTTTTATTTTTACTTTATCAGGATTAGTTGTTGGAGGTAGATTCCCATTTTTTCCTCTGTCAGGTACTCTCGTTCTCACTCTCTTTTGTGCTGTCATTGCTCTCATGTCATTGCATATGTATATGTTTTTACATTGAGGACAATGTAAGGTTTTGGTTGGGGGTGAGATTCCTATATGAATCTAACTAGTGTTTGTGACATCTCAAGCGATTTGTGTGCGATTTTTTCCTTCTTCTTCTTCTGATTTTTAAACTCTTTTGAAAGTTTTATTTCTATGAACTTGAGTACATGCGAATATGAGAGAAAGGGATGTGAAGTAATTTGATTTTGAAAGCCTTAGAACTCCTTTGATATAGTAATTTTTTATATAAATTTCTCTTGTTTTATATGATTGATAAGAGGTTTGAACACATTGGAAGTCTAGTTCACATTATACAATTCTTATGATTGAAATGATTAAAATGTATATTTAGATTAGGTAGACTACGATTTAAAGTGTTGAGGAACCAAGCCGGGAAATTTTGTCCATCACATTCATGAAATAATTGAATTTTTTTATATGGATTTATAAAAATCCTATCTTATGACATTCTGAATGAAAGAAAAGAAAAATAAAAAGAAGAAAAGATTAAGTTGAAAATCTGTTGAGAAAAGGATATCGAAAAGGGTTACCTATTACTAACCAGGGGAGGGCTTATCACCCAAGCTAGTAATGGGAAGTAGAGTGAAAGCCATTGATAGAATGGTAAGACAAAATCTTGTCATAGGCTTGTGGTTGATCTATGCACTATTGGGTTTGTAATCTAGTCAATCCTTGAAAGAAGGGTAATCCTGAAAATTGATGAGATGAGCATTCACTGAGCACACAAGACCACACTTGTTTAGATAATTCTATTTGTCAATTAATCAGCAAGGACTCTATTTGAAATACTCACTATATTTTAGGAAGGTTAAGGTTTCAATAAGCTTCACTACTTATTCCTAAATTTCGTATTCATATGTCTTAAAGGTTCATGGAAGTGTAGTTTCTGAAAGAGGGTTTAAGTTGGGGAGTTGAATTTGCTTCACACATGTTTTGCTCAGGACTAGCAAAATGATGGTTGGGGTGTGTGTTGAGCTCTGAATTGTGCATATTCTAACCCTAATTCATCACACATTATGTATGATTTTGAGTGCTAAAAGACATATCTTATATGTGTATTTTTGTTTACAAGAATAAAAGGGAGACTTCATGAATATGATTTTAAAAGAACTATTTTAGACACATTGAAGATCAATGGAGAAAGAGTCAACAAATAGAGGAAAAAATCAAAGAAGAAAGAGAAGGAGAAAAGATGAATTTTCAAATAAATAACCTCCATGACCGGTCGGCCGACCGATCATCCATTGCCCACGATCGGTCGCCCGACTAATCGAATTTCTCTAGGATGGGTAGTTTTTAATGGAAAAAACCGTTGGCCTTGCTGGACTAGTTTCGGACATGCCAGACCGGTTGCACCACCCGTCGTTCAACCGGTCAGTTGTGCAACCTAGATTAAAAAAGTAGTTAAGGCCGTTATTGTTGAGCCATGACCGGTTGGCTAAGGGGTCATGACTGGTTGGCCACCGCTTGAACTACGTAAGTCTTTCACAATTTTAGAAGATTCCAAGGTGGTGGCGAATTTTTACTATAAAAGGATACATCTACTCTCTTCCCAATCAATCCTAGAAGAGTTCTGAAGTTGCTGGAGGTGGAAAGGATCGAAGTGGAGCATTTACAACTCCTCTAACCTAGTTTGCTTCTAGTTTTCTATGTTTTTCTATGTTTTTTGTTTGTTTCTAGGTCAATCATGTCTATGGTTGGCTAGATCTCTTAGCTAGGGCTAAGAGGTGAAGCTTGTAGTTAGATTTAATGTTTAATTCATCTATTCAAGTATTCTAACTTTGGTTTTGGATTTTAAGGTTCTATTTTGAATAAAAGTTGATATTTTTAGATGATTTTGAGAGCTTGTATACTCCGGATACAAGTTGCTTATAAGTTTTTGAGAATGCTCATATTGGTTTTATGAGATTTGAATTGTAGTAACCCTAGATCAAGCCATTATCTCTTGATATGGCTGATGCCTCGAAGTGCTACGAGTTCATCTTCTTCATGCTTCAATAGAACTAAAATTGTATTTCCAAATTGAGTTTGGATTGTTTATATGTGAATGCAATATCTTCCAATTGGATAGAGATATGACTTCAATTCCAATTGTGTATGTGGTTGATGAATGGATTAACATTAATCTACTATAAGTGGATCCTTAGTGCTCTAGTTGTTTTAAATTTCAGATTTTCTATCTTTACTTTACTGTTTATGCTATTATTCAATTCTCTGAATTTTTGAACTTCTTAATTGAAGTTGTTAGAAGAATTAGAGTCGGTTTAGTTACATAATCCTTGAGGACGATCCAGTCTCACGGTTGATTATTACTACATCGCAGCCTTACACTTGGGACTGGCGAACAGTGACCAACAGGCTTGAAGGGATGGTGTGGATTTATCATCATCCTAATGATTATAAAAAGGGAAAATTAATATAAATTAATAGGAAAACCTTTTATAAGTTCTAATGGGGTGACTAGAAGATGCAAGTATTTGAAATCATGGTAGATATCTCAGATTAGTGTTCGCTCGCCTCAAGTGCAAGGCTGCGATGTAGTAATAAACTCGGTAAGACTGAGGTCGATCCACAGGGAAGGAAGTAAACAATTTCAACTATCCTAATAACTAGAATCAAAGAGGTTTGTGAAATTGGTTTTGAACATAAAATAGAAAATCTAATAATGAAAAGATAACTAGAGCATCAAGGATCCACTTATAGCTTTCCTTAGATGCATAATTCGCTATGGTTTCTCATTCTCTCAACTAGAATCGATATTAAGATCTATCTAGCCGGATGATAGAGCTGTTAAACCAAACAATCTGTCATATGTAAGTTCTATGCATAATATTCACTCAATGTAGGCTGAGCTGAGCATGCTCAATTGCATAGGTCATTCCCCTTTCCAAAAGGTCTAGTTCACAATCATAACCATCCTCAAGTCCTGTCACAAGGCAAGGCTAGATCATGATTTGAACTAGATTCAAATCACATGCACAATCCATACATATTCAGAAAATCAGTAAAATAGAACTTTGGTAGTAAGTCCCTTTATGAAGAGCATAGTACTAGAGCGCACTCCGATTCCTCGGATCATACAGGTCTAGACTGTTACAAACGAATTAAGAAGTTAAGTAATTCTCCCAAACATCCATGAGTCATCACAAGACTAAGAAAAATTACTCAAAAACTTGTATAAACTTCAAACCATAGTTCATAATCATGAATTCCATACTTAAAACCAACAAAACGAATTAAACAATCTAAGAAAACTATAAGGTTCACCTCTTAGATCTAGCTAAGAGATTAGCTAATGAAAAGCATATTAAAAATAAAGCTAGAACTAAGAAAAGGAAGAAAAACTAGCTGGAGGAGGCTAGGAAGCCTCCTATGACTTGAACTCCTTGCTCCCCACGTCCTTGGTTGCCTTGGAATAAAAGAGAGCACCTCCTTTTATAGTGCAACAATAGTACAGCAACATAGCAGAATTTGTTTCGCTTGGTACGGCTTAACCAATGGTCGGATTGCCTTCAAATTTGATTTGTAGCTTCCTTGTAATGTGATATTCCTCATAGATGATTTAGATTTCCAAGATTATCCTCTGAATGGGCCCACCAATCACATCACCGACCGCCTCTCAAAATCGCGCACTTCGGGTACCTTCAGAACCAGTCATCTTGCTTTCAATACTCCGGAGTGTACAGACGTCGGATTGATCCCAAATTTAGAAAATTAGTAGAAAACTTCCTACTCTACATGATAGAAGGATTAGATTGTCCAAAACGATCCTAGAATGAGGTCCGAAAATTAGACCAATTAGGGCTTTTATAAACTCTGCGCAGTTAGAGCTTTCTGGATGGTCCATCTTTCTTCAACCGGTACGATCAAACCACACATCCTTTTGATCTGAAACTTTTGTGGTTATTCATATATGGATGTGGTCTAAAATATGGTCAAAGTAGATTCTTCATATCATCAATGATGGGCCACCTGGACCGGCCCAGAGTGGAACAGCGAAATCTGAAACTTTCTGGACAGTTCGTATTGGTTTGGCCACCACGATCAATCCGTAGCTCCAATCGACACGAAACTACTTGGGTTAGTTCGGCATCGAGCTCCTCTTCGACATGGATGTGTTGGATTTCCAAATATCATCAAGATCGGCCCATAAAACTGGTCTGAAAAACCAGGTACGGGAATACCTTGCTGTTTTAGAATCTGGAATCTGAAACTTGCATGGCCGACCGGTCACGACCGGTCGGACAGGGCTGGCCGACCGGTCATGACCGGTCGGACAAGGCTGGCCTTGTTCCAGGGAGTGCATCCGACCGGTCATGACCGGTCGGGCCTTCTTGGCCGACCGGTCTTGACCGGTCGGACCCAATTTGGCTTTTTTTTCTTCTTTCTATTCTTCTCTCCTTCCTCTCTCTTTGCTTTCTTCTTTCTTTGGTCCACCTTGGGCCTTCATCAAAGGCTCCAAATGGCCCCTTTTTGGTCTCTAATTGAGTGAAGTCCGCTCTCATCCCTACAATCACAAAACATGTATTTGATTAGTCTTTAAATCATGAAAATCTTGCATAATGAGTGATGAATTGGGGTTAGAATATGCACAATTAAGAGCTCAACACACCCCCCAACCAGCATTTTGCTAGTCCCGAGCAAAACATGCGTGAAACAAGTTCAATTCTTCAAAAACCAACTCTCCTTCAGAAACTATGCTTCTATACATACCAAGCCACACAAGTGTAAAAGTCAGAAAAATTAGGTGATAGAAGTTGAAACCCTAAGCTCTTAAAACATAATAAATATCCATATGAAATTCTCACTGATTGATTGATGAATAGAAGAGCTCGAACAAATTCAACCTAGTGTGCATAGTGAAAGTTCATCTCATGAGTTTCTGGGCTCATCTTCTTCATAGATCAACTAAACTATGGATTTCAAGGTGCACAGAGCAACAACAAGCCTATGACAGGAATATGTCCCACCGTCCTTCCGACGACTTTCACACTACGTCCCATTTCCGGCTTTGGTTACGGGTAGACCATCCCCCGGTTGGTAGTAGGTAGCCCTAATCGAAATTTTCCACCATTTTTCCATCATTCCCAATTTCATCATTCCTTTTCCTTTTTCTTTTTAAATTAGATATGATTTTTAGAAATCCATATCTTTCGTTATTTTTCCATGGACAAGGATGGACAAAGTACCCCGGCTTGGATCCTCAACACCTTAAATCTAAGTCTAGCCAATCCACAAATCACATAATCCTTTCAACCCATAAAAATCGTGTAATGTGAACTAGGTGTAAAAGTGTTCAAATTTTCTATCACTCACATAAATAGGGGAATTCACATATAAAACCATTATATTAAAAGAAGTTCAAAGCTTGAAACATCACTCACTTCGTATCTCCTCTTCTTATACTCGTATCATCTTGAATGCATAGAAACAACGTTTTCCAAAAGAGTTTTGAATTTTAGAAAAATCGAAAATTTTCTACATAATTGCTCAAAATGTCACAAAAGCTAGTAGATTCATCTAAGGAATCTCACCCCCCAACCAAAATCTTATATTGTCCTCAATATAATAAGATATACAATATGCATGACTTGAGAGCAATGACATAAAACAAAGGAGAGTGAGAACGAGAGTACCTGAGGTAGCAAGTTGGTCAATTCTAGCATCTTCCATTGTCTCAATGAGACTTATTCAATCCTAAATGCAGAAAGAAATCCTAACCTACCTACCTACCTTTGATTAGTCCGATCGACTACATGATCAAATTTGAGCAGGATCTTCATGAATTTCAATAGGTTTCTCATGAGGACCATCCAAAGTCCTGCTCGAATGTATACATGGGTGCGTTTCTTCATGAAGGTCCAATCATGGTGTGCACCACACGCATGTAAGGAGGAGATAAGAGCAGCAAAAAGATATCTCCTCAAGTTCTGAATTGGGTTGTAATTGATTAAAAACGGGTCCTCCCAATCAGAATTTTCAATGGGTTGAAGAACCCATGATGGTGGAGAGACATTCATTAAGTATTTTTCAGTTTGGGTTGTCTCCTCCACAAATTCAGAATTGCACGGTGTTTCCACAAATAATGGTAAAGAGTGTAAATCAGTGGAATGGTGTTCTTCAGGCACCGACACCGTGTCTAACAAACTATCCAGCTCCTTAATCATCTCATCATCCAGATCATAGGGGTGGGTCATGCATTCCTCTAGGAAATCGAGAGAGTCGAATGAAGGGTCCTCGTTCTCCCTAAGTGATTGAGGAAATTCTATTTCAAGGGTAAGGAATTCCTCCTCTATAGAGGGGAGGTCTTCCAAAGAAAATTTTTCAGATTCATTGGTAAGCACATCATGTAGCATTGGTTGATCTAAAATTTCAGATTGTGCCACCACATCATCCAAAGAAACAGAATTTTCAACCCAAGGGAGTTCTTCCACAATAGAATCCGACATGTGTTGTTGGTGGAAGGACTCATAAATATCAACTTCGGCCATCTCTCTAGCAGGAATATCTTCCGATGACTCAAAAACATTCGGCCCTTTGGAAGAAGAAATCATGGACTCACAATCATCCTTCAAACCCTCATTGTAGGCAATCAAACTATCACTTTCAGATTTTGTAGATTCCTCGGGTTCGTCAACCGTCCTTGAAATCTCTTCATCATTCAAATCGGAATAGCTAAAAGAGATAGTTGATTCACCATAATCAATGGTAATGGTGGGATCACTGAGATCAATATCCTCTAGAAATTTGGTCATTAAATCTAGAGAAGGTTGGGTTTGGATAGCCTCATCCTCCTCATTGTTGGTGATTGATTCGGTGTTCCCAATGTTGGGTTCAATATTTTGAGATGGCGAGAGGTTTTGTATGCATTGCTCAGTTATTTCCATAAACTCTCGCAGTGTATCCTCAAGAGTTCGTGTCGGTTGTGGATCATGAGAAAGAAACTCTTGAGGATAATTGTTGGCATCCATGGTTGGCTCATCTTCCATTGGACTAGAGGTGTGAGGACTCTCTCGATGAAGACCATACGTGTTATATGACGAAGACTGATAAGATGGTTGATAGGCATAACCATACAAGTGATCACGCAATGTCTTTACCGGTTGGTCATTACTCCCCCGGTCCTTTTTCTTATTCCTACCTCCTGTTAAACTTGGTGGAACACTCTTGTTATTTTCAACCCAGTAATCACGTAGCATCTTACGTTGGGGGGTAGTGGAGGTTGATTGACTCTCAGAATAATACTTATGCTTAAATTGGTTCCAATCATAAAGAGTTTTGATTCCATGGTCTGTCATCTCATCTTCCAAAAGGTATGTATAAGCACCACACTTCCAATCAGCCATAATGAGATTTTAAAGAGTTGGAACTACCCTAACCTAGGAAAAAATAATAATAATAATAACAAAAAAATAAAAAGAAGGGAGGTGGGGAGATGTTACCCAATAGAGTGAGATCTATGTCAGCAACAATGTCCTACAAAATAAAAAAAATTGTTAGTAATCTAAAAAAAAATCAGAAAATCTACTTCTATAAAAATTGAAAATCCTACCTAACTAAGACTACTCTATAGCTACTAGAACAACTAGAAACGTTTAACCTCTTCCCCGGCAACGGCGCCAAAAACTTGTTCGCTCGCCTCAAGTGCAAGGCTGCGATGTAGTAATAAACTCGGTAAGACCGAGGTCGATCCACAGGGAAGGAAGTAAACAATTCCAACTATCCTAATAACTAGAATCAAAGAGGCTTGTGAAATTGGTTTTGAACATAAAATAGAAAATCTAATAATGAAAAGATAACTAGAGCATCAAGGATCCACTTATAGCTTTCCTTAGATGCATAATTCGCTATGGTTTCTCATTCTCTCAACTAGAATCGATATTAAGATCTATCTAGCCGGATGATAGAGCTGTTAAACCAAACAATCTGTCATATGTAAGTTCTATGCATAATATTCACTCAATGTAGGCTGAGCTGAGCATGCTCAATTGCATAGGTCATTCCCCTTTCCAAAAGGTCTAGTTCACAATCATAACCATCCTCAAGTCCTGTCACAAGACAAGGCTAGATCATAATTTGAACTAGATTCAAATCACATGCACAATCCATACATATTCAAAAAATCAATAAAATAGAACTTTAGTAGTAAGTCCCTTTATGAAGAGCATAGTACTAGAGCGCACTCCGATTCCTCGGATCATACAGGTCTAGACTGTTACAAACGAATTAAGAAGTTAAGTAATTCTCCCAAACATCCATGAGTCATCACAAGACTAAGAAAAATTACTCAAAAACTTGTATAAACTTCAAACCATAGTTCATAATCATGAATTCCATACTTAAAACCAACAAAACGAATTAAACAATCTAAGAAAACTATAAGGTTCACCTCTTAGCTCTAGCTAAGAGATTAGCCAATGAAAAGCATATTAAAAATAAAAGTAGAACTAAGAAAAGGAAGAAAAACTAGCTGGAGGAGGCTAGGAAGCCTCCTATGACTTGAACTCCTTGCTCCCCACGTCCTTGGTTGCCTTGGAATAGAAGAGAGCACCTCCTTTTATAGTGCAGCAATAGTACAACAACATAGCAGAATTTGTTTCGCTTGGTACGGCTTAACCAATGGTCGGATTGCCTTCAAATTTGATTTGTAGCTTCCTTGTAATATGATCTTCCTCATAGATGATTTAGATTTCCAAGATTATCCTCTGAATGGGCCCACCAATCACATCACCGACCGCCTCTCAAAATCGCGCACTTCGGGTACCTTCAGAACCAGTCATCTTGCTTTCAACACTCCGGAGTGTACAGACGTCGGATTGATCCCAAATTTGGAAAATTAGTAGAAAATTCCTCCTCTACATGATAGACGGATTAGATTGTCCAAAACGATCCCAGAATGTGGTCTGAAAATTAGAACAATTAGGGCTTTTATAAACTCTGCGCAGTGAGAGCTTTCTGGATGGTCCATCTTTCTTCAACCGGTACGATCAAACCACACATCCTTTTGATCTGAAACTTTTGTGGTTATTCATATATGGATGTGGTCTAAAAGATGGTCAAAGTAGATTCTTCATATCATTAATGATGGGCCACCTGGACCGGCCCAGAGTGGAACAGTGAAATCTGAAACTTTCTGGACAGTTCGTATTGTTTTGGCTACCACGATCAATCCGTAGCTCCGATCGACACAAAACCACTTGGGTTAGTTTGTCATCGAGTTCCTCTTCGACATGGATGTGTTGGATTTCCAAATATCATCAAGATCGGCCCAGAAAACTGGTCTGAAAAACCAGGTACGGGAATACCTTGCTGTTTTAGAATCTGGAATCTGAAACTTGCATGGCCGACCGGTCACGACCGGTCGGACAGGGCTGGCCGACCGGTCATGACCGGTCAGACAAGGCTGGCCTTGTTCCAGAGAGTGCATCCGACCGGTCATGACCGGTCGGGCCTTCTTGGCCGACCGGTCTTGACCGGTCGGACCCAATTTGGCTTTTTTTTCTTCTTTTGATTCTTCTCTCTTTCCTCTCTCTTTGCTTTCTTCTTTCTTTGGTCCACCTTGGGCCTTCATCAAAGGCTCCAAATGGCCCCTTTTTGGTCTCTAATTGAGTGAAGTCCGCTCTCATCCCTACAGTCACAAAACATGTATTTGATTAGTCTTTAAATCATGAAAATCTTGCATAATGAGTGATGAATTGGGGTTAGAATATGCACATTTAAGAGCTCAACAATTAGTGTAAATGTCCAACTTGAATGGTGATTTTGAGACACTGGGATGAGCCTTTGTCAAGGGATCCATTGACTATTCTAAGAACCATCATGGAAATCAATTTTTAGAATGAAAAGTTATTGTGTCCTAATTGATACTTTGATACTTGAAACAACTATAAGTTGATATATTATTTTTGGTAGAAATATATAGTGGGCCTCATTTTATTGACATCATTGGTTAGAGGTGACCCAAAATTGATTAGAAATGTAAAACCTCTGTTAACATTTAATGGGCCTGAGTCAAGCCTTTACCTTATGAAGATTTTGGTGTCCAAAGGCCCAAAGGGCTAGTGTGAAACCCGTTATCATTCAAATGATCATAAAATTAAAAAAAAAAAAAAAAATGAATTCGATAGTAAAAGTCTTTACTATATTCTAGTTGGATTACTAATAGTTACACTATTTGATTTTGGGCTATAATAAGGATATTTGATTCAAAGTGGACTTAAGATGAATATTTTATGTGTCCAACCTGAATTGTGAATTTGGGAAAAGCTAAAGTGGGCTCATGTCAATGGAGACATTTGAAAATAAAGGAAGGTTATCCCTTCCATAATTTTATGTCATTAGAAATCCAATGGGCCTATACCAGGACCTTGTAATATTGCAAGGGCATGTTGGACATAAGTTGTAATGGACCTAAAGATTGTATGAACTAGTTGAGGGCCACCTATGGTCCCATAAGCACAATCATGGTTCCTGGCAAGAATTAATGCATTGGATGGATGATAATTGTCACGTGTGGATAATTAATATGAAATAATACTGATGGGCCTAGAGTATTGATAATTGGACCTGATGAAACCATAATATGAGACGTAACTAAATATAAATATGCCTAATTTATATACCCAAATTGACCCAATCCCTCCATCGTTCCGTGAAATCCATTCTTAACCAAAATACATGCTAACCTAAGTGGACCATAAGATCTTAATTATTAGATATCCATCAAAATGATAAAATACTTTTAACAATTAAAATAAAAGAAAATGGTTAAAACCTTCCATTAAACATTTAAAACCCTTTTATGTTGGAACCAACTAGAAACCACTTGATAGATGGTCTAATCAGTAAAATCTATGCCACTAATAAGTCTCCAAAGTAATTAATGGATCTCATATTGAAGCACATAGGCAACGATCACATCCTTGATGCATGTATTCAACTATATTTGTATGTCAGCCACTAAAGTAATCTCTCTAGGTGAGACAAAGCATAAAATACCAGGAGCTAATACTCTTTACAGGCCTTAGTTGTACAAATTTGTCAAAGCTAGTATATGTTCAAGTCAATCCTATCTGGGAATATGATGATCTCCAAAATTAGAGACTTGATATGATCATCCATTGTGAGTGCTTAGCCAGCCCTAAACATGAAAACCTACATCTATGAACACTCACTCCTGTGAGGGGTACGGTAAAGCATCAATAACCTAATGGTGGAGACTTTCTATCTTAAATCATTTCTGGTTTCCTTAACATGGGATGAAGAATTAACCTTTCACTGATTGTCCACTCTTGCTCCTATGTTCATGAAATTTAGGGTACTGTGTTGAGCCTCCAATTTATACATGATCTAGCCCATTACATCACATTATATGCATGGTTTGCATGTTAAGAAGGGCACATCTAATGCTTGTTTTGTGATTGTAGGAATGAGAGTGGCTTCGCCCAATTGGTGACAAAAAGGGCACATTTAGGAGCCTTTGATGAAAGCCTAAGGTGGACCAAAGAATGATGAAGAAAGAGAGGAGAATGAGGAAGAAAGAAAGAAGGAAAATAAAAGAAAATATGAGGTCCGACAGGTCAAGAAGGCCCGAGCGGTTGCCCAACAGGTTGGTCAGCCTAGTCCGACAGGTTAAGACCAGTCGGCCACATGTAGACAGCAAGTTGCAGCTTTCTAATTCCGATTTTGGGTTTCCTAAGTACGGGAGGACTCCGTAGTTCCGCGATTCTTCCATGTCGGTGACGCCTCTAAGCTATAAAAGGACACCTATAGCCTCTTCCTAACCCATCTAACATCGTGGCGATCAAAGAGATCAAGACTTAGGAGGCTTCCTAGCCTCCTACTACTAGTTTTCTTCTTCTTCTAGTTCTAGTTTCTAGTTTTTAATGTTTTCTTTTAGCTAACCTCTTAACTAGAGCTAAGAAGTGAAGTTTGTAGTTTGTTTCAATGCTTTAATTCATTTCTTCAAGTTCCCTTTACTTATTTATGGATTTTCAAGTTCTAATTTGAATAAAGTTTGGTTTTTTAGAAGTTTTGTGAGAGTTTGTGTAATCCGAACATGAGTTCCTTGCAATTCTCTCAGATTACCATGATTGGGTTGTTTGAATTTGAATTGTAGTAACCCTTAAGCATGCCATAGTCTCTTGGTATGACTGTTGCTTCGAAGGCTACAAGTTCAAGTTCTATATGCTTCATTAGAACTAGAAATCTGATTTCCAGATTTAAGTGGGACTGTTTATGCTTGAATGTTATATCCTCCAATTAGATGAGAGATAGGACTTTAATTCTAATTGTGTTGTGCTTGGATGAATGGATTGGTATTGAACTACTACAAGTGGATACTTGATGCTCTAGTTCTTCTTATTTTCAGATTTTTCTATTTTATGTGAAAAACTATTTTCCTAACCTTCTTAGATTCTAGTTATTAGAGTAGTTGGAATTGTTTACCTCTTTCCCTGTGGATCGACCTTGGTCTGACCGAGATTTATTACTACATCGCAGCCTTACACTTGAGGCGAGCGAACATACTGAGATCCATGAAATACAAATACAATTTTCCCATTGCTTGTGGCCATTGTGTCCAAACTCAACTCCCCTCTAGGACAATTGAAAGTATCCCTCCTTGTAACCAATAAAATCATAGTTGGTAAATTTTTTTCATACATTACTATGGCATTCATGGTTTAAATAAAAAACATATGACCATTTATATCATCATTAGCTTTCTATTGCAAAAAAATATCAACATCCCAATCAAAGCTTCATGTGGTGAGGGATTAGATTCACCATCATCAACATCTTAACCTCATCCAAATTAATTGGGGTGGGTCTATTATAACCAGGAGTTGTTCATTAAGACTGAATCTCACAAAACTTGTGATCCTAATAAATTAAGATCATGTAGTGTTAATTGAGATTGAATCTTGCATCATTACTCTTGTCAAAGAATAATTGTCCCAGCGAGAAGAAGTTTAGAATAGATGTAGAATTCTTTAAATTACTTGAGGAATCAATTAAGAATGATGTAGTAAATTATGCTTGTGATATCTCTTCAAACCATATATTTTAGTATATGGTGTTCCAAATTGTATTAGGGCTAGTTTGTTTATGGACAAAGGGGGAATTCCATCCCTGAAAAGCAAACTACCATGCCTGGATGAGTCCTTGTAGATTTAGATCCTTGCTTGAATAGTTCCCTTATGTTCAATTTTATTTTATCTTTTTTGAGGTGTAAACTTTGGTCCCTCTTATCTTTTCTATTTTATTTATATATATGAGGTAGCATTCTCACATCTTTACAAAAGAAAGATCTACTAAGAATGATAGCCTACTCTAGTTGTTAATTGGAACCGGACCATTGTTGATGATGGTGATAAGAATGCTCCCGTCACAAACTCTTAAGCTAAATAGGAATTCATTTCGTATGCATGTTTAAAGATACTTAAAAAAAAGGTTAACCCCTCATCCAACTTGTTAGTTGAGCTAGTTAGTGCTTGCCTTAGTACAAGAGACCTATATTATATTTCCATCGATATATTGACTTCAATCATGCCTAATTAGGTTATTTAATCAAAATAAAAAGGGATAATCCTACATGCATGTGCACAATATGTGTGTCAACATATTAAAATGAACTTGATAAACTTCTTTAAAAAGACTTTTAGATTAGAAGTAGAAAACTTCATTAGACTAAGAGGGAGGTAAAGCCTTTGTTCTTGTGCCACCATGGGTTAGAATTATGGGTACACCCATAAGATTGGTGGATCATGTCAAGCTTAAAATGCAAGCTCAATTAGTAAAATCACCTAGTTAAAGTTTCTAGGACCATGAGTTGGGGAAGGGCCTTGATAGAAACAATGCATGTTAATTATTACATGTTTGTTATATATTATTAACATATCTAAGAAAGTTACATGTGAAGTATAGCTTAAGATAATGTTTATGAAGTTGAGCTTGAATTTAGGAGATGTCAAATTTCCTTAGGCCATTTGGGGCTATCGCAAATGCAAAAATTTGAATAGGCCTGGCCTGAATAGTTCAAAATGTGGCCTGAAGCACAGTCCAATGATAGCCCCAAGGCCAATTGAGCTTAGACCACATGCCTTTTGCTACCCAATCGAGTTTGAGCTAACCTCAAGTTAGCGAGACCACTGTCACCTAGAGAAAGAGAAGATGAGAGAGTGAGGTTTCTAATAAGTAGTATACATGAGAGTGGTTAAATTCTAATTGTGCATGTTGATGCCTTAGTACTAATATCTACTAAGCCTCATTTAGCAACACAAGGAGCAATCTGTCATGGCCATTATGGAGAAATCCTTTATGAAGTAGACACATCAATTACATTTATATATGAAAAAATTGAGATTGATTGCCAAAAAAGAAGATTTGAGCATCATGGAGCAAAAGAATTTAGGCTAAAATACCAAATAATTAGATTGATTTTTTTTTTTCACTCTGAAGAACTGCATATATCTTATCTGTTTCTTTGTCCATAATAATAATAAATTTCTAATAAAAAAGGAGAAGAGGAGTTGTTTTTCCTGGTTCTCTTGGGCAATTAGGAAGATGGTTATATGAAAATACCGTGTTTTTACGATATCTTTGAAATATCGTGATAACAATGGCTTTTCAAAATATCACAATAATTTCTCCTTTTCCTTGTATATTGGTTATTGGTGAAGTAATGCACGTGTAGGCGAATGCATTGCCGGTGCATGCATTAGGCATGCATTACAACAAATGTCGGCAACCTTCGAAGTTATGGCCGTATTCGCGTGGTAAATGGCCCGAATGGTTGAAATGATTACAAGTTAATGACACTTACCTATCATAAGAAGAATAGAGTACAACATTGAGTAGAAGTTACAAAAGAAGAAAACAAATTCAACAACTTAAGTTCAGCACCTTCATCTCAGCAAGTCCAATGTGCATCAATGATTGAAAATTCGAGCTCACAAGAGCTTCAACTACATTTGAAACCCTACGTATGCACTGGGAGTTTGTGCATTCACATCTCTCACCGTCCATAAATGGCAAGTGGGAATCTTAACACCCATCAAAATGGACTTTTCAAAATTTTAAAAATATAACATGGAGCTTTTGTATGTAAACCCACACGCACAAATAAGGTAGGTCATGTACATGCCACACATGCCAGCATGGCACAAATTGGTACAAGATCCAATTCATTCATTAGAGGGACACCACAATGTGGATCGCATGGTTTTCAGCTTCTTTCCAGCCAATCATCAATAGACACCTAACAATGAAAAGGAATTCATGTCATTTTAGTTAATGGTAATTATATATTAGAGACATGATGGATGGTTATCAAGATTACTTTCAATCCTTACCAAACAAAAATGTGATTTCTAATAAATAACACGATTAACTAAAATGAAAGAAATCCATTTTTAGCCGTCTTCCAAACAGGCCTTCAGAATTTTAAACAAGTTCGATAGTTCGAACTAGGCTGGGATGGACGACCATGATTTTCCAAAAGAACAGAAAATTTCAATGTATGAACTTAGATATAAAACGTAAGTTCCAAAATCTATGAATTTATCCAATTATAATTTCCTTTATCTATGCTTACTTTGTAGCGATTTAATTGGTTGAAATGATGGACGGTGGTAGAAATATGCCAATTGGCTCTAGCATTTATGGCCTAGGCCCATCCTATCTAGGGCCAAGAAATTCAGTACTCTGAAAGAGTGTAATGGTTGATATGCAGGCACTAAGAATTTGTACACATAGCATATAATGAAATCTATCCAACTTGTGGCCCCAGTTTAGATAGATCATGCATATACTTTTCTAACTGGATAGATTGGTGGATAATGTATAGTTCAAATGAAAACTGATCAATGGTTAGAGTTCAACATGCAGATGTCCATTAATCAGCAGTTAAGATATCCAATCCATCTGATTTTGTGAACTATATTCAGTGAGTTGATTAATTTAGACAGCTGATTTGGGTTAATTTTCATCACGTTCACAATTTATAACCGCCAGTGTATCAACTATCACACCCTACCAGAGTATAAAAAAATTCAACAAAAAATTAAGGCTGTACTTGTGATTGGCTCTATTGGAGTTAAGAAAGGAGAGGAAAAGAACGACATTACAATTTGTTCTGCTTTTGAAAATGTCAACGCCAAACGGGAATTTAAGAAATTCTGTCTAAACATGTGGTCGGGTAAAATACTTGAACAAATGCTTAACAAAAAAAGGGACTTTCTGTTACAGCTTGAATCCGGACAAAGGACTGACCACATACAAACAAAGAGATAACAGTTCATGGAATCCGCTGGACTGGAACCCGACAATTCCAGAAATAGACAAAGTTGCCAGCCAAACGCGTTCAACCTGAAAGCCCCCAAATGTTGTAAGCGTGCAACAGTAATTACAAATCGAACCCATATATTGGTCATCCAGACCGTTGATCTTATTTTTCGAATCTTGGATAGGGATCCATTTGAATTTTTTTTTTTATTGTAGATTTTAAACTCTTTGATCGTCGGACCACAACCAAAATTTGAGAAAAAGTACAATATTTGGGATATTTAATCGTCCAATCTCTAATTTGTTTTAGTTATAAGACAATTTGCAGAGGGTCCTGTAAGATAGACGGTTTGGATCAAGGGATCAGTTGATGTGACTGTAAGAAATTAGCGCATGATGCACTAACTATGTGTTCCCATGCATCCCGCTCAGTGTAATTCCTCACTCTACTAACAGATACCATACATGGATATGTAACAAAGCATGTGTATAGGGTTCTCTGGTACGTACAAATTACTTGAATCTTTAGTATCCGGACCATATATCATGAGGGCCACATCATGGATGGATTATGAACCAAAATTTTTATGGATGGGAGGATCTGGACCATTCGATTACAAGCAAGAACATAGACGGTGTAAAAAAGAAAACAGAGAGGGACCACCTATTATAGAGAAAAGAAGGATGAAAAGAAGATAAAAGATTGGATGTGTAGGATCATCCAATGTGGGAGATTGTTTTGGTCTGGTAAAATTACATTGGGTCAATCAAATCAATGATCTAGATCACTGCACGTGTCAATCTATATCTGTTTTTCCAGCTGCACTCACTTTGCTCTCTCGAGAAATAACTGAAACGAGGCTCCATCTGCACATCTCGTGTCACACTTCGATGGCAGTTCACCACCATGCATGCATGTAATGCAACCAGGATCACTATTGATGGATCAGGGCCCAAAACTCACCTGATGGGAAGATCTCAACCGTCTGCTTCTCTTTTGGAATTCAGACCGCTGAGCATTGCCACCTGATGACCTCCAATTGAATGGTTAGGACCATTAATATCATTAGGACGACTGCGGATGGAAGATGTCCTAAACGATCACACAAATCACACGATCTCCATCATATCCATCTACCATTGAATTGTGACTGCTGAACATTTCACTACTAATCGTCCATTTGACAGGCACTAATTCAACGGTTAGGATCGTTTAATCAGCGAGATTTTGGGAATATGCCATACCTATAAAAGGACCCGCTGTTTTGACGGTTATGATTGAAGCATTTCATCTTAAAAAGTGGTGGTGAACAATCAACACAGCCTTAGCTTATATGTGATACGGATGCAGAGAAGTGCGTTCCAGTGGTACGTCCGAGTAGATGTGGGGTCCACGTAGTGTATGTATTACATCCAAACCGTCCATCAGATGAATCCCATTAGTTTATCTCTAGAAAACCAAAGAATAGCTCGATCTAAAACTTTGGTGGGCTACCAAAAGGAAACAAGGTGGAAGGGGATACTCACCATTGATTTCCAACCGGAGACCTGATTTACAGAACAGCCTGATTTTTTTAACCTGATCCTTCATCCATTGTGAATAAATGCTCTTTACAGCATGGATTCTGTATACACAACCCCTGGGCGACCAAGGTAAATCAAGGGTGATCGACCCCTCTCAACTTGTCTCCTATTATGTGGCCCATCTGAGTTTCCATTCGGGCTGAAGTTTTGTCACTTAAGGTAAAGTCAGGCTGCGCATCTATTGGACGTGTCGGATGTTTTAAATAAATGATGTGGGTCCCACTTCTACCCGCAGTACCACAGGAGCACACCACAGGAGCACACCCCTTCTATAAACTGCAAATGAAAGAGAAGCAATCAAGGCCACTCAAAGACATATGTTTGATGCAATGGCCCCACGCCCTGCATGCAAACCGGGTGTCTCCCTCCTTTTGTACGTTCTCTCACCTCTTCTCACTATTTAAGCCCACCCCAACTGAGCTTCCTCATCTACCAAACCATTTCAAGCCATCCATCATAACCCCTTCTCTCCCATTGTTCCCTCTCTCTCTCTCTCTCTCTCTCTCTCTCTCTCTCTCTCTCTCTTTTCCTTGATTTCACTACAACACAACCTTCGTGTTTAACAGATCAGGATGAGAGGAATGGTGGCCGAGGACAATCTGATGGCGATAGGAGGGAGGGAAGATGTGGTGGACCGCTTGAGGTTGGCATGGCAACTGATAAAGGGTCCGGTGGTGATGCCGCTACTGCAGGTGGCTGTGTTCGTGTGTGCAGTGATGTCGGTGATGCTGTTCGTGGAGAGGGTGTACATGGCTGTGGTGATTGTGTGTGTGAAGCTGCTGGGGAAAAAGAGGTACACGAAATACAGGAGAGAAGCCATGAGAGAAGACTTGGAGAGGAGCCGGGCCCATCCTAGGGTTCTTGTTCAGATACCTATGTATAATGAGAAGGAGGTAAGTTTCTGTTTTTGCTGGTTTTGTTTTGGGTGTGGTCTAGACCATTCATCAGGTGGGCCACTAGTAATATGATTTGGACCGAAAGCAGGCCCATGCATTGTTCGAATTGGCTGCCTGATGACTAGAAATGGCCATTCCTAGTAGACCCACATGAATGGCTTGTTCTCAAGCTAATAGAAATTTTCTCCTAGGAACCAGTTTTCATGTATAACTTGTGAGAAATTTTCTCCAGATGAAATGTTTGGCAAAAATTCATGTTGCTTTGGGGAGCAGATTAGGTACTACTTGAGCCTGTACAGAGATTGGAGGGGCTCAAGGTGGTGGAGAGCACGTTGTCAGAGGCAGAGGTTGTCATTAGAGAACTGCCACGTCAACAAGCTTGACACAAGCCTATCATGTCTGCTCTCCACCAATACCATAGTAGCTTGTCCCAAGCTTTGCATAGGCATAGTAGTACCTAATCCGCATCTATCGCTTTGCAAATCAGGTGGGCCTTAGTGAAAATTAAGGGTGAGAATTTCCTCAATACTTTGCTATGGCCCACTTGATTTTTTGTATTGTATTAAGCTGACTTTTGAGCCTCAAGTGTTTCATCAAATGACTCATTTAAGGACAGTTCAGATTTCATGTACCCATCATGTGAGATGAGTTCATAAAGGGTTCTCACGAGTTCTCAACATGTTCCTAGGTAAAAATTTCTAGGAGTGAGTATTTTTTTTTAATTATATATTTTTTATTGGTTAGTTCACACATCCCATTGTTAGTACACCCACCAACCAACTCCTATTAGCCACATCACAATGTTAGCCACCCCCATTGGAATCCATACCATGACCTCCCTGTTGAAATGAGGCTATCACTCAGTATGCCATTGCCACTAACTATCTAACGTGTAGTCATATGTTTAGTCTCACCTGCTTGCCCAGCTAGAAGACGCCTAAGCATTTCAACAGCAGGTCTCAGGTTCGAGTGCTAAGGAGACACACTAACCCCACTGGTGGGTGGGTGCATTGGGTGACTAACCGTGTGGCTGTGTTGCGCAGCTAATAGGGTGGGTCCGATGCAAGACTAACAAAAAAAAGAAAAAGAAAAAGATGTCATATGTTTAGAATTTTGAAGCCACCCAAAATGTGGGCCCCACCATGATGATCACATGGTATGAAAATCAGGCTGATCCATTGATAGAGCAGGATATCATGTCAGATAATCGGACAGCAGGTGGTATGACTTGTAATAATGTTTAAGTCAGTGAGTTGACCCTACCGATCATACTGATGACAACACCGAATCAACTCTTGCCAGTCGAGTTGACTCGCATGTGTTTCCAGTCGAGTCGCTGAGTTTTAGAACTATGGTCCAGGTATCTAGTTTGTAAACATGGAGCTTTAGTTCACTGATCCCAACCACTGATATGACAGGCGTCACCATGGATGGCTTGTGAACCAAAATGAGATGTTTAGGGGGCGTTTGGATCGTAAGTTACTTAAGTTAAGCTACTAATGCCTTAAGTAGCTTATCTTGATTTCTACTTATTAAACTGAAGTGATTAAGTAACTTTAAATAAAAAAGCTACTTATAATTGATCAGCCAAACTGATCTCAAATAAGTTACTTATCTAATGCTGGAAGTAGAAAAAGTAACTTATTTGGTGGTATCCAAACGGGCCCTTAGTATTCAGTGATCTGAACCAGCAATATGATGACCCTGACTGTGGATGCCCAGTGCACCAAAACGATCTCAGGAATCGAAGATCCCAATGACAGAACAATCAGCCTTTTCTTGGTCAGATGTGAACCATTTGCATATTTTCTTTCTTAACAGCCCACTACCAATTTATGACATAGAAATTTTGATGTGGGAGATTCTTCGTGCACTGGAAATTCATAGTGGGGCCTGTAACATCAAAGGTTTGGATCGTTGAACTAGAGTCATGTATGTTTGCATAGTGTGCAACATGGGTGATTACATATCTTCCACCATCTGCTAATGGGCGGCGGGATTCCTAATGTACATTTTGAAATGGGCATTTTACAATATGCTTGTTGAAAATGCACACTAGCTTCCCGCCAATCGTCTTAAATGATGGGGGATGTGCGCGTGCCGAATTCTCGATGTGCCTTATGATTCACTCTCTCTCACCCAGTTTGAAAATATTCTCTGTTTTTTAATTTTATTTATTTTTGCAGGTTTATAGGCTTTCAATAGGAGCCGCGGGGGAGATGTCATGGCCATCTGATAAACTCATAATTCAAGTGCTTGATGATTCCACAATCCCAGAAATCAGGGTAATACCTTCAAACCAATTTTGAAAAACAAATTAAAAAAATCTCATTTTACTTGATCTTTTAAAGCCCGGACCAGACGCCCACTGTTGGCTGTTCGGTTGAACCTGACCGACCTGCAGCCAACTGGGTCACCTGGGTCATGTTATAACTAAATTAATTATAATTAATTAGTTAAAGAGACATGCTCACACAGTCCAATCCATTGAATTAGACTGCTCATTAGGTCCAGAGCACATCTCATGAACTAGCATGCAAATAGGGCTGTCAATGGGCCAGCTCGGGCCAGGCAAAATGAAATTTTGAATTCAAATCCAGCCCAAAGCCAACAGCAAGCCCGGCCCATTGACAGCCTACATGCAAATATCATGCTGATCTGACAAATATTAACCATTTGGTCAATGGCCTTTAGTATGAATGGTGAAAGACCATTCACATAAAAATAGGTCCAATAGGTCCAATCAACAATTTAATCCATCTCTTTGTTAGGGCCCATCAAGAATCATGATCAGTTAGGCAATTGTAACCATCCCACCCATGTATTGGAAAAAAAAGGATGGCTATTGAAAAAAGGCCAAATCCAAGTATGTTTTGGATCATAAATGCAATTTTTGCATGAAAACCCATGAAATGTGCTCTGGACTCAATGGACAGTTCAGATTGATTGATTGAACTTCCAAGCAAACTGATGCAGCTGGGAGCACTATTACTTATAGGGCTTTGAGAGCACTGGAGCATTTCTTATACTTGAAAATCAGAAATGATATGAAGGCTGCCCAACTCAAATAGTTGGATGTTTGGATCAGTAAACCGGTGTGTGACCCAGGCGGTCCATATCTAAAAAAATGGTCGAATGCAGAATCAGCCAGGATATGTGATGGGGTTCCAGTCTAAACCGGTCGAACCGGTTGGTGCAGTCTGGGTTTTAAAACAGAGATTTTACTACAAGGAATCATATGATATCTGTGACCCGCATCACTGCAAGTTCCAGCTTTTCACTCCTAATGGGGTCGATCTGTGCATCCCTTTGTAAATGGACAATGCCCAAAGATTCCTGAGAACAATCATGGAACCTTTCTCAGCTGAATGGGGCCTCTTGTTGTATTTCTCTTCGTAATGATCTTATCTGAAGGCCACAAATTGAATGGTAAGGACGTCCTGTGCAGGAGATTTTTGGGCTATATAGTCTATCCATGGTGGGACAACAGACCAATGGTCAAGAGTACTGACCATGGCCCCATTCACCATAATTTAAACCCTTAACACTGTGAAAAGATGTGGTCCACTTAATTATAGTGATGATGATGGTGACGGTGGTGTAGGACTTGGTGGAATTGGAGTGCGAGAAATGGCTGGAGAAGGGTGTAAATATCAAGTACGAGAGAAGGGAAAATAGGAACGGATACAAGGCTGGAGCACTCCGCGAAGGCCTTGAGAAACAGTATGTTAAAGATTGCGAATTCGTTGCCATTTTTGACGCGGACTTCCAGCCTGAAACAGACTACTTATGGAGGACCATCCCCTTCCTTCTCCACAATTCCGACCTTGCCTTGGTCCAAGCTCGATGGAAATTTGGTACGAACAATCGGGCCACTCTACAATACTTGTGTGTTTGTGTTGTCTTCAGTTTCTACTAGTGGGCCCCACAATTCAGGGAACAAAATTAATGATATTTGATGAGCCTAGCCATGGTTGGCTCATGCACCAAAAATAACTCAAGTTTGAGAATCGCTGACATCGACTCAGATTGGTTGAATGTGGTCTGTTGCTGTGTTTCTGTCCTCAACCATTTATCTGTTGGCCACCAATTGAATCTGAACATATTTTGTTCATGGGCCATCCATGCAGGGGCCTCACTTTCAATGTTTTCGATCAGCAACCATGTGCCCAACACAATTTTATAACACCTTAAGTGTAACATGCATGAATGAGTCTATATTTCTTTTGCTTGCTCCTAACTATGAAAATGTGTCTTGAAGCATACACATATGTTGGTTCAACGGCGATGAGGCCCTCTTGATCATGACCATACCTGGTGAAGACCCAGTTAATCCCCACAATGGTCTGCTAATCCAGATCCTAGTAGTATTATAAACGGTATTTATTTTGTAAAATCCATTTTCAATAGTTATTTCCAAACCATGTGGGGGATATTTCTCTTTGGGGTATTGAAGATCCGACCAATAGAAATTCGGACAGATCGGAGTCTATAAAAGGGGATTAGCAACCCCATTGCAAAACACTGGAGATAATACAAGAAAACTCCAAGAGAATCCTATGGTTAGGAAGAGCTTGCCACCAACGTAATTCCCATTCTCCTGACACTTCTCTCCTCATATTTTAAAAGCGGATCGATGTCCCAATCTGATTTTTTTTTTTTTTTTTTTCAATACATAAAAATACACATTGCCTGATTTGTTAGACCATCCCTTTTACGTCCATATTCATGTGCCCACATGATTTTAGTTCTAAATCATTTGATTTATTTCTTTCTTTCCGGTGTAGTAAATGCAAATGAATGTTTGATGACCCGCCTCCAAGAAATGTCACTGGACTATCATTTTAGTGTGGAGCAAGAAGTGGGCTCTTCCACCTATTCGTTCTTCGGATTCAATGGTAATTTTTTCAATATAGATATTCATATTACATTCTTCGTAGTCTTCATGACACGCATGGACATGATCAAATTGCATTTGTAGGGACTGCTGGAGTTTGGAGAATCCAAGCACTCATGGATGCTGGGGGATGGAAAGACAGAACTACAGTAGAAGATATGGATCTTGCTGTTAGGGCCAGCCTTAAGGGTTGGAAGTTTGTCTTCGTTGGAGATTTATCGGTTTGTTTTTCCTTCACATTATTTCTATCTTTTCCTCTTATTTCTTTCTATCATTTGATGGAAAATACCATGGTAGGTGAAAAATGAACTGCCGAGCACTTACAAAGCCTATCGATATCAACAGCATCGCTGGTCATGTGGCCCAGCTAACTTGCTTCGGAAAATGTCCAAGGAAATTTTATGTTGTGAGGTATGCAAGCTTTAGAATTGTTCTAAAGAATGGCCAAGTCCAATACCATCTACTATAAAACTACTAAAGCTGTGTTTGGAAGTCCCAACTTTTCCCAGCCAGTAGGATTCTTTTTTTGTTCATATTGAGACTGGGAACATCTCAGGCCAGACCTGAAATGTTCCGAATATCATATGGAGAAGAAAATGTGGGAAAATGCATGTAGTTCTTGTTTTGGCCCCCCAAATGCACAACAGAGCATATGGTGGTTGGTTCTAGGAGAATATATGTTTGGATGTTGATTTCGGGTACATCAAATGCACGACATTGCATTTGGTGCAACATTACTTCGTCACTAGAAATGGTACTCCACGCTCTATTCATTATGCCTCATATTCATGGAACAATCATGGAATCGTAGGTCGAATATGGATTCGGAAGTGAATTGAAACCCAAGCAGATGGTTTCAAGATAAGAGAAAAGGAAACAAACAGATTGTGATTTTATGGTTCATTACTACTTTGTTTGTTTTATTACTACTTTGTTTGTTTTATTCCAATTCGATCCGAAGTGTATCCAAACATGGTCTGAAAGTGGGAAAATTTTTGTAGCTATTTTAAGCATATATACCTAGGAGGACAAAACCATTGTCCTCCCCAGTCTAGACCATATACATGGCATTTGTGTGTAATAATCCGAACCATTAAAACACAATAAGGTTCAATAAATTGGCCCCATTTCATTGTCATAATCACAGCCTTGTTCCAGCTATTGGTGCAGCTCCATAAATTGATTATGGAGAAAAAAAAAAATCACTATTACTGAACAATGCTGACCATTTAAATAATGTGGTAGACAAGCTCTTGGTGATTTTACACCATTTTTTAAAAGATCTGGGCTAGTGTACCTCACACTAGGTTTCTCCCGGACCAAGAGCCACTTGGGCATAACTGTCGTAAGATCCAACCCGTCCATCAGGTATGCTACCTCATTTTCACCTTGGAACCCAAAAGTCCTGACCACCCAAAACTCAGGTAGTCCATGCCCTAGGAAAACGTTGGGATGGGACACTCACCATTAGTTTTGCATAGTGCCCACCATGGTGTTTCTATGTCATCCAATCAATTCATCTGATGTGCCTCATCAGGATGAAGGAATTACCCAAAGAGCACAATATTCCCACGCACATGTGGAGGTTTTTAGGTATAATTTTATGGTGTGGTTGAGTCCCTGATGGGCAGGGTGGATTTCCACCTGAGGGTTGAGTCAGCCTGAATTTTAGGATCAAGGCTAAACAAGAAGTCCCTGATGGGCAGGGTGGATTTCATGCATGTTAAGTTGTTTCCCCAACTTTAGAGAATCGACCCCTGTAGGTCCCTATGTGAGGTGTGCAAGAGTTTTCCTTTTTTTTAAATGGTTTAGAGTCCGGATCACTTTAATTTTTTCGTAGATGATGCATCCATGGTGGTCCCCAATGAATGAACGGTCTGAATCGTCATACACATATGCCACATTTGAATTTTTATTAATTCCAAACAGCTACTGCTATGATTTACAACCTGAAAATTTCATTGTGGGTCATGCAGAAAGTATCCTTCTGGAAGAAGTTCCACGTCTTGTATGCATTCTTCTTCGTGAGGAAGATAGTCGCGCATTGGGTCACGTTCTTCTTCTACTGCATAATCATTCCCGCATGCGTGTTAATTCAAGATGTCCAGCTTCCAAAATACATTGCAATTTACATTCCATCTGTGATCACCGTCCTCAATTCAATCTGCACTCCAAGGTAAGATTAAGCATGACACTATGCTGATAACAATGCACTAATTTGGACCAATTCATGTTTCTCGCCTGCCAAACATTCAATTGAATCCCTAAAACTCAATCTGGGGAGGTGGAGATGGCCTATGTGGGGTTATTCCAAGTTTTGTAATGAGGTATTAGCCAACAAAAAACAATTCAGTGTTAAGAGTAGGTGGACCATCACCGATCAACACCCACCATTGATCAGATCAATCTGGCCATCAGATCTAAATTGTATGGTATGCCAGTGGGCCCTACTTTTGTAGTGATTGCAACTTCTCTCTCCTGGTCTCCACACTAAATACAACTCTCTGCGTTTTTTAACTTGACCTTGATTGTGTGTCACAAGGGGAAGATTGTTGTTCTGTAACAAGTGGATCATCACCAATCAACAGCCACCATTAATCAGATTGGTGATTGCCCACCTCTTATAGAACTCTAACATTCAGATTACCGAAACCCAATTTGCAATGCATGGGATTGTGATCAGGGTTCAGTAGTCATTCTGAAGAATGGCCCCACTTCCCTTCAATCATTTCCTTGTATTGAATTATTGTGTTTTGGTCCAATTTAGCATCCAAACATGCCCTCTTAAAACATGTACAAGAACTGAACCCAACATTATGATTTACTTCTCATTTTAATTTCTAGAGAAGTTAATATTGTTACAGTATGTCATTGCATCCATTTCAAGAATCAGCTCTTAAAACATTCGGATGGTGCACTGTCTTGCCATTTTCAGGTCTATACATTTGCTTGTTTTCTGGATACTCTTCGAGAATGTCATGTCTCTGCATCGAACCAAGGCGGCGATAATCGGGCTCCTGGAAGCGGACCGTGTAAATGAGTGGGTCGTTACTGAGAAGCTTGGGAACACCTTGAAGAATAGGGCCAGCACCAGCACCAGTGCCATCGCCAGCATCAGCACCAGCACCAGTGCCAGAACCAGAACTCAAAGGAGGCTCGGATCAAAATTTATAGAAAGGTATGTCACACACCCCAGAGTGGTTGCAATTGATTTCTTTTCACGCCATTGCATCCTTTTCTAACGGCACCTACTTAATTGTGAAAGACAACATTGGAAAGTGGGGAAACCCATTTTGCATTGAGCACAATGGAGAAAGTCTGTCAAACTGGCTCAAAATGGAAAAATGGTCATTAGGCCTGGTCATAGTTTTAAAATGAGAAAACTCGACTTGACTTAAAACCCAGTCTAGTTGAGTCAACTCGGAAACTCAGGTGAGTTTCTTGAGAACTCATACTAGTTTCCTTGATCCTTTTCAGTATTATTTAATTTTGAAAAAGTACAAATAATTTATAAATGATGTAGAGTTGGCTCAGTGGAGTCGGGTTCTATTGAATTTCATCGAGTTTTTTCAAGTTTTGTTTAGTTGTGCTGAGCTTCTTTTTTTTTTTTTTTTTTCAAATAATCGAGTCAAGTTTTTCTTGAGTTTTGATCCAGCCGTGACTAAATTGAGCTTTACTCGAGTATCGATGAAATCTGGTTCAGTTGGGTCAACTTGAGCGATTTAGGTCAATCTTTTTTTTCTCTCCAGATTTTCAAGTATGAGGCCAGTGACCATTTTGCTCAATTCGAATGCTTGTGGTTAGAGAACAAAATGACCGCTTTGGTCAGTGGCCATTTACTTCCAAATACCACTTTGCCAATCTGGATATTTAAATGGAAAAATGCTTGCCTACCTCTAAAATCAGACTGATTCAACACTCAGGTGGGCCACCCAAATAAAACTATACCTGAAAACCTCTCAATTCACATGGTATGGCCAACCTTGGAATATAAAATTTTGGGTATTTTTTTCATCCTGATAAGGAACATCAGATGAATGGATTGGATGGCATATAAGCACCACAGTGGGCCCTGCACAACTAAGCGTGGGCTTCCCATCCAACTTTTATCTAGGATGAATGGATTGGATGGTCATGATTTCTGGGTTCCAAGTGAACATGATGCAGCATATACCTGATGGACGGGGGTGGATCGCATGAATGCACTCCACCCAGACGAAAGGTAATCAACCTAGCACAGCTCTATTTAAATCACGATTGCATTGCGTTGGCGGTCCCATATAGGCCATCACTGGTCCATTTCTTCAGTTATGATTGATCCAGCGTTCAACTGCCAACTTGGTTGAGTGGTTGTGATGTGTGGACACCAGCTTTCTTAAGTTGGTAGGCCTCATGACAGGCCAGTTTCATTTCAAGTCATGTTTGTGTGGTCGGATGACGGTGATCTCATTCCTAGAAAATTAGGTGCACTTGATCAAGCATGGGTTGTCAGGGCTCTGGATTTTGTACTGGGTTAGCTTGGCCTAGCCAAAAATTTCATTTCCATCTTCTCCTCATTCTCACCCTTGATTCTCTGGACTTTGTTTTGTGATTCAAAAACAGGATCCATGTAATGGAGCTGATAATGGGCGTCTTTCTCTTATACTGCGCAATCTACGATGTTCTCTTAGGTCGGGACTACTTCTTCTTCTATCTGTTCCTCCAATCTGCGGCCTTCTTCGTCATGGGATTTGGGTACATGGGCACTTTTGTGCCCACCAATTAAAGGCCCCATGCCCCCTCCAATGGAGCACTTGCCACATCTTTATGTGTGTGTCGTAGTGAATTTGGTATGTTTGGATGTCTAAAGTGTGAAATATATTGCTATACTAGTAGAATGTGATCCATGAGAGAGTCAATGTATATCTTATGTGGACCACGTAAATAGCTTATATACGTATGTATATGGCTCATTTGGATGTAGAGAATCCAAAATATGGACATGAAAAACTCGCATGGAAGCTTTAGGAAATGGAAAATTATAGTTATGTTGTGTGGTTATGAGTGTTCTTTATTTAAAAGGTTTTTGACTAAACAACAAGACCTATTTTCTACCATGCTTTGGAGCAGTTGAAGTGGAAACACCATGTTGATCCAAATGGTAGATTGAAGGCATTTTGCAAAGCCCTATCTCATCTCCTGCAGGACAAAATAGGTGCTAAAATGCTGACTTTAGTTTTCCTGAGCTGGCCAAAAGGCAAGCTTGAAACCCCCCTTTTTAGAACCCTCTTTTGAGGAAGTGCGTCCAGATAGGCCTCTAAAAGTAGTCTTAGAATCTGGTAAGGTAACCTATATCAGGCTGAGTATAGAAGCACTAGGAACAACAAGGCTCCCCTCAACAACAACATTACTCTACCCTGGGTGGAGACTCAGGACGAAGGTTTTGATGAAGTTCATAGTAGGAGTCATAAGTGTGATGAGCTCTTTTACAATGTTTGCATATTAAGTTATTTCCATCAATGAAGGGGGTGACTTGGCTTATATATGTCCAGCCATAAAGGCTGAATACTTAAGAGACCGAAACTGGTAATAAGGATGCGTGTCGATTAACCTTGCTATGGACATAGTTATAGACGGTTTCAAGTGATGGAAAGGATTCCTGCCTTAAGACCTGAACACGAAAGGGGCTTCTATGCATCTGATGGCATCTTTGTGCCACCTTAACTTAGCCCTAGTTGCTTTGGGACCAATGATGACATCATCACGTCATGATGAGGAAGTAGAAAGCTAAGAAAATGTCTCTATACTACATGCAGAGACCCCTTTGCCACATAGATTACTAAGGCAGATATAGATGTTGTCACCTCAAGGTGCCGGGATAATCAAGTCTACTGACTGATAGACATCCCCACAGTCATCTCAGTAAGACACACATATACATTGGTAGAGAAGAGGACTTTGGACTTTTTGAAGAAGACATGAAACTTCAGGTGCAAATGCTCCCAAGGTGAACCTTATTTGCTTAAACATTCCACCCATTTACTGAAAGGACCCTACATTAGGCCTCTTGGCGGAGGAGAGAGCCTTAGAACATTAGGACCTTCTGAGTAAAAGCTTTAGCACCATGTGCTGAGTGCTATTTGAACGAGCTCTATCTCTAGGTGCAGGCTTGTTATAGCATGCGCCTAGTTGTGGAGCTCTCATTTTACCCACTAAAGGACCGTGGGGGCATATAACCTGCACCCGCAATGGACCTCGCACACATTCTAGTCCCTAAGTTGGGCAAACCTCCTCATAGCCAGTACTCAACGCAGAGAGTCCTATCACCAGATGATGGGGGATGTGGAGAACCACTTTTTGCCTGTCCTCAACATGTGAGCCCCCATAGTATGTGAGGACCACTCATGTAAACAATGACTATCACGAATCTTTTATCCATATAAAGGTTTCAGGCAAAAGATGAAGAATCAATGACTAATAAATGTTTTGTACCACACATCAACATAATTAACTTGACATGACTTTCTTTGGGTGCATATCCTTTTAGTTCACATATACCCACCCACCCCTGTTAGTCCATCACAATGTTAGCCATCCCCACTATGGGAATCGATAACATGACCTCAGTGTTGAAATGAGGCTATCTTCACTCAGTCTGCCACTTTGGGTGCATATTGCATTGCACATAGCCCCTAAATAGAATCTAAATGCTAAACGATCCTTCAATGAAAATAACAATTCCCTAGTGTAAACAAAGAGCAATGAACTCATCCCATCAAACATTGACTTTTCGTAGCTGATTGACTATTTTGATGACATCGCCTCTCATGGTCAAATTCATCACACCAACCCTGGCTATATGAGACGGCTAATGCCCAGCCACTAAAGGAAATGTCAAGATGTTCTCTTCAAACCACAAACCTGATGTCTTCGTCTCAAACAAAACCTGATGACTCTGCCAGGGATATTCATCAAAACCTCTTCTTAAGCTTTGTTATGCAAAGGGAATATTTTTACATCGCAGAAGTTGTTGACTATTTTCATTCTATTTGTAGAGCGTGTGCATTGCATATATCCTTTACATCTAAGGTATTGCTTGTTGAGTGACATTTTGGCATCTCCCTTGGTGAAAAAATAGCAACTCCTAATGAGAACATTCCTCTCTTCACTTTTAAGATTGAAACCAGAGTAAAATAATCTAAACACATCCCCAGGTAACCTAATCGGCATACTAACCCTTTTATGCCTACAAGAAGACACATCATTGTTATTGTTGTAATTTACATGTAATAACAATGATATCCTCATTTACAACAATGGCATTCGCTACTTCCATGATGCAAGAGGCTTTCTTGTTCCTCCCTCCCACTGGAGGCTTCACCTGTGCCATCTGCTACTGTTGTTGCCTACGATAAGGTCACCATAACGACCAAGGCTCCTGTTCTAGCTAAGGCCTGCTCAACAGATTGCGTCCTTCCTCAGTATGGATGCTTTCCGAGCTGTGGAGGGGCCCACTGTGATGTATCTGTTTATCCACTCCGTCCATTCTGTTTTTAAGATTAGGCCGACCACATGAGACTAAGAATGAGGCTCAAGTCCAACGGTCAGGTAGACCACACCAGAAATGACTCTTGCATTTAATGCTTGGTGCATTTAATGCAACCCGAGCTCAGTAATTAGTGTATTTAGTGTGGTCGACATAACCGGTGGACCTGCCTCATTCTTGGGCTCATGTGGTCAGCCTAATCTTAGAAATGGAATGGACGGAGTGGATAAATAGATACATTACAGTGGCCTCCTCCACAACTCGGTTTGGATGCTTTGTGTCCATACTGAGGAAGGAGGGAATCCGCTTCCCTGCTCAACGTCTAAGGTTGCTCCTAGGTCAGCTTTGTCATAATGGTGCGACCCGCTGCTAAGTCAGCATTTATGGCTAGGACCACCTCAATGGTTCGGGTCCCTGTCTAGGATACGACCATTGCAAAGGCCAAGCTCATCTCCTTTTGCAAGCCGATAGTCCAGGTCAAGGCCCATGCAATGGCCAAAATCTTGACTCCTACAATTCGAGTACTCATGAAGGCTTTCCTTCAAACTTCATGCTATAGTTCACATTACCTTCGTCGGAACTATATTGACCTCTCTCTGGATCATAAGAGACCTCCCCTCATTACATACAACAACACTCCTGCCTTCACCGGCTAATCGACACATCTTCAACAACGTTCTCTGCCCATTGAGGGCCCGTACGTGACAAGGCGGTTGGCCCGCACACGTCCCAACAAGGTGCTCCTTGCCAATCTCCAAATAGCTGGCCGCTCAAATGCGGCTATGATTTACACTGTTGGTGTAGGAGTCTCCTCCTCTGTTGCCTGGGAACTCCTTCACATCCAATACTTCACGTTGTTCCCTGGGTTACTACTAACCAGCTGGGTTGAACCACGTGACTTTTTCCTCTGGCCATTCTTCTCTATGATAGTTCGCACCATCAGTTTGCCAGTTAGCCCCATTCACTCATCTGCAAATGGTCTCTATTATTATGGCCGGGGTGGAAGGATCCGACCCTCCCCATTAGGAGGACCAGATGGCTCGCATTCTTAGAGAGAATGCATACATGCAAACCAAGCTGGATACTATGATGTGCAGATCAGTGTCATGCATGGGGCACGGTTTAACACCTTCTTAGCAACAACTCAAGTGCCTCCACCACCTTTAGAGGTGCCGATTATGGATAAACAGGTTCCGCACAGGAGTCTACCACCAAGACAGCAGCATCTTTCACTTAATTGGGTCTATGCGCCGGCCGCAATAACGAGTGCTGACCACCAGGGCCTATGTATCCAATCAATCTTCGTTGCCGACCATGACCTATTGACAAACAGTGGTGGAAATAATCTCTTAAGAATGAGAAAGGGAGTCACGGGAGAACAACATACCTAGCAGAACTCGATAAATTTGCCTTCCTTGCTAACTTCAAGCACTCGGGCTTTCAGAAGTTTAATGGGCAACTGGTCCAATGTATGGCAGTGCTCTCTGTAACTTTTCCGTACATCCCTTAGAGGAGAGGTGTTCAAATGGTATGCCAATTTGGCCCCGATCGAGGTCAATACATACATAATGGTGAATTTTTTTGCCTCACCAAGAGAGATTGTCATTGCCAAGTTGGCCACCACTAGATATTGGAAATAACGAATTGACGTAATAGTTCATTAATAGGTGGAGAAGACTAACCTATCGTGTCCGTGCTTGCTGGTTGAATCTGAACAGGTTAAGATCTGCTTGCTCAACATGAACAACAAATTGACTTATGCCCTCTTTACGACTCCCATCAATACAATCAACCAGTTAGCCACAAAGGTTTATGAGGTGGAACAATCATTATGTCAAGTACCCGAGTAAGCTTGCTCAAGACATGAATTCCAAGCTTGTGAACTAAATTAATTGATATTCATTATAACTCACACAATTCATTCGAATTCAATAGATATTCAGAGCCAAATTAAATGAAAAATACTTCTGAAATAAATCTCATTATCATACTACCCACTTTTCAAGTCTCAATTCTGAAATAATCTTTCTATTACATTGAAATTTTAAATTTAAGCTAAACCTAATGAACAGAAGGGAAACTAGTAGTAGAGGGTTACCTACTCTTAATACTTTAACTCGACACCTGTAAAATTGTCAAAGTGGAGAGAGTATAACAGTTAGGGCTGTACATCGAGCTGAGTCGAGTTGAGGTGGGCCAAGCTTGGATTGACTCGTTTGTGCTTTCGTCGAGTTCGAGCTCGAGCTCGAGCTCACCCTCAAGCTTACCATTGGAGCTTGCCTTGTTTGGTAAAACTTTCGAGCCGAGCTTGCTCCCACCTCAATTTATTATATTTTTTGCTACAAAATACAAATTAAAAGTTAACAAAATTAAGTTCAAGAAGTCACACATATATTAGGGGGGAATAATATTTCTCCAGGTGGGACCCCACCATGTAAAATTGCAATCAATACCTGCATATGGTGTTTGGTCTTACCATAGCCCCTATTTTGTAGATGTGTGTTTGGTCTTACCATAGCACCTGTTTTATGTAGCGTGTAAAACACACAACCACTGTGTGATCACCATGTCTTGTACTTGAAATTACTCAATCCATCAGGTATGCTCAACAAGGAATGTTCTTACCTGAACAAAATAGTAGGATTAAGAAACCCCCCCAACGTGTGAGGGTTTTATATGTCCTAAGCTTGGACTACCCCAATGTGTGTGTGGGGGAGGGGGGAGAGAGAACCAAGAAATAAGAAGATTATGGTTTATTTTTTATATCAAATATCTATATGAAACGAGTCGAGTCGAGGTTGAGCCAAGTCGAGCTTGAATCAAGTCGAGTGACCCAGTGTTCGAACTTGACTCAATTTCTGACTCGAGCTCTTAAATAAAGCTTGGCTTGACTTGTTCCACTGAGTCGAGGCGAGTTTTTTTCGAGTTGAGTCAATCGAGTTTCTCGAGCTGACTCGGCTCATGACCAGCCCTAATAACAGTTCAGTGGGATCAAATCCGGCTAACTTCTAAAAACTTTTGATTTTATACAGATAACAAAATGAAGTAAGAAAAAAGTAATATCATGAATTGTAATGCAAGAGATGCAATGCATGCAATTCTTTCCATGAATCATAACTTAAACGATCATCATCATCATCACTTTTCATAATCATTTATCGACATAATCACTTGTCCATACCTACTTTAGAAATGTCCAAGGAAGTGCACCGATTAAGACATTTTAGGATAATCCCAGGGCATCTAAGGCAGTGCACCAACCAAGACATTTTAGGAGCCCGCATCATACTTATTGAGGATATCCCAAGGCAATGCACTGACCAAGACATTTTAGAAAATCCGTACAATACATGTTGAGGGAATCCAAGGTAGTGCACTGTCCAAGACATTTTAAGAAACCTGTAAATACTCATTAAGGGAACTCAAGGCAGTGCACCAACCATGACATTTTAGGAAACTTGAGATAGGGAACCGAAGGAAGTGCACCGACCAAGACATTTTATGAAACTCAAGGTATGCACTCAGTCTCAAATCTTTAATTCTCATTTAATTCTCAGATGCACATGACATGAATGCAATTCCACAATATATCAAGCCAAGATGTAAATATGCAATTCTAATATAATATTCTTAATTTCCTTATCAACTTCAAGGTGAAAAGAAATATAACTTTGATAATAAATATTAATTGAATTTTTTAAGAAAATAACAAAATTCAGAACTTTCACAAGATAAGAGGATCACCTACTTGATTGGGTGCGAAATGGACTCGAACTTGCCTCAAATCGGTATGACTCAGTTGTGACTTTGTTCTAACTTGGTGCGATTCAGTGTTGAACTCAGTGCACAACCTCTACTACTGAGCTCTTAGTTCTCTACTAGGGTTCCAGGAACTGTTGGACTGAACTCGGCTCGAACTCAGCTTAACTTGGCCTGAACTCATTCTTGACTAAACGAGTTAACTCAATATCTCTCTCTATCATTTTTTAATCTTCTCTCTCTCTCTTTCTCTCTCTCTCTCTCAGAATGTCCAACAAGGGACACCTAAATCGACTTGATTCGATTTGATCAAACTCAACTTGACAGTCGACTCGAGAAGCAGCTCAATTCTCTCTCTCTCTCTCTCTCTCTCTCTCTCTCTCTCTCTCTCTCTCTCATTTCTCTCTCACTACTATGATCTCTTTCTTTTGATCACAATAAATTTTATAACTTCCGCACAGTTCTAAGATCATGGTTAGAGAAGGAGATAACATCTGCTTTATGCACGAAAGCTCTAATAGTGTGTTTCCTATGCTGGTTTCGTGTGTGCATTGGGTTCCATACACATCACTGATCTTAGCTGTAATACAGGGATCATTCATTATTCAGATGGGCCATCTAATGATCATCTTTGATCTTGAATTGTGCCCCCCAAAAGAACCTACATTTTGTGTTGCTTGACGTGGAGGATGGTGGTAGTTTAATGATGAATTTCATATAATATTTCATGCAAAGTACAGTTGTTTTATGATACCAAAGATTGGTCCTTCAAGGAAGAAGACGTTTCCTAAAGCTTAAATAACTCATTGTGGTTATACTCAAGCCGGGGGGAAATTAAAAAATAAACGTGATAGTTTCTTTCGATTGTGAAGAGAATGATAACCAAAATTTTGATTATGGAGATCCCCTACAAAAAAATCTACCCCAATCAAAAGGGGGCAGAGAGAGTACTTCACAAAACAAGTGAGAATACTACACAGAAACATAAAAATGTCATGTAAAGACAAGAGTATCTCTTCAATGAAATAGGAATGAATAAAAAATAGTTACAACTGATTCTATGTTTTCTTTAATGCTACAGTCGATTATTGCCGATCATCCAAGATAACGATCATTGACTCTCTAAGAGAAAAGTCACCTCCAAAATGGAGTCCTCTCCAAAAGAGACTCTTCGAGATAATCCAAAATGGACTCCTCTCCAAAAGAGATTCTCCAAGATAAAATGCACGAATTATGAAATTCGTCATCATCACTAATTTTCTAAGAGAGAAGAGCCGATTCTGTGAAGCGATAACCACCGATAAGTGTGCCGATAAATATAAGTCGTGGAGTGCGCTTTAAAAGGGTCAACCACGTGTAAAGCTCTAGACAACAAACCTTCAAAGCATGTGAACCACTCGTTGACTTTGAATTGGCGGAAACTAGGTTCATTGTACACCTAAATGTACGTCCCCGAGGTGTTGAATGGTGCAGATCGACCAACGGGCTCAACATGCAGGTGTAAGAGCATGTGTGGCGAACATGCATGAGAAATACAGCCTACAAAAAATCCACAAAAAGACAAAAAAAGAAAAAGAAAAAGAAAAAGAATTAAAAAAAGAAAAGGGAAACCATGACAATGGCTTGGAAATGGTCACACAGTAGCCATTGGCAGGCTGCTGCTACCATCTCAGCCACTCATACCTGCTGTTGAGCCTGTATTTGATGGTTGAGTTTGCCGACATGCCCCCATCCAATCAATGTATCAATCGTCACATGAACTTCATGTGGCTACTCCGAACTAGTGATTCATTGCGAAAAAACGCCATGTGTCCGCTCTAAGTTGGCAAGTAAACTTCGCACTCGTGAAGAATTATCAACTCGCCTCGCTCATCGCCTCACGGCCGTCTATTTAAGTGGGACTCAGTGAGCAAATGAATGGCAAACCGATCGACCAACAACAGAGAGGCAAGAAGAATTATGAGAGAGCGAGAGATAGTGATAGAGTCTCCAACGAAGCTCTGCTAAAACTCTGCCTTATAGAGGATTGAAAGATCCGAGGCGGTCGAAGCCTTGCCCCACTGATCAACCATCTGATACTGGCAGGGCGAGCCTCTTGCTTTTGTAACCATACGTCAGCGACCGAATCTATGTCTCTGTATCTTTCTCTATTGAGAAGTCAAAAAGAACATTGAGTAGGGTTGGACTCCGGGACATTCGATCATCCTCTATCTTTCTCCTATGAAGAATGGGTGTCGGATTTCCCCTTTTTCCTCTCACATCTTGGAGTGCTCATCACTCTCTGTCAATCATCCTTAAAATCAAAGTCGGCGAGTAGGGTTAGAATCTGGGGCATTCAATCATCCCTTGTTTTTTTCCATGAGAAAGGGTGTTTGACCCCCTTTCCCCTCTCTCATCTCAAAATCAAACTGTATTTCACTCCGCACATTACACACTTGCACACATTTACTTTTTCTTTCTGTCTTTGCCAACTCGGACCTTAAAAAGCCTGCAAAGTTTGGCCTAACCTTATTATATTATTGTTGTGCTTTTGTTGTTGTGCCTACCCAGGCCCTAAACAGCCTGCGAAGTATGGCCTAACCTTGCAAGATTGGAAGTTGTTTAAAATTCCCCTAAAATATTTTAGCCATGCAAAGTAGAAATCATGTGTTACATGGGTGATAAGGGGGTGCCTAACACCTTTCCCTTTCGTAATCGCAACCCTTATGTTGAGCTCTTAATTATGCATATTCTAACCCCAATTCATCACTCATTATACAAGATTTTCATGATTTAAAGACTAATCAAATACATGTTTTGTGGTTGTAGGAATGAGAGTTGCTTTGCCCAATTGATGACCAAAAGGGCACATTTAGGAGCCTTTGATGAAGGCCCAAGGTGGACCAAAGAATGATGAAGAAAGAGAGGAGGATGAGGAAGAAAGAAGGAAAGAAAAGAAAGAAGAAATAAAGCAGAAAATGGGACACTACTACCCTCTACAGAAGCTGCTGGAACAGGCCCCGACCGGTCTTGACCGGTCGGCCAGCCCTGTCCGACCAGTCTTGACCGGTCGGCCATGCAAATTCCAGGTTCCAGATTCTAGACAGCAGGCCATTCCCATTTCTAATTTTTCAGACCAGTTTTATGGGCCCATCTTCATGATATTTGGAAATCCAACACATTCATGTCGAAGAGGAGCTCGACGCCGAACTAACCCAAGTGGTTTCGTGTCGATCGGAGCTACGGATTGATCGTGGTGGCTAAAACAATACGAACTATCCAGAAAGTTTCAGATTTCGCTGTTCCACTCTGGGCTGGTCC